>CM072255.1:7567384-7612384 GCA_036851935.1 Coregonus suidteri
TGATATTCTACATTTTTAAGGGCTTCTGTGGAAACAGTTCATGATCAAACATATCAATGATTAGCTATATCAAACTGATTTCACATTCTTCTGAGAACAAAGCAGATTGTTGTGTGTTGCTGCTGTGTGTGTTGTAGTGACGTGGGCGTGAGGGAATGGATGAGGATCGACCTTTAGCGGAGACATGGAGGAGACACAGAGGAGACACGGAGGAGACACAGAGGAGACACAGAGGAGACATGGAGGAGACACAGAGGAGACATGGAGGAGACTCAGAGGAGACATGGAGGAGACATGGAGGAGACTCAGAGGAGACATGGAGGAGACTCAGAGGAGACATGGGGGAGACTCAGAGGAGACATGGAGGAGACACAGAGGAGACATGGCGGAGACATGGAGGAGACATGGGGGAGACTCAGAGGAGACATGGGGGAGACTCAGAGGAGACTCAGAGGAGACATGGAGGAGACTCAGAGGAGACATGGAGGAGACATGGAGGAGACTCAGAGGAGACATGGGGGAGACATGGAGGAGACATGGAGGAGACACAGAGGAGACATGGAGGAGAGCAGGGTGAATACTGCTGAGTCATCAGCCATCAGCCTTATGTAAGATGGATGCCTGCTTCAAGGAGGGGCAGTGGATGTACGTGTGTTTGTGTTTGAGTGTGTGTGTACAGTGGCTTGCGAAAGTATTCACCCACCTTGGCATTTTTCCTATTTTGTTGCCTCACAACCTGGAATTAAAATGGATTTTTGGGGGTTTGTATCATTTGATTTACACAACATGCCTACCACTTTGAAGATGCAAAATATTTTTTCTTGTGAAACAAACAAGTAATAATACAACAAAACAGAAAACTTGAGCGTGCATAACTATTCACCCCCCCAAAGTCAATACTTTGTAGAGCCACCTTTTACATCAATTACAGCTGCAAGTCTCTTGGGGTATGTCTCTATAATCTAGCCATTGGGCAATTTTGCCCATTCTTAAAGGCAAAACTGCTCCAGCTCCTTCAAGTTGGATGGGTTCCGCTGGTGTACAGCAATCTTTAAGTCATACTACAGATTCTCAATTGGATTGAGGTCTGGCCTTTGACTAGGCCATTCCAAGACATTTAAATGTTTCCCCTTAAACCACTCGAGTGTTGCTTTAGCAGTACGCTTAGGGTCATTGTCCTGCTGGAAGGTGAACCTCCGTCCTAGTCTCAAATAGCTGGAAGACTGAAACAGGTTTCCCTCAAGAATTTCCCTGTATTTAGCGCCATCCATCATTCCTGCAATTCTGACCAGTTTCCCAGTCCCTGCGTATGCTTCACTGTGGGGATGGTGTTCTCGGGGTGATGAGAGGTGTTGGGTTTGCGCCAGACATAGCATTTTTCGCTTGATGGCCAAAAAGCTCAATTTTAGTTCTCATCTGACCAGAGTACCTTCTTCATATGTTTGGGGAGTCTCCCACATGCCTTTTGGCGAACACCAAACGTGTTTGCTTATTTTTTTTTCTTTAAGCAATGGCTTTTTTCTGGCCACTCTTCCGTAAAGCCCAGCTCTGTGGAGTGTACGGCTTAAAGTGGTCCTATGGACAGATACTCCAATCTCCGCTGTGGAGCTTTGCAGCTCCTTCAGAGTTATCTTTGGTCTCTTTGTTGCCTCTCTGATTAATGCCCTCCTTGCCTGGTCCATGAGTTTTGGTGGGCGGCCCTCTCTTGGCCAGTTTGTTGTGGTGCCATATTCTTTCAATTTTTTAATAATGGATTTAATGGTGCTCCGTGGGATGTTCAAAGTTTCAGATATTTTTTTATAACCCAACCCTGATCTGTACTTCTCCACAACTTTGTCCCTGACATGTTTGGATAGCTCTTTGGTCTTCATGGTGCCGCTTGCTTGGTGGTGCCCCTTGCTTAGTGGTGTTGCAGACTCTGGGGCCTTTCAGAACAGGTGTGTATATATACTGAGATCATGTGACAGATCATGTGACACTTAGATTGCACAGAGGTGGACTTTATTTAACTAGTTATGTACTTCTGAATGTAATTGGTTGCACCAGATCTTATTTAGGGGCTTCATAGCAAAGGGGGTGAATACATATGCACGCACCACTTTTCCGTTATTTATTTTTTATAATTTTTTGAAACAAGTTTGTTTTTTCATTTCACTTCGCCAATTTGGACTATTTTGTGTATGTCCATTACATAAAATCCAAATATAAATCAATTTCAATTACAGGTTGTAATGCAACAAAATAGGAAAAACGCCAAGGGGGATGAATACTTTTGCAAGGCACTGTACGTGTTGCATTTAACTTTTTTTAGAGAGAGGGAGAGAGAGAAAGAGACAGAGAGAGAGAGAGATAGAGAGAGCGAGACAGAGAGAGAGAGAGAGAGAGAGAGAGAGAGAGAGAGAGAGAGCGAGAGGAGAGAGAGAGAGAGAGAGAGAGAGAGAGAGAGAGAGAGAGAGAGAGAGAGAGAGAGAGAGAGAGAGAGAGAGAGAGAGAGAGAGAGAGAGAGAGAGAGAGAGAGAGAGAGAGAAGAGAGAGAGAGAGAGAGAGAGAGAGAGAGAGAGAGAGAGAGAGAGAAGAGAGAGAGAGAGAGAGAGAGAGAGAGAGAGAGAGAGAGAGAGAGAGAGAGAGAGAGAGAGAGAGAGCATGAGAGAGAGAGCATGAGAGAGACAGAGATTCTACATTAAATTCTACAACCACCTAAAAGGAAGCAATTCCCAAACCTTCCATAACAAAACCATCACCTACAGAGAGATCAACCTGGAAAAGAGTCCCATAAGCAAGCTGGTCCTGGGGTTCTGTTCACAAACACAAACAGACCCCACAGAGCTCCAGGACAGCAACACAATTAGACCCAACCAAATCATTAGAAACAAAAAGAGAATACTTGACACATTGGAAAGAAATCACAAAAAAAACAGAGCAAACTAGAATTCTATTTGGCCCTAAACAGAGAGTACACAGTGGACAGAATACCTGACCACTGTGACTGACGGCCAAACTGTAAGGAAAGCTTTGACTATGTTACAGACTCAGTGAGCATAGCCTTTGCTATTGAGAAAGGCCGCTGTAGGCATACCTGGCTCTCAAGAGAAGACAGGCTGCTGTGCACACTGCCACAAAATGAGTTGGAAACTGAGCTGCACTTTCCTAACCTCCTGACAAATGTATGACCATATTAGAGACACATATTTCCCTCAGATTACAGGCGATCCACAAAGAATTCGAAACAACAACCAGGTTTCGATAAACTCCCAGCATCTAACGGTCGGTGAAATACCACTGTGTGCCATTCCGCGAAAAAAGATTGTGACCTGTTCCCACAAAAAAGGGAACCTTTTTTTGAAGAACAAAACACCATTTTTAATACAACCCATATTTATGTTTTAACCCAGTAAAATTGAAAAAAAACGGAAAAATAAAAAAGAAATTTTTTTTTTTTGAAATTTTCTATGAATGTTTACTGAAAAAATATTATTGTTTTTTTCACTTTTTTTAAAAAATTTATTCCTTTTTTCCCAAAAACAAAAGTTCCCTAAAAACCCCTTTAAAAATTGAATTAAGAAGAAAAAAAGGAGAGGAGAGAGGAAAAAGGGGGGGGAAAAAATGGGAAAAAGAAAAAAATTTTTTTTTGTTTCACAAATAATGGAATCCTTTAAAAAAACCAAATTCATTAAATCAAAATTTTTAAAACAAAATTTAAATTTTAAAAACAAAAACCAAATTTCTAACCTTTTCATAACAAAAATATTCCCCCCCTTCCAAAAAAAACAAACACTCCTTTAAACCCAACCCCTAAAAAAAGGGGGAATCTTTACGCTAAAAAACTCAAAATTTCAAAGAGGCCTTTAACCCAAATAGGGGGTTGCCCCCCAGGACCACCCTCCAAACATTTTAAAAAAAAATGATGAAAACCAAGACTGTAATGCTTTGGTGCTCTGCTAAATGCTTTTAATATTTTTTTTAAAATCAAAATCCACTTTTATTCTCCTTCACTAATCCAAAAACACTCTTCCACCCTCCTACCCTTTTCTATTTTATGTTTCCTATGAAAAAGGGCATCTTGCTTCCCCAAAATTAAAACGTAACAGTTGACATTTTTTTTGGGGTTTTACTATTTTAAAAACCCCCCAAATAAAAAACTGTTTTTGAAAATTCCCCCACGCTTTAAAAAACCCAGCATTTCCAAAAGGGTTTTTCCTCCAACCCAAAAAAAACGAAAACATTGTTTTTTTATATTACAAAAAGGACATAATCTCCAAATCTGGTTTAATAACAATAAAGCCCAAACCATCCAACGGGGTTTACACCCCCCTTTCCGTCAAAAAATGCCCTTTTTAAAACCCCCATGGAGTGTCCCTTTTCTTTTTCAATTAATTTTTTCAATTTTACACCCCCCAATAATCTTTCCCCTTCCCCATCCAAAAACACCTCCAACCCTCCAAACCAGTTATAAACGCCTTTCTGATCGGGATTTTTTCCCTACCTTAAAATTTTTTTTTTCCTTTTGTCCCCTCTCTTGTACTATTAACTCCCACCCTGCTGACGACCTTCTCATTTTCCACATTTTTCCCCAAAATCCTTTTCCGTACCCAAAGTTCAGCCCACCCGCCCCTCCATCCTTTTACCCCACCCATGCCTTAACGGTTTAAGGTGTTTATTTTGCCTCACCCAAAAATTTAAAAAGTGGAAACCATTGGGAAAATCCAGTTTGGCCGTAACCAGGGGTTTTAAAGCCAAGCATGAGTAAAGTGGCGGGCAATTAATTTTTTTTCCCCCAAAAGAGGCCTTGTAAAACGAGGTCCCCCCTCCCTAAAATCTGGCTACATAAAAAAATAAAGCTTTTTAAACCAATCCCCCAACCTGGCTGAATAAAAACCTCCAACCCCCTTTCCTCCAAAAGCACCTTTAATCGCCGGAAAACAAAAGCCCTACAAAAGATTCAAGACCTTGTCCCCCCTCCCTTTTGCAATCAAAACCTTTGTGCCCAATGATTTAAATCCCTAAATCTAAATAATTTTGGCCTGTATCTTAGCCAGAAGGCCAGTTTGGTGGCTCAAAACGGGCAGCCGTCCACGGCAGAAAGGCAACCCATTGTTAATATATGGTGCCCCCCATTGAACCCACGAGTTTTAACAACCCAATGCATCTCCTAACTCCTTCCCCTTTTTCACAACCCCAATCCTTTTTTCCTTGTCCCCCTCATCTCCAGTTACCAAGTCTTAAAATCCCTTACACCATTCCCCCCCCTGGCAAAGCCCTGTTTTCCGACTTTCTCCAATGGGGTTTAAAGCCAAAGTTTTTCCCTTTTACCTTTGGCAGGGTTTTATTCCCCAAAACATCAACATGGACTCAAACTTTTTCCACCTCCCTTTGTTTTTTCACAAAAAAACCAATTTTACATTTACTTTTTCATCATTTAGCCAAAAACCTTTTACCAGAGGATAAAACAAAAATTTGGTGCATTCACCTTATGATAAACCAGTGGGACAACCCTTAGAAAAAATTTTTTCTATTTTTAAAAAAGTATATTTTTTTTTTTGGGGGGGTGGGGAAAGGGGGGTAGAAGGATTACTTTACCCTTTCCCCAGGTATTTTTAAAGGGGGGGGTTCAAGTGTCCCCGGGAAGGGGGTGATGACTCCGATGTCCGGGCGTGTAGGGAGTTTGTTCCACCCTTTGGGGGTCCCGGCAGCAAACGTTTGACGGGGTTGAGGGAACTGTGTTTCCGCGGGGTAGGGGGGAGCGGGCCAAAGGGGGATGAACGCAATGCCCTCGTTTGGGGTGGGGATGATCAAGCCAAGGTAGGAGGTGCCGTTCCCTCACAGCCCGTAGGCAAGCACCAGGGGAAATTTCTTGGAAGCAAGGGGCGGGGGGGTTTTAAAAATTTGGGAAAAAAATTCCTTTTGGAAAATTTTGTGGTTTTAAAAAGGCAGGGAACCCCACCCAAACACGGTTGCAGTAACGCATAGGCTGAGAGGCAAAAGGAGGAATATCCTCTGAAAGGTACACACCTTCAATGCTATTTTGTATGGCTCTATAGAAAAAGGCATAAACATTCCGACAAAAAACATTTACATCATTTAGCAGACTCTTATCAGAGGATTTAAAAGTTAGTGATACGTTTTTTCATACGGGCCCCCCGTGGGAATCGAAACCCACAACCCCGGGGCTACCCACCCTGGACCAATTGTGCGCCCCCCCAGGGTCTCACGGTCGGGGCCGCTACGCAGAGCCTGGGTTCAAACCAGGATCTCTAGTGGCACAGTGGGATGCGTCCCTTAGCCCACTGCGCCATCGGAGCTACATAGAAACCAACACCCCTCCCCAAATATTACCATTTAAAAAAAAGGGGGCACTCCCACGTTAATTTCAATACACCCAAAGTTAAAAAAACCCTTATCGGGCAATAAAACCAGAGCTAAAACCAAACCCTCAAAATGTGCATAAGTTTTGATGTTCAACTCGGTCAAATCCCTTTTTCCCTTTATAAATTGAAATAACCACATCCAACCCTAGCCTAGGACGTCAAAAAAACCCCGAAAAAAGAAAATTTTTCCCATTGCCTGCGGAAAATAGGACGGTCCCTAGTATATTTGCCCCATCACCCCCCTCAGCCCGTTGGACAAAGCCTTGGGCGGGTTTATAATGTGCACAAAAAAGCCTCCGGCCCCCTTTTCACCCCCCTGGTCCCCCTTTTTGGGGAGTAGGGGGAGGGAACCCTTTTGCGCTTACGGGAGAACCCTCCTTTAAACTATCTTACCTACTGCTAGCCATCCTCTCCCAAACAAGCCCAAAAAAGACTTTAAAAATCAAGGGGGGGACCAACGCCTGGGGCCCTTTCCCTTTTCCCTGCCTTTTTAAAGCAGTGTTTACTCCTCAAAGACAGGTTCTCTAGCTAAACCTGAGCTTCTCAGCCACCTTTGGGGGCCCATCAGGAAAAACCCGTGCACTGTTTTACCTCTTTGTACTCCCGTTTAGGTCACTAGAACTCTCTGCCCTCTTTTTAATTTCCTGGGCTATGAGCTCCGTCCACAGCTGATTTGAGCAAGAAAAATTTTCTTTTTCCTTCTTTTCTCTAAAATTTTTTTGGGGGGTGGGGATCCATTTTAGAGATTCCCCCCCCAAACTACTTTTCACCAAAGCCCCTGTGCTCTGATACCCCGCGGTCTCCCAAAGCAGTTTTTTCCCCTTGAGGGCCTGGTATGGCCCCCGATCTCCGTGGGCTCAACCAACGTAGATTCCCCTATTTCAGACTCTAGGGTTTATTGATCTGGTGAGTCTTGGTGCATTCCTCGTGTATTGTTCAGAATTCTGGGTTTTTTCCCTAACCCCCCTTTGAAGGGTACCAAACTGGGCCTTTTTAGACCCACCTCTCCCAGAAAAAAAAACATTTTTCCCGCGTGCGACACTCAATAAAATTATATTAAAAAGCCAATGCCTTTTGGGGTTTTTCAGCTTATGAAAAACCCCCTCGTATTAAACAATATAGAAAAACCCGGGGTTACACCTTGATTTACGACCTGAGATAGGTTTTATTTTTTACCCATCTAACCCGGGCCCTAAGATGGGTTCTCTCTCCATGGGCCGGTGTACTGTCCCGGCCCCCATGTTGACTCTGCCAAAAATCACACGTTTATGGTTACAAAGAGGCGTTTAAAAAAGTCCTTTAGGGTATATGAGGTTCTTTGTGATTTTCATCTAAATACTGACTGGTAGTTAAAAAACCCCCCAATAAAAAAATAATCTCGTATTTAAATTTTTCAGGTATTTGATAATGTCTCTAAAAACATCCCTCTCAACTGCCACCACTGGGGATATACATTTTAAATAGGGGGTTACACCATTTGGTTGGGTCATTAAAACCGTTTTTTTAACCTCACAAATGTTTGTTTAAAAAACATAGTTTTTGGAAGTCGGTTAGGAATTACTTGGCAGACACAAGCTTTTTCCAACAATTTTTTACAGAAGATTATTTCCTATAATTCACTGTATCCAAATTTCCCGTGGGTCAGAAATTACATACATAAATTACTGGCCTTTAACGCTTTGGAAAAATTCCAGAAAATGACGTTTGGCTTTTAGAACTTTTGATAGGTAAATTTACATCATTTTAGTATTTGGGGGTGTACTGGGATTTTATTTCAAGGCCTACTTCAAACTCAGGCCTCTTTGCTTGAATCATGGGAAAATCAAAAAATCAGCCAAGACCTCAGAAAAATAATTTTAACCTCCCAATCGGTTCATCCCTTTGGGGGCAATTTTCCAAAAGCCTGAAGGTACCCCGCTCATCTGTACAAACAATAGTAGCAAGTATAAACACCTGGGGCCCAGCCTCATACCGTGGAAAAGACGGTTTGTCTCCAAGATGAAAAACTTGGTGCGAAAAAATGCAAAACAATCCCAGAACAACAGCATAGGACCTTTTTTAAGATGCTAGGAAAAGGGACAAAAATATTTATCCACAGTAAAACGAGTCCATACGACTAACTAAAGGGCCCTCCAAGGAAGAACCACTGCTCCCCAAACGCAAAAAAGCGACTACGGTTTGCAACTGCCATGGGGACAAAAATCTACTTTTTGGGGAAAAGTCCCCTTTTTTGATAAACAAAAAAAGAACTTTTTGGCCATAAAAGACCATTTATTTTTAGGAAAAAAGGGGGGTTTAGCAACCGAAGAACACCATCCCAACCGTGAAGAAGGGGGTGGGGCATCATGCGTGGGGTCTTTTTTGCAGGAGGGGGCTGGTGCCCTTCAAAAAAAAGTGGCATCATGAGGGAAGGGAAAATATGGGAATCTTTTAACTCATCTCAAACATCATCAGGGAATTTAAAACTTTGGGCGCAAATGGGGCTTCCAAAGGGCAATGACCCCAAAAATTCCAAAGTTGTGGCAAAAAAGGGTTAAAGGGCAGCAAAGTCAAGGGATTGGGTGGCCATCAAAGCCTACCTCAATCCTTAGAAATTTAAAGTCAAATGAAAAACATGTGCGAGCAAGGAGGCCTACAAACCCGATTTATTTACCCACCTGTCGAGGAAAGGGCCCCAAAATTTACCCAAAAATTTTTGTGGGGAAACTTGGGAAGCTACCGAAAGTTTGACCCAAATTAAACAATTTTAAGGGAATGCTCCAAAAACTAAAATTTAGTGTATGAAAAATTCTGCCCATGGGAAAAGTTTGAAGAAATAAAAACTGAAATAAAACATTCTCTCTACTATTTTTCTAACATTTTACATCTTAAAAAAAGTGGTTCCTAACTGACCTAAGACAGGGAATTTTTATAGGTAAAGTTTAGGAAATTTTAAAAAAAGAGTTAAATGTATTGGTAAGGTACATTTTTTATCGACACAAGTGATGTTTTTTATACCTCGCTCTAACTTTTTAACCCCTCCCCTCAACTACCCCTTTAAACCCCTAACAAAGGAAAACCCCTTTTTAGAAAAGATGGGACACCCCCACTTTTTGATTTTTTTTGATACACACCAAGAAATCTTAAAATCTCATGGAGGAAAAAAAAAATCAGAGGAGTCACCCGAAAACCCATCTTTTACAGGTTAAGGCTGCGACTGAAATCTTTCTTTTTTTTTAGAAGTTCATCACTTATCACTTCGTACCACTTTCTTTATCTAGCAATTTCGGGGTTGTCAAAAACCCCCCCCTGTTATTTTTACTCGAAACTTTTCTATCAATAAAAATTTACTTTCAGAAAAAAAATCTTTACTTAAACCTGCATATATTTTTTTCCCCTTTTTTTTAAAATTTAAAAAATTTCGTCCTTCTCATCCCCCACCTCCCTTCCACCCATTTATCTCACATTTTGTTTTTTGACGCGTCAGATGACCCCTCTCGCTATCCTCCCCCAAAAAAAACTCCACCCTCTCTACAACCTTTTATTTTCAAAAATTTATCAAAACCTACTTCCTCTTTAAAATTAAACCCCTTTACCACCCCTTTAAAATTTTTTTCTCTTACTCCTCGGGACTTTGAACACAGCTGCTTCCTTTTTCCCAAACTCACCGACTTTTTCCCTCCTTTTTTGTTCTGATCTACCACAAATTGCCCCCCTAGCCCATGCTTTTCCCTTTCCCACTTTTCCAAACCCTATCTGCCCACCTTCTCCCCCTTCCCCCGCACCCTTAGCGTTCATCCCTTTTGCGGTGTGCATTAGCTCACCAGCACTAGAGCTGCTACCGGGCTCTGCGCGCTCTTCTCGGGAAATTCGCACCAATCCCCCCTCTTCCACAGCCAAAAACTTTCATTGATTTGTAGAACGTAGAGTAAAAATCAAATCCCTCAATATTAAAAAATGAAAGCTAAATTTTAGTTTGTCAGTGTCCTTCTTTTAAAAACCCTATGCACTTTCTCCTATGAGACCGACATGTTTCAGCAAAGGAGATTTTTCATCCAAAAAAAACCTTCTTTATTAGATACAAGTTTACCATGACGAGATAACTCTCGCCCAACACTTCTCTCTAACAAATGGGGGCACTTTGAAAGTAATTTTCTCGCGGATTTTATAAGAGGAATACCGAGTCTTCCCCCAACCAACACCCCTCTCAACTACATATTCACCTTTTCAAAGGAATCTAAAAAAATCATAAAACGCTATTCTCTTAGGGTGTTTTATGCATATTTCCAATGATGACCCACTGCTAAAATCATTTTCCCCTGAACACCCGGGCCGAGCAGGATATTTAAACCATGCCGCCGCTAAGTTTTTTAAAAAACCAACCTCCGGGAGTGCCCATTGCAACCCCCCCCCCTGGTTTTGGGCCCCCGGAAAAAAACCTCCCCCAGAAGCGACCTCTCCCAACCTCACCCCCCCCAGGACCTCAATGAACCCGCAAAAGGGGACCTACATCCAGACCAAGAAAAATCCAACCCTCTAACCCCCCCAATTAACTCCCCCCCGTCAACCAGCCCCCCCCCCAAATTTCCCCCTGACAACCTATGCCCCTTCCCCCACCCAAAGCCCCCCCTCCACAAGGGGGGGGCCTCCTGAAGTCACACATACGCCCGGCCTGGCCCAGGGCAAACGCCCAAAACCCCCCTTTCACACCAAAACCCAATGGATTCCAGTTGAAGCAGGCTTCTCCAAAAAATGGCCTGAGGCCAAAACCAACCCCCAAAACAAGACATTTTGGAAAAACACAAAGCCCTTCCTTTTTTTGGGGAAATCCAAGGCCTGAGGTATCTCCTTTCCAAAAGGGGGCACAAAAGGGATTCCCAAAAGGAAATCGGGGAAACAAAACCCACCTCAAAAAATTTTAAGGAACGGACCCATTTTCCCTTAGGTTAAAGGGGATGTCCCCAACCACCAAACTCCCATTAAAACAGGGAGGGACTCAGGGACTAATTTTTTATAAAGGCAGCCTAACCACCCATTTTTTCAAAAAACAGGAACATTTACTTTGTGAAATTAAAGGAAAATTTTTTAACTAAAAAACCTCTTTTTATATCCCCCACGAACCCATATTTTAATAAACCAGTTTTCCATCCTGGGGGGGGAAATCATCCCAGACCCAGGACATGACAGTCGGGCGACCAAAGGGGAAATGGACAAAAAAAGAACCCAGAAAAGGGGGAAAAAAATACCGGAGGGAAGATTCCCCCCCCCATACCCCCTAGGGCAAAAAACTCAAACATACCAACAAGAAGGGAGACTTGCATCTGGAAGGGGGTATTTTTAAAGAAAGGAGGGGAGGGGAAACATTTTGGTTTAAACCTTAGCTCTTCTTCAGATATGAGGACTCTTAAATATACCAAAACCAAGCTTCAGACGTTCAAACCCCCCACGACCCCCCCATCAACCCAGCAAAACCTCTCTTAAAAGAGGAAACCAATCCTGAGCTAAACCAAAAGGAACTGAAAAATAAAAAATCATAGGGAAGGAAAGTAGTTTTTGAAACCTCAAAAAAAACAAAGGGAAACAAACAAAAACCCCATTCTAGAAAAACTGGGGGACAAAAAACGTCCACGAAAGGGAAGGGTTAAACTGGCAGGGGGAAAAACCTAAACCCGAAAGCCTTCTCACTTCCCTTTTAAAATCTAAAAATCTCTAACAAAAAACCAAAAAAAATAAAAACAGTGAAAAATTTTTGATGAAAAAGCAAAAACCCAAAGAAAGAAATGAGAAACCTATCAACCAAAAACATGAACCCAAAAAACGACCCTACGCCTTCACTAGGGAATACTAAAAATACAAAATACCTAGGAAAAAAAAAAGGGAACACATGTCAGAAATCAGCTCAATGTAATTGAAGAACCATAGACTCAAACACTTCTGGGAAAATTGGAAAACCTAAACAAACAACAACCGGAGCTATCTACCAAAAAGGGAAATGTTGGAAAAACCACTTCCCAATTTTTTTGGGCCCAAAAACAGAGAACAAACAGAAAAAAAAATATACTGATCAAATGCAATCTTAGAATCAAAATTAAAATCCCAAACCCATGGTTTCCCCAAATTACATTAAATGAACTACGGACAAAATACAAACCCCCAACCCAAAAAGCCTGGGTGTTGATGGTATCCCAATGAAATGATAAAATATCAGCCCCAAAAATTTTTAAATTTAGCATTTTTAAAATTTTAAAACTCACCCTTTTAGTTTGGCATCTTCCCAATATTTGGAACCAAGGACTGATCCCCCCAATCCACAAAAGTGGAGACAAATTTTGCCCCAATAATACCGGGGGATATGCGTCAACAGCAACCTTGGGAAAAAATCCTCTGCTATCTTTTAACAGGGGACTAGTTATTTCCTCAGTAAAAACAATGTACTGACAAATGTCAAATTGGTTTTTTCCCAAAAAATTTACCGACGACAAAACACTATTCACCCGCACACCCAATAAAAAAAACAAAAAAACCCAAAACAAAGGCAAAGTCTCTCTGCTTTGTTGTTTTCAAAAAAGCTTTGACTCAATTTGGCAGGGGTTGCTATACAAATTAAAAAGTGGGGTTGGGGAAAAAAAAATACACATTATAAAAACCATGTACACAAAAAAAAGTGTGCGGGTTTAAAAATTTGGCAAAAAAAACCCCACATTTTTTCCAAGGGCCCTGGGGGGGGGGACAGGGGGTCGTTAAGCCCCACCCCCCTTTAACCCAAATATCAACGAAATTTGGGGAGGGCACTAGAACATCGGGAGCCCCCCCCCCCCCCCCCCCCCCGGGCCCCACCCTCTAGAATCTGAAGTAAAATCTTCGTTTTTGTGATCTGGTTTCTTCTGTCACCCAAACCCAAGAGGGCCCACACAGACTAGATCTCTGCCAGATTTTGGCGACCTGGGCCCGAATAAAATTCAGTAAGACAAAAAAAAAGGTGTTTCCAAAAAGGTCCAGTTGCCCGGACCACAAATCAAATCCATTTGACACCCTTTTTCCTAAGCACACAAAAAACATACATACCTCGCCTAAACACAGCGCCCCAGGTAACTCCCCAAAACTGTGAACATCTGAGAGACAAGGGAAGAAGGGGTTTTTATGCCATCAAAAGGGAAAATAAATTTGACTACCAATTTGGATCTTTGGGAAAAATACTTTTAATCATTATAGAACCATTTCCCTTTTTGGGTTTTGAGGTCGGGGGCCGTCCCAAAACCCAAGGGAATTTCCCAAAAAGGGACAAACACCAAATTGAGCTCTGCATGCAGAATTTGCAAAAAAATCCTCGTGTACAACGTAAAAAACCAAAAAATGCGCAGGGCAGAATTAGGCCAAACCCTAATTATCAAAAACCAGAAAGACCGTTAAATTCTATAACATTAAAAAAAGCGATTCCAAAATTCCAAAAAAAGCCATCACCCACAAGAGATAATTGGGAAAAAATCCCAAGTAAGCTCGTCGGGCCCCTGTTCACAAAACAAAAACAACCCCAAAGCCCAGGACAACAACAACAACAAAAACAAAACAATTAACCCAACCAAATCATGGGAAAAAAAAAAAGAGAATTACTTGACACTTTGGAAAAAAAAACAAAAAAAAAGCAAACAGAAAGCTATTGGCCCAAACAGAGAGTACAAGGGCAGAATACCGACCCCTGTGACTGACCCAAACTTAAGGAAATTTGCTATGTACGACTCGTGGCAAGCTTTCATTGAGAAAGGCCGCCGTAGGGAGACCGGCTCTCAAAAGAAGACAGGTATGGCACACTGCCCACAAAATGAGGTGGAAACTAGCTGCCTTCCTAAACCCCTGCCAAATGTATGCATATTAGAGGCAAATTTTCCCCGATTTCAGCGACCCAAAAAATCGAAAAAAAAAACCCAAAATTTTATAAAAATCCCTTATTACATGAAAAACCCCAGTGGCCCTACAGCGCAAGATTTGTGACCCGTTCCACAAAAAAAGGGAACCATTTAAAAAAAACACCATTTTAAAAAAACCCTTTTTAGTTTATTTTTTTTCCCCTTGACTTAATATTTGAATTTTTACAACACTGTATATATAATAAATAACATTGAAATGTCTTTTTTCTTTGAAATTTGAGTGTAAAGTTTACTGTTAATTTATTTTTATTTACTTTGTTAAATACTTTCACTTGCTTTGGCAATGTAACAACTTTTCCCCGCCTAAAGCCCTTAAATAAATTTAAAATTTAATTGAGAGAGAGGAGAGAGAGAGAGAGGGGAGGAAGAAAAAGAAGAGAGAGGGGAGAGAGAGGAGAGAGAGAAGAGAGGGGAAGAAAGAAGGGAGGAGAAAGGGGGAAGGGAGAGAGAGAGAGGAGGAAAGAGAAAAAAGAGGGGGAGAGAGAGAAACGGAGAAGAGAAAGAAGAGAGAGAGAAAGGAAGGAAAAGGAAGGGGAGAAGAGGGAGGGGAAAAAAAAGGGGGAATATTTTTTAAAAGGGATGGAAAAAAAGTGAAAAAAAGGAAAAGAATCGAATGAGAAAAGAAGAAAAATTTTAAAATGGTTTTTATAAAGAGGGCCCCCCCTTTTTTTGGGGGTTTGGGGGGTGGTTTTTTTTTTTTTTTTTTTTTTTTTTTTTTTTTTTTTTTTTTTTGTTTGGGGGGTTTTTTTTTAAAGGGAAAAAAAATAAAAAAAAAATTTTTTTGGGGGGGGGAAAAAGGGGGGGGGGGGGGGAAAAGGGGGGGAAAAAGGGAAAGGGGAAAGAGGGAAAGGGGGAAAAAGGCAGGGGAAAAAAAAAAGGGGAGGGAAAAAGGGGGAATTTAAAATTTTGATTATTAATATGTGGGGGGGTTTTTATTATCAAGGGAATCATTCAATCTTTTTGATTAAAAAAGTAACGAAAACCACCCAACCCTTTAATATCAAAGTGGGCCCTGTTTGGGGGGGGAAATTGGAAAATTTTGCCAAAAAAACATGTTTTTGGTTTAAATCCCAAAATTAAGACCCTTTCTTTTTAACAAAAAACCTGGAAATTTAAAAATTTTTGAAATTTTAAAACCCCCAATAAGAATAAAAAAAAAGGTGTTGTGAGGACTGGGTAAAATTTTTTTATTTTTAAGGCATTACCTTAAAAATAAAATAGTTAATGGAAGAAGAATTAAAATTTTTTATTTTCGAAAGGGTTCATGAAAAAAAGAAAACCGGTTAAAAACATGGGGAAAAAGCCTGTTAGAGAGTTAAAAACCCGGGATTTTCTTTGAAAAACCTAAAGAAATAGGAATCAAAAAAATTTTTATTATTTTAAAGGGGACCTCTTAACCAGAGCCACTTAGCAGTTAGTGAGTGCCTACATTATTATTATTATTATTATTATGATTTTGATTATTTTATTTTTTTCATACTGGCCCCCTGTGGGAACCGCACCCACACGCTGGCTTTGCAAACGCCATCTTACCAACTGAGCTACAGGGTAACTATATCCCTCACCAGCGCCATGCTCTAACCAACTGAGCACAGGGATCTACATCCTCACCAAGCGACATGCTCTACCAACTGAGCTACAGGGGACTATATCCTCACTCCAAGCGCCATGCTCTACCAACTGACTACAGGGACTATATCCTCACCAAGCACCATGCTCTACCAACTGAGCTACAAGGACATATATCCTCACCAAGCACCATGCTCTACCACTGAGCTACAGGGGACTATATCCTCACCAAGCGCCATGCTCTACAACCTGAGCTCCAGGGGACTACTCCTCACCAAGCGCCATGCTCTACCACCGAGCTAACAGGGGACTACATCCTCACCAACCCATGCTCTACCAACCGAGCTACAGGGGACTATATCCTCACCAAACGCCATGCTCTACCAAACTGAGCTAAAGGGGACTATATCCTCACCAAGCGCCATGCTCTACAAACATGAGATACAGGGACTACATCCTCACAAAGCGCCATGCTCTACAAACTCGAGCTACAGGGACCTACATCCTCACAAGCGCCATGCTCTACAACTGAGCTACAAGGGGACTATATCCTCACAAGTGCCATGCTCTACCAACTGAGCTACAGGGGACTATATCCTCACCAAGCTCCCATGCTCTACCAAAAACCGAGCTACAGGGGACTATATCTCTACCAAGCGCCTGCTTCATACCAATGAGCTACAGGGGACTATATCCTCACCAAGCGCCATGCTCTACCAACTGAGCTACAGGGGACTATATCCCACAAGCGCCATGCTCTACCAAATGAGCTACAGGGGACTATATCCTCACCAAAGCGCCCATGCTCTAACCAACTGAGCTACAGGGGACTACATCCTCACCAAGCGCCATTGCTGCTTACCAACTGAGCTACAGGGGACTATATCCTCACCAAGTGCCATGCTCTACCAACTGAGCTACAGGGGACTACATCCTCACCATCAGCGCCATGCTCTACCAACTGAGCTACAGGGGACTATATCCTCACCAAGCCCATGCTCTACCAACTGAGCTACAGGGGGACTATATCCTCACCAAGCGCCATGCTCTACCAACTGAGCTCACAGGGGACTATATCCTCACCAAGCGCCATGCTCTACCAACTGAGCTACAGGGGACTATATCCTCACCAAGCACCATGCTCTACCAACTGAGCTACCACAGGAAAAATGTCATTCTCTGTTGGCCTGAAGTCCCCAGTCTACAGACCAGATCCGTTTCCTTTGACCATCAAAGGTCGTCTGAACACTGTCTGAACTCTGTCTGAACTCTGTCTGAACTCTGTCTGAACAATGTCTGAACTCTGTCTGAACACTGTCTGAACTCTGTCTGAACTCTGTCTGAACTCTGTCTGAACACTGTCTGAACTCTGTCTGCCTATAAGCCAGACATTCTCGTCTGTCTTCTAATGCCCATCAGGCATGTCCTCGAACACTGTCGTGAACTCTGTTCTGAAACACTGTGTTCTGATGATAGCTCTAGTCAGAACAATGTCTGAACTCTGATGATAGCTCCTAGTCAGAGTGAACTCTGATGATGCTCCTAGTCACAGTGCTGTTCTGATGAACTCTGTCAGAGTGCTGTTCTGATGATAGCTCCTAGTCAGACATTCTCTTCTGTCTTCTAAGGCTCCTATCAGAGCTCTAGTCCAGTCCGAGTGCTGGTTCTGATCTTCTCCTAGTCAGAGTGCGCTGATGATAGCTCCTAGTCAGAGTAATAAAAGTGAGCTCTAGTGAGTGCTGTTCTGATGACAGCTCCTAGTCAGAGTGCTGTTCTGATGATAGCTCCTAGTCAGAGTGCTGCTCTGATGATAGCTCCTAGTCAGAGTGCTGTTCTGATGATAGCTCCTAGTCAGAGTGCTGTTCTGATGATAGCTCCTAGTCAGAGTGCTGTTCTGATGATAGCTCCTAGTCAGAGTGCTGTTCTGATGATAGCTCCTAGTCAGAGTGCTGTTCTGATGATAGCTCCTAGTCAGAGTGCTGTTCTGATGATAGCTCCTAGTCAGAGTGCTGCTCTGATGATAGCTCCTAGTCAGAGTGCTGTTCTGATGATAGCTCCTAGTCAGAGTGCTGTTCTGATGATAGCTCCTAGTCAGAGTGCTGTTCTGATGATAGCTCCTAGTCAGAGTGCTGTTCTGATGATAGCTCCTAGTCAGAGTGCTGTTCTGATGATAGCTCCTAGTCAGAGTGCTGTTCTGATGATAGCTCCTAGTCAGAGTGCTGTTCTGATGATAGCTCCTAGTCAGAGTGCTGTTCTGATGATAGCTCCTAGTCAGAGTGCTGTTCTGATGATAGCTCATAGTCAGAGTGCTGTTCTGATGATAGATCCTAGTCAGAGTGCTGTTCTGATGATAGCTCCTAGTCAGAGTGCTGTTCTGATGATATCTCCTAGTCAGAGTGCTGTTCTGATGATAGCTCCTAGTCAGAGTGCTGTTCTGATGATAGCTCCTAGTCAGAGTGCTGTTCTGATGATAGCTCCTAGTCAGAGTGCTGTTCTGATGATAGCTCCTAGTCAGAGTGCTGTTCTGATGATAGCTCCTAGTCAGAGTGCTGTTCTGATGATAGCTCCTAGTCAGAGTGCTGTTCTGATGATAGCTCCTAGTCAGAGTGCTGTTCTGATGATATCTCCTAGTCAGAGTGCTGTTCTGATGATAGCTCCTAGTCAGAGTGCTGTTCTGATGATAGCTCCTAGTCAGAGTGCTGTTCTGATGATAGCTCCTAGTCAGAGTGCTGTTCTCTGATGATATCTCCTAGTCAGAGTGCTGTTCTGATGATAGCTCCTAGTCAGAGTGCTGTTTCTGATGATAGCTCCTATAGCTCCTAGTCAGAGTGCTGTTCTCCTATGATAGCTCCTAGTCAGAGTGCTGTTCTGATGATAGCTCCTAGTCAGAGTGCTGTTCTGATGATAGCTCCTAGTCAGAGTGCTGTTCTGATGATAGCTCCTAGTCAGAGTGCTGTTCTGATGATAGCTCCTAGTCAGAGTGCTGTTCTGATGATAGCTCCTAGTCAGAGTGCTGTTCTGATGATAGCTCCTAGTCAGAGTGCTGTTCTGATGATAGCTCCTAGTCAGAGTGCTGTTCTGATGATAGCTCCTAGTCAGAGTGCTGTTCTGATGATAGCTCCTAGTCAGAGTGCTGTTCTGATGATAGCTCCTAGTCAGAGTGCTGTTCTGATGATATCTCCTAGTCAGAGTGCTGTTCTGATGATATCTCCTAGTCAGAGTGCTGTTCTGATGATCGAGTGCTGCTCCTAGTCAGAGTGCTGTTCTGATGATATCTCCTAGTCAGAGTGCTGTTCTGATGATAGCTCCTAGTCAGAGTGCTGTTCTGATGATATCTCCTAGTCAGAGTGCTGTTCTGATGATAGCTCCTAGTCAGAGTGCTGTTCTGATGATAGCTCCTAGTCAGAGTGCTGTTCTGATGATATATCCTAGTCAGAGTGCTGTTCTGATGATAGCTCCTAGTCAGAGTGCTGTTCTGATGATATCTCCTAGTCAGAGTGCTGTTCTGATGATAGCTCCTAGTCAGAGTGCTGTTCTGATGATATCTCCTAGTCAGAGTGCTGTTCTGATGATAGCTCCTAGTCAGAGTGTGCTGTTCTGATGATATCTCCTAGTCAGAGTGCTGTTCTGATGATATCTCCTAGTCAGAGTGCTGTTCTGATGATATATATCTCCTAGTCAGAGTGCTGTTCTGATGATAGCTCCTAGTCAGAGTGCTGTTCTGATGATAGCTCCTAGTCAGAGTGCTGTTCTGATGATAGCTCCTAGTCAGAGTGCTGTTCTGATGATATCTCCTAGTCAGAGTGCTGTTCTGATGATAGCTCCTAGTCAGAGTGCTGTTCTGATGATATCTCCTAGTCAGAGTGCTGTTCTGATGATATCTCCTAGTCAGAGTGCTGTTCTGATGATATATCCTAGTCAGAGTGCTGTTCTGATGATAGCTCCTAGTCAGAGTGCTGTTCTGATGATAGCTCCTAGTCAGAGTGCTGTTCTGATGATAGCTCCTAGTCAGAGTGCTGTTCTGATGATATCTCCTAGTCAGAGTGCTGTTCTGATGATAGATCCTAGTCAGAGTGCTGTTCTGATGATAGCTCCTAGTCAGAGTGCTGTTCTGATGATATCTCCTAGTCAGAGTGCTGTTCTGATGATAGATCCTAGTCAGAGTGCTGTTCTGATGACAGCTCCTAGTCAGAGTGCTGTTCTGTTCTGATGATAGCTCCTTGTCAGAGTGCTGTTCTGATGATAGCTCCTAGTCAGAGTGCTGTTCTGATGATAGCTCCTAGTCAGAGTGCTGTTCTGATGATAGCTCCTAGTCAGAGTGCTGTTCTGATGATAGCTCCTAGTCAGAGTGCTGTTCTGATGATAGCTCCTAGTCAGAGTGCTGTTCTGATGATAGCTCCTAGTCATGCTTGTCAGAGTGCAGAGTGCTGTTCTGATGATATAGCTCCTAGTCAGAGTGCTGTTCTGATGATAGCTCCTAGCTTGCTCCTCGTCAGAGTGCTTGGTATTAGGGGGCCGCCAGATCAATGAGCCTCAATGTTGCGCTGCCATTTTACTGACAGTAATATGGAGCGCTCTGCTCCGGTCCTCCACCAGGAAAATACAACATTTAATTTAGAACATTCAATTTACTCCCTGTAAAGGCCTAATGAGTGATTTAAATACCACAACTAAGAATAGGACCATTAAAGAGGACTATCAACCTGTCAGGAGAAGCACCCAGGACTTCTGTACGTCATCTCCTGGCTTCTTTTCCCTTTCTAAAAGAGGTGCAGTACACACAGGTTATAAAACAGGACAGTCATAAAATGGCTTTTGTCTGTCTGTGGTCGATGGCTCTTTGATCACAAGTATGATACGACATGATATGACCACCGTGTCCCAAATGGCACCCTATTCCTTATGCAGTGCACCACGTTTGGCAAGAGACCATAGGAAAGTACTGCACAATGTAGGGAATGGGATGCCATTTGGGTCTCAGACGATACGATACGATGTGAGGATACAGTACTATACAGTACTATACAGTACTATACGGTACTATACGGTACTATACGGTACTATACAGTACTATACAGTACTATACGGTAATATACGGTACTATATAGTACTATACAGTACTATACGGTACTATACGGTACTATACAGTACTATACGGTACTATACGGTACTATACAGTACTATACAGTACTATACGGTACTATACAGTACTATACGGTACTATACGGTACTATACGGTACTATATAGTACTATACAGTACTATACAGTACTATACGGTACTATACGGTACTATACAGTACTATACGGTACTATACAGTACTATACGGTACTATACAGTACTATACGGTAGTACTATACGGTACTATACGTTACGGTAGGGTGAGGCTGAGTGATCATATACGTCTCAAGGAACCCCGATCATAACACATGAGCCGTGTCGTCTGCTTCCACAGGAAGGGCATGCCCTGTGTCCCAAATGGCACCCTATTCCCTATATAGTGCACTACTTTAGACCACAGACTCCGTAGGACTGTGCACTACATATGGTGCTGTTTGGGACGCCGTCATGGAGTCGAGATGCAGTTTATGTTGATGACTGATGGAGCGTTCTGATAGGTGAGTAGATTGAGTGTCAAGCAGGAAGTGCTCTGACACAGGACACGGAGGTCAATCACCGAGGTTACAGACACAGAACAAGACTGTCTGAGTGTACAGCCAGGGAGAGATTGGATAAACATGATCTGTCACGCATGACAAGATACTGTAGGTCACCCCATTTCCAATTCAGACATTCAAACCATATCAGAAATAAATCTAAATATTAAGGCATTAAATGTGAAGTCTAATGTAGACATTATAAATCCACATTTACCAAATGTGAAAGAAACATTCAACACCTTGACAGTAAGAAAAGGTGTATCTTTTCTCAAGAGCAAGACATTAGACTACCGTGCGCCAACGCATTGACATGATGTATTTATAAAAGACTCTTTGGAGAGGGAGCATGATCAGTCATTCCACATCTTTAAGGAGAAGCTCTGTGGTAACAAAGCCTGACCCCACAGGGTCATGTGGTGTGAAACACCGGGAACAATTAGACATGTTCCAATGCTCTCCGGTTAGTCTACGGTTGAATACGGTCCTAAAATACAGTTGTTTTCCATGGATTGTTTCTCCTCTGTTGCATTAATTACAATGATTTTTCTCCTCTGGTTGTCAAGGTGACGCCCAGTGTTCGGCTCGCTGGGGGTGCGTCCTAAACTGCACCCTATTCTCAATACAGTGCACAGGGCCCATTGGGCTGTGGTCAAACGTAGTGCACTACAGGGAATAGGGTACCATTTAAGACGCAGCCCCAGAGAGTTCTGTGGTTATGACAGGGTGTAATTAAGAATGAGCAGTTAGTATTATGGTCTGTGTGGTGTGGGATAATTACTGGACTTGACACTGTTTTTTTGTCAGGACAGGTCAGCTGTCATTCAGAGGGTTTTTGTCACGTACACATAATGACAGTAATACCATGGGCATCACTTACGCATGGCTTACTCTGGTGGTGTTCTTTGTGTGTGTGTGTGTGTGTGTGTGTGTGTGTTTGTGTGTGTGTGTGTGTGTGTGTGTGTGTTTGTGTTTGTGTGCGTGTGTGGCTGTGTGTTTGTGTGTGTGTGTGTGGCTGTGTGTGTGTGTTTGTGTGGCTGTGTGTGTGTGTGTGTGTGTGTGTGTGTGGCTGTGTGTGTTTGTGTGTGTGTGTGTGTGTGTGTGTTTGTGTGTTGTGTGTGTGTGTGTTTGTGTGTGTGTGTGTGTGTGGCTGTGTGTGTGTGTGGTGTGTGTGTGTGTGTGTGTGTGTGTGTGTGTTTGTGTTTGTGTGTGTGTGTGGCTGTGTGTTTGTGTGTGTGTGTGTGGCTGTGTGTGTGTGTGTGTGGCTGTGTGTTTGTGTGTGTGTGTGTGTGTGGCTGTGTGTTTGTGTGTGTGTGTGTGGCTGTGTGTGTGTGTGTGTGTGTGTGGCTGTGTGTGTGTGTGTGTGGTGTGAAGCTGTGTGTGGGTGTGTGTGTGCTGTGTGTGGCTGTGTGTGTGTGTGAATGTGTGTGTGTGTTGTGGCTGTGTGATTTGTGTGTGTGTGTGTGTGGTGTGTGTGTGTGTGTGTGTGTGTGGTGTGTGGCTGGGTGTTATCTGTGTGTGTGTGTGTGTGTGTGTGTGTGTGTTGTGTGTGAGAACAGTGTGTCCCAAGTCTGTGTGTGGCTGTGTGTGTACTTGTGTGTGAAAGCTGTGTAGTCGGCTGTGTGGAGTGTGTGTGTGTGTGTTTGTGTGTGTGTGTGTGTGTGTGTGACTAGATAGTCAACTGTGATTATTAGTTTAGTTAAAATGCACTAAATGTTTAAATGATGATATTATATTATATATGATATTATATTATATGTTATATGTTTAGATGACCACTATCTGTACTCTGGTATTACTTGAAGAAAGTGCTCCAACATTGTATTATAATTGATTTAGGTTAACAGTCACCCTGAGAGCTGAACGAACCCAGCTTCCAGACAGACTCGCAGGAGAGATAATCACAGTGAACAGTTTATTAATGAATCAAACAGCTGTTATTGCTATGTAACAGACCCTCTCCACAGTTTATTAATGGAATCAAACAGCTGTTATTGCTATGTAACAGACCCTCTCCACGGTTTATTAATGGAATCAAAACAGCTGTTATTGCTATGTACAGACCCTCTCCACGGTTTATTAATGGAATCAAACAGCTGTTATTGCTATGTAACAGACCCTCTCCACAGTTTATTAATGAATCAAACAGCTGTTATTGCTATGTAACAGACCCTCTCCACGGTTTATTAATGAATCAAACAGCTGTTATTGCTGTGTAACAGACCCTCTACCCACAGTTTATTAATGAATCAGACAGCTGTTATTGCTATGTAACGAAGGGAAACTCGTTATCCAGAGGGAGACCCTCTCCACAGTTTATTAATGGAATCAAACAGCTGTTATTGCTATGTAACAGACCCTCTCCACGGTTTATTAATGGAATCAAACAGCTGTTATTGCTATGTAACAGACCCTCTCCACAGTTTTATAATGAATCAAAAACAGCTGTTATTGCTATGTAACAGACCCTCTCCACAGTTTATTAATGGAATCAAACAGCTGTTATTGCTATGTAACAGACCCTCTCCACAGTTTATTAATGGAATCAAACAGCTGTTATTGCTATGTAACAGACCCTCTCCACAGTTTATTAATGAATCAAACAGCTATTTATTGCTATGTAACAGACCCTCTCCACAGTTTATTAATGAATCAAACAGCTGTTATTGCTATGTAACAGACCCTCTCCACAGTTATAATGAATCAAACAGCTGTTAATGCTATGTAACAGACCCTCTCCACAGTTTATTAATGAATCAAACAGCTGTTATTGCTATGTAACAGACCCTCTCCACAGTTTATTAATGAATCAAACAGCTGTTATTGCTATGTAACAGACCTCTCCACAGTTTTTATTAATGGAATCAAACAGCTGTTATTGCTATGTAACAGACCCTCTCCACAGTTTATTAATGAATCAAACAGCTGTTATTGCTATGTAACAGACCCTCTCCACAGTTTATTAATGAATCAAACAGCTGTTATTGCTATGTAACAGACCCTCTCCACAGTTTATTAATGAATCAAACAGCTGTTATTGCTATGTAACAGACCCTCTCCACAGTTTATTAATGAATCAAACAGCTGTTATTGCTATGTAACAGACCCTCTCCACGGTTTATTAATGGAATCAAACAGCTGTTATTGCTATGTAACAGACCCTCTCCACAGTTTATTAATGGAATCAAACAGCTGTTATTGCTATGTAACAGACCCTCTCCACGGTTTATTAATGGAATCAAACAGCTGTTATTGCTATGTAACAGACCCTCTCCACAGTTTATTAATGAATCAAACAGCTGTTATTGCTATGTAACAGACCCTCTCCACAGTTTATTAATGAATCAAACAGCTGTTATTGCTATGTAACAGACCCTCTCCACAGTTTATTAATGGAATCAAACAGCTGTTATTGCTATGTAACAGACCCTCTCCACGGTTTATTAATGAATCAAACAGCTGTTGTTGTATTGTGGATGCCTGCAGCGTTCCATGACAGGTGAGGATTCCCTATGGAGACAACCATGTTGTGATCCCAATCAGTTTCAGTTTCATAAGGAGCACATAAACCTTCAATCACAACTCTTGTCCTTCTCATCATACCTTATTCCATCATACCTTATGTCGTATATTCTAAAGATATACCTGGATTTATATCAGGAACAGTCAAGTAGGTTGTTCCCATTTCCCTCTGTCACAATACAGCGTATCTTCAACATAAAGTAATGAAAGTTCATATTGCGGAGAGCGCATCTGGTGCTTCCTCCGATATTTACTTGTGAGAGTCGTTTTTGTGGGAAAATAAAGGTCATGCTGTGTTCCAGGTTCAGGTGCCTCAGCCAACTCAGAGTCTCAGATGAGATGTATATAAAACCAGGTTACCTCCCTCTCCTCTCCTCTCCTCTCCTCTCCTCTCCTCTCTCCTCTCCTCTCCTCTCCTCTCCTCTCCTCTCCTCTCCTCTCCTCTCCCTCCTCTCCTCTCCTCTCCCTCCCCTCCCTCTCCTCTCCTCTCCTCTCCTCTCCTCTCCTCTCCTCTCCTCCTCTCCTCTCCTCTCCTCTCCTCTCCTCTCCTCTCCTCTCCTCTCCTCTCCTCCTCCTCTCTCCCTCCTCTCCTCTCCTCTCCTCTCCTCTCCTCTCCTCTCCTCTCCTCTCCTCTCCTCTCCTCTCCTCTCCTCTCCTCTCTCTCCTCTCTCTCCTCTTCCTCCACCCACTACCGTGGGTGTGTATGTGTGTGTGTACCACCCCCCCCCCCCCCCCCCCCACCCCCCCGTGCCAACAACACCACATATTGCTTTCTCCGACAACAAATGCTTCCCTCTCAGAAGTCTGTGTGTGTTTCTCTTCGTGGTAATGGGATGCATAATTACAGTGTGCCTGGGTAAACAGTGCTAGCACGGAGCGTATGCAGCTCGCTGCCGAACATGTGGTGGGGAACGCCAGGGGCTATGAGGCGCCCGCCTGCCTCCTATCTCTGCTCTCTCTCTTTTTCTCTCCTCCCTCTCTCATCCCCCTCTCCTCCCCTTCTCATCCCCCTCTCCTCCTCCTCTCATCCCCCTCTCAGGGCTTGGTAGAGAAAGCACAAATCACAAATCCCATGGTTTGCTGAGCCTCCATACGGTCTGTCTTTATACTGAACGCAAACCCACAACCCCGCCGCGATCAGCACACGCAAACACAACCCCGCCGCGATCAGCACTGCATCGTTGTAAAGGTCCTTTGTTCTTTGTCAGCCAGCCTAGATAACAGACCCAGCTGCCAATCAGAATCACAACAGCCTCAGCTCCAATCCCTCAGGGAGGAGGAAATTGCTCTGTTCATCTTCTCTGTCTCCCAGTTGGAGATAATAGATATAATTGTATAAATAGTTGATGAACGAGAGAGATATTAGAGAAACAAACATCTTCTGTCATCAAGCATAGATAACACTGAGGCTTCTGAAGATGATGTTCCTCTGACATAAATACCACTGACGTATCATTCAGTGGTTAGACCCCAGCTGTCTTAGCTGTCCAGAAACTTCTGTTCGATGGATGCATCCCAAATGGCACCATATTACATTTACATCCTTATCCAGAGTGACTTACAGGAGCAATTAGGGTTAAGTGCCTTGCTTAAGGGCACATCGACAGATTTTTCACCTAGTCGGCCCGGGGATTAGAACCAGCGACCTTCCGGTTAATGGCACAACGCTCTTACCCACTGAGCCACCTGCCGCCCCAGACGTAAAGGTGTTCCACAGCGGTTGATACTTGGACCTGTTCTTTTCATCATTTATATAAACGCTATTGGTCAGTCTGTTAAAAATTGTACATTTCATCTATTCTGAACAAAAACATAAACACAATTTCAAAGATTTGACTGAGTTACAGTTCACAAGGAAATCGGTCAGTAGAAACTAAATGAATTCTGCCCTAATCTATGGATTTCCACATGACTGGGCAGGGGCGCGGGTAAAGAAGAAGAGGCCCACACTCTTTAAGCTCCCAGTTCACCTCTTTATTGACTACGTTTCAATCCGAAAAACGGATCTTCGTCAGGTCAAACAAACAAACTGAGTGCTCACTTCCCAAAAATATACACATTTCACCTCACATAACCATTACACACCTGACGCATGGTGGGCGTGGAAACCATTCAATTCACTTTGACGCACCGTTAATCAGAATGAATCACAAAGGCACATATGGTCATTAAGGACAATATACATACAAATGGGTTTAAGTAAAAAACCTAGGCAACAGTAAAATATATTATGTTGGAAATTGTTTGGAATACCCCGCCCACATGACCATTACGCGCAGGAGGAGCGGTGGCCGTACATATCATTCCAGTGACCTATTTCAAAAACAACTTGTCTATCTCTAATAATTTGATATCAATGAGATGGGCACGTGTAGCAGTTACAGAATCTAATATATATGTACAAAATGACCAGGTAGGAGACATGGAAGGCTGGACAAATCAACGTGACGTATTCATGTAAGGAATGGTCTGATATCCAACCATTAGTTCAGACCTTTAGATTATCAGTATCTCCCCCCCCCCCCCCCCCCTCCACTTCTTGTGGAACACGTGATGATGTCCTTCATCTTGATGGCCTTGCCCGTGATAGGGGTGATTGAACATTTGAGCATTTGTTTGTAAAGTTACACTGGGTACATCGGCCACATTAGTAATTACCGTCCGGCCCATTGTCTAGGAAGGTGCTACGTGGCACCGGTGGAAGAGCAGACCTCACCAGCATTTTACTATGTTGGGGGCGCGTCTGAAGACTAATGTATTTTCCAGTTATGGATCAGTGCTTGAGGTGTGCCTGTGTTTTTTAATGATATGATCGGACTGTTTGTCAAGTGGGGAGTGCTGAAGAAGCGTTGAACTCGTTTCTTCAGTGGGGCGGGGTGGTTTGGGCGTGAGGCTGTCATCCCGGGTCATATTTTTACAACGATCCCTTGCCTCATGCAGCCATTGCTCTGGGTAACGCCGCTGTCTGAAACGCTCATCCAGACAGTCGGCTTGTTTGTCACAGTCACTCTGTGTACTACAGATCCTGGGTATGCGACTCTATCGGCTGATGGGGAGGCTCTTTTTAAGAGGTGTAGGGGTGGAAACTATCTCCGGGTAACAGGGAATTCGTGTCCGTCAGCTTCCTGTATAGGTTTGTGCTAAAGCCACACCCCCTCCCTCCTTTATCAAAATGTCCAGAAAACGTATTTCATGCGCATCAAAGGTGAGGGTGAAAAAATGTGTAAATGTTCACTGCTTGTATTGATGAAGGAGTGGAATCGATGAAGTTCTTCTGCTGTGCCCTGGAATAGAAGGAATGCGTCCTCAGTGAAGCGTTTCCAGAGACTGATATGGCGCAAGAATGGATTGTTAGGGCGGACAATCACATTCTTCTCAAACAAACCCACATACAGATTGGCATCATTCAGTGCCATTTTACTACCCCCGTAGCAGTTCCCTGCTGTTGAATGAACATGTCATTTTCAAACATGAAAAAGTTCTCAGTCAGAACAATCTCAGCCAGTTCAACAGTACAGTTAGTGGTAGGGAGTGTGCCAGTGGGTCGCTGACTAAGACTGTGTGCCATGGCTTCTAGGCCTCCCTGGTGGAGGGATATTAGTATACAGGGATTCAACATCAAAGCAAGCCATAAGTGTCTCCCCATTGATATTATGCATTGTCTTGAGGGTGTTAATCATGTCCGTAGAATCGCGTACATATGCAGGGGGTGACACCACACTGGGTTTTTAGAAAGAAATCCACAAAAAGCAGAGATATTTTCAGTCAATGAGCCAATGGAGGCCACAGTAGGTCTCCCTGGTGGCTTATCCAATGGTTTGTGGGTTTTTGGTAAGGCATGGATAACGCTCCTGATTGGATTGTCTACTTTCATGAACTCTTTTTGCATAATGTCTCCACTTTCAACATGAGACTTCAGCTTGCAGTGAATGTCATCTTTGAACAGTGTGGTGGGGGGGGGGGGTCACGTGACAGTTTCTGATAGAAAGTGGTGTTGCTCAATTGTTTCCCGGATCTCATCACTGTTTACCAGCACCACAGGCCTTATCAGCATTACACACTATCAGAGTGGAGTCAACGCTTGTCTCTGTTCTTTAGATTAGCACTCTGTGTTCTCATGTCTTATTCAGGGGGTCTGAGAACATCTTTTTTTTTCCACCAATCTGCAGTCTGTTTCTAGGGAAGGATTTCTGTATCTGGGCGGACAAAAGGTGGATTTGGCTCGCAGAGGGGTATTCGTTCTGTGGGAAATGTCATTCTCTATTGTGTCACCCATAGCCTGAACACTCTTCTCACCCGTACTTGGACTCTTATCATTTATGGGGGCAGAAGAACACCCCCTGAGTCTCAATGTACGAAATCATTTCTGAAACTCTATTGTGGTGTCAAAGTCATTCCATGATGCGGTGGGGACGAAAGATAAGCCCTTTACTCAAGACCGAGTCACGTGAAGTGGTTATGGGAAGTGGTTATGGGAAGTGGTTATGGGAAGTGGTTATGGGAAGTGGTTATGGGAAGTGGTTATGGGAAGTGGTTATGGGAAGTGGTTATGGGAAGTGGTTATGGGAAGTGGTTATGGGAAGTGGTTATGGGAAGTGGTTATGGGAAGTGGTTATGGGAAGTGGTTATGGGAAGTGAAGAATGGTTGATCACACTCAGGCATTCTGACTGCGTGTCGAATAGCGACCTCGCTCCTCTGTTCTTCTTGCCCCCGCCTCCTCCCCCCTCTTCCACGTCCGCGGTGCTGCTGACCCCTGTTGGACCGTTGACGGTAACCTCTTCCCCCTCGCTTGTGTCCTAAAAAAAGATCCCCCCCCCCCCCCGTGGGAATCACAGCTGTAGTAATGATCCACTCCCATTGGAATCATAGCTGTAATAATGATCCACTCCCATTGGAATCACAGCTATAATAATGATCCACTCCCATTGGAATCATAGCTGTAATAATGATCCACTCCCATTGGAATCATAGCTGTAATCCGAATCTACATCAAGTGAAGATACACTCGAGTGTGGAGGTAGGTCGTAGGTCGTGGGTCGTCTCTGACGTCACTGTGCGTCTGTCTACGGGCCTCTCCCAGGGGATTCCCTCTCCCACAGATACGCCTCATTCTGTTTATAGTCATTGGAGTGCCGATCGAACTTCTTAAATCTTCCTCGCTCTGATGTCCTGCTCCAGGTCTGTCTTGAATTTCAAAGGTGTGCTCTCCATATTTGTGAGTTTTCTCTGGGTCAGTTTCCTGCGGCGTGCCGTTGTAATCTCACCGCTTGTATCTTGTCACGTATTCTACCTAGTTGCTCAGCTATTTCCTGGATAATGAGAGCCATGAGATCAAATTAGCATTTGTTCGTTATTTGGCACCACTGGTCACAGAAAGTCTCATTGTCTCTGTCGATTGTGGGGGCAGGGGTGCAGCCATGGGTGGGCCTTGGAGGGCATAGGCCCACCCACTGGGGAGCCAGGCGCAGCCAATCAGAATGAGTTTTTACCCACAAAATGGCTTTATGACAGACAGAAATACTCCTCAGCACCCTCCCCCCCCGGATGTGGAGGTACTGGGCTGGCGTGGTTACACGTGGTTTGCAGTTGTGAGGCCGGTTGAGCGTACTGCCAAATTCTCTAAAACGACGTTGGAGGCAGTTTATGGTAGAGAAATTAATATTACATTTTCTGGCAAAAGCTCTGGTGGACATTCCTGCAGTCAGCATGCCAATTGCACGCTCCCTCAAAACTTGAGACATCTGTGGCACTGTGTTGTGTGACAAAACTGCGCATTTTTAAAGTGGCCTTTTATTGTCCCCAGCACAAGGTGCACCTGTGTAATGATCATGCTGTTTAATCAGCTTCTTGATACGCCACACCTGTCAGGTGGATGGATTATCTTTACAAAGGAGAAATGCTCACTAACAGGGATGTAAACAAATTTTGTGCGTATGGAACATTTCTGGGATTTTTTTTATTTCAGCTCATGAAACATTGGACCAACAATTTACATGTTGCGTTTTATATTTTTTTCAGTGTATATGCGGAGGATACTATTACGCACACAATTGCCCCGACTGCTGACCTGGCTGTGACAAGGCTACAGTCCCATTGTGCAGGAAGCCCTTACTGATTTAAAACTCGTTCTTTATCTTTATACGTGTTGTTTTCAAGTTCTCGTAAGATTGTCTCGGATGGATTACATCTTCACTCATTGGATGGTTCTATAATCGAACAAGTCCCTGCACATAAATACCTTGGTATTTGGATTGACAATGATTTGTCGTTGAAAAAAACACAAGACTGAGCTTGTTAAGGAAGTAAGATTTAAAGTGGCCTTTTTTTTTTTACAGAAACATACCTTGTCTCTCTCTAGTCAGCAGGAAGCAGATTATTCAGTCAACCTTTCTACCTGTTATTGATTACGGTGATACTATTTATCAAAGTTCAGCTGCCTCTACCCTTAAACCTTTTCATAGCGCCCTTTTTTTTATCACAGGAGACAGTTGTATTACTCATCCCTGTATTCTTTACCAACAGGTTGGCTGGAAGTCATGTAGATCACATCATTACACTCGTTTTGTTTTACGAAGCCCTGCTCCACAAGCTTCCGACTTACCTAACATCACCGTTAAGATTTAAAATGACAGGGTTGGCTGACTCTGGAGACTCCTTTGGTGTCTAGAGAGTTAGGTAAATCAGACTTTAACTTCCTTGCGCCTTACGTGTGGAATGATCTACAATACACCTTAAAGTTGGAGGAATTGGTGCCTCTAGGGCATTTCAGACGGTTGTTAGGGGACCTTTTTACTGAAGAATGTGTCTGTTTTTTATGATTGTGTTCTGTTTTTCATGTATTGTTGTGTATAATAATGTTTAGCCCAATGGGCCTGTCTACATTGGAGTTTTTATACAGAAATTATAAATATTTGGCTAAAAATGGGCGCTTCGAGAAAGTAAATGGGCCGGTATGTTAGAAATGCCCAGGACGATTTTTGGGCGCAGTCCGTCTCTGGTTGATAGTGAGATGGTTGATAGTCTGTGATCTGATGCAAAGCACCTTGGATCAGAACCAAAGATGGGTCAGCTCAGTCCACATCAACAGACACTAACATCTCCTCAGTCCACATCAACAGACACCAACATCTCTTCAGTCCACATCAATAGACACTAACATCTCCTCAGTCCACATCAACAGACTCTAACATCTCCTCAGTCCACAGTCCTCCTCATCAACGCCAAGGTAGTGGGTTCAGACACCCTAACATCTCGCATCTGTAAGTCGCTTTGGATAAAAGCGTCTGCTAAATGGCATATTATTATTATTTTATTATTTAACAGACTCTAACATCTCCTCAGTCCACATCAACAGACTCTAACATCTCCTCAGTCCACATCAACAGACTCTAACATCTCCTCAGTCCACATCAACAGACACTAACATCTCCTCAGTCCACATCAACAGACACTAACATCTCCTCAGTCCACATCAACAGACTCTAACATCTCCTCAGTCCACATCAACAGACACTAACATCTCCTCAGTCCACATCAACAGACACTAACATCTCCTCAGTCCACATCAACAGACTCTAACATCTCCTCAGTCCACATCAACAGACTCTAACATCTCCTCAGTCCACATCAACAGACTCTAACATCTATTCAGTCCACATCAACAGACTCTAACATCTCCTCAGTCCACATCAACAGACTCTAACATCTCCTCAGTCCACATCAACAGACACTAACATCTCTTCAGTCCACATCAACAGACTCTAACATCTCCTCAGTCCACATCAACAGACTCTAACATCTCCTCAGTCTAACATCTCCTCAGTCCACATCAACAGACACTAACATCTCCTCAGTCCACATCAACAGACACTAACATCTCCTCAGTCCACATCAACAGACACTAACATCTCCTCAGTCCACATCAACAGACTCTAACATCTCCTCAGTCCACATCAACAGACACTAACATCTCCTCAGTCCACATCAACAGACACTAACATCTCCTCAGTCCACATCAACAGACACTAACATCTCCTCAGTCCACATCAACAGACTCTAACATCTCCTCAGTCCACATCAACAGACTCTAACATCTCCTCAGTCCACATCAACAGACACTAACATCTCCTCAGTCCACATCAACAGACTCTAACATCTCCTACAGCCAGATAAAAGTATATCCTCTGACCTGTAAGCACAGTGAGAAAGCTTGCTATTTCTCAAACCCACTTGTTTGGCAGATAAATGTATTTCACTTCCTCTCTCACACAGTGTTCAAGCGAGATAGTTTTCACTCCTCCACAGTCACCCCCACGGAGAACCTTTTAACTCTAGAACAATTTGTCAGGACAGTCTGTCCAACACAGTATAAGTATATCAATAGCAAAGCCCAGTGGATTGTGTTAAAATAGCAAGTAATCTATTATTCAAAAAGCCAACTTTCTTCGATGTGAGCCAAGTGTTACTTCCATCTATACATAAACTAAACCACAGTAGATGGGTTTGAAAATGTTCCCTTCCAATGTCAAAGTGTGCCTGTGGGAAGGTGGGCGTGGCACTCCATCTGTCGTGTCTCCTTGTATTTTTCCAGAGCGTTGGATTGATAACTACCACAGGCAGTTGGATGACACACACACACAGACATACGAACACACACACACACACACACACACGACGACACACACACACACACACACAGACACACGAACACACACACACACACACACACACACACACACACACACACACACACACGTACACACGACCACAGGCGGTGGATGTCTGGGGGATTAAACACACTGACACTGACACCATGGTAAAAGCTCTCCACATACAGCTGCATGACTTACCATGGTAAAAGCTCTCCCATCACAGCTGCACACACACACTCCCACACACAGCTGCATGACTTACCATGGTTAACACACACATACAGCTGCATGACACACCACACACACTCTCCTATCATACACATGACACACATGGTAAAAGCTCTCCATCATACAGCTGCATGACTTACCATGGTAAACACTCACATCACACACAGACATGGTAACACACACATGGTAAACAGCTCTCCACACACACACACACACACACACACACATCATACACACACACACACATGGTAAAACACTCTCCTATCACACACCAACTGGCGGTGGATGTCTGGGGGATTAAAGGCAAACGCAACTGACTGTGTGGGACTGACTTACCATGGTAAAAGCTCTCCCATCACACAGCTGCATGACTTACCATGGTAAAAGCTCTCCTATCATACAGCTGCATGACTTACCATGGTAAAAGCTCTCCCATCATACAGCTGCATGACTTACCATGGTAAAAGCTCTCCTATCATACAGCTGCATGACTTACCATGGTAAAAGCTCTCCCATCATACAGCTGCATGACTTACCATGGTAAAAGCTCTCCCATCATACAGCTGCATGACTTACCATGGTAAAAGCTCTCCCATCATACAGCTGCATGACTTACCATGGTAAAAGCTCTCCCATCATACAGCTGCATGACTTACCATGGTAAAAGCTCTCCCATCATACAGCTGCATGACTTACCATGGTAAAAGCTCTCCTATCATACAGCTGCATGACTTACCATGGTAAAAGCTCTCCCATCATACAGCTGCATGACTTACCATGGTAAAAGCTCTCCCATCATACAGCTGCATGACTTACCATGGTAAAAGCTCTCCCATCATACAGCTGCATGACTTACCATGGTAAAAGCTCTCCCATCATACAGCTGCATGACTTACCATGGTAAAAGCTCTCCTATCATACAGCTGCATGACTTACCATGGTAAAAGCTCTCCCATCATACAGCTGCATGACTTACCATGGTAAAAGCTCTCCCATCATACAGCTGCATGACTTACCATGGTAAAAGCTCTCCTATCATACAGCACATGACTTACCATGGTAAAAGCACACACACACACACAGCACAGCTTGACTACACACACACACACACACACACACACACACACACACACACACTGTCAGTCTCACTGTAATTTACCATTAACTAACATAAAAACGTTTAGCATCTCTTGGCTTCCACGCATCACCTACAAGCCACTGATGCGGTCCTTTGGAACATCTAACAAATCCATTTAATATGGCCTACACCGTCACAATAAATCCATGATTTTATTTTAGGCAGATCTAAAGAAACATTATGTTATGAAGAAAATGTAGCCTATTTCAGAAGAACAATCGTCCTTATGTAAGGCCCTGATCTGGCTCTGCCGTACGGCTGTGGGCTACACTAGTTCATTTAGCAGACAAGATCTGCTTATTATTCCCATGGCATTATTTTATATTATTTTATAGTAAGAAGAATACAATTGAACATAGCTGAATGTACTAGAAAGGATGTTTTTCTCAAATGATTTCCAAGGGAGTGGGCACATGCAGCTCTTCTGTGTTGAGCGGTTAACAAAGAAACAGGTCCTCCTATATGCTTCATTTAGAGTTATTTATGTAACTTTAGTTGTTCTTACAAACGTTGGGCTGTATGTTTTGATTTCTAATACATTCTAAGGCTGCGTGATGCGACTCTAATGATGATTTGAATAAAGTCTCATGAAAGTCATGAGCTCTGCTCTGTTTCTTAAGCAGGCTGCACACACTTCATCAGTCTCTCATTCACAATTTGACAAGCGCTTGATAATATTCTCACCCCATCAGACTATTCTCAATTTAATCTGGTCTTCACAGACAGCCTACTAATATATGTGTGGAATTATTTTTTGATTTAGAATGGCCCACAAAAAAAAAACATGATCTGTTTTAGCAAATGGAGGAAGCGGTTACGTTTTTAATATGCCAGGAAGGCTACACCTGTTTTAAAGCGGAATTATTTGCTTAATTTTAAGAATTTATAAATAAATATAGTAGCATGAGAAACCCGAGATCCTCTTTTAAATAGTGGCCAGTCAAAACTCTGTTTTCATACTCGATTGCGCAATGACTGGGCTTATAAGATCACGTTTCACTAGGCTCTGTAGGCTATGGGCTCTCCATCCCTGTTCCAGGGGTCTTGGGCCTGTAGGTTATGGGCTCTCCATCCCTGTTCCAGGGGTCTTGGGCCTGTAGGCTATGGGCTTTCCAACCCTGTTCCAGGGGTCTTGGGCCTGTAGGTTATGGGCTCTCCATCCCTGTTCCAGGGGTCTTGGGCCTGTAGGTATATGGGCTCTCCATCCCTGTTCCAGGGGTCTTGGGCCTGTAGGTTATGGGCTCTCCATCCCTGTTCCAGGGGTCTTGGGCCTGTAGGTTATGGGCTCTCCATCCCTGTTCCAGGGGTCTTGGGCCTGTAGGCTATGGGCTCTCCATCCCTGTCTCAGGGGTCTTGGGCCTGTAGGTTATGGGCTCTCCATCCCTGTTCCAGGGGTCTTGGGCCTGTAGGTTATGGGCTCTCCATCCCTGTTCCAGGGGTCTTGGGCCTGTAGGTTATGGGCTCTCCATCCCTGTTCCAGGGGTCTTGGGCCTGTAGGTTATGGGCTCTCCATCCCTGTTCCAGGGGTCTTGGGCCTGTAGGCTATGGGCTCTCCATCCCTGTTCCAGGGGTCTTGGGCCTGTAGGTTATGGGCTTTCCACCCTGTTCCAGGGGTCTTGGGCCTGTAGGTTTATGGGCTCTCCATCCCTGTTCCAGGGGTCTTGGGCCTGTAGGTTATGGGCTCTCCATCCCTGTTCCAGGGGTCTTGGGCCTGTAGGTTATGGGCTCTCCATCCCTGTTCCAGGGGTCTTGGGCCTGTAGGTTATGGGCTCTCCATCCCTGTTCCAGGGGTCTTGGGCCTGTAGGCTATGGGCTCTCCATCCCTGTCTCAGGGGTCTTGGGCCTGTAGGTTATGGGCTCTCCATCCCTGTTCCAGGGGTCTTGGGCCTGTAGGTTATGGGCTCTCCATCCCTGTTCCAGGGGTCTTGGGCCTGTAGGTTATGGGCTCTCCATCCCTGTTCCAGGGGTCTTGGGCCTGTAGGTTATGGGCTCTCCATCCCTGTTCCAGGGGTCTTGGGCCTGTAGGCTATGGGCTCTCCATCCCTGTTCCAGGGGTCTTGGGCCTGTAGGCTATGGGCTCTCCATCCCTGTTCCAGGGGTCTTGGGCCTGTAGGCTATGGGCTCTCCATCCCTGTTCCAGGGGTCTTTGGACCTGTAGGCTATGGGCTCTCCATCCCTGTTCCAGGGGTCTTGGGCCTGTAGGCTATGGGCTCTCCATCCCTGTTCCAGGGGTCTTGGGCCTATAGGCTATGGGCTCTCCATCCCTGTTCCAGGGGTCTTGGACCTGTAGGTTATGGGCTCTCCATCCCTGTTCCAGGGGTCTTGGGCCTGTAGGTTATGGGCTCTCCAACCCTGTTCCAGGGGTCTTGGGCCTGTAGGTTACGTTTGGAGTTATTTGGCCACTTTAGTTGTTTGATACAAACTTTATCAAAACACACAGGGCTATGGGCTAGGCTACATGATGCATGCTACTAAATTATGACTTGAAAAAGTCGCTAAAACATAATGCGCTTGTTTCTTGCCATAGACTAAACACACTGGATATCATTCACAAGTGATAATGTAAAGATAATGTAAAAATGTAAAAAATAAATAAAAATGATATAATATTTTCACCCATCAGACTATTCTGAATTTAATCTTTACATATACTAAATAATAATGTGTGAAATTAGTTTTTATTTAGAACAGGCCTTTATCATACACCTGTCGGAACAGGGGGGAAAAAAAAGACAAATTGAAGACGCTTTTCCTGCGGTTCATTTTCATGCCAGCCGGGTAGGCTACTCTGGTTGTCCTCCTGTTGTAAAGCAAAGCAGTGTGCTTAATATTAGGAAAGTTGATAAATAAATCTAGTAGGCCTGGCCTATAGAAAGCTGATGGGATCCTCCTCTTTTTAACCACCTAGACTCTAAACCTGTCAAAATAAAGGTGAAATGTATTTTTGGGGGATGAAACATTGAATTCGGTCTTACTGCTATTTGCCAATAGAAATAATATGGAACCATTATTTTGACAGGGAGTCAATGCTGAGACCAAGGTATCTTTTCCAGATACACCCTGTATAGCGCCACAATACACATCAAAATATAAGAAACACATTAAACTACACATTCATACATACGATACACGTTACAATACACAACAATACATGAAAAGCAGAACCCAATCATAAAAAACAGACACATTCTTCAGTAAAAAGGTCTCCTAGCAACCGTCTGAAATGCCCCTAGAGGCACCAATTCCTCCAACTTTAAGGTGTATTGTAGATCATTCCACACGTAAGGCGCAAGGAAGTTAAAGTCTGATTGACCTAATCTGGCCCTCACACCATCATGGCCACCTAATCATCCCTAGCTTCCAATTGGCTCATTCATCCCCCCTCCTGTCCCCTGTAACTATTCCCCAGGTCGTTGCTGTAAATGAGAATGTGTTCTCAGTCAACTTACCTGGTAAAAGAAGGGTAAAATAAAAAACAATCAACTATTTCACCCAGAGCTCAGTCCTGTGTTTGGTAATGAAAGGTTAACTTTCCCTTCAGTCCAATCTAAGATTAGCTTTCCCTTCAGTCCAATCTAAGTGGTTATCAAGTCAGAGACATTGACTGACAGGTAATGTCCATAGGGGGAGGCTGAACATATCACCCTCTGAAGAGCCTTCTGGTCCGCGGCGGTGGAGTTGCCGTATCAGGCTTTGATGCAGCCCGACAGTATGCTCTCGATGGTGCTCCTGTAGACAGTATGCTCTCGTGGTGCTCCTGGAACTGTGAGGCCAAATTTCTTCAGCATGCTGAGGTTGAAGAGTCACTGTCGTGCCTTCTTCACTACGGTGTCTGTGTGGTTCGACCATTTCAGCTTCTCTGAGATGTGCACGCTGAGGAATTTGAAGTTATTGACGTTCTCCACGGCGGCCCCCCATTGATGAGGATGGGGGCGTGTCCAGCCTGGTTCCTCCTGAAGTCCACAATCCGCTCCTTTGTTTTGCTGATGTTGAGGGAGAGGTTGTTTACCTGGCACCACGCCGTCAGACTAACGTTGAGGGAGAGGTTGTTTACCTGGCACCACACCGTCAGACTAACGTTGAGGGAGAGGTTGTTTACCTGGCACCACACGCCGTCAGACTAACGTTGAGGGAGAGGTTGGTTACCCTGGCACCACGCCGTCAGACTAACGTTGAGGGAGAGGTTGTTTACCTGGCACCACACCGTCAGACTAACGTTGAGGAAGAGGTTGTTTACCTGGCACCACGCCGTCAGACTGACGTTGAGGGGAGAGGTTGTTTTACCCTGGCACCACACCGTCAGACTAACGTTGAGGGAGAGGTTGTTTACCTGGCACCACGCTGTCAGACTAACGTTGAGGGAGAGGTTGTTTACCTGGCACCACGCCGTCAGACTAACGTTGAGGGAGAGGTTGTTTACCTGGCACCACGCCGTCAGACTAACGTTGAGGGAGAGGTTGTTTACCTGGCACCACGCCGTCAGACAGCCTACATGATGCATGCCGCCCTGTAGGCCGTCTCGTAGTTGTTGGTGATCAGGCCCACTACTGTCGCGTCGTCAGCGAACTTGATGATGGAGTTGGAACTGTGTGAGGCCACGCAGTCGTGGGTAAACAGGGAATACAGGAGGGGACTGTGGACGCACCCTTGTGGGCCCCCCGTGTTGAGGATCGGTGTCGAGGAGGTCATGTTGCCTGCCGTCACCACCTGGGGGCGGCCCGTCAGGAAGTCCAGGACCCGGTTGCATAGGGAGGAGGTCAGACCCTGGGCCGTGAGCTTTGTAATGAGCTTATAGGGCACTATGGTATTGAAGGCCGAGCTGTAGTCGATGAACAGCATCCTCACATATGCATTCCTTTTGTCCAGGTGGGTGAGGGCAGTGTGCAGTGCAATGGCGATTGCGTAGTCCGTGGATCTGTCAGGGCGGTAGGCGAATTGAAGAGGGTTGAGTGTGTCGGGGAGGGAGGGAGGTGATATGATCTTTGACTGGCCTCTCTTCATGATGAAGGAAGTGAGTGCTGCGGGTCGGTAGTCATTCAGTTCAGTTACTTTCCCTTTCTTGGGCACGGGGATGATAGTGGACATCTTGAAGTAAGGGGGGGATAGCGGCCTGAGCTAGAGAGAGAAAATGTCAGAGAGCACAACAGCCAGCTGGTCTGCACATGCTCTGAGGGCACGGCTAGGGATGCCGTCTGAGCGAGCGGCCTTGCGAAGGGGTTTTACACATTTGAATGACTTACATACATCCTCAGTGGAGACTTAGCTCGTCCGCTAGGGTGACGTTGGTGACCGTGATGTGGCTGGCTTTCTTTCTGTATTCCGTGGTCGTTAAGAGCCCCTCCCACATACGCCTTGTGTCCGACCCGCTGAATTCCTCCTCCTCTTTGTCCCTATGCCTGTGTTTCGCCATCGTGATCGATCTGCGTAAGTCATATTTGTCCTGTTTAACCAAACTATAGATTTCAAATTCAAATTCAAATAGCTTTATTGGCACGGAAAGTGTTACCAAATACACTGCCAAAGCAAACATATAGACACATATCGAATGAATGATGACGCGGATAGATCATAACGGGAAAAATAATAATACTCAATGAGTAGTAACAATTAACACTACAGTAGAAATGAACGAGGACAATAACGAACTAGTGAGAAAGACATGTAGCGTTGTTAATGCTCTGGTTGGCTGTCCCTATGGGTGTTGCAAGAAGCTACATATTTTGCTACTATGGCTCAAAGGGGGTTTTCTCCCAATGGATATAGGATTTTCTACTTTTCTGTTTTGATTTTTAAATGTTTGTATTTGTTTGAAAATTGGCCATTAGTCTGTATGGTTGTCACAGTGTAGGAGGAAATGCAGCTCTGTCTCTACCTCTCCCCTTGGGCAGAGTGAGCACAGCCTGTCCTCTCTGGGCAGCCAGGTTTGCCTGTGACGACCGGTCTCTATAGCCAGACTGTGCTCACTGAGTCTGTACCTAGTCAGTGTTTTCCTCCGGTTCTATCAGTCACAGTGGTCAGATAGTCTGCCACCATGTACTGTCTGTTTAGAGCCAAATAGCATTTAAGTTGATTTTTTGTCTTTCCAGGTGATATATATATATATATATATATTTTGCTTTGTGATGATTTGATTGGGCCAGATTTTCTGAGTGCTATCCTGAGGCTCAGCTGGTTTGGTAGGGGTTAGTGAACTGAGCCTCAGAGCCAGCTGGCTGAGAGGACTCTTTTCTATGGTCAACTCCTGGCATTTGAGGGCTTCGTAATGGTAGGAGGGGAGGTCAGTTTATTTTCTTATTTTCTTTCATTATAACATTTGGTGGCTCTTTTCTGGATATTAATCAGTAGAGGGACTTGGCCTAATTCTGCTCTGCCTGCTACGTTTGGAGTTTTACTCTGTACTATGAGGATGGGAATTGGCCTGATTCTGCTCTGCCTGCTACGTTTGGAGTTTTTCTCTGTACTATGAGGATGGGAATTGGCCTAATTCTGCTCTGCCTGCTTCGTTTGGAGTTTTTCTCTGTACTATGAGGATGGGAATTGGCCTGATTCTGCTCTGCCTGCTACGTTTGGAGTTTTTCTCTGTACTATGAGGATGGGAATTGGCCTGATTCTGCTCTGCCTGCTACGTTTGGAGTTTTTCTCTGTACTATGAGGATGGGAATTGGCCTAATTCTGCTCTGCCTGCTTCGTTTGGAGTTTTTCTCTGTACTATGAGGATGGGAATTGGCCTAATTCTGCTCTGCCTGCTACGTTTGGAGTTTTCCTCTGTACTATGGGAGGATGGGAATTGGGCCCATTCATTCTGCTCTGCCTGCTACGTTTGGAGTTTTTTCTCTGTACTATGGAGGATGGGAATTGGCCTAATTCTGCTCTGCCTGCTACGTTTGGAGTTTTTCTCTGTACTATGAGGATGGGAATTGGCCTAATTCTGCTCTGCCTGCTACGTTTGGAGTTTTTCTCTGTACTATGAGGATGGGAATTGGCCTAATTCTGCTCTGCCTGCTACGTTTGGAGTTTTTCTCTGTACTATGACATATGAGGGCCCGGTCTAGGGATAGCCGTCTGAGCGAAGGATGGGAATTGGCCTGATTCTGCTCTGCCTGCTAAGTTTTGGAGCCTGGACATGTACTTGGCTTAAGCAGGAGGACACGTTTTTTTCTCTGTACTATGAGGATGGGCTTTTTGGCCTGATTCTGCTCTGCCTGCTTCGTTTGGAGTTTTTTCCTCTGTACTATGAGGATGGGAATTGGCCTGATTCTGCTCTGCCTGCTACGTTTGGAGTTTTTTCTCTGTACTATGAGGATGGGAATTGGCCTGATTCTGCTCTGCCTGCTTCGTTTGGAGTTTTTTCTCTGTACTATGAGGATGGGAATTGGCCTGATTCTGCTCTTGCTACGTTTGGAGTTTTTCTCTGTACTATGAGGATGGGAATTGGCCTGATTCTGCTCTGCCTGCTTCGTTTGGAGTTTTTCTCTGTACTATGAGGATGGGAATTGGCCTGATTCTGCTCTGCCTGCTTCGTTTGGAGTTTTTCTCTGTACTATGAGGATGGGAATTGGCCTGATTCTGCTCTGCCTGCTGCTACGTTTGGAGTTTTTCTCTGTACTATGAGGATGGGAATTGGCCTAATTCTGCTCTGCCTGCTACGTTTGGAGTTTTTTTCTCTGTACTATGAGGATGGGAATTGGCCTGATTCTGCTCTGTCTCTGCCTGCTTCGTTTGGAGTTTTTCTCTCTGTACTATGAGGATGGGAATTGGCCTATATTCTGCTCTTTCTCCTGCTACGTTTGGAGTTTTTCTCTGTACTATGAGGATGGGAATTGGCCTAATTCTGCACTGCCTGCTACGTTTGGAGTTTTTTTTTTTCTCTGTACTATGAGGATGGGAACTTTTTCTGCTCTGCCTGCTACGTTTGGAGATTTTTTGCTCTGTACTATGATGATGGGAATTGGCCTAATTCTGCTCTGCCTGCTACGTTTGGAGTTTTTCTCTGTACTATGAGGATGGGAATTGGCCTGATTCTGCTCTGCCTGCTTCGTTTGGAGTTTTTCTCTGTACTATGAGGATGGGAATTGGCCTGATTCTGCTCTGCCTGCTACGTTTGGAGTTTTTCTCTGTACTCTGAGGATGGGAATTGGCCTGATTCTGCTCTGCCTGCTTCGTTTGGAGTTTTTCTCTGTACTATGAGGATGGGAATTGGCCTGATTCTGCTCTGCCTGCTACGTTTGGAGTTTTTTCTCTGTACTCTGAGGATGGGAATTGGCCTGATTCTGCTCTGCCTGCTTCGTTTGGAGTTTTTCTCTGTACTATGAGGATGGGAATTGGCCTGATTCTGCTCTGCCTGCTACGTTTGGAGTTTTTCTCTGTACTATGAGGATGGGAATTGGCCTAATTCTGCTCTGCCTGCTACGTTTGGAGTTTTTCTCTGTACTATGAGGATGGGAATTGGCCTGATTCTGCTCTGCCTGCTACGTTTGGAGTTTTTCTCTGTACTATGAGGATGGGAATTGGCCTAATTCTGCTCTGCCTGCTACGTTTGGAGTTTTTCTCTGTACTATGAGGATGGGAATTGGCCTGATTCTGCTCTGCCTGCTACGTTTGGAGTTTTTCTCTGTACTCTGAGGATGCTCTTACAGAATTCCATATGCAGGGGTTTTCAGTTGGGTGTTTGTCCGTCCCATTGGTCAAATTCTTGCTTTGTAAGCGGACACCACACTGCACTACCATATAGTGCAATTGGTTCTATTATTGATTAAAAAATATTTTGTGGCAGATCCTAACTGGTGTGTGTAATTTAATGTATATTTTAATGGCCATAGAAAAGCCCTCCTTGCTTTGTCTTTCAGTTCATTCACGGCCAGGTTGAAGTTCCCCGTAGAGCTCGTTTCTTGTCCCAAACGTATAGTTGTGTATATACAGTATGTTCTATATGAGTGGAGGAAAACACTCATCCAGAGGCAGCGCTCCTAGTGGCCGGGGACTTTAATGCAGGGAAACATAAATCCGTTCTACCTCATTTCTACCAGCATGTTAAATGTGCAACCAGAGGAAGAAAAAAAAAGTCTAGACCACCTTTACTCCACACACAGAGACGCATACAAAGCTCTCCCTCGCCCTCCATTTGGCAAATCTGACCATAACTCTATCTTCCTGATTCCTGCTTATAAGCAAAAACTAAAGCAGGAAGCACCAGTGACTCGGTTAATAAAACAGTGGTCAGATGATGCAGATGCTTAGCTACAGGACTGTTTTGCTAGCACAGACTGGAATATGTTCAGGGATTCTTCAGATAGCATTGAGGAGTACACCACATCAGTCACTGGCTTCATCAATAAGTGCATCGATGACGTCGTCCCCACAGTGACCGTACGTACAGTGGGGAGAACAAGTATTTGATACACTGCCGATTTTGCAGATTTTCCTACTTACAAAGCATGTAGAGGTCTGTAATTTTTATCATAGGTACACTTCAACTGTGAGAGACGGAATCTAAAACAAAAATCCAGAAAATCACATTGTGTGATTTTTAAGTAATTAATTTGCATTTTATTGCATGACATAAGTATTTGATCACCTAACAACCAGTAAGAATTCCGGCTCTCACAGACCTGTTAGTTTTTTTCTTTAAGAAGCCCTCCTGTTCTCCACTCATTACCTGTATTAATTGCATCTGTTTGAACTCGTTACCTGTATAAAATACACCTGTCCACACACTCAATCAAACAGACTCCAACCTCTCCACAATGGCCAAGACCAGAGAGCTGTGTAAGGACATCAGGGATAAAATTGTAGACCTGCACAAGGCTGGGATAGGCTACAGGACAATAGGCAAGCAGCTTGGTGAGAAGGCAACAACTGTTGGCGCAATTATTAGAAAATGGAAGAAGTTCAAGATGACGGTCAATCACCCTCGGTCTGGGGCTCCATGCAAGATCTCACCTCATGGGGCATCAATGATCATGAGGA
>CM072255.1:7617384-7622384 GCA_036851935.1 Coregonus suidteri
CGCTTGCAACGCCAGTGTTGTGGGTTCGTTTCCCACAGGGGGCCAGTATGAAAAATGTATGCACTCACTAAATCGCTCTGGATTATAGCATCTGCTAAATGACTAAAATGTAAAAAAAAAATGTTGCATTGGTAATACAATTGAATGATTTTTGGAGTCTGGAAATCATGAACGTGAACATCATGCAATGATCCTAGATTACTGTACACTCTATCCTCTAACATTAGAAAATACCCTAAACACATAAGATAAAAGATGTGGAATGGCTGGTGATTCAACATGACACCCATTGAGGTGATGTGGAATGGCTGGTGATTCAACATGACACCCATTGAGGTGATGTGGAATGGCTGGTGATTCAACATGACACCCATTGAGGTGCAAGCTGGGATGAAGGAAGAAAGTGTTACTTTCTGTCCATTGTTATCCCCCCCTCTCTCCCCCCTCTCTCTCTCCCCCCCCCTCTATCTCTCTCTCTCCCTCTCCCTCTCCCTCTCCCTCTCCTCTCTCTCTCCCTCTCTCTCTCTCTCTCTCTGTTATCCCCTTCTCTCTCTTCTTCCAACTCTTGGCACCAGATGTTCTCTTCCATTGAGTCCTGACAATGATCGCCGTGCTGAGCGGATTACCCATCGTTCCTGTTTAATTGAATTCTCAGGCCCCCCTTTCCCTTAAACCCGTCTCCATCCCTTCATCCCCCCCCCCCCCCTTCTCTCTCTGTCCGGCATGTTGCTCACTGCAGACCAATGGCTCACCATGTTGCTCTGTAATAACAATGACCCATCATGTGGTGGGTGTTTATATTTGTCCTGTTTCACACATGTACAAGTGTGTATTATACGCTAACTGCCGCCCCTGTGTGTGTCTGTGTGTGTCTGTGTGTGTCTGTGTGTGTGTGTCTGTGTGTCTGTGTGTCTGTGAGAGAGTGCATTTATTTATTGATTTATTAGGATCCTTATTAGCTTTTGCAGAAGCAGCAGCTACTCTTCCTGGGGTCCACAAAAAACACAAAACACGACAAGTAACAAAACCCTGATACACTGATAGACGAGGACAGTCACACAAATATAAAATACAACGATAAACAAACAATACAACAACAACATAATGTGTGTTAGAGTGTGTCTGTGTGTTAGTGTGTTAGAGTGTGTCTGTGTGTTAGAGTGTGTCTGTGTGTTAGAGTGTGTCTGTGTGTTAGTGTGTGTCTGTGTGTTAGTGTGTGTCTGTGTGTTAGAGTGTGTCTGTGTGTCTGTGTGTTAGAGTGTGTCTGTGTGTTAGTGTGTGTCTGTGTGTTAGAGTGTGTCTGTGTGTTAGAGTGTGTCTGTGTGTTAGTGTGTGTCTGTGTGTTAGAGTGTGTCTGTGTGTTAGAGTGTGTCTGTGTGTTAGTGTGTGTCTGTGTGTTAGTGTGTGTCTGTGTGTTAGAGTGTGTCTGTGTGTTAGTGTGTGTTAGTGTGTTTTCTGTGTGTTAGTGTGTGTCTGTGTGTTAGAGTGTGTCTGTGTGTTAGTGTGTGTCTGTGTGTCTGTGTGTTAGTGTGTGTCTGTGTGTTGTGTCTGTGTGTTAGTGTGTGTCTGTGTGTTAGAGTGTGTCTGTGTGTTAGAGTGTGTCTGTGTGTTAGAGTGTGTCTGTGTGTTAGAGTGTGTCTGTGTGTTAGTGTGTGTCTGTGTGTTAGAGTGTGTCTGTGTGTTAGAGTGTGTCTGTGTGTTAGAGTGTGTCTGTGTGTTAGAGTGTGTCTGTGTGTTAGTGTGTGTCTGTGTGTTAGAGTGTGTCTGTGTGTTAGAGTGTGTCTGTGTGTTAGTGTGTGTCTGTGTGTCTGTGTGTTAGAGTGTGTCTGTGTGTTAGAGTGTCTGTGTGTTAGTGTGTGTGTCTGTGTGTCTGTGTGTTAGAGTGTGTCTGTGTGTTAGTGTGTGTCTGTGTGTTAGAGTGTGTCTGTGTGTTAGTGTGTGTCTGTGTGTCTGTGTGTTAGAGTGTGTCTGTGTGTTAGAGTGTGTCTGTGTGTTGTGTGTGTCTGTGTGTTAGAGTGTGTCTGTGTGTTAGAGTGTGTCTGTGTGTTGGAGTGTGTCTGTGTGTTAGAGTGTGTCTGTGTGTTAGGTGTGTGTCTGTGTGTTAGTGTGTGTCTGTGTGTTAGAGTGTGTCTGTGTGTTAGTGTGTGTCTGTGTGTCTGTGTGTTAGAGTGTGTCTGTGTGGTAGAGTGTGTCTGTGTGGTAGAGTGTGTCTGTGTGTTAGAGTGTGTCTGTGTGTTAGAGTGTGTCTGTGTGTTAGTGTGTGTCTGTGTGTTAGAGTGTGTTTGTTGTGTGTGTGTCTGTGTGTTAGTGTGTCTGTGTGTTAGAGTGTGTCTGTGTGTGTAGTGGTGTGTCTTGTGTGTTAGAGTGTGTCTGTGTGTTAGAGTGTGTCTGTGTGTTATGTGTGTCTGTGTGTTAGTGTGTGTCTGTGTGTTAGAGTGTGTCTGTGTGTTAGTGTGTGTCTGTGTGTCTGTGTGTTAGAGTGTGTCTGTGTGTTAGAGTGTGTCTGTGTGTTAGTGTGTGTCTGTGTGTTAGAGTGTGTCTGTGTGTTAGAGTGTGTCTGTGTGTTAGTGTGTGTCTTTGTGTTAGAGTGTGTCTGTGTGTTAGAGTGTGTCTGTGTGTTAGTGTGTGTCTGTGTGTTAGAGTGTGTCTGTGTGTTAGAGTGTGTCTGTGTGTTAGTGTGTGTCTGTGTGTTAGAGTGTGTCTGTGTGTTAGTGTGTGTCTGTGTGTTAGAGTGTGTCTGTGTGTGTCCCATCACACTCCCCACCGTTCCATGAGATGTTGTTTAATCCATTTTTTAAAGTAATTTAGCTGTTTTTCTTGAGTAATCGGAGATGGAAAGCTCTGTATAATACTGTACATTGTGATCATTGCTCTATATAATACTGTACATTGCGGTGAATTTATTTGGACTTGGGGACTGTGAAGAGAACCCTGGTGGCATGTCTTGTGGGGTATGTACGGGTGTCTGAGCTGAATGTTATTTGATTATGCAGACAATCTGGAATTTTCATCACAGTAATATTTCTCATAAAAACTAGAAGAGAAGCAGTTAATCTCCGGTCAACCCTCAACAAGGAAAGACTGGCATGCATGAATAATAATTGTACAAATATGTCCAGTGATGCTTCTGGATTTACTTTACGTCTTTAACAGAAGAGTCCTGAGAAAAACATTTTGTATGATCTCTTATAAACTCCTTTAGGTCCAACCGTTGGCACTTTGGCCTTCCTTGTTATTGCCACAATGTTATGGTCACCACAGCCAATGGGAACTGATATTGCTTGGACGCAAAGCTCTGCAGCATTAGTGAAGATATGATCAATGCAAGTGGATGTCACAGATCCAACACTATTGATATGCACTCTAGTTGGTTGAGTGATATCCTGGGTCATGTTACAGGCATTAGTCACTGTAAGAAGCGTCCTCTTGAGGGGACTAATAGTTGCTGACCAGTCAATGTTCAGGTCACCCAGAATATAGACCTCTCTGTTAACATCACACACATTATCAAGCACACACATTATCCAAATACTGACTGTTAGCACTTTGTGGCCTATAGCAGCACCCCAAAAGAGGAGGCTTTAGATGAGGCAGGGGAACGTGCAACCACTACACTTCAACAACATTTAACATGATATCCTCTCTAAACTTTGCAGGAATATGGCTCTGAACACGTACAGCGACACCTCCGGATGTGATATGGTCCCCATGTCTTTGCATCATATCTGTGTGTTCAGCCATCCCTTCTAACAACTGACAGAGGCACAGCTCACAGCTCACACGTGTTAGTGACAGGGAGGTTAATGCAAGCTCCAAGTGTCAGAGGGACCTCAGTCCAAAGCTTTGGGCCAAGCAACATGAAACCCACATTACATTTATTTTCTGAGAAAGGTCACTTGGGTGTTATGATGAATTAGTATGGCCAGGAGGAGAAATAGGGTGTTATTATGATTTAATATGGCCAGGAGGAGAAATAGGGTGTTATTATGATTTAGTATGGCCAGGATAGAATGTTATTATGAATTAGTATGGCCAGGAGGAGAAATATAGTATTATTATGAATTAGTATGGCCAGGAGGAGAAATAGCTCTTAGTTTCTTTCCCATATTCCTAGGTCTTTTCAGAATTGTCTCAGTCATCTGGTATAGCACAAAGAATGACATGTACCATTACGTTAGTACTACTGTAACCATCCCTACTAGATAGCCTAACGGTAGTGTGTTGACAGTATGGGAATGTAGGCTGAGATCAGATTCAGTTTCCCCCTGATAGAATTACAGTCTCCTTTCTCCTTCACCTATTCTACTCCATGTCAGTTTAGCACTCAGAGCTTCTTGCAACTCATATTTCTCTTGATCTACTTTCACCAACATGGATGTGGTTTTATTCCAATGCAATATTAAACACGTCTCATTTGCATAAAACCCCACCACTACATAAATATAATATTTGTTATCTCAGGCAGGCAGGCAGGCAGGATTCCCCAGCCAGATGAAGACTTCGGCAGTCACTCCACACAACTTGACTTTAAATTGTCGCTGTATGTTTTCCTCTTTACCCCGTTTTTGTCTTTTAGTGTCTTTTAGGCCCTCCAGTGCCACAGGTCACAGGAGAGGAGAGAGGTGACAGGCTGACTCCATAGAGTGCCACAGGTGAGGAGGAGAGACTGACCGGCTGAGTGAGTGCCACAGGTCACAGGAGAGGAGAGAGGGACAGGCTGACTCAATAGAGTGCCACAGGTCACAGGAGAGGAGAGAGGTGACCGGCTGACTCCATAGAGTGCCACAGGTCACAGGAGAGGAGAGAGGTGACAGGCTGACTCCATAGAGTGCCACAGGTCACAGGAGAGGAGAGAGGTGACCGGCTGACTCCAATAGAGTGCCACAGGTCACAGGAGAGGAGAGAGGTGACAGGCTGACTCAATAGAGTGCCACAGGTCACAGGAGAGGAGAGAGGTGACCGGCTGACTCCAATAGAGTGCCACAGGTCACAGGAGAGGA
>CM072255.1:7629884-7631168 GCA_036851935.1 Coregonus suidteri
TACAAGTGTTTTAATCTGGGAGAGACAAAGAGAGTGTTATGGAGTTGATTAAAGATGGTGTTCCGTCCCACCATTCTGTTTCACATCTGATCACTCCTTCAACTTTCTGCTTCAGTAAAAAACCAAAGACAGACAAATGAAGCTGTAATGTTCCTTGTAATGTTCCTTTCCCATTTTGAATGCAGGGCTCCCCTTGGAGGAATGTCCTGGTTATAGACAGAGAGTATCACCTCTACACTAAAGACATCTCCTCAGGTTGTCCTGGTTATAGACATTATCTGTCACCTCTACACTAAAGACATCTCCTCAGGTTGTCCTGGTTATAGACATTATCTGTCACCTCTACACTAAAGACATCTCCTCAGGTTGTCCTGGTTATAGACATTATCTGTCACCTCTACACTAAAGACATCTCCTCAGGTTGTTCTGGTTATAGACATTATCTGTCACCTCTACACTAAAGACATCTCCTCAGGTTGTCCTGGTTATAGACATTATCTGTCACCTCTACACTGAAGACATCTCCTCAGGTTGTCCTGGTTATAGACATTATCTGTCACCTCTATACTAAAGACATCTCCTCAGGTTGTCCTGGTTATAGACATTATCTGTCACCTCTACACTAAAGACATCTCCTCAGGTTGTCCTGGTTATAGACATTATCTGTCACCTCTATACTAAAGACATCTCCTCAGGTTGTCCTGGTTATAGACATTATCTGTCACCTCTATACTAAAGACATCTCCTCAGGTTGTCCTGGTTATAGACATTATCTGTCACCTCTATACTAAAGACATCTCCTCAGGTTGTCGTGGTTATAGACATTATCTGTCACCTCTATACTGAAGACATCTCCTCAGGTTGTCCTGGTTATAGACATTATCTGTCACCTCTATACTAAAGACATCTCCTCAGGTTGTCCTGGTTATAGACATTATCTGTCACCTCTATACTAAAGACATCTCCTCAGGTTGTCCTGGTTATAGACATTATCTGTCACCTCTATACTAAAGACATCTCCTCAGGTTGTCGTGGTTATAGACATTATCTGTCACCTCTATACTGAAGACATCTCCTCAGGTTGTCGTGGTTATAGACATTATCTGTCACCTCTATACTAAAGACATCTCCTCAGGTTGTCGTGGTTATAGACATTATCTGTCACCTCTATACTAAAGAGACATAGACCTGGTTATTATCTGTCACCTCTACACTAAAGACATCTCCTCAGGTTGTGGTTCTAGCCGATATAAAAAATTTTCCCGGGCCCTTCCCCCTTTTTTA
>CM072255.1:7631668-7649168 GCA_036851935.1 Coregonus suidteri
TGAGGGGGGGGGGGGGGGGGGGGGGGGGTGGGGTAGTTGGGGTGTGGGGTGGTTGGGTTTGGGGGGGGGTGGTGTGGGGGTGTAATGTGGGGGGGTGGAGTGGGTTGGTGGTTGGGAGGGTGGGGGTAGGGAGGGCTGGTGTGGTCTGGGGGGTGGGGGTGGGGGTGGGGGGTTGTAGTGGATGGGGTGGGATTGGTTAGGTGGGTGGGGTATGTGTGGGTTGTTGGGGAGGGGTGATGGGTGTGGGATGTGATGTGGGATGGTCGTTTGTGTGGGGGGATGGTGGGGTGTGGCTTGGAGGTGGTGGGGGTGTTTTGCGTGGGGTGGTGGGGGTGGGGTGATGTTTGTTTTGAAGGGTTGGGTTGGGTGTTGGTGAATGGGGGGTGTTTATAATAATTTTGGTGGGGGGTTGGTGGTGTGTTGGGGGGCAGGGGAGGGCGCTGTTGGGGGGTGGGGTGTGGTGGGGTGGGTTGTTGTGTTGGGTGGGGGGGGATGGGTGTGGGTGTGGGTGGGGGTGGTTTGCGGGGTGGTGGTGTGTTGTCGTGATGGTGTGGCGGGGGGGGGGGTGGTTTGGGGGTGAGTGGTGGGGTGGTGTTTGGGGTGGGATGGGAAAAGCACACAGGTTTTTGAAATCTGGATCGGGTTGTTGGGGCGTGTTATTGAAATGGTTTGTTTGGGGGTGTGGTTTGGATTGGGGTTGTGTGGGTGTTGAGGGGGTTGGGGGTTGGGAATTGGGGTTTGGGTTGTGTGGTGGGGGTGTGATATTGGGTATGTGGGTGGGTGTAATGATGAGTGTTGGATTGGGTTTGGATTGTGGCTGTGAAGTGTTTGATATGAGGTGTGAAGGTGGACTAGGCTGGGAGTGGGGGTTGGAGTTGTAGGGTTAGGGGGGGGCCGGTGATGAGAAGGACCCACTGGTTGGTGGTGGGGTGTGGGTGGGGATGGTGGTGGGATGATTGTTTATGGGGGGATTTGGGGATGGGAATTGGTGGGGTTGTGAATTGGTGGGCTATGTGTGTGATGATTGTGGGTGATATGTGTTGGGGTGTGGGAAATGGTGAATGGGGTTTGAAATATGGTGGATGTTGTTGGTGTGAAAATGGAATGTTGGGGGTGAGGGGTTGAATGAAATTGTGTGGATGATGTGAAGGGGGTGAAAGATATGTTGATGAATGAACTGGGATTTTTGTTGGATGTGTGATGGGTTGATTGAGTTGAATTGAAGTATGAATGATGGGTTTGTTGATGGGTGTTTTGTGTTGAATGGATGGGTATGTGATGTGATGGTCTGATTTTATTGTTTTTGTGATGGTTTGGGTTGAGTGGGAAGCGTGTGTTTGATGATGATTGGTGGAATTTTGGGTTGTTGATTGTTGAGGATTGGTTGTGAGAGTTGGTGTGATGTTGTTTTGATGATGGTGATTTTGATGTGTTTGTTTGTGATTGTATGATGTGAATGGATTGTGTTTTGTGATGTGTGATTGATTTTGGATTTTTTGTTGTTTGGGGGTGGGGTTGTGATGGTGTTTGTTTGATTGTTGATTGGGGTTGTGTTGATTGATGTGATTTTGTGGATGATTGATGTGATTGATTTTGATTGATTTTGGTGTTTTGATGATTGGATGGTGTGATTGGGATGGTTTTGATGATGTGATTGATTGTGTTTGAAAAATTTTGTGATGTGTGTTGATGTTGAATGATGTGAGTTGGGGTTGAATGTGTTGATTGTTGATGTTGTTGGTTTGACTTGTTGATGATGGAAATTTGATTTTGGTTTTGATATTTGTGATTGTTGGATTGGGATTGATGATTGGGTGTTTGATTTTGTTGTTTGATGGATGGGTGTGTGATGTTTGTGTTTGGATTTTGTTTGGATGTGTTTGATTTTGAGGGTGATGAGATTGGTGGGATGGATGTGTTGGATGATTTTTGATTTGTGTTTTTTTTGTGTTTTGTTGTTTGTTTTGTTTCTGATGACATTGTTTTTGTGTTGTTTGTGACGTTGATGTTGTGTGAATTGGGTGATTGGATGTGATTTGTTGATGGTTGGATGATGGTGATTTGTTGATTGTTGGTGATGTTGATGATTGTTTGTGGGTTTGATTGTGGGTATGATGTGTTGATTGATTGTGATGTGTTGAGTGATTGATTGAAATGTTGATTTGTTTTGTTCTGGATGATGTGTGTTGTGTTTGTGATGTGGTTTGTTTGATTGTGATGGTTGATTGAATTGTGGGGTGTTGATTGTGGGTTGAATTGATGATTGATTGCCTTTGATGGGTGGTTGATGTTTTGGATGGATTGTTTTTGATGTTGGAAATTTTGATTTTTTGTTGTGTGTGATTTTGTTTTGATGTTTGGATGTGTTGTGATGTGATTTGATGTTGATTTTGTGATGGATGAAATTAGTTTTTGGATGTTGATGTGGATTTTTTGATTGGGTATGGTGTGGATGTTTTGATTGTTGAATTTTTGTTTGATGATTGTGATGGTGATGATTTTGTGTTGGGACTGGAATGGATTGTGATTTGAGTTTTGTTTGAAGATGATGTGAGTGTGGATTTTTTGGTTTTATGAGGGTGGATGTGATGGATGAATGGATTGATGTGTTTTTGTTGAATGTGAATGAGTTGTTTGTGATTGGTGTTGTTTTGATGTTGATGGGGTGAAAGGATGTTTTGCAATGGGTGTGATTGTGAAGTGTGTTTGTGTGTGAATGTTTTTGATTTGGTGTTGGTTGGGTGTGTTGATTTTGTTGATTGAATGATTTTTTGTGTGTGGGAATTGATGAATGAGTTTGGGGTGTTGATTGATGATTTGTGATTTGGATTTTTTTGTGGTGTGTGTGTGTTGTTGATGTTGATGGGTTGGTGATGATTGTTGTGAAGGTGTGTTTGATTGTTTGTTTGTGATGGATTGGTGGATGTTGGAATTTTGATGTTGATTGTTTTTTTTGATGATTTGTGGTGTGATTTGTTTTGTGGGATAGTGGTGGTGTGTGTTGTTTGTTTTTGTTTGTGTTGTTTGTTTTTTTGTTTTTGTGTGTGGATTTGATTTGATTGATTGATTTTTTGTGTTTTTGTTGAATGTGGGATGATTGGTGAATTGATTTCGTATGTGATTGTTGTGGTTGTGATTTTGATGGTTGGGTGGATGTGTTTGATTGTGATGATGTTGATGGATTGTGTTGATGATGTGTGTTGATTTTTGATTGGATGATGTTGTTGATTTGTGTGATGTTGGGATGATGTGGTGTGATGGATTTTTGATGGTGGTGATGGAATGTGTGATTTTTTTTTGCTTGTTGATGTTGATTGGATGGTTTTTTTGATTTGAATGTTGATTGGATGATGATTGTTTGTGATTGATTTTGATGTTGAAATGGTGGTGTTTGTTTTGATTTGTTGGGTTTTGATTTTTGATTTGGTTTTGATTGTGTGTGGATGAGATTTGTTTGTTGTGTGTTTGTGTGATGTGATGATTGGTTTTGTGATGGATTGATGGTGATGATTGATGTGAGTTGTGGTGTTGGATTGATTTGATTGAGTTGGATGATGAGGTTTTTTGTGATGATGGATTTTTTTGATGATGTGGATGATTGTTGATTTTGATGATTGGTGTGTGTGAGTTGTGTGTTTGATTTGAGATTGTTTGTTTTTCTGATGTGTTATTTTGTGATTGTTTGAATTTTTGTGAATGAAATGTTTTTGGGTGATTGATGTGATGTGTGGATGATGTGATTGTTTGAATGAAACTGGTTTTTGTTTGATGGTTGTTTTTTTGTTGATTTTGTGGATGTTGATTTGTGTTGAATTGTTGTGATTGTGTTTTGGTGTGGAGATTGTTGATGGGTTGGGTTTTGTTGTTGAAGATGTGATGGGTGTTTTGATGTGATTTGATGGATGATGGTGGGTGGTGTGGTGTGGATGATTTGTTTTGTGATGTGATGGATTGTTTCTTTTTTGGTTTGTTGATGGTTGATTGTGGATTGGGTGATTTTGTGATTTTTTGTTTGTGGGTGGATGATTTGTGAGTTGTTGGAGGTTGTGGATTTTTTTTTGGTTGTTTGTGTGATTTGATTGATTTTTGGAATTGGTGAATGGATTTGATGTGATTTTTTGTTTGATTGATTTTTGAATTTTTGATTTTTTGTGTGTTTGGGTGTTTTTGATTGATGTATTTGTTTTGTGATTTTGATGATGATGTGGATGTGATTTTTGAAGTGATGTTTGATTTGGATGGAGTTTTTGATTGGTGATTGATTGTGTTTTGTTGTTTTTTTGATTGTTTTGGTTTGATTTGGATTTTTGGGTTTTGGGGTTTGATTTTGTGTTGATGTTTTTGATTTTGGGGTGTTGATGGGATGAATTGTGTTGTTTGAGAATTGTTTGTTGATGTGTTTGTTTTGTTTTGTTTTGTTGTGTTGTTGTTTGTGATGGTTTTTTTTTTTTGGATGTTGTGTTGTTTTGATGGTGTGTGTTTTGGATGTTTTGTTGTTTGTTTGATTATGTTGATGAGTGATGGATGAATTTTGATTGTGTTTTTGGTTTGGATGGGGGTGATTTTTTTGAATTGAGATTAATGATGGTGTATTGATGTATTGATGGTGTGGATGGGTGATGATTTGTTTTTTGATTGTGTTGTGTTGTTTTTTGATTGTTGTGGGTTGTGGTGATTGGATGTAATTGATGATTTGGATTGATTTGTTTTTTGTGAATGATTTTTGGTTTTTGAGTGATTGTGTTTTGATGTTGATTTTTTGAAGGGATGATTGTTTGTTGTGAATGATTGGAATTGATGATGTGATGGTTTGTGTTTGTTTGTGGGATTTGAGATGATGGATGTTTTGATGATGTTGATGATTGTGGGGATGGATGATGATTGTGTGTTGTTTTTGTTTCTGGAATTGTTTGTGTTTTTGTTGTTTGTGTGTGTTTTGATTTTGAATTTTGTGTGTTGATGTGTTTATTTTGTTGTTTGTGGAGTTGGTTTTGATTTGTGATGTGTTTTGCTATTGTTTTTGATTTTTGTTTTTTTTGATTGTTTTTTTTGTTTGAACATTGTGATGATGTGTTGAATGTTGTTGTGTGTTTGTTTTTTTGGTGGGATTGTGAGTTTTTGTGTTGGTGATGGGGAATGAGTGTTTTGATGTTTGTGTTTTTTGTGTGTGATGTTGATGTGATTGGTTTGTGTTTTTGATGTTGTTGATGTGTTGTTGTTTGTGATTGTTTGAATTGATGTTGTTGATGTTTTGTGAAGAATTGTTTGATTGTGTTTTTGTTTTTTGATTGTGAAAGTTTTGTTGATTGGTGTGTTGTGTTTGTTTTTGGTTTGTGATGTTGATTTTTTGATGATGATGTTTGTTGATTTGATTTTTTTGGTTGGTTTTTTGTGTTGGGTGGGTTTTTTGTGGGGTTGTGTGGATTTTTTTGTTGATTGATGATGGATTTTTTGTGAATGGGTTGATTTTTTTTTTGTGTGATTGGGGGAGTTTGGTTGTGGGTTGATTTGTTGTTTTTTTTGGTGGGTGATGTGATGATGTGGGTTTTGAATGTTGTGTGAAGTTTGAATTGTTTGTTTGTGATTTGTTGATTTTTTTTGGTTGTTTGTGTGTGATTGTGTGTTTGTGGTTTGTTGTGTTGATGTTGATTTGTTGATGTTTGTGGTGATGATGGGTGATGATTTTGTTTTGTTTGATTTTTTGTGTTTGGTTTGATTTTTTGTTTTTTGTTGTTGTTTGTGATTTTGTTGATGGTTTTTTTGTGTTTTTGATGAATGATTGATGTGGTTTGATGATGTGTGTTGATTTGTGTGATGATTGGTGTTGAGGATTGTTTTTTGTATGATGTGGTTGGTTTTGTTTGTTGTTTTTGTGATGATGTTGTGTGGGGGTGTTGTGTAAATGATGTGTTGATGGTTTTGGTTGATGTTTTTTTTGTTTTGATTTTTTGATTTGTGTTTGTGTTTGGGGATGATTTTTGTGTTTTTGGATTTGTTTGGTTTGTGATTGTTCGTTGATGTTTTGTGATGTGTGTTTGATTGTGATTTTTGTTTTTTTTGATTTTGATGTGTTGTGATTGTTTTTTGATGTTTGATGTTTTTTTTTTTGATGTTGTTTGTTGATTGATTGGTTTTGTTGTGTTGTTGGGTTTTGTTTTTGATTTTTTTTGGTGTAATGATGTGTTTTGGTGATGTTGAATTGTTGGATTTTAGATGGATGTGTTTGAATGTTTTTGAATTTTGATGAAGTTGTTTGTTGTGATGTGTGTTTTGTTGATTTTTGTTGTGTGATGTGTTGATGTGTGATGGTTGTTGTTGATGTGATGTTTGATGTGTTGTTGTGTGGTGTTTGATTTTGTGTGATTGATTGTTGTTGTGATGGTGATTGATTTGATTTGATGTGGGTTTTTTTGATGTTTTTGGTGTTTTTTGATGATGTGTGTTTTGTTGTTTTTGTTGATGTATGGGTGTTGGATTTGTTGTGTGTTTGAATGATTTTTTTTGATTTGGTTTGAATTTCTTTTTGGTTTTTGTTTTGATTGATGGTGGTTTGTTTTTTGTGATGAGAATGTGGGTTGATGTTGTGTGGATTTGTTTTGTTTTTGTTGTGGTTATTTTGTTGTTTTGAATTTGTTTTTTTGTGTGTGATGTGTTGTTTGGTTGTTTGATGATGATTGTTTTTTGTGTGAGTGTTTTTTTTTTTGTTGTGAATGGTGTTGATGGTGTGATTGTTTGATGTGGATGAATGATTTTGAATGATTGTTTTTGATTTTTGTTTGTTTGATTTTGTTTGTGTGATGTTTGGACTGGGGTGATGATTTGTGTGGGATGTTTTTTGTGGTGTGTTTGTTTGATGATTGTGATTGTTTTGGAAGTTTTTTTGTGATGTGGTTGTTTGTTTTTTTTTGTTTTGATTGTTGTTTGGATTGATTTTGTTTGATGTGTGTTGTTTGATGTTTTGTTTTTGTTTTTTTTGTTGCTGAATGTTTGATGTTTGATGTGTTTTTTTTTGAAATGATTTTTGTTTTTGATTGATGTGATGATGTGTGTTGAGTTTTTTGGTTGGTTGATGGTGGGTGTGTGTGTGTGATTGTTGGATTGATGTTTGGTTTTGTGTTTTTTGATGATTTGTGAATGTGATTTGATGGGGTTTTGATGTTTTTTTGATTTTGTGATGATTTGTTGAATGTGTTGTGGAATGTGTGATGTTGAGATGATGTTTTTGTGGTGAGATGTGATTTTTGTTGGATGTTTTGATGACATGATTTGTTTTTTGTTGGTTGGTTGTGTTGTTGGTTTGATGTGATGTTGTGTGTTGTTGATGATTGTGGTTTGTTTTTGATTTGGTGATTGTGTCCGTTTTTTTTGAGTTTTTGTTGAATTGGATTTTTGTTGATTTTGTTGTGTTGATGATGTTTTTGAATTTGTTTTGAAATGTTTGTGATGTTGAGTGATGATGGGGTTGATTGATGTTTGTTGGGTTGTGTTGTGGAGTGATTTGTGGTTTGATGATGTTTGTTTTGTTGGATGTTTTGTGATGTTTTGATGTTTTTGTTTTTTGGGGATGTGATTTTGGTTGATGAATTGATGTGTTGTGGTTGATTTTTTTTGATTTGTGTTTGATTTGAATTGTTGTTTGATGATGGTGTTGATTGATGTGTGGTGTGGGGTGGAAGTGATGGTGTTTTTTGATGGATTGTTTTTTTGGGTTTGTGGATTGGTGTGATGTTGATGTTTGTGTTGTTTTTTTTTTTGATTTTTGAGATGATGTTGTGAGATTTTGTTTGTGGATTTGATGTGGGGATGTTTTTTTGTTTTTGTTTGTGATGTTGTTGATTTTGTTTTTTTGATGTTGTTTTGTTGTGTTTGTTGTTGGGATTTTTTTTTGATTTTTGTTTTTTTGTGGGTTTTTTGATTTGTGTTTGTTTGATTTTTGTGGTTTTGATTTTTTTTTGTGTTTTTGATTGATTTTGTTTTTTGGTTGTTGTTGTTTTGTTGGTTGATTGTTGTTGGATGATGTGTGTGTGTGTTTTTTTTTTGTTTTGTTTGTGATGGTGTTTTCTTGTGTTTGGTGTGATGATGTTTGAGTTTGTTTTTGATTTTGATTTTTTGTTTTTTGATGTGTTTTGATGTTGTTGTGTGTTGTGTTGTTTTTTGATGTGTGTGGTTTGGATGATTGTGTTTGTTGTGTTTTTTTTTTGATGTGATGGTATGTGATTGTTGAATGATTGTGGGAGTTGATGTTTGATGGGTTTGTTGGTGTTTTGTTGAATTTTTTGTTTGTTTTTTGTTGTTTTGTTGATTTTCCTTTGTGAATTGATTGGGATTGATTTGATGGATTTTTTTTTGTGTTGTTGTTGTGTTGTTTTTGATGATGTTTTGATTGTGTGATGGTTTTGATGTGTGGTGGTGTGTTGATTGTGTTGTTGTGATGGATGATTTTTGTTGATTTTTTGGTTTGTGTTGTTTGATTTTTGTTGATTGTGTTGGTTGATGTGTTTTTTTTTGTGTTTTGTGTTTTTTTTTTGATGATTGATTTGTGTTTGATTTTTTGGATTTTTGTTTTGATTTTGTTTGTTTGTTTGATGTTTGTATGTTTTGATTTGATGTGGTTGTTTTGGTTTTTGATTTTTTGATTTGTTTTTTGATGGGTTGTTTTTTGTGATGTGGTGTTTGTTTGATGTTTTTGTTTGTTTGATTGATGTTTGTTTTTGTTTGATTTGAAATGTGATTGTGATGTTGTTTTGTTGTGATATTTTGTTGGGTTTTGTGATGTTTTGATTGTTGTTGTTGTGATTGGTGGATTTTTTGTGATTTGTTTGTTTTTGTTTTGATGTGATGATTGAATTGTTTTTGATTTGTTGATGTGATTGTTTGTTGTTGATTTGTTTGTTTTTTTTTTTTTTGTTTTTTTTTGTTGTGTTTTTTTGATTGGTTTTTGATGTGGTTGATTTGTGTGATGGTTGATGATGGGTGAGTGATGTTGTGGGGTGATTTGATGTTTTTTGTGGTTGTGTTTGTGTTTTGAAGTGATTGTTGTTTTGTTTGTGTTTTTTGTTTGATTGTTTGTTTTTTGATTTTGTTTGATTGTGTGTTTGTGGGATGGTTTTTTTTTGTTGTGATGTGTGTTTGATGTGGTTGATGTGTGTTTTTTTTGTTGATTTGATTTTGTTTGTGTGATGTTGTGTTTTTGTGTGTGTTTGATGAATGTGTGGTTGATTTGATGTGATTTGTTGTTTTTTTTTTTTGTTTGTTGTGATTGGTTTGTGGTGTTTGTTTGTTTTTGTTGATTTTTTTTTGTGTTTTTTTGTTGGTTGTTTTTTTGGATTTGGTTTGTTGTTTGGATTGATGATTTGTTTTTTTTGTTTGGGGTGTGGTTTGATTGGGATTTTGTGTTTTGAAGGTTGAGTGTGTTGTGGTGCTGTGTTTTGATTTTTGTTGATGTTTTGTGTTGAATTTGGGGATGATGGGTTGATGGGGTTGATGAATTTTGTTGGTGTAGGGTAGATGTCTCTATATACTGTCTGAAACTACATGGGTGTAGGGTAGATGTCTCTATATACTGTCTGAAAACTACAGGGTTGTAGGGTAGATGTCTCTATACTGTCTGAAACTACATGGGTGTAGGGTAGATGTTCTCTATACTGTCTGTCTGAAACTACATGGGTGTAGGGTAGATGTCTCTATACTGTCTGAAACTACATGGGTGTAGGGTAGATGTCTCTATACTGTCTGAAACTACATGGGTGTAGGGTAGATGTCTCTATACTGTCTGAAACTACATGGGTGTAGGTCTGAAACTAGATGTCTAGGCTATATACTGTATACTGTCTGAAACTACATGGGTGTAGGGTAGATGTCTCTATATACTGTCTGAAACTACCATGGTGTAGGGTAGATGTATGAGTCTCTATACTGTCTGAAACTACATGGGTGTAGGGTAGATGTCTCATATACTGTCTGAAACTACTGGGTGTAGGGTAGATGTATCTATATACTGTCTGAAACTACATGGGTGTAGGGTAGATGTCTCTATATACTGTCTGAAACTACATGGGTGTAGGGTAGATGTCTCTATATACTGTCTGAAACTACATGGGTGTAGGGTAGATGTCTCTATACTGTCTGAAACTACATGGGTGTAGGGTAGATGTCTCTATACTGTCTGAAACTACATGGGTGTAGGGTAGATGTCTCTATAATGTCTGAAACTACATGGGTGTAGGGTAGATGTCTCTATATTTACTGTCTGAAACTACATGGGTTGTAGGGTAGATGTCTCTATTATACTGTCTGAAACTACATGGGTGTAGGGTAGATGTCTCTATATACTGTCTGAAACTACATGGGTGTAGGGTAGATGTCTCTATACTGTCTGAAACTACATGGGTGTAGGGTAGATGTATCTATACTGTCTGAAACTACATGGGTGTAGGGTAGATGTCTCTATACTGTCTGAAACTACATGGGTGTAGGGTAGATGTCTCTATATACTGTCTGAAACTACATGGGTGTAGGGTAGATGTCTATATACTGTCTGAAACTACATGGGTGTAGGGTAGATGTCTCTATAACTGTCTGAAACTACATGGGTGTAGGGTAGATGTCTCTATATACTGTCTGAAAAACTACATGGGTGTAGGGTAGATGTCTCTATATACTGTCTGAAACTACATGGGTGTAGGGTAGATGTCTCTATATACTGTCTGAAACTACATGGGTGGGTGTAGGGTAGATGTCTCTATACTGTCTGAAACTACATGGGTGTAGGGTAGATGTCTCTATATACTGTCTGAAACTACATGGGTGTAGGGTAGATGTCTCTATATTGTCTGAAAACCCACAATGGGTGTAGGGAGATGTCTCTTTATGTCTGAAAACTACATGGGTTGTAGGGGTAGATGTCTCTTTACTGTCTGAAACTACATGGTGTAGGGTAGATGTCTCTATATACTGTCTGAAACTACATGGGTGTAGGGTAGATGTCTCTATATACTGTCTGAAACTACATGGGTGTAGGGTAGATGTCTCTATATACTGTCTGAAACTACATGGGTGTAGGGTAGATGTCTCTATATACTGTCTGAAACTACATGGGTGTAGGGTAGATGTCTCTATATACTGTCTGAAACTACATGGGTGTAGGGTAGATGTCTCTATATACTGTCTGAAACTACATGGGTGTAGGGTAGATGTCTCTATATACTGTCTGAAACTACATGGGTGTAGGGTAGATGTCTCTATACTGTCTGAAACTACATGGGTGTAGGGTAGATGTCTCTATATACTGTCTGAAACTACATGGGTGTAGGGTAGATGTCTCTATTACTGTCTGAAACTACATGGGTGTAGGGTAGATGTCTCTATACTGTCTGAAACTACATGGGTGTAGGGTAGATGTCTCTATATACTGTCTGAAACTACATGGGTGTAGGGTAGATGTCTCTATATACTGTCTGAAACTACATGGGTGTAGGGTAGATGTCTCTATATACTGTCTGAAACTACATGGGTGTAGGGTAGATGTCTCTATACTGTCTGAAACTACATGGGTGTAGGGTAGATGTCTATATACTGTCTGAAACTACATGGGTGTAGGGTAGATGTCTCTATATACTGTCTGAAACTACATGGGTGTAGGGTAGATGTTCTATATACTGTCTGAAACTACATGGGTGTAGGGTAGATGTCTCTCTATACTGTCTGAAACTACATGGGTGTAGGGTAGATGTCTCTATATACTGTCTGAAACTACATGGGTGTAGGGTAGATGTCTCTATATACTGTCTGAAACTACATGGGTGTAGGGTAGATGTCTCTATACTCTGAAACTATGTGAGTGAAGCTAAGGTAATTAGCTGAGCTTGGTTCTACCTCACCAGACCCAAAGCTGTGAGGACAGTGAGGGGATCTCTATCTTTCAGTTTCATTACACAGCATAAACCCATGCTTCACATACTGCATTAACACAAGGAGAGGGGAAAACTAGCTGATCAGATAGGCCTTGAAGCTCAGTTAGAACATTGAGCTACAGTGGGGGAAAAGGGTATTTAGTCAGCAACCAATTGTGCAAGTTCTCCCACTTAAAAAAGATGAGAGAGGCCTGTAATTTTCATCATAGGTACACGTCAACTATGACAGACAAAATGAGATTTTTTTCTCTCCAGAAAATCACATTGTAGGATTTTTAATGAATTTGTTTGCAAATTATGGTGGAAAATAAAGTATTTGGTCAATCACAAAAGTTTCTCAATACTTTGTTATATACCCTTTGTTGGCAATGACACAGGACAAAAGTTTTCTGTAAGTCTTCACAAGGTTTTCACACACTGTTGCTGGTATTTTGGCCCATTCCTCCATGCAGATCTCCTCTAGAGCAGTGATGTTTTGGGGCTGTCGCTGGGCAACACGGACTTTCAACTCCCTCCAAAGATTTCTATGGGGTTGAGATCTGGAGACTGGCTAGGCCACTCCAGGACCTTGAAATGCTTCTTACGAAGCCACTCCTTCATTGCCCGGGCGGTGTGTTTGGGATCATTGTCCATGCTGAAAGACCCAGCCACGTTTCATCTTCAATGCCCTTGCTGATGGAAGGAGGTTTTCACTCAAAATCTCACGATACATGGCCCCATTCATTTTTTCCTTTACACGGATCAGTCATCTGGTCCCTTTGTAGAAAAACAGCCCTAAAGCATGATGTTTCCACCCCCATGCTTCACAGTAGGTATGGTGTTCTTTGGATGCAACTCAGCATTCTTTGTCCTCCAAACACGACGAGTTGAGTTTTTACCAAAAAGTTATATTTTGGTTTCATCTGACCATATGACATTCTCCCAATCCTCTTCTGGATCATCCAAATGCACTCTAGCAACTTCAGACGGGCCTGGACATGTACTGGCTTAAGCAGGGGGACACGTCTGGCACTGCAGGATTTGAGTCCCTGGCGGCGTAGTGTGTTTACTGATGGATAGGCTTTGTTATTTTGGTCCCAGCTCTCCGCAGGTCATTCACTAGGTCCCCCCGTGTGGTTCTGGGATTTTTTGCTCACCGTTCTGTGATCATTTTGACCCCACGGGGTGAGATCTTGCGTGGAGCCCCAGATCGAGGGAGATTATCAGTGGTCTTGTATGTCTTCCATTTCCTAATAATTGCTCCCACAGTTGATTTCTTCAAACCAAGCTGCTTACCTATTGCAGATTCAGTCTTCCCAGCCTGGTGCAGGTCTACAATTTTGTTTCTGGTGTCCTTTGACAGCTCTTTGGTCTTGGCCATAGTGGAGTTTGGAGTGTGACTGTTTGAGGTTGTGTACAGGTGTCTTTTATACTGATAACAAGTTCAAACAGTTGCCATTAATACAGGTAACGAGTGGAGGACAGAGGAGCCTCTTAAAGAAGAAGTTACAGGTCTGTGAGAGCCAGAAATCTTGCTTGTTTGTAGGTGACCAAATACTTATTTTCCACCATAATTTGCAAATCAATTCATTAAAAAAATCCTACAATGTGATTTTCTGGAGAAAAAAAAATCTCAATTTGTCTGTCATAGTTGACGTGTACCTATGATGAAAATTACAGGCCTCTCTCATCTTTTTAAAGTGGGAGAACTTGCACAATTGGTGGCTGACTAAATACTTGCTTTCCCCACTGTATATGGGAAAGACGAGGCGGTTTCATTTGAACCCTTTGATTACAGGCAGTATGTGATTGTGTCTAGCCAGTCTGCCTCAAGGCCTCTATTGAATGTGTTTGTGTAAGTCAATTAATGTTTGAGGACAGAGCGACAAAAGCCCTTCAGCTTTTCATTCCAGACTTATATCTCCCTCATCGATCTCTAGCTTTCTTTCTTTCTTTCTATTTTCTATCTTTTCTCTACCTCCACCTTCATTTCCTCATTCTGTTCTGGTCAAAACCCAGTGGTCAGTAGGTCAGAGTAAGACTGAATCAGAGGAGAGGAGTGAGACAAAGAGAGAGACTGTGAGAAAGAGAGAGAGAAAGCGATACGGAGCGAGAGACTGTGAGACAGGGAGATAGAGTGAGAGAGACCTAGACTGAGAGAGAGAGAGAGAGAGAGAGAGAGAGAGAGAGAGAGAGAGTTGAGAGAGAGAGAGAGAGACAAAGAGAGAGAGAGAGAGAGAGCGAGAGAGAGAGAGAGAGAGAGAGAGAGAGAGAGAGAGAGAGAGAGAGAGAGAGAGAGAGAGAGAGAGAGAGAGAGAGAGAGAGAGAGAGAGAGAGAGAGAGAGAGAGACAAAGAGAGAGAGAGAGAGAGAGGAGAGAGAGAGAGAGAGAGAGAGAGAGAGAGAGAGAGAGAGAGAGAGAGAGAGAGAGAGAGAGAGAGAGAGAGAGAGAGAGAGAGAGAAAATAGTTGGCATCATGGCACAAACTCAGTTTACTTCCTCTTCCTCCATGCTACAGAATATCTAATTTAGCCCGAAGAAGGTGGCTCATCGCTAGAAAAAGCAGGATATGCGGAATTAGAAGTATTTATAAAAAACTGTCATAGTAGCGGAAACAGTGTGACCAATTTCCAGATTATTCAGTTCTATGAAAAACTGATTACGAACCGACCTTTCATATCATGACATCAAATGTCAAAACATTATCAAATGACAATGATTAGCTCCTGAAATATGCTGTTTTATCTTTAGACTGATAAATCATGTCTGACTAGTCAATCGGAAACAACATTACATGCCATTTTGCTCCTGTGTTGGAGAGAAGGGAACTACATGTTGTTCAACTATTCATTTAACTACACTTTGCAGTAGCTTGGTGGTAACTACATTAAATCGTTAATAGTGTTTTAGCGGTCAGTAGTTCTGCCATTACTAAGCTAACTACTGGAACTACACACTACTGTTTTACCATGTAGCGGTGTAGCGGTGGAACTACACACTAGCTAACATTGTACGGTGGAAACTAACTGGACACACACTACTGTTTCACCATGTAGCGGTGTAGCTAACTACTGGAACTACACACTACTGTTTTACCATGTAGCGGTGTAGCTAACTACTGGAACTACACACTACTGTTTTACCATGTAGCGGTGTTACTGTTTCAACATGTACTGTAAACTACTGGAACTAGCTAACTACTGGAACTACACACTACTGTTTTACCATGTAGCGGTGTAGCTAACTACTGGAACTACACACTACTGTTTCACCATGTAGCGGTGTAGCTAAACTACTGGAACTACACACTACTGTTTTACATGTGTAGCGGTGTAGAACTACTGGAACTACACACTACTGTTTCAACATGTAGCGGTGTAGCTAACTACTGGAACTACACACTACTGGTTTTACCATGTAGCGGTGTAGCTAACTACTGGAACTACACACTACTGTTTTACCATGTAGCGGTGTAGCTAACTACTGGAACTACACACTACTGTTTTTTACCATGTAGCGGTGTAGCTAACTACTGGAACTACAGCTGTTTTACCATGTAGCGGTGTAGCTAATTACTGGAACTAACTACTGCTCAAGGGCAGACAGATTTACCACCTAGTCGGCTCGTTTTTCTGGTACTGGCACACGCTCTGTAGCCTGCGTGTAGCTAACTACTGGAACTACACACTACTGTTTACCATGTAGCGGTGTAGCTAACTACTGGAACTACACACTACTGTTTTACCATGTAGCGGTGTAGCTAACTACTGGAACTACACACTACTGTTTCACCATGTAGCGGTGTAGCTAACTACTGGAACTACACACTACTGTTTTACCATGTAGCGGTGTAGCTAACTACTGGAACTACACACTACTGTTTTACCATGTAGCGGTGTAGCTAACTACTGGAACTACACACTACTGTTTCACCATGTAGCGGTGTAGCTAACTACTGGAAACTACACACTACTGTTTCACCATGTGTAGCGGTGTAGCTAACTACTGGAACTACACACTACTGTTGTTTCACCATGCATAGCTAATACTGGAATACACATACTGTGTAAAGTAGCGGTCAACTACTGAAAATACACACTACTTCTTTTTAGCGGTTTCGTAGCTAACTCTACCTGTGAACCATGTACGGTGCGGTGCCTAGCTAACTACTGGAACTACACACTACTGTTTCACCATGTAGCGGTGTAGACACATCAGACCTGCAGCTAACTACTGAACTAGACACCATGTAGCATTAGACCTCTAATTCGCATCAGAACTAATTCATCAGACCTGCCTAATTCATCAGACCATGCCTTTCTTCATCAGACTAATTCCATCAGTTTAATTCATCAGACCTGCTAAATGACCTAATTACTGAAACATGGTCTTTGTGTTTAACAGGCTAAATGACACATTCTGTTAACGTCTGACTCCAGAGTGAACAGTTCTTGCAATTTGTAGCATATGACATTTGAGATTTATATATGATCATTTTTACGAAGTAGTTTGGATGTAGTGAACTACTTTTTAAAGTAGCTTTAGTTAAGTAAACTACATATATATACACTATATACAGTATTTTTAAGGGTAGATTTAGTGTAGCTTATCTTCTTCCAGTGTGAAGTAATTGGCAGCTTTGTAAACTATGTTTTCAGCGTAGCTTCCCCAACACAGCAAATCGACAGTTTCAAACCCCCCATATATCTTACTGAGCAGAGAATCAAAGGAATCTAACATCTCATTTGACGCAATGTTCTTTACATTTTTCAAAGCACTGTTTTTGATTAGCGATCCACTCAGGCCTTGGCTGGTGCGCAAGGTAGGTTGGTACACCACAAGCCCTGAATACTCCATCAGTCTCTTTGTCTCTACGTCCTAAATAGCACCCTATTCCCTATACAATACACTACTTTTTGACCAGAGGCTGATAGCTCTGGTCAAAATAAATAGGGAATAGGGTGCTATTTGGGATACAGCCTTTGTCTCCACCTGTGACCTGGTCCCTCCTCTCCTCGCCCGTCTGCTGTGATTATGTCTAATCTAACAGAACATGGTTTGGGGCTACAAAGAAGAAACACACTGAAGGTGGAATATTGATGCTACAGGTTTCAGGTTTCTGTCGGAGGAAAACCTTGCTGGAAAGCTGTCTAGCATGCTAAAGTAAGGAAAAGTGAGAAAAACACATTTTGTAACGTAACATTGTTTATATGAAAGGACTCATTTAACAATAAATACCCAGAGAGGCGACAATGTGTCATCAGACGCTGTGGGTCATATCGTTAATGTCATATTGATCAAGAAGGACATGGTAATAAGATATAAGAAACGTGGCATTTAACAAAAACAAATGCCACCACTCTGTCGAAACGTAACTAGATGTATATTCAACGCGTTGAGTGTTTTGGACATTTCAAGTCAGAGTCGCCAGTGGGTTGGTTGGTAGTCAAATATATCTGGGGAGAATCTGAGGAGAGCGCTTTGGACATTTCAACATGTACCTATTCTCTTCAAAGGACCAGGCATGAATAAAAACTCACCTTCCACCGTCCAATTGTCCCTGAGAGTGAAAAGACTGTGTATTTCTAACTGGCCAGACAGACGTCCATT
>CM072255.1:7651668-7655557 GCA_036851935.1 Coregonus suidteri
ATGTGGACACCTGCTGTCAGTCTCATTCCAAAATAATCAGCATTAATATGGATTTGGTCCCCCCTTTGCTGCTATAACAGCCTCCACTCTTCTGGAAAATATTTTCACTATATGTTAGAATATTGCTGCGGGGACTTGCTTCCATTCAGACACAAGAGCATTAGTGAGGTCGGGCACTGATGTTGGTTGATTAGGCTCGCAGTTGGCATTCCAATTAATTCCAAAGGTGTTCGATAGGGTTGAGGTCAGGGCTCTGTGCAGGCCAGTCAAGTTCTTCCACACTGATCTTGACAAACCATTTCTGTATGGACCTCGCTTTGTGCACGGGGGCATTGTCTTGCTGAAATAGGAAAAGGCCTTCCCCAAACTGTTGCAACAAAGTTAGAAGCACAGAATCGTCTAGAATATCATTGTATGCTGTAGCGTTAAGATTTCCCTTCACTGGAACTAACGGGCCAAGCCCGAACCATAAAAAACAGCCCCATACCATTATTCCTCCTCCACCAAACTTTACAGTTGGCACTATGCATTGGGGCGGGTAGAGTTCTCCTGGCATCCGCCAAACACAAATTAGTCTGTCGGACTGCCAGATGGTGAAGTGTGATTCATCACTCCACTGCTCCAGAGTCCAATGGCGGCGAGCTTTACACCACTCCAGCTGACGCTTGGCATTGCGCTGGTGATCTTAGGCTTGTGTGCGGCTGCTCGGACATGGAAACTAATTTCATGAAGCTCCCGATTAACAGTTCTTGTGCTGACATTGCTTCCAGAGGCAGTTTGGAACTCGGTAGTGATGCAACCGATGACACGCCATTTTCACGCGCTTCGCGCTTCAGCACTCAGCGGTCCCGTTCTGTGAGGTTGTGTGGCCTAACACTTCGCGGCTGAGCCGTTGTTGCTCCGAGACGTTTCCACTTCACAATAACAGCACTTACAGTTGACCGAGGGCAGCTCTAGCAGGGCAGAAATTTGACGAACTGACTTGTTGGAAAGGTGGCATCTTTATGACGGTGCCACGTTGAAAGTCACTGAGCTCTTCAGTAAGGCCATTCTACTGCCAATGTTTGTCTATGGAGATTGCATGGCTGTGTGCTTGATTGTATACACCTGCCAACAACGGGTGTGGCTGAAGTAGCTGAATCCACTCATTTGAAGGGATGTCCACATACTTTTGAATATATAGTGTAGAGCATGGCATTTGCAACACCAGGGTTGTACGTTCGATTCCCAAGGGGGACCAATACGAAAAAGTATGAACAATTTATGCACTCACTACTGTAAGTCTCTCTGGATAAGAACGTCTCCTAAATGCCTAAAATGTAATGTAAAATCGGAGAGGAGAGGAGACAGAGGAGTGGGGAGGGGATAGGAGAGGTATGGACACAGGATTACACATGACATCTGATAGGAGCCACATGGAGAAGTAGTATTGCTTTGTCACATTGTCATAATCTTTGTCAAAATCCTTAATCGTTCTGAAATCCAACCATAAGCATTAATGCTGTCAGTGACTGATAACCCTATGTACATCAATACTGACAGTGACTGATAACCCTATGTACATCAATGCTGTCAGTGACTGATAACCCTAGTTACATCAATACTGACAGTGACTGATGACCCTAGTTACATCAATACTGACAGTGACTGATAACCCTAGTTACATCAATACTGACAGTGACTGATAACCCTAGTTACATCAATACTGACAGTGACTGATAACCCTAGTTACATCATACTGACAGTGACTGATGACAGTGACTGATAACCCTAGTTACATGTACACAGTGACTGATAACCCTAGTTACATCAATACTGACAGTGACTGATAACCCTAGTACAATACTGACAGTGACTGATGACCCTAGTTACATCAATACTGACAGTGACTGATAACCCTAGTTACATCAATACTGACAGTGACTGATAACCTAGTTACAGACAGTGACTGATAACCTAGTTACATCAATCAACAGTGACTGATGACCCTAGTTTACATCAATACTGACAGTGACTGATGACCCTAGTTACATCAATACTGACAGTGACTGATAACCCTAGTTACATCAATACTGACAGTGACTGATAACCCTAGTTACATCAATACTGACAGTGACTGATAACCCTATGGACATCAATGCTGACAGTGACTGATAACCCTAGTGACATCAATCAGTGACTGATAACCCTATGTTACATCAATACTGACAGTGACTGATAACCCTAGTTACATCAATATCACATGACTGACAACCCTATGTACTGAATACCCAGTGACTGATAACAGTTACATCAATACTGACAGTGACTGATAACCCTATGTACATCAATACTGACAGTGACTGATAACCCTATGTCAATACTGACATCAATAACTGACAGTGACAGTGACTGATAACCCTAGTTACACATGACATACTGACAGTGACTGATGACCCTATGAACATCATCAATGCTGACAGTGACTGATAACCCTAGTTACATCAATGCTGACAGTGACTGATAACCCTAGTTACATCAATGCTGACAGTGACTGATAACCCTAGTTACATCAATACTGACAGTGACTGATAACCCTAGTTACATCAATACTGACAGTGACTGATAACCCTAGTTACATCAATACTGACAGTGACTGATAACCCTAGTTACATCAATGCTGACAGTGACTGATAACCCTATGTATATCAATACTGACAGTGACTGATAACCCTATGGTTACATCAATAATGGACAGTGACTGATAACCCTAGTTACATCAATACTGACAGTGACTGATAACCCTAGTTACATCAATACTGACAGTGACTGATAACCCTATGTATATCAATACTGACAGTGACTGATAACCCTAGTTACATCAATACTGACAGTGACTGATAACCCTAGTTACATCAATACTGACAGTGACTGATAACCCTATGTATATCAATACTGACAGTGACTGATAACCCTATGTATATCAATGCTGACAGTGACTGATAACCCTAGTTACATCAATACTGACAGTGACTGATAACCCTAGTTACATCAATACTGACAGTGACTGATGACCCTATGGACATCAATACTGACAGTGACTGATAACCCTATGTATATCAATGCTGACAGTGACTGATAACCCTAGTTACATCAATACTGACAGTGACTGATAACCCTAGTTACATCAATACTGACAGTGACTGATGACCCTATGTATATCAATACTGACAGTGACTGATAACCCTAGGTACATCAATACTGACAGTGACTGATGACCCTATGGACATCAATACTGACAGTGACTGATAACCCTATGTATATCAATGCTGACAGTGACTGATAACCCTAGTTACATCAATACTTACAGTGACTGATAACCCTAGGTACATCAATACTGACAGTGACTGATGACCCTAGGTACATCAATGCTGACAGTGACTGATAACCCTAGTTACATCAATACTGACAGTGACTGATAACCCTAGGTACATCCATGCTGAAACGGTCTCTGAAGTAGACGATCATTCATGTCAACATATAGCAGGTGGTGTAAGTCCAGCCAGAAGGTTTGGCTGTTCTCTATGAGGTGATGATGATGATGATGATGATGATGATGAACTCCTATTTAGGATGATAAAGTGGTCTCCTGTCTCTTATCCTGACCTTGCCGTTCGTTACTCTGCAGGTTAAGATAAATAACCATGTAGCACAGATGGTCCTATGTCAATGGTGACACTAATTAACCACTAGAAACTTCACAGTGTGTAGCTCTGATGCCGTTGCGTTGGAGTCCAACAATGTGTTGTGGGGGTTTGGGGATCTGTGTTTTTCTGCTGACACCCTCACACAACATCCCTGGTGTATATGGACAGGAACTGGCGTTCCAAAAACAATGTGACTAACTCTC
>CM072255.1:7656057-7681057 GCA_036851935.1 Coregonus suidteri
AAAATCCATTTTAAATTTGCGGGTTTTATTTTGGGAAATTTAGACTGACAGAAAGGTGTCCACATATTTTTTGGTCATGTAGTGTATAAACTGCCCCAAAATGGGCCCTTTTTTCTCCACCCCCTTCCCCCTTTTTTTCCTTTTTTTTTCCTCTTCCTTTCTCTCCCCCCCTTCCCTTCCCCCCCAACCTGCCTGGCCTTTTTTTCTCATCCCCCTTGTCTTTCTTTTTCCCCCCCTCCCCCTCTCCCCCCTTCCCTCCCCCCCCCCCTTTTCTTCCCCCTCCCCTCCCCTCTGGTTCTCTTCTTTTTTCCTCTCCCCCCTTCCCCCCTCTCCCCTCCTCTTTTCCTCTCCCCCCTCCCCCCTCCTCCCCCCCTCCTCTTTCCTTCCCTCCCCTCTCCTTTTTGGCTTCCCTCTCTCCCCTCTCCCCTGTCCCGGGCCCCGGGTTCCCCCCCCTTTCTCTTCCCCACCTCCTCTCTCCTCCTCTCTCCCCTTCTCCCCCTTTTTCTCCTCTTTTCCTCTCCCCTCCCCCCCCTCCCCTTCCGGGTTCCTTCCTCTCCTCCCCCCTCTCTCCCCTCTCCTCTTTTCCTTTCCCCTTCCCCTCTCCCCCCTTTCCTTCCCCTCTCCCCCTCTCCTCCCCTTCCCTCTCTTCCCCCCTTCTCCCTCTCCCCCTTTCTCTCCCTTCCTCCCTCTCTCCTTTTCCTTCCCTTTCTCTCCCCCTTTTCCTCCTCTCCCCCTTCTCCCCTCTCCCCCTTTTGTCCTCTCCTCTCCCCCCTGCTCCTGTCTCCCTTCTCCTCCCCCCTTTTCCCCCCCCTTTTCCTCTCTTCTGGGTTTCTCTCCTCTCCTCTCTTTCTTCCCTCCTCCTCTCTTTTCCTCCCCTCCGCCCCTCCCTCTTCCTCTCTCCCTCTCCCCTCTCTCCCCTCCCCCCTCTCCCCCCCTCCCCCCCTCTCCCCTCTCCCTCTCCCCCCTCCTCTCCCTCTCTTTTCTCCCTCCCCCTCCCTCTCGAAAAATATTGGCATTTCACGCCAGTCCCGAGTGTGGCGATCTGTCAGACACCAACAGCTAACGAGATCACAAAGAGAAAGATATTGAAATGCCATCACTTCACTGACCGCACGTTGGACGACAAAAGTCACCTTTTAGAAAGAGCTCTTTATCTTTGGTTCTGTGTCACTGAAGAATGATTCTTCTGCGTTAAAGATCACCATACCGAGGGTGGCAGGTGGTTGTGTGAGTAGTGTGGCAGGGAGCGTTTCCAACCGCATGTTCGGCTGCGACCGTGCGCGCGCGCGCGTGTGTGTGTGTGTGTGTGTGTGTGTGTGTGTGTGTGTGTGTATGTGTTTGTGGTGGTAGCTGACAGGGATGTGGTGAGAACTATAGACAGTCTGTGATTTGTGCTCCAGAGAACTTGAAGGGCTTTCCACAGACAGCTCTTGGATCCCAAATGGCACCCTATTCCCTACGTAGTGCACTACCCTATTGGCCCTGGTCAAAATTAGTGCACTATATAGGGTATAGGGTGCCATTTTGGGACGCAGTCCTCCTTTATCACAGAGCTGCCAATAGCAAACACAGGAAGGACATTTCTCTTTGGTAAGTCAAGCAGCAAATGTTGGGCTTTGATACATTTTCAATTTTCCAATCTTACATTTATGGCATGCATAAACCAGTAGGGCTGCCGCTCTCTCTGCGGAACGAAGCAGAATATGAATTAGCAGTCATACGGGGGATTCAAAGGGCCTTGAATGATGAGTAATGGACGTCTGTCTGGCCAGTTAGAAATACACAGTCTTTTCACTCTCAGGGACAATTGGACGGTGGAAGGTGAGTTTTTATTCATGCCTGGTCCTTTGAAGAGAATAGGTACATGTTGAAATGTCCAAAGCGCTCTCCTCAGTTTCTCCCCAGATATATTTGACTACCAACCAACCCACTGGCGACTCTGACTTGAAATGTCCAAAACACTCACGCGTTGAATATACATCTAGTTACGTTTCGACAGAGTGGTGGCATTTTTTTTTGTTAAATGCCACGTTTCTTATATCTTATTACCATGTCCTTCTTGATCAATATGACATTAACGATATGACCCACAGCGTCTGATGACACATTGTCACCTCTCTGGGTATTTATTGTTAAATGAGTCCTTTCATATAAACAATGTTACGTTACAAAATGTGTTTTCTCACTTTTCCTTACTTTAGCATGCTAGACAGCCTTCCAGCAAGGTTTTCCTCCGACAGAAACCTGAAACCTGTAGCATCAATATTCCACCTTCAGTGTGTTTCTTCTTTGTAGCCCCAAACCATGTTCTGTTAGATTAGACATAATCACAGCAGACGGGCGAGGAGAGGAGGGACCAGGTCACAGGTGGAGACAAAGGCTGTATCCCAAATAGCACCCTATTCCCTATTTATTTTGACCAGAGCTATCAGCCTCTGGTCAAAAAGTAGTGTATTGTATAGGGAATAGGGTGCTATTTAGGACGTAGAGACAAAGAGACTGATGGAGTATTCAGGGCTTGTGGTGTACCAACCTACCTTGCGCACCAGCCAAGGCCTGAGTGGATCGCTAATCAAAAACAGTGCTTTGAAAAATGTAAAGAACATTGCGTCGAATGAGATGTTAGATTCCTTTGATTCTCTGCTCAGTAAGATATATGGGAGGGTTTGTAACTGTCGATTTGCTGTGTTGGGGAAGCTACGCTGAAAACATAGTTTACAAAGCTGCCAATTACTTCACACTGGAAGAAGTTAAGCTACACTAAATCTACCCTTAAAAATACTGTATATAGTGTATATATATATATATATATATATATATATATATATATATATATATATATATATATATGTAGTTTACTTAACTAAAGCTACTTTAAAAAGTAGTTCACTACATCCAAACTACTTCGTAAAAATGATCATATATAAATCTCAAATGTCATATGCTACAAATTGCAAGAACTGTTCACTCTGGAGTCAGACGTTAACAGAATGTGTCATTTAGCCTGTTAAACACAAAGACCATGTTTCAGGTGCGAATTAGGCAGGTCTGATGAATTAGCCAGGTCTGATGTCGAAAAAGAAATGAAATTCTTGACTACTTTACACATATTTATTTTATTTATGCACAACAGTAGTGTGTAGTTCCAGTAGTTAGCTACACCGCTACATGGTGAAACAGTAGTGTGTAGTTCCAGTAGTTAGCTACACCGCTACATGGTAAAACAGTAGTGTGTAGTTCCAGTAGTTAGCTACATGTCGCTACATGGTGAAACAGTAGTTGTGTAGTTTACAGTAGTTAGCTACACCGCTACATGGTGAAAACAGTAGTGTGTAGTTCCAGTAGTTAGCTACACCGCTACATGATGAAAACAGTAGTGTGTAGTTCCAGTAGTTAGCTACACCGCTACATGGTAAAACAGTAGTGTGTAGTTCCAGTAGTTAGCTACACCGCTACATGGTAAAACAGTAGTGTGTAGTTCCAGTAGTTAGCTACACCGCTACATGGTGAAACAGTAGTGTGTAGTTCCAGTAGTTAGCTACACCGCTACATGATAAAACAGTAGTGTGTAGTTCCAGTAGTTAGCTTACACCGCTACATGGTAAAACAGTAGTGTAGTTCCAGTAGTTAGCTACCCGCTACATGTAAAACAGTAGTGTGTAGTTCCAGTAGTTAGCTACACCGCTACATGGTAAAACAGTAGTGTGTAGTTCCAGTAGTTAGCTACACCGCTACATGGTAAAACAGTAGTGTGTAATTCCAGTAGTTAGCTATACCGCAGGTAGATTAGTGGTTAAGAGCGTTGTGCCAGTAACCGAAAGGTCGCTGGTTCTAATCCCCGAGCCGACTAGGTGAAAAATCTGTCTGTGCCCTTGAGCAAGGTACTTAACCCTAATCGCTCTAGATAAGAGCGTTTGCTAAATGACCAATTTTATTATTACATGGTAAAACAGTAGTGTGTAGTTCCAGTAGTTAGCTACACCGGTGAAATGGTAGTTCCAAGTTAGCTACACCGCCGCTACATGTAAACAGTAGTGTGTAGTTCCAGTAGTTAGCTACACCGCTACATGGTGAAACAGTAGTGTGTAGTTCCAGTAGTTAGCTACACCGCTAGGGTAAAACAGTAGTGTGTAGTTCCAGTAGTTAGCTACACCGCTACATGGTGAAAACAGTAGTGTGTAGTTCCAGTAGTTAGCTACACCGCTACATGTTAAAAACAGTAGTGTGTAGTTCCAGTAGTTAGCTACACCGCTACATGTTGAAACAGTAGTGTGTAGTTCCAGTAGTTAGCTACAACCACTACATGGTAAAACAGTAGTGTGTAGTTCCAGTAGTTAGCTACACCGCTACATGGTAAAACAGTAGTGTGTAGTTCCAGCTACACACCGCTACATGGTAAAAACAGTAGTGTGTAGTTCCAGTAGTTAGCTACACCGCTACATGGTGAAACAGTAGTGTGTAGTTCCAGTAGTTAGCTACACCGCTACATGGTGAAACAGTAGTGTGTAGTTCCAGTAGTTAGCTACACCGCTACATGGTAAAACAGTAGTGTGTAGTTCCAGTAGTTAGCTACACCGCTACATGGTAAAACAGTAGTGTGTAGTTCCAGTAGTTAGCTACACCGCTACATGGCAGTAAAGTAATGAACTACTGAAAACACTATTACGATTTAATGTAGTTACCACCAAGCTACTGCAAAGTGTAGTTAAATGAATAGTTGAACAACATGTAGTTCCCTTCTCTCCAACACAGGAGCAAAATGGCATGTAATGTTGTTTCCGATTGACTAGTCAGACATGATTTATCAGTCTAAAGATAAAACAGCATATTTCAGGAGCTAATCATTGTCATTTGATAATGTTTTGACATTTGATGTCATGATATGAAAGGTCGGTTCGTAATCAGTTTTTCATAGAACTGAATAATCTGGAAATTGGTCACACTGTTTCCGCTACTATGACAGTTTTTTATAAATACTTCTAATTCCGCATATCCTGCTTTTTCTAGCGATGAGCCACCTTCTTCGGGCTAAATTAGATATTCTGTAGCGGAGGAAGAGGAAGTAAACTGAGTTTGTGCCATGATGCCAACTATTTTCTCTCTCTCTCTCTCTCTCTCTCTCTCTCTCTCTCTCTCTCTCTCTCTCTCTCTCTCTCTCTCTCTCGCTCTCGCTCTCGCTCTCTCTCTCTCTCTCTCTCTTTGTCTCTCTCTCTCTCTCGCTCTCGCTCTCTCTCTTTGTCTCTCTCTCTCTCTCTCTCTCTCTCTCTCTCTCTCTCTCTCTCTCTCTCTCTCTCTCTCTCTCTCTCTTTGTTTGTCTCTCTCTCTCTCTCTCAAACTCTCTCTCTCTCTCTCTCTCTCTCTCTCTCTCTCTCTCTCTCTCTCAGTCTAGGTCTCTCTCACTCTATCTCCCTGTCTCACAGTCTCTCGCTCCGTATCGCTTTCTCTCTCTCTTTCTCACAGTCTCTCTCTTTGTCTCACTCCTCTCCTCTGATTCAGTCTTACTCTGACCTACTGACCACTGGGTTTTGACCAGAACAGAATGAGGAAATGAAGGTGGAGGTAGAGAAAAGATAGAAAATAGAAAGAAAGAAAGAAAGCTAGAGATCGATGAGGGAGATATAAGTCTGGAATGAAAAGCTGAAGGGCTTTTGTCGCTCTGTCCTCAAACATTAATTGACTTACACAACACATTCAATAGAGGCCTTGAGGCAGACTGGCTAGACACAATCACATACTGCCTGTAATCAAAGGGTTCAAATGAAACCGCCTCGTCTTTCCCATATACAGTGGGGAAAACAAGTATTTAGTCAGCCACCAATTGTGCAAGTTCTCCCACTTAAAAAGATGAGAGAGGCCTGTAATTTTCATCATAGGTACACGTCAACTATGACAGACAAATTGAGATTTTTTTTCTCCAGAAAATCACATTGTAGGATTTTTTATGAATTTATTTGCAAATTATGGTGGAAAATAAGTATTTGGTCACCTACAAACAAGCAAGATTTCTGGCTCTCACAGACCTGTAACTTCTTCTTTAAGAGGCTCCTCTGTCCTCCACTCGTTACCTGTATTAATGGCAACTGTTTGAACTTGTTATCAGTATAAAAGACACCTGTACACAACCTCAAACAGTCACACTCCAAACTCCACTATGGCCAAGACCAAAGAGCTGTCAAAGGACACCAGAAACAAAATTGTAGACCTGCACCAGGCTGGGAAGACTGAATCTGCAATAGGTAAGCAGCTTGGTTTGAAGAAATCAACTGTGGGAGCAATTATTAGGAAATGGAAGACATACAAGACCACTGATAATCTCCCTCGATCTGGGGCTCCACGCAAGATCTCACCCCGTGGGGTCAAAATGATCACAAGAACGGTGAGCAAAAATCCCAGAACCACACGGGGGGACCTAGTGAATGACCTGCGGAGAGCTGGGACCAAAATAACAAAGCCTACCATCAGTAACACACTACGCCGCCAGGGACTCAAATCCTGCAGTGCCAGACGTGTCCCCCCTGCTTAAGCCAGTACATGTCCAGGCCCGTCTGAAGTTTGCTAGAGTGCATTTGGATGATCCAGAAGAGGATTGGGAGAATGTCATATGGTCAGATGAAACCAAAATATAACTTTTTGGTAAAAACTCAACTCGTCGTGTTTGGAGGACAAAGAATGCTGAGTTGCATCCAAGAACCCATACCTACTGTGAAGCATGGGGGTGGAAACATCATGCTTTAGGGCTGTTTTTCTACAAAGGGACCAGGATGACTGATCCGTGTAAAGGAAAAAATGAATGGGGCCATGTATCGTGAGATTTTGAGTGAAAACCTCCTTCCATCAGCAAGGGCATTGAAGATGAAACGTGGCTGGGTCTTTCAGCATGACAATGATCCCAAACACACCGCCCGGGCAATGAAGGAGTGGCTTCGTAAGAAGCATTTCAAGGTCCTGGAGTGGCCTAGCCAGTCTCCAGATCTCAACCCCATAGAAAAACTTTGGAGGGAGTTGAAAGTCCGTGTTGCCCAGCGACAGCCCCAAAACATCACTGCTCTAGAGGAGATCTGCATGGAGGAATGGGCCAAAATACCAGCAACAGTGTGTGAAAACCTTGTGAAGACTTACAGAAAACCTTTGTCCTGTGTCATTGCCAACAAAGGGTATATAACAAAGTATTGAGAAACTTTTGTGATTGACCAAATACTTATTTTCCACCATAATTTGCAAACAAATTCATTAAAAATCCTACAATGTGATTTTCTGGAGAAAAAAAATCTCATTTTGTCTGTCATAGTTGACGTGTACCTATGATGAAAATTACAGGCCTCTCTCATCTTTTTAATTGGGAGAACTTGCACAATTGGTTGCTGACTAAATACCTTTTCCCCCCACTGTAGCTCAATGTTCTAACTGAGCTTCAAGGCCTATCTGATCAGCTAGTTTTCCCCTCTCCTTGTGTTAATGCAGTATGTGAAGCATGGGTTTATGCTGTGTAATGAAACTGAAAGATAGAGATCCCCTCACTGTCCTCACAGCTTTGGGTCTGGTGAGGTAGAACCAAGCTCAGCTAATTACCTTAGCTTCACTCACATAGTTTCAGAGTATAGAGACATCTACCCTACACCCATGTAGTTTCAGACAGTATATAGAGACATCTACCCTACACCCATGTAGTTTCAGACAGTACCCTACACCCATGTAGTTTCAGAGACATCTACCCTACACCCATGTAGTTTCAGACAGACAGTACACCACATGTTTCAGACACATCTACCCTACACCCATGTAGTTTCAGACATCTACCCTACACCCATGTAGTTTCAGACAGTTTCATCTACCCTACACCCATGTATTTCAGACAGAGACATCTACCCTACACCCATGTAGTTTCAGACAGTATATAGAGACATCTACCCTACACCCCATGTAGTTTCAGACAGTATATAGAGACATCTACCCTACACCCATGTAGTTTCAGACAGTATATAGAGACATCTACCCTACACCCATGTAGTTTTCAGACAGTATATAGAGACATCTACCCTACACCCATGTAGTTTCAGACAGTATATAGAGACATCTACCCTACACCCATGTAGTTTCAGACAGTATATAGAGACATCTACCCTACACCCATGTAGTTTAGACAGTATAGACATCTACCCTACATGTAGTTTCAGACAGTATATAGAGACATCTACCCTACACCCATGTAGTTTCAGACAGTATATAGAGACATCTACCCTACACCCATGTAGTTTCAGACAGTATGAGACATAGTAGTTTCAGACAGTATATAGAGACATCTACCCTAGACATGTATATTCAGACACATATACATCTACCCTACACCCATACACAGTATATAGAGACATCTACCCTACACCCATGTAGTTTCAGACAGTATATAGAGACATCTACCCTACACCCATGTAGTTTCAGACAGTATATAGAGACATCTACCCTACACCCATGTAGTTTCAGACAGTATATAGAGACATCTACCCTACACCCATGTAGTTTCAGACAGTATATAGAGACATCTACCCTACACCCATGTAGTTTCAGACAGTATAAGAGACATCTACCCTACACCCATGTAGTTTCAGACAGTAAAGATACATCTACCCTACACCCATGTAGTTTCAGACAGTATATAGAGACATCTACCCTACACCCATGTAGTTTCAGACAGTATATAGAGACATCTACCCTACACCCATGTAGTTTCAGACAGTATATAGAGACATCTACCCTACACCCATGTAGTTTCAGACAGTATATAGAGACATCTACCCTACACCCATGTAGTTTCAGACAGTATATAGAGACATCTACCCTACACCCATGTAGTTTCAGACAGTATATAGAGACATCTACCCTACACCCATGTAGTTTCAGACAGTATATAGAGACATCTACCCTACACCCATGTAGTTTCAGACAGTATACACCCATGTAGTAGAGACATCTACCCTACACCCATGTAGTTTCAGACAGTATATAGAGACATCTACCCTACACCCATGTAGTTTCAGACAGTATATAGAGACATCTACCCTACACCCATGTAGTTTCAGACAGTATATAGAGACATCTACCCTACACCCATGTAGTTTCAGACAGTAAATAGAGACATCTACCCTACACCCATGTAGTTTCAGACAGTATATAGAGACATCTACCCTACACCCATGTAGTTTCAGACAGTATATAGAGACATCTACCCTACACCCATGTAGTTTCAGACAGTATATAGAGATACATCTACCCTACACCCATGTAGTTTCAGACAGTATATAGAGACATCTACCCTACACCCATGTAGTTTCAGACAGTATTTCAGAGAGACATCTACCCTACACCCATGTAGTTTCAGACAGTATATAGAGATGTAGTTTCAGACATCTACCCTACACCCATGTAGTTTCAGACAGTATATAGAGACATCTACCCTACACCCATGTGTAGTTTACCCTACACAGTATATAGAGACAGTATAAGAGACCCTACCCTACACCCATGTAGTTTCAGACAGTATATAGAGACATCTACCCTACACCCATGTAGTTTCAGACAGTATATAGACAGAGACATCTACCCTACACCCATGTAGTTTCAGACAGTATATGTAGAGACATCTACCCTACACCCACCCATGTAGTTTCAGACAGTATATAGAGACATCTACCCTACACCCATGTAGTAGTTTCAGACAGTATAGACAGTATAGAGACATCTACCCTACACCCATGTAGTTTCAGACAGTAAAGAGACATCTACCCTACACCCATGTAGTTTCAGACAGTATATATAGAGACATCTACCCTACACCCATGTAGTTTTCAGACAGTATATAGAGACATCTACCCTACACCCATGTAGTTTCAGACAGTATATAGAGACATCTACCCTACACCCATGTAGTTTCAGACAGTATATAGAGACATCTACCCTACACCCATGTAGTTTCAGACAGTATAGAGACATCTACCCTACACCCATGTAGTTTCAGACAGTATATAGAGACATCTACACACCCATGTAGTTTCAGACAGTATATAGAGACATCTACCCTACACCCATGTAGTTTCAGACAGTATATAGAGACATCTACCCTACACCCATGTAGTTTCAGACAGTATATAGAGAGACATCTACCCTACACCCATGTAGTTTCAGACAGTATATAGAGACATCTCTACCCTACACCCATGTAGTTTCAGACAGTATATAGAGACATCTACCCTACACCCATGTAGTTTCAGACAGTATATAGAGACATCTACCCTACACCCATGTAGTTTCAGACAGTATAGAGACATCTACCCTACACCCATGTAGTTTCAGACAGTATATAGAGACATCTACCCTACATCTACAGTATAAGAGACATCTACCCTACACCCATGTAGTTTCAGACAGTATATAGAGACATCTACCCTACACCCATGTAGTTTCAGACAGTATATAGAGACATCTACCCTACACCCATGTAGTTTCAGACAGTATATAGAGACATCTACCCTACACCCCTACACCCATGTGTAGTTTCAGACAGTATAAGAGACATCTACCCTACACCCATGTAGTTTCAGACAGTATATAGAGACATCTACCCTACACCCATGTAGTTTAAAGAGACACATCTACCCTACAGACAGTATATAGAGACATCTACCCTACACCCATGTAGTTTCAGACAGTATAGAGACATCTACCCTACACCCATGTAGTTTCAGACAGACATACCCTACACCCATGTAGTTTCAGACAGTATATAGAGACATCTACCCTACACCCATGTAGTTTCAGACAGTATAGAGACATCTACCCTACACCCATGTAGTTTCAGACAGTAGACAGTATAGATACATCTACCCTACACCCATGTAGTTTCAGACAGTATATAGAGACATCTACCCTACACCCATGTAGTTTTCAGACAGTACCCTACACCCATGTAGACAGTACATCTACCCTACACCCATGTAGTTTCAGACCCTACACCCATAGTTTCAGACAGTATAGAGAGACATCTACCCTACACCCATGTAGTTTCAGACAGTATATAGAGACATCTACCCTACACCCATGTAGTTTCAGACAGTATATAGAGACATCTACCCTACACCCATGTAGTTTCAGACAGTATATAGAGACATCTACCCTACACCCATATCTACCCTACACCCATGTAGTTTCAGACAGTATATAGAGACATCTACCCTACACCCATGTAGTTTCAGACAGTATAGAGACATCTACCCTACACCCATGTAGTTTCAGACAGTATATAGAGACATCTACCCTACACCCATGTAGTTTCAGACAGTATATAGAGACATCTACCCTACACCCATGTAGTTTCAGACAGTATATAGACATCTACCCTACACCCATGTAGTTTCAGACAGTATATAGAGACATCTATACACCCATGTAGTTTCAGACAGTATATAGAGACATCTACCCTACACCCATGTAGTTATAGAGACAGTATATAGAGACATCTACCCTACACCCATGTAGTTTCAGACAGTAGAGACAGTATATAGAGACATCTACCCTACACCCATGTAGTTTCAGACAGTATATAGAGACATCTACCCTACACCCATGTAGTTTCAGACAGTATATAGAGACATCTACCCTACACCCATGTAGTTTCAGACAGTATATAGAGACATCTACCCTACATCTCTACCCTACACCCATGTAGTTTCAGACAGTATATAGAGACATCTACCCTACACCCATGTAGTTTCAGACAGTATATAGAGACATCTACCCTACACCCATGTAGTTTCAGACAGTATATAGAGACATCTACCCTACACCCATGTAGTTTCAGACAGTATATAGAGACATCTACCCTATCCCATGTAGTTTCCAGTACATCTACCCTACCCCATGTAGTTTCAGACAGACAGTATAGAGACATCTACCCTACACCCATGTAGTTTCAGACAGTATACCCTAGAGTTTCACATCTACCCTACACCCATGTAGTTTCAGACAGTATATAGAGACATCTACCCTACACCCATGTAGTTTCAGACAGTATATCTACCCTACACCCATGTAGTTTCAGAGACATCATCTACCCTACACCCATGTAGTTTCAGACAGTAAAGATACATCTACCCTACACCCATGTAGTTTCAGACAGTATATAGAGACATCTACCCTACACCCATGTAGTTTCAGACAGTATATAGAGACATCTACCCTACACCCATGTAGTTTCAGACAGTAAATACACCCTGAGACATCTACCCTACACCCATGTAGTTTCAGACAGTATATAGAGACATCTACCCTACACCCATGTAGTTTCAGACAGTATAGAGAGACATCTACCCTACACCCATGTAGTTTCAGACAGTATATAGAGACATCTACCCTACACCCATGTAGTTTCAGACAGTATATAGAGACATCTACCCTACACCCATGTAGTTTCAGACAGTATATAGAGACATCTACCCTACACCCATGTAGTTTCAGACAGTATAGAGACATCTACATCTACCCTACACCCATGTAGTTTCAGACAGTAAAGATACACATCTACCCTACACCCATGTAGTTTCAGACAGTATATAGAGACATCTACCCTACACCCATGTAGTTTCAGACAGTATAGAGACATCTACCCTACACCCATGTAGTTTTTCAGACAGTATATAGAGACATCTACCCTACACCCATGTAGTTTCAGACAGTATATAGAGACATCTACCCTACACCCATGTAGTTTCAGACAGTATATAGAGACATCTACCCTACACCCATGTAGTTTCAGACAGTATATAGAGACATCTACCCTACACCCATGTAGTTTCAGACAGTATATAGAGACATCTACCCTACACCCATGTAGTTTCAGACAGTATATAGAGACATCTACCCTACCCCATACACCCATGTAGTTTCAGACAGTATAGTTCTCAGACAGTATATTTCAGAGTATATAGACATCTACCCTACACCCATGTAGTTTCAGACAGTATATAGAGACATACTACCCTACACCCATGTAGTTTCAGACAGTATATAGAGACATCTACCCTACACCCATGTAGTTTCAGACAGTATAGAGACATCTACCCTACACCCATGTAGTTTCAGACAGTATATAGAGACATCTACCCTACACCCATGTAGACAGTTCAGAGACAGTACCTATAGAGACATCTACCCTACACCCATGTAGTTTCAGACAGTATATAGAGACATCTACCCTACACCCATGTAGTTTCAGACATCTACCCTACACCCATGTAGTTTCAGACAGTATATAGAGACATCTACCCTACACCCATGTAGTTTCAGACAGTATATAGAGACATCTACCCTACACCCATGTAGTTTCAGACAGTATATAGAGACATCTACCCTACACCCATGTAGTTTCAGACAGTATATAGAGACATCTACCCTACACCCATGTAGTTTCAGACAGTATATAGAGACATCTACCCTACACCCATGTAGTAGACAGTTTCAGACATCTACCCTACAGACCCATGTAGTACATGTAGTAGAGAGACATCTACCCTACACCCATGTAGTTTTTCAGACAGTATACCCTAGAGACATCTACCCCCTACACCCATGTAGTTTCAGACAGTATATAGAGACATCTACCCTACACCCATGTAGTTTCAGACAGTAGACAGTATATAGACATCTACCCTACACCCATGTAGTTTCAGACAGTATATAGATACATCTCTACCCTACACCCATGTAGTTTCAGACAGTATATAGAGACATCTACCCTACACCCATGTAGTTTCAGACAGTATATAGAGACATCTACCCTACACCCATGTAGTTTCAGACAGTATATAGAGACATACCCTCCACCCATGTAGAGACAGTAAATAGAGACATCTACCCTACACCCATGTAGTTTCAGACAGTATATAGAGACATCTACCCTACACCCATGACAGTATATAGAGACATCTACCCTACACCCATGTAGTTTCAGACAGTATATAGAGACATCTACCCTACACCCATGTAGTTTCAGACAGTATATAGAGACATCTACCCTACACCCATGTAGTTTCAGACAGTAGTTTCAGTTTCAGACAGTATAAGAGACATCTACCCTACACCCATGTAGTTTCAGACAGTATATAAGACATCTACCCTACACCCATACAGACCCATGTATTTCAGACAGTAGTTTAGACACATCTACCCCTACACCCATGTAGTTTCAGACAGTATCCGACTACCCTACACCCATGTAGTTTCAGACAGTATATAGAGACATCTACCCTACACCCATGTAGTTTCAGACAGTATATAGAGACATCTACCCTACACCCATGTAGTTTCAGACAGTATAGAGACATCTACCCTACACCCATGTAGTTTCAGACAGTATATAGAGACATCTACCCTACACCCATGTAGTTTCAGACAGTATATAGAGACATACACCCATGTAGTTTCAGACAGTATAGTTTCAGACAGTATATAGAGACATCTACCCTACACCCCATGTAGTTTCAGACAGTATATAGAGACATCTACCCTACACCCATGTAGTTTCAGACAGTATATATAGAGACATCTACCCTACACCCATGTAGTTTCAGACAGTATAGAGACATCTAGAGTTTCAGACAGTCTACCTACCCTACACCCATGTAGTTTCAGACAGTATATAGAGACATCTACCCTACACCCATGTAGTTTCAGACAGTATATAGAGACATCTACCCTACACCCATGTAGTTTCAGACAGTATATACCCTACACCCATGTAGACATCTACCCTACACCCATGTAGTTTCAGACAGTATATAGAGACATCTACCCTACACCCATGTAGTTTCAGACAGTATATAGAGACATCTACCCTACTACCTACCCTACACCCATGTAGTTTCAGACAGTATAGAGACATCTACCCTACACCCACAGTATAGAGGACATCTACCCTACACCCATGTAGTTTCAGACAGTATATAGAGACATCTACCCTACACCCATGTAGTTTCAGACAGTATATAGAGACATCTACCCTACACCCATGTAGTTTCAGACAGTATATAGAGACATCTACCCTACACCCATGTAGTTTCAGACAGTATATAGAGACATCTACCCTACACCCATGTAGTTTCAGACAGTATATAGAGACATCTACCCTACACCCATGTAGTTTCAGACAGTATATAGAGACATCTACCCTACACCCATGTAGTTTCAGACAGTATATAGAGACATCTACCCTACACCCATGTAGTTTCAGACAGTATATAGAGACATACCCTACACCCATGTAGTTTCAGACACCATGTAGTTTCCAGTATATAGAGACATGTAGTTTCAGACAGTATATAGAGACATCTACCCTACATCTACCCACACCCATGTAGTTTCAGACAGTATAGAGACATCTACCCTACACCCATGTAGTTTCAGACAGTATATAGAGACATCTACCCTACACCCATGTAGTTTCAGACAGTATATAGACACATCTACCCTACACCCATGTAGTTTCAGACAGTATAAGAGACATCTACCCTACACCCATGTAGTTTCAGACAGTATATAGAGACATCTACCCTACACCCATACAGACCCATGTAGTTTCAGACAGTATATCTACCCTACACCCATGTACATCTACCCTACACCCATGTAGTTTCAGACAGTATATAGAGACATCTACCCTACACCCATGTAGTTTCAGACAGTATATAGAGACATCTACCCTACACCCATGTAGTTTCAGACAGTAAATCTAGTAGAGACATCTACCCTACACCCATGTAGTTTCAGACAGTATAGAGACATCTACCCTACACCCATGTAGTTTCAGACAGTATATAGAGACATCTACCCTACACCCATGTAGTTTCAGACAGTATATAGAGACATCTACCCTACACCCATGTAGTTTCAGACAGTATATAGATACATCTACCCTACACCCATGTAGTTTCAGACAGTATACAGTATAGAGTAGAGACATCTACCCTACACCATCTATGTAGTTTCAGACAGTATATAGAGACATCTACCCTACACCCATGTAGTTTCAGACAGTATATAGATACATCTACCCTACACCCATGTAGTTTCAGACAGACATATAGAGAGACATCTACCCTACACCCATGTAGTAGTTTCAGACAGTATAATAGAGACATCTACCCTACACCCATGTAGTTTCAGACAGTATATAGAGACATCTACCCTACACCCATGTAGTTTCAGACAGTATATAGAGACATCTACCCTACACCCATGTAGTTTCAGACAGTATATAGAGACATCTACCCTACACCCATGTAGTTTCAGACAGTATATAGAGACATCTACCCTACACCCATGTAGTTTCAGACAGTATATAGAGACATCTACCCTACACCCATGTAGTTTCAGACAGTATATATAGAGACATCTACCCTACACCCATGTAGTTTCAGACAGTATATAGAGACATCTACCCCCTACACCCATGTAGTTTCAGACAGTATATAGAGACATCTACCCTACACCCATGTAGTTTCAGACAGTATAGAGACATCTACCCTACACCCATGTAGTTTCAGACAGTATATAGAGACATCTACCCTACACCCATGTAGTTTCAGACAGTATATAGAGACATCTACCCTACACCCATGTAGTTTCAGACAGTATACATCTACCCTAGAGTACATCTACCCTACACCCATGTAGTTTTTTCAGACAGTATATAGAGACATCTACCCTACACCCATGTAGTTTCAGACAGTATATAGAGACATCTACCCTACACCCATGTAGTTTCAGACAGTATAGAGACAGAGACATCTCTACCCTACACCCATGTAGTTTCAGACAGTATAGAGACATCTACCCTACACCCATGTAGTTTCAGACAGTATATAGAGACATCTACCCTACACCCATGTAGTTTCAGACAGTATACACCCATGTAGTTTCAGACAGTATCTACATCTACCCTACACCCATGTAGTTTCAGACAGTATATAGAGACATCTACCCTACACCCATGTAGTTTCAGACAGTATATAGAGACATCTACCCTACACCCATGTAGTTTCAGACACAGTATACACCCATGTAGAGACATCATACCCTACACCCATGTAGTTTCAGACAGTATATAGAGACATCTACCTACACCCATGTAGTTTCAGACAGTATATAGAGACATCTACCCTACACCCATGTAGTTTCAGACAGTATATAGAGACATCTACCCTACACCCATGTAGTTTCAGACAGTATATAGAGACATCTACCCTACACCCATGTAGTTTCAGACAGTATATAGAGACATCTACCCTACACCCATGTAGTTTCAGACAGTATAGAGACATCTACCCTACACCCATGTAGTTTCAGACAGTATATAGAGACATCTACCCTACACCCATGTAGTTTCAGACAGTATATAGAGACATCTACCCTACACCCATGTACCCTACACCCATGTAGTTTCAGACAGTATATAGATCTACATCTACCCTACACCCCATGTAGTTTCAGACAGTATATAGAGACATCTACCCCTACTACCCATGTAGTTTCAGACAGTATATAGAGACATCTACCCTACACCCATGTAGTTTCAGACAGTATACAGAGAGACATCTACATCTACCCTACACCCATGTAGTTTCAGACAGTATAGAGACATCTACCCTACACCCATGTAGTTTCAGACAGTATATAGAGACATCTACCCTACACCCATGTAGTTTCAGACAGTATATAGAGACATCTACCCTACACCCATGTAGTTTCAGACAGTATATAGAGACATCTACCCTACACCCATGTAGTTTCAGACAGTATATAGAGACATCTACCCTACACCCATGTAGTTTCAGACAGTATATAGAGACATCTACCCTACACCCATGTAGTTTCAGACAGTATAGAGACATCTACCCTACACCCATGTAGTTTCAGACAGTATATAGAGACATCTACCCTACACCCACTCAGACGCTATAGAGCAGGGGTCACCAACTGGTCGATCACCAAAAATTTCTGCGTTCATGTTTTTTATCATTTGTTTGGCGCTGTTGGCGGTAGGTGCACTTGATTCAGCAGCCCTGGCGCTGGGAAGGCAAAGTGTTCCCATTTTGAACCATTTCATGTGTCTGAAGGTAGAACTCCGCCTACCCGGCAGGCCCAGAGAGCAAATCAAGTGCACCTCTATAGGCCTACAGCTGGCCTATCGGATAGCTCAGATCACCGTGTCTGAACGGTTTCCTCGAGCCATAGACTGTAAAAAGAAGCCTCGAACCCACAGCAAAGTTGATACTGTGAGATTTCAAAACCTTACAAAACATGACTAGAGATGAGACTCAACGAATACAGCAAACAACTGCTGTTTTTATGAGTAAATTCATGTTTAAGTTGTTGTTAAGCACCGTCTAACACTTTGTTCAACATTTTTGTAAGCCATAAAATGTGCGTTCTCCCTACTTCCACTCACGCTACAACCAGCACTGCAGCCTCAATGAATGAGCACAGCAAAGTGTTTTCCGATACGCTTGCATTGTTATTATTAGCGGCATGTATTTTTCAGTTCTTGACTTGGACTGAAATAGGTTCCGGTGCTCATTTTTGGGTTCCGGTACTGGTTCTATTTAGGTGCAAGAGCTCCACAATACTTTTGAGCTAATTTTCTGTAACAGTAACAGGAGCTCAGGCAGTAAAACATTTGAAGTGCTGGTACTCAGCTCCGGAGATCTCCTGCCCAAATCAAGCACTGGTCTTTTTTTAATGTCAAGGAATATTTAACTTTCTCTGGTCACAGGAGTAACAGCATGAATTGGTGCATGAGGCAGAAATAATGCAGTGTGACTTGTGTGTTTTTCGCCATCAGCTGGAAGACAGACTGTGTCCCCTTTTGTCAGCGGAGGGAGGGAGAGCGGAGGGAGGGAGAGCGGAGGGAGGGAGAGCGGGGGGAGGGAGAGCGGAGGGAGGGAGGGAGGGCAGCGCGGGAGAGGGAGGGAGAGCGGAGGGAGGGAGAGCGGGGAGCGGAGGGAGGGAGAGCGGAGGGAGGAGGGAGGGAGAGCGGAGGAGGGAGGGAGGGAGAGCGGAGGGAGTGCGGAGGGACGTTGAGTCGGGTAAGAGCCTCAGCACTGCTCCCTCCCTCCCCTCAGACTGACCATCAGATCCAGGCCATCAGTCCAAGTAAAAAAAAAAAAAAAAGCTAATTATTATGCTCACTCAGCTGTGCCTCACAAGTAATACAACAAACAATCTATTACCAGTGTGATCACATACCTACATTATAAAAATATATATATAATTTAAAAATGGCCTGAGAAGAACAACATTGTCAGGGCAGTTCAAGCGTAGCCGATATGCAGTGATAATGTATTGAGCCTATAGCCTACTGCACAAACCTCATTGCTACAGAACTGTTTTTAATTGGTTAATGTTGCATAGGCTTACATTTTTTAAAGTCATGTTTTTAAAAAAAGATCTGAGCGGTAGATCTCAGCTTGCATTCAGAAAGCGATCTTGACTCAGAAAAGGTCAGGGACCCCTGCTACAGAGCGACGTCTACTCCCATGATGCTCCCCCCGTCGCCAGTTTTGCCCCTCTCGCCTGTCGTAACGCAGTATGTGAAGCAGGGGTCTGATGAGGTACAAACCCAAGGTCAGTCAATTACCTGAGCTACACCTCTGTAGCCTCAGCCCAGACTCTCAGACGGTGTCGAGGGACATTGATCGTGACCACTGCCTCACAGAAACACCTGCAGACACGGGCATTAGGGTTCCACACATGGCAGTGCACGTTACAACACTGAATAGTCCACACTGCCAATGATCTGTTTCCCTCCATACACACTGCAGTTACAGGGGCCAGTGGGGGTGTGTAACTGACACAACAAATCAAATGTTTTGGACAATAAACGGATCCTTTAGATGGTCAGATAAATGAAAAGCTGGTTGGTTTCAATGGTCATAAAAGATCTCCATAGCCACTAGTTAGTATCTTTCGAACACACTCACACACAGACAGACACAAAACAGCAATCTATCTGTACCTGTAAGGTCTGGTACTGGGATGTCCTGGGATGTCCTGGGGTGTCCTGGGATGTCCTGGGATGTCCTGGGATGTCCTGGGATGTCCTGTGATGTACTGGGATGTCCTGGGATGTCCTGGGGTGTCCTGGGATGTCCTGGGATGTCCTGGGATGTCCTGGGATGTCCTGGGATGTCCTGGGATGTCCTGGGATGTCCTGGGATGTCCTGGGATGTCCTGGGATGTCCTGGGATGTCCTGGGATGTCCTGGGATGTCCTGGGATGTCCTGTGATGTCCTGGGATGTCCTGAGATGTCCTGGGATGTCCTGGGATGTCCTGGGATGTACTGGGATGTCCTGAGATGTCCTGGGATGTCCTGGGATGTCCTGGGATGTCCTGGGATGTCCTGGGGTGTCCTGGGATGTCCTGGGATGTCCTGAGATGTCCTGGGATGTCCTGGGATGTCCTGGGATGTCCTGATATGTACTGGGATGTCCTGAGATGTCCTGGGATGTCCTGGGATGTCCTGAGATGTCCTGAGATGTACTGGGATGTCCTGGGATGTCCTGGGATGTCCTGAGACCGTCACCTTCTTTTCATATTTTCTGTGCATTGCAGCAGCAACAGGCATCCATCGTTTTGCATCACGGATGAAGTGTGCTTGTCTAATGACTATCACGTGTATATATTTATTTATTACACATGCATTTTGTCATTCATCTTTCTATCTCCATGCAGGTATTCCTCTCTCAGGGTAACAGCGGAGATCTAGAAAATAGAGCTCTCCTGGAATAAGGAGGTGTGATGTCAGGCAGAAAATCTCTTTGAAGTAATGATAGCTCTATCTCCAACCAAACAAGAGGTGGAGCGCCACGTGTGCGTTCCAAACGGGCCCATAGGGCTCTGGTCAAAAGTAGTGCACTATATAGGGAATAGGGTGCCACTCTCTGGTCAAAAGTAGTGCACTATATAGGGAATAGGGTGCCATTTGGGATGTAGCCTTTGAAGTAATGACAGCGCTAATATATATATATTTATAGCCTTTAGTCCCTTTATTTCAATGCTAGAAAAAAACACAAATCCTCCAAGAAAAAGAGCTATTTCATGCTGTGAGGTAAATAACCCTAACGCCCTGGGGCTGTATTTGTCTCTCCTTTATCCTGATTCAATTAGAAACACAGAGACACAAAATAAACCATGTAGGCTTTTTACAGGTGACAGACGAGCACACAAGGAAACCATGTAGGCTTTTTACAAAGGTGACATACATTTTTTTGTGTATGGACCCGGTTAGCTCCTTGGCGTTACAAGCGCCGTGTCTCACAAGTGAGCTACAGAGACCACGACTTCATACTTTACACTCATTATACCTTAATCTCTTTCATTACCTCAGAAAACACTTGGCTAATTAGGCAATGTGCTAATCATGAAGAGATGTGGAAACTTCATTTACTGAAGCCACGTGTGACAAAGTGCTGTGCCGATACACAATTATTTCTGATTGTTTCTGTATTATCCATTACCCACTGTGCACCTGTTCCTCTGTCCTCCAGGGGGTAAGTACAGTAATTCATTTCTCCTCCTACAGTAACACACAATCCCCCCTTTTCACTTCCTCCATCTCTCTCCGAATCCAGAGTCACTCTGCTTTCTGCGTAGCTCACTTTTCAATCACCACCATGTCAAAATCATTTGTATGCCTCTTTAACTGTGCAGAGCACCAGGCCTGCGTCTGAAGTGGAATAGAGTAGTGCACTAAATAGAGAGTAGGGTACCATTTCAGACGCAGACTCAGTATATCATGGCATGTTTGTGGGAAAGAAGGAAAGCTACCTATCGCTCTGACTTCTTCTGACCTCTGACATTGGAGAGATTGAGAACAGGGGATTTGGAACTGTAGGGAACCGTGTCAACAGGAAGATAACCAGGTCTATTTCCTCCCAGAGACACACGGAGAAGCCTCATCTGGAGACAGGGACATGGTTGCGTCCCAAATCACATCCCTTTCCTTATATATTACACTACTTTTGACTATGGGCCCTGGTCAAAAGTAGTGTACTATATAGGGAATAGGGTGCCATTTGGATCGCTCACATAGAGAAGTGTCGCTTAGAGACAGATAGAAATGACTAGTGATAAGCACACGGAGCTACGGTCTCTCTCAGCCGTAGGTTATATTCCACCGGGAAAACACCTCCAATCAACATTCAATTTTGGTTGATATTTGATTGAGTTGTCAACAAACTTGAATTGAACTTTATGTAAACCAACCTCCTTGTTGACTTGGTTAAAGTGAGACAGAATCTTACAAATCTTCCATTTTATATAGGCCTGTTTAGAGAACATTGAGTCCGTATCCAATATCTCCAGAACTAATACTGAAGTGGAACACATTGAGCCACAGACTATAAATGGAAATGTCTCTGGTCACACCTTTTAGCAGTGTCCCAAATGGCACCCTATTCCCTATGTAGTGCACTACTTTTGACCAGAGCTCTATACAGGGAAATAGTGTGCCATTTAGAACGGAGCCATTGTTCCAAAAAGTGTCCCTACTGCTGAACTCACTATGACCTGCAGTGTGGCTGGGATTTTTTAACAATCTCAGTCTGCCCACACAGAAACATTATAAAAGAGGCAGAAATTGCAAAAAGAGAGTGTACGATAGTGTTTACAACACCATCATATTTATCTCCTTTGTCAGCTATATAATTCCACCTAGTTTACGACGTCTTGAAAACTACCTTTTCAAGTTCCGCTCTCCTCACTTTCCTCGCTATAGACGGGTTATAAAACGTTGCGACGTAGACATACTTTTCACAAACCCAATTTGTGTGCCTGCCGAACGACACACCGACGCTCTCTTTTTGTTTCGAAGTCAAAATAACAGAATTGTTCTCTTTAGAAAGTCTGTCTGGACGACCAAACCGCAGCATGTCTTTGTGTGATGCGTAGAAGACAGAGAGACAGAGACAGCTAACAGAGCTGCTGTATCCATCCCTCCCTGTAGGGAACTGGTCTCTAACAGTTCAGATCAGAGGAGCGTCCCACAGTCATCACATCACAGAGAACCTGTGGTCCAATAGATGCTTTTATGAACTCCTTTTAACTATTAGTCCAGTAGGCCTTTATCTTATGCCCCTGTCCCCCTGTCCTCCTGTCCCCTTGTCCCCCTGTCCCCCTGTCCCCCTGTCCCCTGTCCCCCTGTCCCCTTGTCCCCCTGTCCCCTGTCCCCCTGTCCCCCTGTCCCCCCCCCTGTCCCCCTTGTCCCCCTGTCCCCCCTGTCCCCTTGTCCCCTGTCCCCCCCTGTCCCCTTGTCCCCCTGTCCCCCTGTCCCCAGGAGTGTCCCCTTGTCCCCTGTCCCCCTGACCCCTGCCAGTCCCCCTGTCCCCTTGTCCCCCTGTCCCCCTGTCCCCCTGTCCCCTGTCCCCCTGTCCCCCTGTCCCCTTGTCCCACCTTGTCCCCCTGTCCCCCTGTCCCCCTGTCCCCCTGTCCCCCTGTCCCCCTGTCCCCCTGTCCCCCTGTCCCCCCCCTTGGTCCCCCTGTCCCCTGTCCCCCTGTCCCCCTGTCCCCCCCCCTGTCCCCCTGTCCCCCTGTCCCCTGTCCCCCCCTCTTTCCTGTCCCCTGTCCCCCTGTCCCCCTGTCCCCTGTCCCTGTGTCCCCATGTCCCCTGTGTCCCCTTGTCCCCCTGTCCCCCTGTCCCCTGTCCCCTCCCCCTGTCCCCTGTCCCCCTGTCCCCTTGTCCCCCCCTGTCCCCCTGTCCCCTTGTCCCCCTGTCCCCCCCCTGTCCCCTTGTCCCTCTGTCCCCCTGTCCCCCTGTCCCCTTGTCCCCCTGTCCCCCTGTCCCCTTGTCCCCCGTCCCCTTGTCCCCTCTGTCCCCCTGTCCCCTGTCCCCCTGTCCCCCTGTCCCCCTTTCCCCCTCTGTCCCCTTGTCCCCCTGTCCCCCTGTCCCCTTGTCCCCTGTCCCCCTGTCCCCTTGTCCCCCTGTCCCCCCTTTCTCCCCTTGTCCCCCTGTCCCCCTGTCCCCTTGTCCTCCTGTCCCCCTGTCCCCCTGTCCCCCTGTCCCCTTGTCCCCTGTCCCCTGTCCCCCTGTCCCCCTGTCCCTGTCCCCCTGTCCCCCTTGTCCCCCTGTCCCCTGTCCCCCAGATTTCCTCTCTTCACCTGGCTCTATCAGGACAGATGTCCTCTCTATACCTGGCTCTGTCAGGACAGATGTCCTCTCTCACCTGGCTCTGTCAGGACAGATGTCCTCTCTCCACCTGGCTCTGTAAGGACAGATGTCCTCTCTATACCTGGCTCTGTAAGGACAGATGTCCTCTGTACACCTGGCTCTGTAAGGACAGATGTCCTCTCTCCACCTGGCTCTGTCAGGACAGATGTCCTCTGTACACCTGGCTCTGTAAGGACAGATGTCCTCTCTACCCTGGCTCTGTAAGGACAGATGTCCTCTCTCCACCTGGCTCTGTAAGGACAGATGTCCTCTCTACACCTGGCTCTGTCAGGACAGATGTCCTCTCTCAACCTGGCTCTGTCAGGACAGATGTCCTCTCTCCACCTGGCTCTGTAAGGACAGATGTCCTCTCTACACCTGGCTCTGTCAGGACAGATGTCCTCTCTCCACCTGGCTCTGTCAGGACAGATGTCCTCTCTCCACCTGGCTCTGTAAGGACAGATGTCCTCTCTACACCTGGCTCTGTAAGGACAGATGTCCTCTCTACACCTGGCTCTGTCAGGACAGATGTCCTCTCTCCACCTGGCTCTATCAGGACAGATGTCCTCTCTCCACCTGGCTCTGTGTAAGGACAGATGTCCTCTCTATACCTGGCTCTGTAAGGACAGATGTCCTCTCTATACCTGGCTCTGTAAGGACAGATGTCCTCTCTACACCTGGCTCTGTAAGGACAGATGTCCTCTCTATACCTGGCTCTGTAAGGACAGATGTCCTCTCTATACCTGGCTCTGTAA
>CM072255.1:7686057-7726057 GCA_036851935.1 Coregonus suidteri
ACGTGGCATGAACTGCAACAGAGTATAACATACTGTGCACAAGGCATTTATAAACCGCAGCAGGAGTGGCAGGCCCTATATGCAAATATTTGGGATCATTTTGACACTGGTCACGCTGGAATTCACCCGCTGGCCTATCGGAATGTAGTGTGTGTGTTAGAATGTAGCTCATTGGATACTCTGTTTTAAACATTCTTCAGTTGTCGTAGCAAATTGTTATAATTCCATTGTAGAACTAAGTTTGATTATGTATGCGTGGGCATGTGTTTCTGTTTCAGCCTCAATTACTGGTGTTTTTTTCCTCCAACTGCAACAGGTGACAAAATACAGATTCCAATTATCCACACAAGTTTAGAAAAACTAACAAACTAACTAACTAACTAACTAACTAACTAACTAACTAACTAACTAACTAACTAACTAACTAACTAACTAACTAACTAACTAACTAACTTGGCTCTAACATCTATTGTTGTTGTGTCTCAAATATGAATACAGTCTATGAAGAATTTCTGTGTTAGTTAGATCACGTGATTCTGATAAGCCCCAGAGAAGACACCCCAGTTAAAGCTTCATCCTGCCTGGGCTGTAATATAAGATCTTATGCTGTCCAGACTGCCGCAGCTGGAAGCCAACATCGTATGTACGTGGCCCGTCATATGGACATGGCCTGTAGGACCTGGCAGCCTTCTTTGGCCCATCCTAAGGCCTCAGGAAAAGGCCTACCTCTCCAGTCACTGCTGCCAAGCCCAGTCTCCGCTGTCACTGCCAGAATCATCTCTGGCTCAAACCTGCAAGAAGAGCAAATCAGAGCAGAGCAAATTCCTTGAACATGTCTGGGTATCACCTCAGAGTGGAGACATGTTCTGCTGCTCCTCCTCCTCCTCCTCCTCCCCCCTCCTCCTCCTCCATCTCTACCACCCTGTTCTATTCTCCTCTCCTCTTTTACACCATGGCAACAGCTCCTCATGCTAACAAACATGTTGAGAGAGAGAGAGGAGAGGTGAGGAGAGGAGAGGAGAGGAGAGGAGAGAGAGGAGAGGAGAGGAGAGGAGAGGAGAGGAGAGGGAGAGGAGAGGAGAGGAGAGGAGAGGAGAGAGAGAGAGAGAGAGAGAGAGAGAGAGAGAGAGAGAGAGAGAGAGAGAGAGACAGAGAGAGAGGCGAGAGAAAGAGAGGCGAGAGAGGAGAGAGAGAGAGGAGAGAGGAGAGAGAGGACAGAGAGGAGCGAGAGAGGGGGGGGGGAGAAGAGTGAGGAGAGCGAGAGTTCAGCGGCTTATGCTTTATCATCCTGCATCAGGGTCCACACACACACACTCCCTCTTGCTCCCTCTTCTCTGACATGAGCTAGGAGCTCGGAGCCGACTGGAAGCCTGACAGCGTCTCTTGTTTCATTTGCCAGTAGATTAGTCCTGTCTTTACCCATGATGCCTAGCCGTGACCGGCCGCCGTCGCCTAGCAAATTAATAATTAGCCCACGAGAGCGACCACATACATCTCTCTCTCTTTCTCCCTGTCTGTCCCTCTCTCTCATCTCTTTCTCATCTCTCGCTCTCTCTCTCTCTCTCTCTCTCTCTCTCTCTCTCTCTCTCTCTCTCTCTCTCTCTCTCTCTCTCTCTCTCTCTCTCTCTCAATTCAATTAAAATCAATTCAATTCAATTCTCTCTCTCTCTCTCTCTCTCTCTCTTTCTCTTTTTCTCTTCCCCCTCTCTCCCTCTCCTATCTTTTCATTTTGATATTCCATAACTCAGAGGTCCTTTCTGTTCCCTCCAGTCATTCTAGTGTTTCAGGAAGTTAATAAATTACCTCCATTCATCTCCATGCACAAAGACATTTAGAAAGATGTGTTACAACGGATCATTTTCACGTGACTACTCGCTAGACTCTTTCTCCCCTCCCACAGACCACTGTGTTAGTTTCTTGACAGTACTGTAATTAACCTTTCAGTCCCATCTTTTGGAACACATCTGAGATGACATCAAAGATAATTAATTAATGAAGCACCTCTTCAAAGACAGATACCTGCATCACAATGTATGGTAGTCTTAAAAGTACCTATTCGAATGGTTGCTTTAACACTTCAAGCATCAGTATAGAAACATGATTGGTGCAGGGTATTTCTTCTCTAGGGATCTTATTTAAGTTGGTTTTTTATCCAACCAACTTCTACATTTTCAGTTAAAATGGCAGAATCTCTACTTGAAATATCAAAGTAGAAAGGCCCCTCTTTTGATGGAAGGATCACAGTAGCAGCACTCCCCTAGATGTTATTACAACGCTAAGGACCACGAATATACAGTATAAAGTTAGTTACCTGAGCTTAGATATACCAGTGATACTGTACAATCCACAGGGCCAATCACAGCCTTTTAAAAGGCGGCGAAGTAAGACTCTGTAATTATGAAGTTCAGAAAGGTTGGTTCACTCTGCGAGGGTTAACCCTAGCTGCTTCTGCTAATGTCTGGTAAATGACTCATACAATATTGAGATGTCCCAAAACGCTTATATGTGCTTGTGATAGAGAGAAAGTCAGAGGGAGAGAATTTAAACTAACAGTGAATAATAAATACCAACTGTAAATGAATGCAGAAACAGTGGGTGGTAAAAAAAAAAAATCATTCTCTTCCGACGCCCACAGTTTTTGTTATCCATGCCGAGAGAGAGAGAGAGAGAGAGAGAGAGAGAGAGAGAGAGAGAGAGAGAGAGAGAGAGAGAGAGAGAGAGAGAGAGAGAGAGAGAGAGAGAGAGAGAGAGAGAGAGAGAGAGAGAGAGAGAGAGAGAGAGAGAGAGAGAGAGAGAGAGAGAGAGAGAGAGAGAGAGAGAGAGAGAGAGAGAGAGAGAGACAGACAGACAGACAGAGAGACAGACACAGACAGACAGACAGACAGACAGACAGACAGACAGACAGACAGACAGACAGACAGACAGACAGAGACAGACAGACAGAGAGAGACAGAGAGAGAGAGAGAGAGAGAGGAGAGAGAGAGAGAGAGAGAGAGAGAGAGAGAGAGAGAGAGACAGAAAGAGAGAGAGAGAGAGGGGATGAGTATTGCAACCTGCCTTTTACATTGCTAGCTGTATTAACTTTGTAGGCATAGAGGGTTCTGTGAACAGTCAACCTTTTTTAATGTGTTAAGAAAAAACATAATTCATTGGGGAAACCGGTTCTGGGCTGTTCACCGCTGCTCCACTCCAATATGGCTTTAGGCTCCATTTCTTTCCTCACTGAAGCAATACCATTAAACTACCCTGATAAAAAAAAACATCCTCTCTCTCTCGATTCGGTGAGAGGATGGGCAATCATTTGCCATGGCTACAGCGCAAGCAGAAACTGGCGCTATTCACAAGCTGACGTTGCAGTAATGGATGGAAATAGGAAGTCATTTATTTTTCCAGCAACCAATCAGATTCATTCAGATGTGTTCCTTTTCCTTGTCATTCTGGTGTTGCTAGGCGTTCCCCAACCCCTGTCTAATCCTAGCTATGAAGCCGCAAATCCTATAACCTGCGATCGGATTGAATCCCGGCCTCAATGTCAAACTGTGTAAAAGCTGAAGATGTTTTCATCCTAATACTCTGGCAGGCTGACTACCTGACTACCAGAGCAGGTGTCTTGATATGCTGCACAGCTTGTTGAGGGATACTGGAGGCTGGCAAACTCATTAGAAGACCTAGGGTGTGTGTGGGGCTAAAGGTGTGTGTGTGTGTGTGTGTGTGTGTGTGTGTGTGTGTGTGTGTGTGTGTGTGTGTGTGTGTGTGTGTGTGTGTGTGTGTGTGTGTGTGTGTGTTTGAGTGTGTGGGACTGCAGGTGTGTGTGTGTGTGTGTTTTTGAGTGTCTGTGTGTTTGAGTGTGTGGGACTGCAGGTTTGTGTGTGTGTTGTGTTTTTGAGTGTGTGTGTGTTTGAGTGTGTGGGACTGCAGATGGGTGTGTGTTTGTGTGTTTGTGTGTGGTGTGTGTGCGTCCCTCCCTCGGAGCCTCCCTGTGTCCCAGCCACCTTCAGACAGGCCGGTGGTGCACCCTGGAGATCAATTAAGGACAGCCTGAGGAGAGGGAAACAGAGCGCCTCCCCCTCTCCCCCACACTCCTCCTCTCTCCCCCCCCTCTCCCCCACACTCCTCCTCTCCCCATCTCCCCCACACTCCTCCTCTCTCCCTCCCCCTCTCCCCCCACACTCCCCCTCTCTTCCTCTCCCCTCTCCCCCACACTCCTCATGTCTCCCTCCCCCTCTCCCCCACACTCCCCCTCTCTTCCTCCCCCTCTCCCCCACACTCCCCCTCTCTTCCTCCCCCTCTCCCCCACACTCCTCCTCTCTCCCTCCCCTCTCCCCACACACTCCTCATGTATTCCTCCCCCCTCTCCCCCACACTCCTCATGTCTTCCTCCCCTCTCTCCCCCCACACTCCCCCTCTCCCCCACACTCCCCCTCTATTCCTCCCCCTCTCCCCCACACTCCTCCTCCTCTCTCCCTCCCCCTCTCCCCCCACACCCCTCCTCTCTCCCCTCCCCCTCTCCCCCCACACTCCTCCTCTCTTCCTCCCCTCTCTCCCCACACTCCTCCTCTCTCCCTCCCCCTCTCCTCCACAGTCCTCCCCTCTCCCTCCCCCTCTCCCCCACACTCCTCCTCTCTCCCCTCCCCCTCTCCTCCACAGTCCTCCTCTCTCCCTCCCCCTCTCCCCCACACTCCCCCTCTCTTCCTCCCCCTCTCCCCCACACTCCTCATGACTTCCTCCCCCTCTCCCCCACACTCCCCCTCTCTCCTCTCCCCCTCTCCCCCACACTCCTCATGTCTTCCTCCCCCTCTCCCCCACACTCCCCCTCTCTCCCTCCCCCTCTCCCCCACACTCCTCATGTCTTCCTCCCCCTCTCCCCCACACTCCCCCTCTCTCCCTCCCCCTCTCCCCCACACTCCCCCTCTCTTCCTCCCCCTCTCCCCCACACTCCTCATGTCTTCCTCCCCCTCTCCCCCACACTCCCCCTCTCTCCCTCCCCCTCTCCCCCACACTCCCCCTCTCTCTCCCTCCCCCTCTCCCCCACACTCCTCCTCTCTCCCTCCCCCTCTCCCCCACAGTCCTCCCCTCTCCCTCCCCTCTCCCCCACAGTCCTCCCCTCTCCCTCCCCCTCTCCCCCACACTCCTCCTCTCTCTCTCCCCCTCTCCTCCACACTCCTCCTCTCTTCCTCCCCCTCTCCTCCACAGTCCTCCTCTCTCCCTCCCCCTCTCCCCCACACTCCTCCTCTCTCCCTCCCCCTCTCCTTCACACTCCTCCTCTCTCCCTCCCCCTCTCCCCCACACTCCTCCTCTCTCCCCCTCCCCCCTCTCCTCCACACTCCTCCTCTCTCCCTCCCCCTCTCCCCCACACTCCTCCTCTCTCCCTCCCCCCTCTCCTCCACACTCCTCCTCTCTCCCTCCCCCTCTCCTCCACACTCCTCCCCTCTCCCTCCCCCTCTCCTCCACAGTCCTCCTCTCTCCCTCCCCCTCTCCTCCACACTCCTCCTCTCTTCCTCCCCCTCTCCTCCACACTCCTCCTCTCTTCCTCCCCCCTCTCCTCCACACTCCTCCTCTCTTCCTCCCCCTCTCCCCCACAGTCCTCCTCTCTCCCTCCCCCTCTCCTCCACACTCCTCCTCTCTTCCTCCCCCCTACCCCACAAAATGTAGCAAGTTGAGGAGACTAAACTGCTGGGTGTAACCCCAGATAGCAAGCTGTCATGGTTAAAACATATAGACTCAATGGTTGTTAAAATGGCAAGAGGTCTGTCCATGATAAGGTGTTGCTCTGCTTTCTTGACATCTCAATCAACCAGACAGGTCCTACATGCCTTAGTTTTGTCGTACTTGGGACTACTGGTCATGTGTGACACAGAAGGACATCGGTAAATGGCAGTCGGTCCAAAACGGAGCAGCACGTATCACACTTAGACGTGCACGGAGGGATAGTGTCAGTGACATACATGTCAGTCTTTCCTGGCTCGAAGTTGAGGAGAGATTGACTGCATCACTATTGGTCTTTATGTTGATGTGTTGAAGGTTCCGAACTGTCTGTTCAAGCAGTTGGCACACAGTTCGGACACTCATCGGTACAACACAAGACATGCAACAAGAGCTCTTTTCACAGTCCCCAGGTCTAAAAGAGAGGCTGGGAAACAGACAGTATTAAATAGAGCCATGACTACATGGAACTCTCTTCCACCCCAGGTAACTCAAGCTAGCAATAAAACCAGATTCAAAAACCAGATAAAAGAACACCTTACGGCACAACAGGGACTGTGAAAAGACACAGACATTTTGATATAGTTTGTATTGTAATTTCCACTGTAATATGTATTGTATAATGTGTGGTGGATGGCCTTGCATGAATCCTTGGCTTGTGAGAGCCGGAACGGCTCAAGGGGAAGGAGCAATTTCCTGTTTCTGAAGATGATGTAGTATTTCTGAAGAGGATGTAGATGATGTAGTATTATGTAGTGTCATGTATATTATATATAGATGATGTAGTATTATGTAGTATCATGTATATTATATATAGATGATGTGGTATTATGTAGTGTCATGTATGTTATATATAGATTATGTAGTATTATGTAGTGTTATGTATATTATATAAAGATGATGTAGTATTATGTAGTGTTATGTATATTATATATAGATGATGTAGTATTATGTAGTGTCATGTATATTATATATAGATTATGTTATTATGAGTGTTATGTATATTATATATAGATGATGTAGTATTATGTAGTGTCGTATATTATATATTGATTACATTAAATGTAGTATCATGTATATTATATATATATATTTGATGTAATATTATGTAGTATCATGTATATTATATATAGATGATGTAGTATTATGTAGTGTCATGTATATTATATATAGATGATGTTATTATGTAGTTTCATGTATATTATATATAGATGATGTAGTATTATGTAGTGTCATGTATATTATATATATATGATATTATTATGTAGTGTCATGTATATTATATATAGATGATGTATTATTATGTAGTGTCATGTATATTATATGTAGATGATGTAGTATTATGTAGTTTCATGTATATTATATATAGATGATGTAGTATTATGTAGTGTTTTATATTATATATAGATGATGTAGTATTATGTAGTGTCATGTATATTACATGTAGATGATGTAGTATTATGTAGTGTCATGTATATTATATATAGATGATGTAGTATTATGTAGTGTCATGTATATTATATATAAATGATGTAGTATTATGTAGTGTTATGTATATTATATATAGATGATGTAGTATTATGTAGTGTCATGTATATTATATATAGATGATGTAGTATTATGTAGTGTCATGTATATTATATATAGATGATGTAGTATTATGTAGTGTTTTATATTATATATAGATGATGTAGTATTATGTAGTGTCATGTATATTATATGTAGATGATGTAGTATTATGTAGTGTCATGTATATTATATATAGATGATGTAGTATTATGTAGTGTCATGTATATTATATATAAATGATGTAGTATTATGTAGTGTTATGTATATTATATATAGATAATGTAGTATTATGTAGTGTCATGTATATTATATATAGATGATGTAGTATTATGTATTGTCATGTATATTATATATAGATGATGTAGTATTATGTAGTGTCATGTATATTATATATAGATGATGTAGTATTATGTAGTGTCATGTATATTATATATAAATGATGTAGTATTATGTAGTGTTATGTATATTATATATAGATGATGTAGTATTATGTAGTGTCATGTATATTATATATAGATGATGTAGTATTATGTAGTGGCATGTATATTATATATAGATTATGTAGTATTATGTAGTGTTATGTATATTCTATATAGATGATTTAGTATTATGTAGTGTCATGTATATTATATATAGATGATGTAGTATTATGTAGTGTCATGTATATTATATATAGATGATGTAGTATTATGTAGTGTTATGTATATTATATATAGATTATGTAGTATTATGTAGTGTCGTATATTATATATTGATTACATTAAATGTAGTATCATGTATATTATATATATATTTGATGTAATATTATGTAGTATCATGTATATTATATATAGATGATGTAGTATTATGTAGTGTCATGTATATTATATAAAGATGATGTTATTATGTAGTTTCATGTATATTATATATAGATGATGTAGTATTATGTAGTGTCATGTATATTATATATATATGATATTATTATGTAGTGTCATGTATATTATATATAGATGATGTAGTATTATGTAGTGTCGTATATTATATATAGATGATGTAGTATTATGTAGTGTCATGTATATTATATATAGATGATGTAGTATTATGTAGTGTCATGTATATTATATATAGATGATGTAGTATTATGTAGTGTCATGTATATTATATATAGATGATGTAGTATTATGTAGTGTCATGTATATTATATATAGATGATGTAGTATTATGTAGTGTCATGTATATTATATAAAGATGATGTAGTATTATGTAGTGTCATGTATATTATATATAGATGATGTAGTATTATGTAGTGTCATGTATATTATATATAGATGATGTAGTATTATGTAGTGTCATGTATATTACATGTAGATGATGTAGTATTATGTAGTGTCATGTATATTATATATAGATGATGTAGTATTATGTAGTGTCATGTATATTATATATAAATGATGTAGTATTATGTAGTGTTATGTATATTATATATAGATGATGTAGTATTATGTAGTGTCATGTATATTATATATAGATGATGTAGTATTATGTAGTGGCATGTATATTATATATAGATGATGTAGTATTATGTAGTGTCATATATTATATATAGATTATGTAGTATTATGTAGTGTTATGTATATTATAAAAAGATGATGTAGTATTTTGTAGTGTTATGTATATTATATATAGATGATTTAGTATTATGTAGTGTCGTATATTATATATAGATGATGTAGTATTATGTAGTGTCATGTATATTATATATAGATGATGTAGTATTATGTAGTGTCGTATATTATATATTGATTACATTATTATGTAGTGTCATGTATATTATATATAGATGATGTTATTATGTAGTGTCATGTATATTATATATAGATGATGTAGTATTATGTAGTGTCATGTATATTATATATAGATGATGTAGTATTATGTAGTGTCATTTATATTATATATAGATTATGTTATTATGTCGTGTTATGTATATTATATATAGATGATGTAGTATTATGTATTGTCATGTATATTATATATATATAGATGATGTAGTATTATGTAGTGTCATGTATATTATATATAGATGATGTAGTATTATGTAGTGTCATGTATATTATATATAGATGATGTAGTATTATGTAGTGTCATGTATATTATATGTAGATGATGTAGTATTATGTAGTTTCATGTATATTATTTGTAGAACATGTAGAATTATGTAGTTTCATGTATATTATATATATATGATGTAGTATTATGTAGTGTCATGTATATTATATATAGATTATGTAGTATTATGTAGTGTCATATATTATATATAGATTATGTTATTATGTAGTGTCATGTATATTATATATAGATGATGTAGTATTATGTAGTGTCGTATATTATATATTGATTACATTATTATGTAGTGTCATGTATATTATATATAGATGATGTTATTATGTAGTGTCATGTATATTATATATAGATGATGTAGTATTATGTAGTGTCATGTATTATATATATATGATATTATTATGTAGTGTCATGTATATTATATATAGATGATGTAGTATTATGTAGTGTCATGTATTATATATATATATGATATTATTATGTAGTGTCATGCATATTATATGTAGATGATGTAGTATTATGTAGTTTCATGTATATTATATGTAGATGATGTAGTATTATGTAGTTTCATGTATATTATATATAGATGATGTAGTATTATGTAGTGTCATGTATATTATATATAGATGATGTTATTACGTAGTGTTATGTATATTATATATAGATGATGTAGTATTATGTAGTGTCATGCATATTTTATATAGATGATGTAGTATTATGTAGTGTCATGTATATTATATATAGATGATGTAGTATTATGTAGTGTCATGTATATTACATATAGATGATCAAATCAAATCAAATCAAATCAAATTTAATTGGCCACATGCGCCGAATACAACAGGTGCAGACATTACAGTGAAATGCTTACTTACACCCCTTAACCAACAGTGCATTTATTTTTAACAAAAAAGTAAAAATAAAACAACAACAAAAAAAGTGTTGAGAAAAAATGAGCAGAAGTAAAATAAAATAACAGTAGGGAGGCTATATATACAGGGGGGTACCGGTGCAGACTCAATGTGCGGGGGCACCGGCTAGTTGAGGTAGTTGAAGTAATATGTACATGTGGGCAGAGTTAAAGTGACTATGCATAAATACTTAACAGAGTAGCAGCAGCGTAAAAGGATGGGGTGGGGGGGGGCAGTGCAAATAGTCCGGGTAGCCATGTTTAGATGTTCAGGAGTCTTATGGCTTGGGGGGTAGAAGATGTTGAGAAGTCTTTTGGACCTAGACTTGGCACTCCGGTACCGCTTGCCGTGCGGTAGCAGAGAGAACAGTCTATGACTAGGGTGGCTGGAGTCTTTGACAATTTTGAGGGCTTTCCTCTGACACTGCCTGGTATGGTCCTGGATGGCAGGAAGCTTGGCCCCAGTGATGTACTGGGCCGTACGCACTACCCTCTGTAGTGCCTTGCGGTAGGAGGCCAAGCAGTTGCCATACCAGGCAGTGATGCAACCAGTCAGGATGCTCTCGATGGTGCAGCTGTATAATTTTTTTGAGGATCTGAGGACCCATGCCAAATCTTTTCAGTCTCCTGAGGGGGAATAGGCTTTGTCGTGCCCTCTTCACGACTGTCTTGGTTTGTTTGGACCATGATAGTTCGTTGGTGATGTGGACACCAAGGAACTTGAAGCTCTCAACCTGTTCCACTACAGCCCCGTCGATGAGAATGGGGGTGTGCTCAGTCCTCTTTTTTTTCCTGTAGTCCACAATCATCTCCTTTGTCTTGGTCACGTTGAGGGAGAGGTTGTTGTCCTGGCACCACACGGCCAGGTCTCTGACCTCCTCCCTATAGGCTGTCTCATCGTTGTCGGTGATCAGGCCTACCACTGTTGTGTCGTCGGCAAACTTAATGATGGTGTTGGAGTCGTGCCTGGCCATGCAGTCATGGGTGAACAGGGAGTACAGGAGGGGACTGAGCACGCACCCCTGAGGGGCCCCCCGTGTGTTGAGGATCAGTGTGGCAGATCTGTTGTTACCTACCCTTACCACTTGGGGGCGGCCCGTCAGGAAGTCCAGGATCCAGTTGCAGAGGGAGGTGTTTAGTCCCAGGATCCTTAGCTTAGTGATGAGCTTTGAGGGCACTATGGTGTTGAATGCTGAGCTGTAGTCAATGAATAGCATTCTCACGTAGGTGTTTCTCTTGTCCAGGTGGGAAAGGGCAGTGTGGAGTGCAATAGAGATTGCATCATCTTTGGATCTGATGGGGCGGTATGCAAATTGGAGTGGGTCTAGGGTTTCTGGGATAATGCTGTTGATGTGAGCCATGACCAGCCTTTCAAAGCACTTCATGGCTACAGACGTCAGTGCTACGGGTCGGTAGTCATTTAGGCAGGTTATCTTAGAGTCCTTGGGCATGGGGACTATGGTGGTCTGCTTGAAACATGTTGGTATTACAGACTCAGTCAGGGACATGTTGAAAATGTCAGTGAAGACACTTGCCAGTTGGTCAGCACATGCTTGGAGTAGACGTCCTGGGAATCCGTCTGGCCCTGCGGCCTTGTGAATGTTGACCTGCTTAAAAGTCTTACTCACATCGGCTACGGAGAGCGTGATCACATAGTCATCCGGAACAGCTGGTGTTCTCATGCATGCTTCAGTGTTGCTTGCCTCGAAGCGAGCATAGAAGTGGTTTAGCTCGTCTGGAAGTCTTGTGTCACTGGGCAGCTCGCGGCTGTGCTTCCCTTTGTAGTCTGTAATAGTTTTCAAGCCCTGTAGTATGTAGTATTATGTAGTGTCATGTATATTATATATAGATGATGTAGTATTATGTAGTGTCATGTATATTATATATAAATGATGTAGTATTATGTAGTGTCATGTATATTATATATAGATGATGTAGTATTATGTAGTGTCATGTATATTACATGTAGATGATGTAGTATTATGTAGTGTCATGTATATTATATATAGATGATGTTATTATGTAGTGTCATGTATATTATATATATATATATTTGATGTAGTATTATGTAGTGTCGTATATTATATATAGATGATGTAGTATTATGTAGTGTCATGTATATTATATATAGATGATGTAGTATTATGTAGTGTCATGTATATTATATATAGATTATGTTATTATTTAGTGTCATGTATATTATATATAGATGATGTAGTATTATGTAGTGTCATGTATATTATATATAGATGTGTAGTATTATGTAGTGTCGTGTATATTATATATATGATATTATGTATGTATATTATTATGTAGTATTATGTATGTCATTATATATATATAGATGATGTAGTATTATGTAGTGTCATGTATATTATATGTAGATTATGTTATTATGAGTGTCATTTATATTATATGTAGATGATGTAGTATTATGTAGTGTCATGTATATTATATGTAGATGATGTAGTATTATGTAGTGTCATGTATATTATATATAGATGATGTAGTATTATGTAGTGTCATGTATATTATATGTAGATGATGTAGTATTATGTAGTGTTATGTATATTCTATATAGATGATTTAGTATTATGTAGTGTCGTATATTATATATAGATGATGTAGTATTATGTAGTGTCATGTATATTATATATAAATGATGTAGTATTATGTAGTGTCATGTATATTATATATAGATGATGTAGTATTATGTAGTGGCATGTATATTTCATGTAGATGATGTAGTATTATGTAGTGTCATGTATATTATATATAGATGATGTTATTATGTAGTGTCATTTATATTATATATATATTTGATGTAGTATTATGTAGTGTCGTATATTATATATAGATTATGTTATTATGTAGTGTCATGTATATTATATATAGATGATGTAGTATTATGTAGTTTCATGTATATTATATATAGATGATGTAGTATTATGTAGTGTCATGTATATTATATATAGATTATGTAGTATTATGTAGTGTCATGTATATTATATATATGATGTAGTATTATGTAGTGTCATGTATATTATATATAGATGATGTAGTATTATGTAGTGTCATGTATATTATATGTAGATGATGTTATTATGAGTGTCATGTATATTATATTTAGATGATGTAGTATTTATGTAGTGTCATGTATATTATATGTAGATGATGTGGTATTATGTAGTGTCATGTTTATTATATATAGATTATGTTATAATTTAGTGTCATGTATATTATATATATGATGTAGTATTATGTAGTTTCATGTATATTATATATAGATGATGTTATTATGTAGTGTCATGTATATTATATATAGATGATGTAGTATTATGTAGTGTCATGTATATTATATATAGATTATGTTATTATTTAGTGTCATGTATGTTATATATAGATGATGTAGTATTATGTAGTGTTTTATATTATATATAGATGATGTAGTATTATGTAGTGTCATGTATATTATATATAGATGATGTTATTATGTAGTGTCATGTATATTATATGTAGATGATGTAGTATTATGTAGTGTCATGTATATTATATGTAGATGATGTAGTATTATGTAGTGTCATGTATATTATATGTAGATGATGTAGTATTATGTAGTGTCATGTATATTATATGTAGATGATGTAGTATTATGTAGTGTCATGTGTATTATATTTAGATGATGTAGTATTATGTAGTGTCATGTATATTATATGTAGATGATGTAGTATTATGTAGTGTCGTGTATATTATATTTAGATGATGTAGTGTATTATATATATGTAGTAGTGTATATATGTATATTATATGTAGATGATGTAGTATTATGTAGTGTCATGTATATTATATATAGATGATGTAGTATTATGTAGTGTCATGTATATTATATATATAAATGATGTAGTATTATGTAGTGTCATGTATATTATATATAGATGATGTAGTATTATGTAGTGTCATGTATATTATATGTAGATGATGTAGTATTATGTAGTGTCATGTATATTATATGTAGATGATGTAGTATTATGTAGTGTCATGTATATTATATGTAGATGATGTAGTATTATGTAGTGTCATGTATATTATATATAGATGATGTAGTATTATGTAGTGTCGTATATTATATATATGATGTAGTATTATGTAGTGTTATGTATATTATATGTAGATGATGTAGTATTATGTAGTGTCATGTATATTATATATAGATTATGTTATAATTTAGTGTCATGTATATTATATATATGATGTTATTATGTAGTTTAATGTATATTATATATAGATGATGTTATTATGTAGTGTCATGTATATTATATGTAGATGATGTAGTATTATGTAGTGTCATGTATATTATATATAGATGATGTAGTATTATGTAGTGTCATGTATATTATATGTAGATGATGTAGTATTATGTAGTGTCATGTATATTATATATAGATGATGTAGTATTATGTAGTGTCATGTATATTATATGTAGATGATGTAGTATTATGTCGTGTCTTGTATATTATATGTAGATGATGTAGTATTATGTATATTATAGGTAGATGATGTAGTATTATGTAGTTTCATGCATATTATATGTAGATGATGTAGTATTATGTAGTGTCGTATATTATAGGTAGATGATGTAGTATTATGTAGTTTCATGCATATTATATGTAGATTATGTAGTATTATGTAGTGTCTTATATTATATATATGATGTAGTATTATGTAGTGTCATGTATATTATATATAGATGATGTAGTATTATGTAGTGTCATGTATATTATATATAGATGATGTAGTATTATGTAGTTTAATGTATATTATATATAGATGATGTAGTATTATGTAGTGTCATGTATATTATATATATATGATATTATTATGTAGTGTCATGTATATTATATATAGATGATGTAGTATTATGTAGTTTCATGTATATTATATATAGATGATGTAGTATTATGTAGTGTCATGTATATTATATGTAGATGATGTAGTATTATGTAGTGTCATGTATATTATATGTAGATGATGTAGTATTATGTAGTTTCATGTATATTATATATAGATGATGTAGTATTATGTAGTGTCATGTATACTATATATTTTCTCCCGAGTGGCGCAGTGGTCTAAGGCTGCTGTGCCACTAGAGATCCTGGTTCGAATCCAGGCTCTGTCGTAGCTGGCCGTGACCGGGAGACCCATGGGGCGGCGCACAATTGGCCCTGCGTCGTCCAGGGTATTGGAGGGAATGGCCAGCAGGGATGTAGCTCAGTTGGTAGAGCATGGCGTTTGCAACGCCAGGGTTTGTGGGTTCGATTCCCACGGGGGGCCAGTATGAAAAAATAAATAAATAATAATAATAATAATTGGTATGCACTCACTAACTCTACGTCGCTCTGGATAAGAGCGTCTGCTAAATGACTAACATGTAAATGTAAATATTATATATAGATGATGTAGTAATATGTAGTGTCATGTATATTTTATATAGATTATGTTATTATGTAGTGTCATGTATATTATATATAGATGATGTAGTATTATGTATTGGTATGTATATTATATATAGATTATGTAGTATTATGTAGTGTTATGTATATTATATATAGATGATGTAGTATTATGTAGTGTCATGTATATTATATATAGATGATGTAGTATTATGTAGTGTCATGTATATTATATATAGATGATGTAGTATTATGTAGTGTCATGTATATTATATATAGATGATGTAGTATTATGTAGTGTCATGTATATTATATGTAGATGATGTAGTATTATGTAGTGTCATGTATATTATATGTAGATGATGTAGTATTATGTAGTGTCATGTATATTATATATAGATGATGTAGTATTATGTAGTGTCATGTATAATATATATAGATGATGTAGTATTATGTAGTGTCCTATATATTATATATAGATTATGTTATTATTTAGTGTCATTTATATTATATGTAGATGATGTAGTATTATGTAGTGTCATGTATATTATATATAGATGATGTAGTATTATGTAGTGTCATGTATATTATATGTAGATGATGTAGTATTATGTAGTGTCATGTATATTATATATAGATGATGTAGTATTATGTAGTTTCATGTATATTATATGTAGATTATGTAGTATTATGTAGTGTCATGTATATTATATATAGATTATGTAGTATTATGTAGTGTCATGTATATTATATATAGATTATGTTATTATGTAGTGTCATGTATATTATATATAGATGATGTAGTATTATGTAGTGTCATGTATATTATATATAGATTATGTTATTATGTAGTTTCATGTATATTATATATAGATGATGTAGTATTATGTAGTGTCATGTATATTATATATAGATTATGTTATTATGTAGTGTCATGTATATTATATATAGATGATGTAGTATTATGTAGTTTCATGTATATTATATGTAGATTATGTAGTATTATGTAGTGTCATGTATATTATATATAGATGATGTTATTATGTAGTGTTATGTATGTTATATATAGATTATGTAGTATTATGTAGTGTTTTATATTATATATAGATGATGTAGTATTATGTAGTGTCATGTATATTATATATAGATTATGTTATTATGTAGTTTTTCATGTATATCATATATAGATGATGTAGTATTATGTAGTGTCATGTATATTATATATAAATGATGTAGTATTATGTAGTGTCATATATTATATATAGATGATGTTATTATGTAGTGTCATGTATATTATATGTAGATGATGTAGTATTATGTAGTTTCATGTATATTATATGTAGATTATGTAGTATTATGTAGTGTCATGTATATTATATATAGATGATGTTATTATGTAGTGTTATGTATGTTATATATAGATTATGTAGTATTATGTAGTGTTTTATATTATATATAGATGATGTAGTATTATGTAGTGTCATGTATATTATATATAGATGATGTAGTATTATGTAGTGTCATGTATATTATATATAGATGATGTTATTATGTAGTGTCATGCATATATATATATATATATATATATATATATATATATATATATATATTGCTCATAAAAATAAAGGGAACACTTAAACAACACAATGTAACTCCAAGTCAATCACACTTCTGTGAAATCAAACTGTCCACTTAGGAAGCAACACTGATTGACAATACATTTCACATGCTGTTGTGCAAATGGAATAGACAACAGGTGGAAATTATAGGCAATTAGCAAGACACCCCCAATAAAGGACTGGTTTTGCAGGTGGTGACCACAGACCACTTCACAGTTCCTATGCTTCCTGGCTGATGTTTTGGTCACTTTTGAATGCTGCCGGTGCTTTCACTCTAGTGGTAGCATGAGACGGAGTCTACAACCCACACAAGTGGCTCAGGTAGTGCAGCTCATCCAGGATGGCAGATCAATGCGAGCTGTGGCAAGAAGGTTTGCTGTGTCTGTCAGCGTAGTGTCCAGAGCATGGAGACGCTACCAGGAGACAGGCCAGTACATCAGGAGACGTGGAGGAGGCCGTAGGAGGGTAACAACCCAGCAGCAGGACTGCTACCTCCGCCTTTGTGCAAGGAGGAGCAGGAGGAGCACTGCCAGAGCGCTGCAAAATGACCTCCAGCAGGCCACAAATGTGCATGTGCCTGCTCAAACGGTCAGAAACAGACTCCATGAGGATGGTATGAGGGCCCGACGTGTGCTTACAGCCCAACACCGTGCAGGACGTTTGGCATTTGCCAGAGAACACCAAGATTGGCAAATTCGCCACTGGCGCCCTGTGCTCTTCACAGATGAAAGCAGGTTCACACTGAGCACATGTGACAGACGTGACAGAGTCTGGAGACGCCGTGGAGAACGTTCTGCTGCCTGCAACATCCTCCAACATGACCGGTTTGGCGTAGGGTCAGTCATGGTGTGGGGGGGTGGCATTTCTTTTGGGGGCTGCACAGCCCTCCATGTGCTCGCCAGAGGTAGCCTGACTGCCATTAGGTACCGAGATGAGATCCTCAGACCCCTTGTGAGACCATATGCTGGTGCGGTTGACCCTGGGTTCCTCCTAATGCAAGACAATGCTAGACCTCATGTGGCTGGAGTGTGTCAGCAGTTCCTGCAAGAGGAAGGCATTGATGCTAAGGACTGGCCCGCCCGTTCCCCAGACCTGAATCCAATTGAGCACATCTGGGACATCATGTCTCACTCCATCCACCAACGCCACGTTGCACCACAGACTGTCCAGGAGTTGGCGGATGCTTTAGTCCAGGTCTGGGAGGAGATCCCTCAGGAGACCATCCGCCACCTCATCAGGAGCATGCCCAGGCGTTGTAGGGAGGTCATACAGGCACGTGGAGGCCACACACACTACTGAGCCTCATTTTGACTTGTTTTAAGGACATTACATCAAAGTTGGATCAGCCTGTAGTGTGGTTTTCCACTTTAATTTTGAGGGTGACTCCAAATCCAGACCTCCATGGGTTGATAAATTTGATTTCCATTGATAATTTTTGTGTGATTTTGTTGTCAGCACATTCAACTATGTAAAGAAAAAAGTATTTAATAAGATTATTTCATTCATTCAGATCTAGGATGTGTTATTTTAGTGTTCCCTTTATTTTTTTGAGGAGTGTATATATACAGTGCTGTGAAAAAGTATTTGCCCCCTTTCTAATTTTCTCTACTTTTGCATATTTGTGATACTGAATGTTATCAGATCTTCAACCAAAACCTAATTTTAGATAAAGGGAACATAAGTGAACAAATAACACAACAATTACATATTTATTTCATAAACAAAGTTATGCAACACCCAATTCCCCTGTGTGAAAAAGTAATTGCCCCCTTACACTCAATAACTGCTTTTGCCACCTTTAGCTGCAATGACTCCAACCAAATGCTTCCTGTAGTTGTTGATCAGTCTCTCACGTCGCTGTGGAGGAATTTTGGCCCACTCTTCCATGCAGAACTGCTTTAACTCAGTGACGTGTGGGTTTTCAAGCATGAACTGCTCATTTCAAGTCCTGTCACAACATCTCAATTGGGATTAGGTCTGAACTTTGACTAGGCCATTCCAAAACTTCCAATTTGTTGCTTTTTAGCAATTTTCATGTAGACTTGATTGTGTGTTTTGGATCATTGTCTTGCTGCATGACCCAGCTGCGCTTCAGCTTCAGCTCACAGACGGATGGTCTGACATTCTCCTGTAGAATTCTCTGATACAGAGCAGAATTCATGGTTCCTTCTATTAAGGCAAGTCGTCCAGGTCCTGAGGCAGCAAAGCATCCCCAAACCATCACACCACCACCACCATGCTTGACCTTTGGTATGATGTTCTTACTGTGGAATGCAGAGTTTGGTTTTCGCCAGGCATTACTGGAATCATGTCGTCCAAAAAGTTATACTTTTGAATCATCTGTCCATAGAACGTTCTTCCACAAGAGTCTTGATGATCGTCCAGGTGCTTTTTGGCAAACTTGAGTCAACTTTTTGGACGAGATGGGTCCCAGTTCCTAAAGCTACGACCTGAAGATCACTGACGTCATCATGATTCGACCTTGTTTTTTTTCAGAGTTCCAAGTTGTCTTGAAAGCATCAGAAATACAGAGAATGCTAGACTTTGATGACAAAATTTGCCCACGAAGGACCGCCGCGCCACCTTCCTAATCAAGTGAGTACAGCACAACAAGGTGAGTCCAAAAATGTATTGTATGCTGCTGCATAAATTATGTAATATGGCAGGGAGATATGTATACTGTAGCTAAGAAAGTAAGTGTGTGTTGTGTAGTAAGCTGTTAGTAGCCCATGTGCCTCACCCTAATAATTTGGTCCCGTTTCCCCTCCTAATTTCGCCTACTGTTCTGACTTGGTGGTGCACATGTAGCCTATAACCTGTTTTTGAGAAATGTAATCATTGAATGTTGTAAGAGCTTTCATTGTCTGCTTATATGGCCCCTTTATTTATCCTACGGTTCTGACTTGGTGTACAGGGAGAACACTGTAAGGACGGCCCGTGTTCTGAATTCAATTCACATTTCAAAAGTGCTGAACAAATAGTTATATTGACTACGTCCGTCCTAGCTCGCTCATTAATGTCTTAATCGAAATTACGGATTGCCTCTTATCCGCTCGTCGTCCCCTTATGCCATAGTTTGTACATCTCAATTGTCAGCCATATCAGCTATGTTTTTTTTAAAGGCAGTAAATGAGGCTGAATGAACTGTTTCGCTGCCAGACAAGGCTCAGCTGATAGCCAGGTGTAGCAGTGGTAAGGTGTTGGGACTCTGCTGTTGGGACTCTGCTGTTGGGACAGGTTTATGGAGGCCCTAACAGTTTGTGGGAACCGTTTGTCACCGTTATAGTGCAATTAATGTATTGTTTAGTGTTGTGTTGTTTAGTGTTGTGTTGTGTTGTGTTGTGTAGTGTTGTGTGTAGTGTTGTGTAGTGTTGTGTAGTGTTGTGTTGTGTTGTGTTGTGTTGTGTTGTGTTGTGTGTTGTGTAGTTTTTGTGTTGTTGTTGTGTTGTGTTGTGTAGTGTTGTGTTGTGTTGTGTAGTGTTGTGTTGTGTTGTTTAGTGTTGTGTTGTTGTTTAGTGTTGTGTTGTGTTGTGTAGTGTTGTGTTGTGTGTTGTGTAGTGTTGTGTAGTGTTGTGTAGTGTTGTGTTGTGTGTGTGTGTGTGTAGTGTTGTTGTGTTTGTGTAGTGTAGTGTTGTGTTGTGTTGTTTAGTGTTGTGTGTGTTGTTGTGTTGTGTTGTTGTGTAGTGTTGTGTAGTGTTGTGTGTTGTGTTGTGTTGTGTTGTGTTGTGTTGTTTAGTGTTGTGTTGTGTTGTGTTGTGTAGTGTTGTGTTGTGTTGTTTAGTGTAGTGTAGTGTTGTGTAGTGTTGTGTTGTGTTGTATAGTGTAGTGTAGTGTAGTATTGTGTAGTGTTGTATAGTGTAGTGTAGTGTTGTGTTGTGTAGTAGGTTTGCTGGCATGCATCCCACTATTATTATTTTTTGGCCCACCAAGATTTACATGCTAAAATTGCCACTGACCATACAGTAACCAGTAACCAGTATCCGTAACCAGTACCAGTAACCAGTAACCAGTAACCAGTAACCAGTAACCAGTAACCAGTAACCAGTAACCAGTAAGAGTAAACCATAATCAGTAACCAGTAACCAGTAACCAGTAACCAGTAACCAGTAACCAGTAACCAGTAACCAGTAACCAGTAACAGTAACCAGTAACTAGTAACCAGTAACCAGTAGCAGTAACTAGTGAATAGTAACCATTAACCATTAACCAGTAACAGTAACCATTAACCAGTAACACTAACCAGTAACAGTAACCAGTAACCAGTAACAGTAACCAGTAACAGTAACCAGTAACCAGTAACCATTAACCATTAACCAGTAACAGTAACCATTAACCAGTAACACTAACCAGTAACAGTAACCAGTAACCAGTAACAGTAACCAGTAACAGTACCCATTAATCAGTAACCAGTAACAGTAACCAGTAACCAGTAACCAGTAACAGTAACCAGTAACCAGTAACCAGTAACCAGTAACATAACAGTAAACAGTAAACAATAAACAGTAACCAGTAACCAGTAACCAGTAACCAGTAACCAGTAACAGTAAACAGTAAACAGTAAACAATAAACAGTACCCAGTAACCAGTAACATTAACCAGTACCAGTAACCAGAAACCAGTAACCAGTACCAGTAACCAGTAACAATAACAGTAACATTAATCAGTAACCAGTAACCAGTAACGAGTAACGAGTAACCAGTAACAGTAACAGTAACAGTAACAGTAACAGTAACCAGTAACCAGTAACCAGTAACCAGTAACCAGTAACCAGTAACCAGTAACCAGTAACCAGTAACCAGTAACCAGTAACCAGTAACCAGTAACCAGTAACCAGTACCAGTACCAGTAACCAGTAACCAGTAACCAGTAACCAGTAACCATTAACCAGTAACCAGTAACCAGTAACCAGTAACCAGTAACCAGTAACCAGTAACCAGTAACCAGTAACCAGTAACCAGTAACATTAACATTAACATTAACATTAACATTAACCAGCAACCAGCAACCAGTAACCAGTAACCAGTAACCAGTAACCAGTAACCAGTAACATTAACATTAACATTAACAGTAACATTAACCAGCAACCAGCAACCAGCAACCAGCAACCAGCAACCAGCAACCAGCAACCAGCAACCAGCAACCAGTAACCAGTAACCAGTAACCAGTACCAGTAACCAGTAACCAGTAACCAGTAACAGTAACAGTAACAGTAACATTAACCAGTAACCAGTAACCAGTAACCAGTAACCAGTAACCAGTAACCAGTAACCAGTAACCAGTAACCGTAACCAGTAACAGTAACAGTAACCAGTAACCAGTAACCAGTAACCAGTAACCAGTAACCAGTAACAGGGCCCCTGGAGAGAGATGGTACAGGGGTTAATGATGAACAGACCAGACTCACAGAAATCCACATCATATCCCCAATGTTCCACACTGCCAACTGGAGACACACACACACACACACACACACACACACACACACACACACACACACACACACACACACACACACCACGCAACACGCACGCACTCACACACACACACACACACACACACACACACACACACACACAAACTCACACTGCAGGCTGGTGGTGTAATGTCATGGTAACTGTAACTGTACAGAGTATGTGTGTTTTAATTAGTCCTAACAAGGAGTGCTACAATGTGTTGCTATGCTGTGGAGAGCTGTTCTGTTCTGCTCTGAAAGCAGACCGTATTTTTAGCCTTGCTTTGAGGAGATAATAGATGCATTGTGAGACGCTGTCCATTTGAAAAAGTGGACAAAGTCATGAAGTCATTTACCATAAGAAGAAAAATAGAAGGGAAGAGAGTGAATATTCCTGTACCAAAGCACATGATGCAAATATACTTTTAGGATGTTTTTCTAACCCGTTTCAGCACAAGATGTGCAGTACAGAACATCTTCTCACTCTGTGGGTCTTCCTGCCTCCAGTGACACCAATCCACTCAATCCCCTATTTTCCCTCTCTGTCTCTCTCTCTCTCTCCCTCTCTCTCCTCTCTCTCTCTCTCTCTCTCTCTCGCTCTCTCTATTTACATTTTACATTTTAGTCATTTTACATTTTAGTCATTCTCTCTCTCTTCTCTCTCTCTTCTCTCTCTCTCTCTCTCTCTCTCTCTCTCTCTCTCTCTCTCTCTCTCTCTCTCTTCTCTCTCTCTCTCTCTCTCTCTCTCTCTCTCTCTCTCTCTCTCTCTCTCTCTCTCTCTCTCTCTCTCTCTCTCTCTCTCTCTCTCTCTCTGTCTCTCTCTCTCTCTCTCTCTCTCTCTCTCTCTCTCTCTCTCTCTCTCTCTCTCTCTCTCTCTCTCTCTCTCTCTCTCTCTCTCTCTCTCTCTCTCTCTCTCTCTCTCTCTCTCTCTCTCTCTCTCTCTCTCTCTCTCTCTCTCTCTCTCTCTCTCTCTCTCTCTCTCTCTCTCTCTCTCTCTCTCTCTCTCTCTCTCTCTCTCTCTCTCTCTCTCTCTCTCTCTCTCTCTCTCTCTCTCTCTCTCTCTCTCTCTCTCTCTCTCTCTCTCTCTCTCTCTCTCTCTCTCTCTCTCTCTCTCTCTGTCTCTCTCTCTCTCTCTCTCTCTCTCTCTCTCTCTCTCTCTCTCTCTCTCTCTCTCTCTCTCTCTCTCTCTCTCTCTCTCTCTCTCTCTCTCTCTCTTCTCTCTCTCTCTCTCTCTCTCTCTCTCTCTCTCTCTCTCTCTCTCTCTCTCTCTCTCTCTCTCTCTCTCTCTCTCTCTCTCTCTCTCTCTCTCTCTCTCTCTCTCTCTCTCTCTCTCTCTCTCTGTCTCTCTCTCTCTTTCCTTGTCCGTCTCACAGTGAGTTCTGGACCAGTGAAACGTGACCAGTGTGGTCTCTAATCAAACCTTCCACCCGTTCCATCAGGAACCATTGTGTGCCCCAAATGACACTGTATACCCTATTTAGTGCACTGCGTATGGGCCCTAATCAAAAGTAGTGCACTAAATAGGGAATAGGGTGCCATTTGGGACACAACCCCCTGTCTCTGCCTGCCCACTCAGGTAGTACAGTAGCCTGGCATGCTGGTGGTACACAGAGCTCAGTGCACCTGAAGGCCTCATCAGACACCCACAGCCCAAGAGCCTGAAGGCCTCATCAGACACCCACAGCCCAAGAGCCAGCCCAAGTCCTGTGGAACCGGGCACTCCATTGGACCTCACACGAACCCTAGGGGGAACAGCATGGACCTCACCTGGACCCTAAGGGAACAGACTGGACCTCACCTGGACCCTAAGGGAACAGACTGGACCTCACCTGGACCCTAAGGGAACAGACTGGACCTCACCTGGACCCTAAGGGAACAGACTGGTCCTCACCTGGACCCTAGGGGAACAGACTGGTCCTCACCTGGACCCTAAGGGAACAGACTGGACCTCACCTGGACCCTAAGGGAACAGACTGGTCCTCACCTGGACCCTAAGGGAACAGACTGGTCCTCACCTGGACCCTAAGGGAACAGAGGGAGAAGGGGAGAATGGGTGGAATAGAGGATTTAAAGAGACAGTGGGAAGAAGAGAGAAGAGGAATGAAAAGAGGCACAGAGAGAGAGTAGGAGAGAGGGAGAAGAGGAGGAATGGAGTGAGGTAAAGAGAGAGAGAATATGAGAAAGAGACAAGTGGAATGGTGAGAGGTAGAGAGAGTGGGAGAGGAGGAGAAGAGGAGGAATGGAGTGAGGTAAAGAGAGAGATTAGGAGAGAGGGAGAAGAGGAGGAATGGAGTGAGATAAAGAGAGAGATTAGGAGAGAGGGAGAAGAGGAGGAATGGAGTGAGGTAAAGAGAGAGATTAGGAGAGAGGGAGAAGAGGAGGAATGGAGTGAGGTAAAGAGAGAGATTAGGAGAGAGGGAGAAGAGGAGGAATGGAGTGAGGTAAAGAGAGAGATTAGGAGAGAGGGAGAAGAGGAGGAATGGAGTGAGGTAAAGAGAGAGATTAGGAGAGGGAGAGAGAGGAGGAATGGAGTGAGGTAAGAGAGAGAGATTAGGAGAGAGGGAGAAGAGGAGGAATGGAGTGAGGTAAAGAGAGAGATTAGGAGAGAGGGAGAAGAGGAGGAATGGAGTGAGGTAAAGAGAGAGAGAATATGAGAAAGAGACAAGTGGAATGGTGAGAGGTAGAGAGCTGAAGCAGGAGAGAGTGGACAGTTGACTAATGCCGTATCAATCCGGAGACATATCTCATATCTCTGAGACGAACCATAGCAGGCAGCCAATCATCCAGAAATAGAGGTAGAAAGACGTGAGAGTGGAGCACTGCTGAATGGAGAGATGAGGTCGATGAGTGTGGGCTGTTTCACTGAGTGATGTGTAGTCGTGACAGATGATATTGACAGGTCTGGTGGAGATGAAAGCACAGGTAGCATGTTTTGGCACTCGGCCAGAGTCTGTCAGGCTGAAAGAGTATCTGGTGTTGCAATTTTGTACAGACTGTAGTCAACTCTCTCCTCTCTCTGTGTCTGTCTGTATTCTATTGAACAGACAGTAGTCAACTCTCTCCTCTCTCTGTGTCTGTCTGTATTCTATTGAACAGACAGTAGTCAACTCTCTCCTCTCTCTGTGTCTGTCTGTATTCTATTGAACAGACAGTAGTCAACTCTCTCCTCTCTCCTCGTCTGTCTTTGTGTAACACCAACATTACAGTGAGTGTATGTGGTGTTGCTAATCCTCTATTTGAATGTCTCCACGCAGGACAACCTTGGTAAGCAGAACCCTTCCCCCCCTCTCTTCTCTGTATCCCTCTCATTTCTCCAGCCCTTCACTTCCACTCCTCTCTCCATCGCTCTTTTATTCCTTCCGCTTTCCTCAATCCCCCTTTTCCCTCCATTCCTTGATTTCCTCAACCCCCCTTTTCCCTCCATTCCTTGATTTCCTCAACCCCCCTTTTCCCTCCATTCCTTGATTTCCTCCACCCCCCTTTTTCCCTCCATCTCTTTTGTTTCTTCATAATATTCCCTCCATTCAGAGACTAGAGCCCATCCTAGCCAGGCCGGAGGAACTTCCAGGAGTTCTGCTCTGTAGAGGTAAATCGGCCTAAAAGTAGATTCCCCCTCTTCGCCTCCTGGATGTGGGGCTCTGAGACCTCATTTGCCAGGGTGAATTTACAGGAACATGACCACAGTGAGAGAGAGAGAGAGAGAGAGAGATTTACAGGAGAGAGATGAGAGAGAGAGAGAGAGAGAGAGAGAGAGAGAGAGAGAGGAGAGAGAGAGAGAGAGAGAGAGAGAGAGAGAGAGAGAGAGAGAGAGAGAGAGAGAGAGAGAGAGAGAGAGAGAGAGAGAGAGAGAGAGAGAGAGAGAGAGAGAGAGAGAGAGAGAGAGAGAGAGAGAGAGAGAGAGAGAGAGAGAGAGAGAGAGAGAGAGAGAGAGAGAGAGAGAGAGAGAGAGAGAGAGAGAGAGAGAGAGAGAGAGAGAGAGAGAGAGAGAGAGAGAGAGAGAGAGAGAGAGAGAGAGAGGGGAATGCAACAGAGCCACGATAGTGTTGGAGGAGAGGAGTGATCTCCTTCTGTTAAAAGTTTAATTGAATGTTATTCCTCAGTGACAGATAACCATAGTGGGTTCTCGCTTGCTTAAGGAGCTGTGATCTAAAGTCCTGTGACAAATAGTGGTTTATATAAGAACAGCAATAGGGACAACTTCTGTAAGCTGGCATTGTGCCATTAAAGGAAGTGTGCTAAACCAAGAGAGAATGTCCTCCATGCATCTGTGGTACATCGCTACAGATGTGTCTTCTAGCCTTTCTGCTCACGTAGCGAGAGAGAGAGCAACACAATTTGGGTAAACATCAACATAAATCAAAACGATTCTGTCATTTTTTTCCATAAACAGCAAAGTTGTGTTGGTTGATAAAGGCTCCGATTTCAATCAACGGTAAAAACATGAAAGGTTTGACAGATTCCTGATGATTCCTGCCCAGTCTGTTTTTTGTTGTTGTAGCTTTCAGACATCCAGTTGTTGCTGGCGCGGCTCGCAATCAAAGACTTCCCCTCTTCTCTTCTTTCCCCTCCTCTCTTCCTGGCTGGTAGATCAACATGGTCCTTGTCTTTAATGTTGGACTGTGGAGGGAGGTAGAGAGAGGCTTTGACAGAAACAAATATATGTCCTGTGTTTTCTTTTCAACTCCTACAGCAATCTGAGGGTGGTGTCTGTCTTCCCCGTTGAGTCTGTGGTACATAGAATTCATCTAATGAGCTGTTACGTGTTAGATACAACTGTCTGCTATTGTTGTTTCTCTCTATCATTTAGGACAATAATGAACCACGTATTGGTCCTTATCCATGAAGGCTTCAATTGTATCTGTACTAACTCCAAGATACTAGGACAGGTCTGCGGTTCACGGTGAAACGAACAGTGTTGTTTCCTGTGGTGTGGTGCTAGCTGTGTTCTGGTTGTGATGTGAGCCTATTGCTGTCAGCCTCAGGAAGAAGCTATACTACAGTACACCACTGTATAGCCTCAGGAAGCCTACTGGCTCCAGCGCTGCAGGCAGATGAGAGATCCAGCCAACCCAGGTGCTGCTCCCTCTAGCCTGCAGTCTGCAGATCACAGCCAGACACCTGCAAAAAGCATTACACCTCCTCCCTCTCCTCCTCCTCTCCTCGTGTCCACACCTCAACCCCCTCCAGCACCTTCACTAAACCTCCCTCACCTCACCCTCCCCTCTACAACTCCAGCCTCAGGTATTGACCCAGGTGCTGCTCCCTCCGGCTCACATCATAGCCAGACACCTACAAAAGCATTACACCTCCTCCAGCACTTCCAAAACAATTACACCTCCCTCCCTCCCTCCCTCCCTCCCTCCCTCCCTCCCTCCCTCCCTCCCTCCTCTCCTCTTCTCTCTCTCCTCTTCTCTCTTCTCTTCTCTTCTCTTCTCTCTCTTCTCTTCTCTTCTCTTCTCTTCTCTTCTCTCTCTCTCTCTCTTCTCTCTCTTCTCCTCTCTTCTCTTCTCTTCTCTTCTCTTCTCTTCTCTTCTCTTCTCTTCTCTCTTCTCTTCTCTTCTCTTCTCTTCTCCTCTCCTCACCTCTCCTCCCTCTCCTCACCTTTCCTCTCCTCCCTCACCTCTCCTCCCTCTCCTCCCTCACCTCTCCTCCCTCTCTTCTTGTCTCTCGCCTCGCCTCGCCTCGACTCCAGAACCTGTCAAATCAATTACACCTGCCTCTCAGTGTGTATTCAGACTGCAGTGTGTTGTTGTGACTCCTCTCAGTGTGTATTCAGACTGCAGTGTGTTGTTGTGACTCCTCCCAGTGTGTATTCAGACTGCAGTGTGTTGTTGTGACTCCTTTCACTGTGTATTCAGACTGCAGTGTGGTGTTGTGACTCCTCTCAGTGTGTATTCAGACTGCAGTGTGTTGTTGTGACTCCTTTCACTGTGTATTCAGACTGCAGTGTGGTGTTGTGACTCCTCTCAGTGTGTATTCAGACTGCAGTGTGTTGTTGTGACTCCTCCCAGTGTGTATTCAGACTGCAGTGTGTTGTGACTCCTCCCAGTGTGTATTCAGGCTGCAGTGTGTTGTTGTGACTCCTCCCAGTGTGTATTCAGACTGCAGTGTGTTGTTGTGACTCCTCTCAGTGTGTATTCAGACTGCAGTGTGTTGTGACTCCTCTCAGTGTGTATTCAGACTGCAGTGTGTTGTTGTGACTCCTCTTAGTGTGTATTCAGACTGCAGTGTGTTGTTGTGACTCCTCCCAGTGTGTATTCAGACTGCAGTGTGTTGTTGTGACTCCTCCCAGTGTGTATTCAGACTGCAGTGTGTTGTTGTGACTCCTCCCAGTGTGTATTCAGACTGCAGTGTGTTGTTGTGACTCCTCCCAGTGTGTATTCAGACTGCAGTGTGTTGTTGTGACTCCTCCCAGTGTGTATTCAGGCTGCAGTGTGTTGTTGTGACTCCTCCCAGTGTGTTGTTGTGACTCCTCCCTGTGTGTTGTTGTGACTCCTCCCAGTGTGTTGCTGTGACTGGAGGGACTGCAGTGTGTTGTTGTGACTCCTCCCAGTGTGTTGTTGTGACTCCTCCCTGTGTGTTGTTGTGACTCCTCCCAGTGTGTTGCTGTGACTGGAGGGACTGCAGTGTGTTGTTGTGACTCCTCCCAGTGTGTTGTTGTGACTCCTCCCAGTGTGTTGTTGTGACTCCTCCCAGTGTGTTGTTGTGACTCCTGTTAGTGTTTGTTGTGACTGGAGGGACGTTCTGTTAACTGTTTTGCACTGCGTTTGTTTTTTTCTTAGGATTATTGGTGTCATTGGTGTCATTCAGAGAGTTTGTTATTGGTATGAGAGCTGTATTCATGAAGAGTGTCTGTTCGGCTTTAGTTCTCCTTCCTAAATGAGAAGGCCCACGTCTCTCTTTGACTCTTTACAACTCAGTCTGGATTACATTTTAATTATCAAGCTTTAGCGTCTTGTAAGGACCATTAACATTTAAACTTCCCATAATTGAAATCTCAAATGGCCACTTAACCGAGATTGAACAAATTACAGCTTCTGCCAAAAGAAGCATTCAATCTCCCTATTGTGGCTTGCAATACATTTTTACTTCCCGACCGAAAACCTTGCCATGGTTATTATGTTGCCATGGTTATTATGTTGCCATGGTTATTATGTTGCCATGGTTATTATGTTCTGAAATCATGGAAAACTTTTCTTCTCTCCATCCTTGCTTTTTTTAACAACATATGTTGTTGCTTCTCTGAAATGAACATAAATTACCGTTCAAAAGTTTGGGGTCACTTAGAAATTTCCTTGTTTTCGACAGAAAAGCAATTTTTCTGTTCATTAAAATAACATCAAATTGATCAGAAATACAGTGTAGACATTGTTAATGTTGTAAATGGCTATTGTAGCTGGAAACGGCTGGTTTTTAATGGAATATCTACATAGGCGTACATTATCAGCAACCATCAGTCCTGTGTTCCAATGGCACGTTGTGTTTGCTAATCCAAGTTTATCATTTTAAAAGGCTAATTGATCATTAGAAAACCCTTTTGCAATGATGTTAGCACAGCTAAAAACTGTTGTGCTGATTAAAGAAGCAATAAAACTGGCCTTCTTGAGACTAGTTGAGTATCTGGATCATCAGCAATTGTGGGTTCGATTACAGGCTCAAAATGGCCAGAAACAAATAACTTTCTTCTGAAACTCATCAGTCTATTCTTGTTCTGAGAAATGAAGGCTATTCCATGCGAGAAATTGCCAAGAAACTGAAGATCTCGTACAATGCTGTGTACTACTCCCTTCACAGAACAGCGCAAACTGGCTCTAACCAGAATAGAAAGAGGAGTGGGAGGCCCCGGTGCACAACTGAGCAAGAGGACAAATACATTAGAGTGTCTAGTTTGAGAAACAGACACCTCACAGGTCCTCAACTGGCAGCTTCATTAAATAGTACCCGCAAAACACCAGTCTCAACATCAACAGTGAAGAGACGACTCAGGGATGCTGACCTTCTAGGCAGAGTTGCAAAGATTCGTAAATTCGCTCTGGCTATCTACTCCGATTTCAGAGCACTCTCGTCTGTGTGCCAGAGCGCAGAATAACTTATGTACACTGCTCAAAAAAATAAAGGGAACACTTAAACAACACAATGTAACTCCAAGTCAATCACACTTCTGTGAAATCAAACTGATGTATTTAAAGGGCAACGTCTACAGTGAAGAGACGACTCAGGGATGCTGACCTTCTAGGCAGAGTTGCAAAGAAAAAGCCATATCTCAGACTGGCCAATAAAAATAAAAGATTAAGATGGGCAAAAGAACACAGACACTGGACTGAGGAAGATTGAAAAAAGTGTTATGGACAGACAAATCGAAGTTTGAGGTGTTCGGATCACAAGAAGAACATTTGTGAGATGCAGACCAAATGAAAAGATGCTGGAGGAGTGCTTGATGACATCTGTCAAGCATGGTGGAGGCAATGTGAGGGTCTGGGGGTGCTTTGGTGGTGGTAAAGTGGGAGATTTGTACAGTGTAAAAGGGATCTTGAAGAAGGAAGGCTATTACTCAATTTTGCAACGCCATGAAATACCCTGTGGACGGCGCTTGATTGGAGCCAATTTCCTCCTACAACAGGACAATGGAAGAAGCAGTCAGCTGGTATTCTGTCTATAATGGAGTGGCCAGCACAGTCACCGAATCTCAACCCTATTGAGCTATTGTGGGAGGAGCTTGACCGTATGGTACGTAAGAAGTGCCCATCAAGCCAATCCAACTTGTGGGAGGTGCTTCAGGAAGCATGGGGTGAAATCTCTTCAGATTACCTCAACAAATTGACAACTAGAATGCCAAAGGTCTGCAAGGCTGTAATTGCTGCAAATGGAGGATTCTTTGACGAAAGCAACGTTTGAAGGACACAATTATTATTTCTATTAAAAATCAATATTTCTAACCTTGTCAATGACTACATATCCTATGCATGTTGCTATATTTCCTATTCAAACTCATTTCATATATGTTTTCATGGAAAACAAGGACATTTCTAAGTGACCCCAAACTTTTGAACGGTAGTGTACATTAACATAAAACCCACATCCAAGGTTATTGGTCCCATGTGGCTAAGTTCGTAGAGCATGATGCTTGCAACGCCAGGATTGTGGGTTCGATCCGAGAGGAAGAAGCGAAGCGCGAGGTTCTTATCATTTGTGGCACAAATCCCATTCAAGTCATGGGACCGATATTAGCATTATTCGCGCATCATGTCCAAATCATTCAAAAGTATCTAAAATGAATTGTGAAGCTCAACAAAGTCAATTATAGATTGATGCGCGAAAAATTCTGATTTCGGTCCCATCACTTGAATTTGATTTGTGCCACAAATGCTAAAACGTTAGCATGTGGAAACAGTGCCAGGGAAACTAAAGCAAAGCGTGGATTGCTGTCATACCTTGTCCATAGACTGCTTACAGAGTAAGGAAACCAATACATAATTTTATAATTTGGGAGAACTATGCCTTTAACACAATGTTAGAAATCACACTCTTGAAAGAAAGAAAGAAATGAAGTAATGAAGTCATGGTGAGAATCAACCCGAGCAAGAAAGTAACACAAAACACTGAGTTAATGCTTGACAAATAGACAACCCCCTGCATCAGTCTCTGGAGAGATGAGTCACAATGCCTCAGTGACCAACACACCATTAGATCCTCTATGCCCTGTCCCTATTGGCTAAGGAGGCTAAACACATTAACATGACAAAGCACTTCAACAGAGTCAATAGAAATTAGACTGAACCAGATGGTAATTTTCCATGAAGAAATGTTTTGTGATTATCCATCAGCTGTTTCATTTGCTTAATTCTATGTTCAAGCTTTTCCTGCTGTAAATACAAACCAATAATGAGGAAGGTGGATCACTTTGGTTCTTTCGTCTGATTGGTTAGATCATCTCTATCCCATCAGAGAGTTAATACGGGGTGTGTTATGTGTTTGGTCTGTAAACAGTCATTGATAACAGGTAGCAGTGAATAAACAGGGAATAAACAATGAATAAGCAGGGAATACACAAGGAATACACAGGGAATACACAGGGAATAAACAGGGAATAAACAGGGAATAAACAGGGAATAAACAGGGAATACACAGGGAATAAACAGGGAATAAACAGGGAATAAACAGGGAATAAACAGGGAATAAACAGGGAATAAACAGGGAATAAACAGGGAATAAACAGGGAATAAACAGGGAATAAACAGGGAATAAACAGGGAATAAACAGGGAATACACAGAGAATACAGATAGAAAGTGAGACCAGAGGGTATTCTCATTTCATGCATGCATTATTTTTTTTTATTTGCAAGGGCTACAAAAACATTGTTAAATACATTGTATACACAATTATCTATTTTATATTATTTTTTTTATTATTTTTTTTATTTGCAAGAGGGCTACAAAAAGTTTACCTCATAAGTTACCTATAAAGTGAGGGATTTTGAAACCATAAATTGTTCACATGGTTTTGTGATGATCAGATTTCCAATGGCAGTTAATTTCAGTTCTCCTCAGCTGTGATTCTGTCTGGTTTAGCCACTGTATTGAGTGAAGGGAATGCCTTCCAAGATGGCAACTTTTTTTTGCCCACTTGAACAGACATTGACAGGACTATATATACATATTCCCACAACGTGCCACTGCAATAGATACATAGTATGCATATCAATTGCCACACGACTCTGGTTATTTTGAAGACCATGGATTATAGAAACTTCAAGGGGTGGTCCACAGCCTTTCAATTTTGGTGGCTAATGTTTTCTTTTTAAACACATTACAACTGTATGACGTAAAGCTTAATAATCTCCTGAAAAGTTGTGCGAAAGGATTTGTTTAAGAAACACAAGAGGGTGTACTGTACATTTGAAAAGTCCCATGTGGACAATCTCAGAACGGTCCACGATTTGTTTCCAAGAGGTACAACGTTGTCTGGGTTTTTTTTTTTTTTATGCAGGTGCCACGGTGGAAACCTCTGTTTTTGATGTAGACACTTCCGAGCCATCGTCTTCCGCCTTGCCAAAGAGCTGCATGATGCACGTACGGAACTGGGGAGAGAAGAAGAAGAAAGGAACGTGAAGAGAGAAGCTTCAAAATAGAAGTCTACATTTTAGGTAGGCACGAGAGGCCTTTGATAACCACTTTATTATTAATGGGTCAAAATACACAGCTATCAGACAAACACACCAACCTGTTTGTTCATGAAGACATAGATAACTGGATTCCAGATGGTGGCGCTTTTGGCAAAGTAGGCAGGCAGAGCGGCAGCCAGAGGGTGGAAAGCATACCCAGGGTTAGCCGCAGCAAAGCAGGCAAAGGCTGTATAAGGTCCCCAGCATACACAGTAAGCAAAAATCATGACAACGACCATCCTGGACACTTCCTTCTCAGCCTTCTGTGTTGACTCAGAGTCTTTCTGCTGCGCGGCAACCTGTGGTCATTCAGAAGGAGTATCAGATGGTTAGATTTAACCCTCTAATACGCATTTTCAAAAACGGTACACTTGACCATTACTGTATTGAACGACATAGTTGCTTGCTACAGTACAGTATATTTGAAATATCACTTACAGCACGGATGGCCAGCCACACGAACATGTAGCAGAAGATGATCACTGCCAGGGGCAGGAAGCAGCATGTAATCATGAGAACAATCATGTATGACAGGACTCCAGGGTCCTCATTACCTCCGAACACATCAGGTCCACAGGAAGTCTTCAGGCCATGAGGCCAGTACCTGGTGGCGGAGAGAGATACAGAGATGGGTTGAATAACGAAACCTTTTGAACAATGGACTTTTTTTTCCATAAAAAGAGAACAAATCCCACCTGCTCCAGCCAAAGATGGGCGGGGCACACCAGAAAGCAGACCAGACCCAGGAGAAGATAATACCTCCCATGGCCCATTTGGCATCAAACTTGACATTTCCAAAGGGCTTGCACACCACCACCCATCTCTCCCAGGAGATGACAGCTAGAGACCACAGACCAGCAATACCTGCAGGAGATACACACATTAGACAAAAAGTATCCCATTCTGATTTACTGTCACTATGCTATGGTGCTTTAGCAACAGTCGATTACTCTTTCTCAGCACTGTGTAGAAAATGTAGAATTTCCTTCTTAAATATGAAATAAAATATGTAGTCCACATAAAAAAAAACGCATCTCACCGCAAGTGGCGACAGTGAATCCCTCAAAGACGCACATTGGGTGTCCAAGAATGAAGTAGCCGAACATCTGGTTGCAAACGCTGATGGTGCTAGCCAAAAGTGTCTCAGCAATGTCTGCGAAAGCAAGGTTGACCAAGATCCAGTTGAGCGGGTGTTGGAGCTTCTTGAATTTAGCGGTGGCCACCAGTACCAGGCCATTGGTGAAGACTGAGGCAACGACCACAAAGAGCATCCAAAGTGTCGAGATATTGTACACCCATCTTGGAGCAATGTGGTAGTTGGGGCCCTCAAAAGGATCTGCGAAAAAGAAGAAGAGATCAAAAAATAATATCGGAATGTAAAATGAATATAAATGTGTGAGATTTGTGTGGTCCTCTGTAGCTCAGTTGGTAGAGCACGGCGCTTGTAACGCCAGGGTAGTGGGTTCGATCCCCGTGACCACCCGTATGTAAAAATGTATGCACACATGACTGTAAGTCGCTTTGGATAAAAGCATCTGCTAAATGGCATATTATCATTATTATTATTACTTATTAATGTAGTCATATGAGGACAGTAATCAATATGTTGAACAGAATGTGACCCTTCTTTTCAATTTCCGCCTAAAACTGCCTGTAGCTCAGGACCTGAAGCGATGATATGCATATTCTTGCTACTATTTGAAAGGAAACACTTTGAAGTTTGTGTAAATGCGAAATGAATGTAGGAGAACATAACACAATAGATCTGGTAAAAAGACAAAAAAAACAAAAAAAAAGACATGCGTTTTCTATCTTTGACATGAAAACGAAAAGCCGTACGTTCAGACAGGAAGCCGGAGGTAATTTAGATGTTGTCTACAAGAGGGCAGCAGGGCAAAATATCAGACTGAAACCTTCAAGAATGAGGGAGCCACATAACATTTAGTATGACGTCACCCAGGTGTCCCTCACGAGTTTGCCCAAATGTACCCAAGTGGCCTCCAAGTGGCCGAATTGGTAAATGGCTACATTTTCAAGTACATAACTATAGAGAACATACAAAAATGCTAAGGTAAGAAAAAAAAAATATACAAATATACACACTCCCAGGAATGTCGTACATGATGGATCATTGGCTTCCCTACGTGAAAGGTACTGACAGGAGATGCGACGAGAACGCTGATCCAATGCCTCCCAACACAGAAGTGAACTATTTAAGATGAGACCCAAGTTAGCAGCCAACACTGATCTAATGTCATAAGAGAACACACCACAAACCATACACAAAGTGAAAAAACATATATATATATATATATATATATATATTTCCACACTATTTACAATGATGGTATTTAGAACCCCCTCAGTCCTCTACATAAGCTCCTGATGCCAAGTCCCATAGCAGTCTCTTTCTGCTGTAAAGCAGAGGGTAACAGAAAAAGTAGTGCAGGCGATGGGAGATTTCTTGTGAAGACACCTGGGTGACTTCATGCTAAATGTTATGTACCTCCCTCATTCATACGCCTTACATACAAACACACACACGATAACATACGCACCATACACACACACACACACACACGCGCACGTACACATGGATATTGTACTGTAGACATGTGGTCATGTAAATCTACAATAACTACGACCTTTTTGGGGAATCCACAGAATTAGGCTACTTTCAGTCCTTCTACCGAATGACGTCACGAACACCCAGGCACTACACTGACGGGATGGACTGTACCTTTGGTGTTGTTGCTGTTGGTGTAGGAAAATCCGGATTCTCGCGTCGTCTCCTCTTGTCGCCTTGCAGCAAACACTCCTAGCTCTGCCATCCTGGACTGGTTAACAGGAGTTTCTGAAGTTGACTGCTGAAGTCCAATCTGTGCTTCTCCACGCCCCTAGTTTATATACCATCCTTTGGGTCTTTTGGAAGGATTATGGCCTTGGAGGGAATTAGGGCAGGGTGTACAAAGGTATGGACTAGACTGTCTTTTCTTAATTACCGTTAATTAACACAAACGACTAATTACGGAGGATTTCAGAGGCCCATAATCTTGTTTGAAAGGGCATTGGTGGCAGAGTAGGTTAAAAGTAATTTAAATGGAATGCTGCTGCAACCGGGTCCCAGACTTGTCAGTGGAATGGCATTGGGACAAGGTGAGGAGTATTCAATATCTAACCTTCAAAAAACACAATCACCATCACGCAATCACTCTACAGATTGACAATACCTCACATCCATCAAATTACAACATTATGAATAACTAGATTCCATGAAGATAAATTAGTGGGACTTGCTTTAACTCTTTACAAGTATTTTTATTTTTATTTATTTTTTTTTTGGGGGGGGGGGGGGGGATAGTGATTGGTAGTACTTATTGCTGCTCTGATTTCAGATTTGAACATCAGAGAAGTCGACCAAGGTGACATGTACGCTTTTAAGTTTTCGTCCATGATGCGTTTGTTGGGAAAAGTGGTCAAAGTAGCTGATTTGTGACAAAAGTCACAATGTTTACCCATTGTCTCATGCTTAGAATGTTCTTCCCCGTTGTTATCATTTGAAAGTTCTGAAAAGTTCCATGGCAGTTAATTCAGCAGCGAGTGGGAAAGTTAGCTAAATGAGTTGAGGTGGTTACTAAAACAGCTGTGTCGTTAGATCTGTACAAGCTATTCCTGTTCCGATTCCAGATTTGAATAGCAGACAAGTAGGCCAAGACATCCCACCATATATGTTTTTTGTCCAACTGGTTGGTAATATGGTCAAAACAGCTGATTTGTGTCAAAAGCCATGATGTCACAATGGGGCGTTTTAGAAGGTTGAGGAAATCCAATTAAAATGGATGGAGGACTAAAAATGACCAACAGTTGAATAGTTAAAAAAGTATAAAATATATCAAAAAGTAAAATGTAAGAAACTCAATCCAGACCAGTGAACACGTTTTAAAGCTAAGAGGAGTAGCATGCAGAATAATTATAATAAGTATGACCAAGATTTAGTTTGGACTTTTGCTTCGCATGTCCCATCAAATGACAAATGACAATATTAGGTCTGTACTATGTAACATGTAGAATGGTATCCTTAGACAATGTTAGGTCTGTACTATGTAACATGTAGAATGGTATCCTTAGACAATATTAGGTCTGTACTATGTAACATGTAGAATGGTATCCTTAGACAATATTAGGTCTGTACTATGTAACATGTAGAATGGTATCCTCAGGTCTGTACTATGTAACATGTAGAATGGTATCCTTAGACAATATTAGGTCTGAACTACAGTGGGGAAAAAAAAGTATTTAGTCAGCCACCAATTGTGCAAGTTCTCCCACTTAAAAAGTATGAGGGAGGCCTGTAATTTTCATCATAGGTACACGTCAACTATGAATGACAAAATGAGAAAAAATATTCCAGAAAATGTACATTGTAGGATTTTTAATGAATTTATTTGCAAATTATGGTGGAAAATGTAGTATGGTATCCTCAATATCAAAAGTTTCTCAATACTTTGTTATATGTAACATTTGTTGGCAATGACACAGGTCAAACGTTTTTAACATGTAAGTCTTCACAAGGTTTTCACACACATGTTGCTGGTATTTTGGCCCAGGTCCTCCATGCAGATCTCCTCTAGAGCAGTGATGTTTTGGGGCTGTCGCTGGGCAACATGGACTTTCAACTCCCTCCAAATATTTTCTATGGTAGAATGAGATCTGGAGACATCCAGGACCTTGAAATGCTTCTTACGAAGCCACTCCTTCGTTGCCCGGTGGTATGGTGTGTTTGGGATCATTGTCATGCTGAATGGTATCCTTAGACAGCCACGTTTCATATTCAATGCCCTTGCTGATGGAAGGAGGTTTTCACTCAAAATCTCACGATACATGGCCCCAATTCATTTTTCCTTTACACGGATCAGTCTGTCCTGGTCCCTTTGCAGAAAAACAGCCCCAAAGTATGATGTTTTCACTCCCATGCTTCACAGTAGGTATGGTGTCCTCTTTGGATGCAACTCAGCATTCTTTGTCCTCCAAACACGACAAGTTGAGTTTTTACCAAAAAGTTCTATTTTGGTTTCATCTGACCATATGACTTTCTCCCAATCCTCTTCTGGATGCACTCTAGCAAACTTCAGACGGGCCTGGACATGTACTGGCTTAAGCAGGTAGGGACACGTCTAGCACTGCAGGATTTGAGTCCCTGGCGGCGTAGTGTGTGGTACCTGATGGTAGGCTTTGTTACTTTGGTCCCTTAGCTCTCTGCAGGTCATTCACTAGGTCCACCCGTGTGAATGTTCTGGGATTTTTGCTCACCGTTCTTGTGATCATTTTGACCCAACGGGGTGAGATCTTGCGTGGAGCCCCAGATCGAGGGAGATTATCAGTGGTCTTGTATGTCTTCCATTTCCTAATAATTGCTAACACAGTTGATTTCTTCAAACCAAGCTGCTTACCTATTGCAGATTCAGTCTGTTCCCAGCCTGGTGCAGGTCTACCATTTAACATGTAGAATGGTGTCCTTTGACAGCTCTTTGGTCTTGGCCATAGTGGAGTTTGGAGTGTGACTGTTTGAGGTTGTGGACAGGTGTCTTTTATACTGATAACAAGTTCAAACAGGTGCCATTAATACAGGTAACTAGTGAGTGGAGGACAGAGGAGCCTCTTAAAGAAGAAGTTACTGGTCTGTGAGAGCCAGAAATCTTGCTTGTTTGTAGGTACCAAGACAATACTTATTTTATCACCATAATTTGCAAAATGGTATCCTCATTAAAAATCCTACAATGTGATTTGTAACATGGATTTTTTTTTCTCATTTTGTCTGTCATATTTAGACGTGTACCTATGCTGAAAATTACAGGCCTCTCTCATCTTTTTAAGTGGGAGAACTTGCACAATTGGTGGCTGACTAAATACTTTTTTTCCCCACTGTATGTAACATGTAGAATGGTATCCTTAGACAATGTTAGGTCTGTATTATGTAACATGTAGCATGGTATCCTTAGACAATGTCAGGTCTGTACTATGTAACATGTAGAATGGTA
>CM072255.1:7731057-7773557 GCA_036851935.1 Coregonus suidteri
GGGCTGGAATAGGGATGGTATAGGGCTGGTATAGGGCTGGTATAGGGCTGGTATAGGGCTGGTATAGGGCTGGTATAGGGCTGGAATAGGGCTGGTATAGGGATGGTATAGGGCTGGTATAGGGCTGGAATAGGGATGGTATAGGGCTGGTATAGGGCTGGAATAGGGCTGGTATAGGGATGGTATAGGACAGTGATTGAGCCAACCCCACCATGGGGCTGGTGTAGGGCTGGTATAGGGCTGGTATAGGGCTGGTATAGGGCTGGAATAGGGCTGGTATAGGGCTGGTATAGGGCTGGTATAGGGTTGGAATAGGGCTGGTATAGGGGCTGGTATAGGGCTGGTATAGGGCTGGTATAGGGCTGGTATAGGGCTGGTGTAGGGCTGGTATAGGGTTGGTATAGGGTTGGTATAGGGCTGGTATAGGGCTGGTGTAGGGCTGGTATAGGGCTAATATAAGGCTGGTATAGGGCTGGTATAGGGCTGGTATAGGGCTGGTATAGGGCTGGTATAGGGCTGGAATAGGGATGGTGTAGGGCTGGTATAGGGCTGATATAGGGCTGGTATAGGGTTGGTATAGGGCTGGTGTAGGGCTGGTATAGGGCTAATATAAGGCTGGTATAGGGCTGGTATAGGGCTGGTGTAGGGCTGGTATAGGGCTAATATAAGGCTGGTATAGGGCTGGTATAGGGCTGGTATAGGGCTGGTATAGGGCTGGAATAGGGATGGTGTAGGGCTGGTATAGGGCTGATATAGGGCTGGTATAGGGTTGGTATAGGGCTGGTGTAGGGCTGGTATAGGGCTGATATAGGGCTGGAATAGGGATGGTGTAGGGCTGGTATAGGGCTGATATAGGGCTGGTATAGGGTTGGTATAGGGCTGGTATAGGGCTAATATAAGGCTGGTATAGGGCTGGTATAGGGCTGGTATAGGGCTGGTATAGGGCTGGTATAGGGCTGGTATAGGGCTGGTATAGGGCTGGTATAGGGCTAATATAAGGCTGGTATAGGGCTGGTATAGGACTGGTATAGGGCTGATATAGGGCTGGTATAGGGATGGTATAGGGCTGGTATAGGGCTAATATAAGGCTGGTATAGGGCTGGTATAGGGCTGGTATAGGGCTGGTATAGGGCTGGTATAGGGCTGGTATAGGGCTGGTATAGGGCTGGTATAGGGATGGTATAGGGCTGGTATAGGGCTGGTATAGGGCTGGTATAGGGCTGGTATAGGGCTGGTATAGGGCTGGTATAGGGCTGGTATAGGGATGGTATAGGGCTGGTATAGGGCTGGTATAGGGCTGGTATAGGGGTATAGGGTGGTATAGGGCTGGTATAGGGCTGGTATAGGGATGGTATAGGGCTGGTATAGGGCTGGTATAGGGCTGGTATAGGGCTGGTATAGGACAGTGATTGAGCCAACCCCACCATGGGGCTGGTGTAGGACTGGTGTAGGGCTGGTATAGGGCTAATATAAGGCTGGTATAGGGATGGTATAGGTATTACATTTACATTTTAGTCATTTAGCAGACGCTCTTATCCAGAGCGACTTACAGGAGCAATTAGGGTTAAGTGCCTTGCTTAAGGGCACATCGACAGATTTTTCACCTAGTCGGCTCGGGGATTAGAACCAGCAACCTTTCGGTTACTGGCACAACGCTCTTACCCACTAAGCTACCTGCCGTGGGGCTGTGTTGGAGCAAACCCGACCATGGGACTGGTATAGGATTGCGATGGGGCTGGTATAGGGCTGCAATGGGGCTGGTTGTCACACGTAGTCAGAGTGTGTTTGATTGCTTGTAACTCCATGTTGGAATGAGAAATGAGGATTAAAAGGGTTCCCAATTCAACCCAAGACCTGGGTCTTTCTCCTGATGTGGAAAATATATGTAAGATACAGTATACTGGTGCTGGGAAATACATGATAGTAAGCAGTGCCAACCAGCCCCAGTCTCCTCGACCATCTCCTCATCGAGATCCTCTCTAAGATGCAGCAGTCGCTAGTTCGGACCTATTCATGGTTGGTAAAAGTTCACTTCCAGCAGAACTGGGATTTGACCTCAGCTTTCTTCAAGAGATCTGACCAGAGATGATAATAATGCTCTTGTGTAAATTGAGATTTTGGTATTGACAATGTTATTTATGAAAGAGAGAGAGAGAGACAGAGAGAGAGAGAGATACAGAGAGAGAGACAGCGATAGAGAGAGAGAGAGAGAGAGAGAGAGAGAGAGAGAGAGAGAGAGAGAGAGAGAGAGAGAGAGAGAGAGAGAGAGAGAGAGAGAGAGAGAGAGAGAGAGAGATTGAGAGAGAGACAGAGAGAGAGAGAGAGAGAGAGAGAGAGAGAGAGAGAGAGAGAGAGAGAGAGAGAGAGAGAGAGAAGAGAGAGTGAGAGAGAGAGAGAGAGAGAGAGAGAGAGAGAGAGAGAGAGAGAGAGAGAGAGAGAGAGAGAGAGAGAGAGAGAGAGAGAGAGAGAGAGACAGAGAGACAGAGAGAGACAGAGAGACAGAGAGAGAGAGAGAGAGAGAGAGAGAGAGACAGAGAGACAGAGAGAGAGAGAGAGAGAGAGAGAGAGAGAGAGAGACAGAGAGAGAGAGAGAGAGAGAGAGACAGAGAGAGAGAGAGAGAGAGATTGAGAGAGAGAGAGAGAGCGAGAGAGAGAGAGAGAGCGATACAGAGAGAGAGAGCGATACAGAGAGAGAGAGAGAGAGAGAGAGAGAGAGAGAGAGAGAGAGAGAGAGAGAGAGAGAGAGAGAGAGAGAGAGAGAGAGAGAGAGAGAGAGAGAGAGAGAGAGAGAGAGAGAGAGAGAGAGAGAAAGCGATACAGAGACCTGAACCCTAATAGGGTGACCGTTTACATGAGATATTGCACAGACAGTGAACTTCATCTCGACCACTTTACCTTCTACTTTTGTGTAATAAAATATAAAACATAGACTTGCGTCCTCAATGCAACTTTGGACTATGCAAACACAGAGATAATGGCCTCAGAAAGATATCTAAGGACAGGTGCGTCATTAGTCGCAGACTAAAAACTGTGAATGATGCTGGCAAGGTGTGATTGAGGTAATTAGGTGATTGTTAAAAGGATAAGGGAGGATCGTGGAGTTAAGGAGTCGATCCAGGGTAAATACCTGAGATAAAGACATCCAGGTGATTACTAGGAAGTCCTGGCACACCTAACAAAGGTGCCAGATCACCACAATACCAGGAAGACAAAGGAGGCATTAGATAAAGGAGGCATTAGAAGACACAGCATTATATAATGCTAATATGGGGGGGAAGGAAGGAAAAGTCGACTCTGTTTCATTGCCATGACAGCTAAGAACCAGTAATCCCCTGTAACTATAATCAAATCCCCGTACGTTGACGCTCACTCCACTTTGTTTTGAGTAATATGCTTAGAGTAAATGTTAAGGTATTTTCTTTGCAGGTCCTAAAAATGACTGACGCTTTGGTTACAAATAGTTTCAGAGTGACCTGGTCGAGGATATTTTGAGGTGGAAGTTTAAAACGGATTCATTGTGTTCAAGGTTTGAAGTGTGATGCTGTCGCTTTTGTTGTAGGTGGTGAGGAGAGTGTGATACTGTCAGAAGTCCAGTGTGTAGGATGGAGGAGAGGAGAGGACTCTCAGCAGAAGTTCCAGTGTGTAGGATGGAGGAGAGGAGAGGACTCTCAGCAGAAGAAGTTCCAGTGTTTAGGATGGAGGAGAGAAAGAGGACTCTCAGCAGAGAGTTCCAGTGTTTAGGATGGAGGAGAGAAGAGGACTCTCAGCAGAAGTTCCAGAGTTTAGGATGGAGGAGAGAGGAGAGGACTCTCAGCAGAAGTTCCAGTGTGTGTGGAGGATGGAGGAGAGGAGAGGACTCTCAGCAGAAGTTCCAGTGTTTATGGATGGAGAGAGAGAAGAGGACTCTCAGCAGAAGTTCCAGTGTGTAGGATGGAGGAGAGGAGAGGACTCTCAGCAGAAGTTCCAGTGTGTAGGATGGAGGAGAGGAGAGGACTCTCAGCAGAAGTTCCAGTGTGTAGGATGGAGGAGAGGAGAGGACTCTCAGCAGAAGTTCCAGTGTGTAGGATGGAGGAGAGGAGAGGACTCTCAGCAGAAGTTCCAGTGTGTAGGATGGAGGAGAGGAGAGGACTCTCAACATGTCACTACATAATGTAGCCAACGTAGTGTAAATGTCAGGCCAACAGTTCAATAAAAAGGGACTCTTAAGTAGAAGTATACATGGGTAGAGCTGACCATGAGTAAAGCCTTTAGAATGCCAAAGGATTCAGTTACTTTACTTTCTGGCCTTCATGGTTCATTACAGTTGACCCTCTTTAAGGGCAAAAGTCCATGTAGAAAAACGTCAGATTGACCACGCAAGCACACTGTGGTACTCTACTCTCTGCTGTTTAGTTCATTGCCCCAGTTAACCTACTGGAGGGCAAAAGTCCATTATGAAGAACTTCAGATTAACTCCCACCCACCCCCCCGCCACCTCCAACCCGACCCCCCCCCCCCCCCCCCCCCCCCCCCCACCCCCCACCACCCATCTCTTATTAGCACCAAGCTGCCCAGTAAATCCTGACACGTCATATTTCTTCTCTCCCTCTATTTCCAGGGGTTCCCGCCCCCTCTTACACCCTGCAGCTTTACCCACAAATTCCTCTACTACTCCGCTGGCTCCATCTCTTCCGTCTACCCCGCCATATTAAAATGACATCATCAATAAGGGACGTTATCAATCACTGGCCGTCGTCCGGCCAACCCCACTCCCCCAAATCGATGAGTCCCGTGGTTTGTGTTGTGTAGCGCTAAGCTGATGCAGTGATGCAGGGCCAGGGTTGGGCAGGTTACCAGATAATGCATGGGAAGGAGTCAGGTCCCGCGTCCCAAATGGCAACCTCGTTCCCTACGTAGTGCACTACTTTTGACCGGGGCCCATAGGGAACAAGGTTCCATTTGGGACTCAGAACATTCCGCTTATCATCACTATGTCTCAGAGCTGTGATTATATAACACATAATAACCAAATCCCACTACCCTTCAATGCTTCCTAGCCCAACCTGGTAGCACTGACAGAGACAACATAGCTTCCCTACTACTAAACAATAGACTGGTGACGCTGCCATGCAGTTAATGTACCGTATGTACCACACCATACAATTAGACACGTGCAAACATTTAACATGTTTTTTTTTTTTTTTTTTTACACTACAGTATCTCGCTTTTACAATGTGTGCGTGACAACAATTTTTGAAAGGTGAAGAGAGTTGAGTAGAGTTAAAAAGAGCGTTCAGATTCCAAAGGTTACATTAGGGCATATTGTAGCAGAACAGAACAGAACAGAAGAGAAGAGAAGAGAAGAGAAGAGAAGAGAAGAAGAGAAGAGAACAGAACAGAAGAGAAGAGAAGAGAAGAGAAGAGAAGAGAAGAGAAGAGAAGAGAGAGAGAAGAGAGAAGAGAAGAGAAGAGAAGAGAGAGAAGAGAAGAGAAGAGAAGAGAAGAGAAGAGAAGAGAAGAGAAGAAGAGAGAGAGAAGAGAAGAGAAGAGAGAGAAGAGAGAGAGAGAGAGAAGAGAGGAGAGGAGAGGAGAGGAGAGGAGAGGAGAGGAGAGGAGAGGAGAGGAGAGGAGAGGAGAGGAGAGGAGAGGAGAGGAGAGGAGAGGAGAGGAGAGGGAGAGGAGAGGAGAGGAGAGGAGAGGAGAGGAGAGGAGAGGAGAGGAGAGGAGAGGAGAGGAGGAGAGGCGAGGAGACCAGAGCAGACCAGACCGGACCAGACCAGAGGAGTCCCTCATCATCCCTGTAACTCAGACAATATGAAGTAGAAGCCAGACTCAGAGACTTCCTGTAACTAGTAAACGACTCAGCAAGTTGAAGTAGAGCCACACTTCCTTCTGATTGAAACTAATGCACAGAGCCATGGGGACTGAAACGTGGTGTGACAAATGTGAGGGATCAATATTTGGACACACATTCATTTATTGAGAGAGAGTTATTTAGCCACAGAGTGTAACCGGAGAAAGAATATGTCTGTATTAATCTAACTCAGAAAGGTGAGAGGGAATACAGATGAAATAACTCATTTTAACGCTACAGTTCATTTCAGAGATGGAATTAGCTAGCGCCCCGTCCCATCTCACCCTACCTAACCCGGAAAAGCCACCAGCCACCCACCTCACTGGCATGGAGGAGATTGCTTTCCGAACACAACATGTCACCCCTCTCGTCAGCCCCACACTCCCTCCCTCAAACGAGAAGAAACAACTACAAGAAAGAAAATAAAAGGATCAAGATTAAACTTTTGGGACACATTCATTCTTTTTCCCAAGCTCCTTTTGTATTGATCTCTCCATCCATCACACACACACACTCATCCCTCCATCGTTCTGGGGCGTTTGGTATTGATTACTACTAATGCGTTGGACCTGTCGGTCAGCCTACAGGGAGAGATGGAAGGCTATAGCTGGGGTTGGTGACAGTTTCAGACCAGTTCTTTACCAAAGACAGAGGTGATGTAATGGTGGAAGTGTACTTTGGGGGATCATTGCTGGTTATCACGTTAATAACTCTCCCAGTGTTCCAGCTGAGTGAACATCGGTCTATAGTTAGGAACATCACTGGTCATTCTGTCCCGCTAGCTAGACTTTTGTTTCACTGATACAGCAGGTATCAGTCAGGAGCTGAAATCCTACAGCTGGGTCTCAGGACTGTAGATTGTAGTGCAGGGAAATAGACTTGTTTTAACGTAGTGACCGTTACAACAACCCAACAAAGTGGGGGCTAGGTTTCCTCACATATTATCAGCTGAAGTCACACAGACCCATAGGAGAGGTACGAGTTACATTTACGTCATTTAGCGGACGCTCTTATCCAGAGCGACTTACTATGAGCAATTAGGGTTAAGTGCCTTGCTCAAGGGCACATCGACAGATTTTTTTCACCTAGTCGGCTCGGGGATTAGAACCAGCGACCTTTCGGTTACTGGCACAACGCTCTTAACCACTAAGATACCTGCCGCCCCAAGTCACAGTAGGCTGGATTTACAGGGTGGTTTTCTAGTAGATGGCTGCAATAGTAGTCATGGTTAAATTCATAGAGACATTACATTTCATGTCTTTCTGCACCATGTCTCAGATCTCCATGCGTCGTCATGCCTAACTAAACGTCATAAAGGGAACATCGGTGACAAGTTTCAATTAACAAAAAATTACTTATCGGAAGCTGACAGTCTGAGATAAAAACTCAAGTCACCGTCTGGAGAAAATAGAGACAAAACAACAACCCAGGTATGAAATGTGACTAAATATGAAAGCATTAGACCTCTCACTAAAGGCTTCAATCATACAAAAAATATACAGTGAGGGGAAAAAAGTATTTGATCCCCTGCTGATTTTGTACGTTTGCCCACTGACAAAAACATGATCAGTCTATAATTTTAATGGTAGGTTTATTTGAACAGTGAGAGACAGAATAACAACAAAAAAATCCAGAAAAACGCATGTCAAAAATGTTATAAATTGATTTGCATTTTAATGAGGGAAATAAGTATTTGACCCCCCCTCAATCAGAAAGATTTCTGGCTCCCAGGTGTCTTTTATGGACAGGTGTCTTTTATACAGGTAACGAGCTGAGATTAGGAGCACACTCTTAAAGGGAGTGCTCCTAACATCAGTTTGTTACCTGTATAAAAGACACCTGTCCATAGAAGCAATCAATCAATCAGATTCCAAACTCTCCACCATGGCCAAGACCAAAGAGCGCTCCAAGGATGTCAGGGACAAGATTGTAGACCTACACAAGGCTGGAATGGGCTACAAGACCATCGCCAAGCAGCTTGGTGAGAAGGTGACAACAGTTGGTGCGATTATTCGCAAATGGAAGAAACACAATCTCACAAACTGTCAATCTCCCTCGGCCTGGGGCTCCATGCAAGATCTCACCTCGTGGAGTTGCAATGATCATGAGAACGGTGAGAAATCAGCCCAGAACTACACGGGAGGATCTTGTCAATTATCTCAAGGCAGCTGGGACCATAGTCACCAAGAAAACAATTGGTAACACACTACGCCGTGAAGGACTGAAATCCTGCAGCGCCCGCAAGGTCCCCCTGCTCAAGAAAGCACATATACAGGGCCGTCTGAAGATTGCCAATGAACATCTGAATGATTCAGAGGAGAACTGGGTGAAAGTGTTGTGGTCAGATGAAACCAAAATTGAGCTCTTTGGCATCAACTCAACTTGCCGTGTTTGGAGGAGGAGGAATGCTGCCTATGACCCCAAGAACACCATCCCCACCATCAAACATGGATGTGGAAACATTATGCTTTGGGGGTGTTTTTCTGCTAAGGGGACAGGACAACTTCACCGCATCAAAGGGACGATGGACGGGGCCATGTACCGTCAAATCTTGGGTGAGAACCTCCTTCCCTCAGCCAGGGCATTGAAAATGGGTTGTGGATGGGTATTCCAGCATGACAATGACCCAAAACACACGGCCAAGGCAACAAAGGAGTGGCTCAAGGAGAGGCACATTAAGGTCCTGGAGTGGCCTAGCCAGTCTCCAGATCTTAATCCCATAGAAAATCTGTGGAGGGAGCTGAAGGTTCGAGTTACCAAACGTCAGCCTCGAAACCTTAATGACTTGGAGAAGATCTGCAAAGATGAGTGGAACAAAATCCCTCCTGAGATGTGTACAAACCTGGTGGCCAACTACAAGAAACATCTGACCTCTGTGATTGCCAACAAGGGTTTTGCCACCAAGTACTAAATCATGTTTTGCAGAGGGGTCAAATACTTATTTCCCTCATTAAAATGCAAATCAATTTATAACATTTTTGACATGCGTTTTTCTGGATTTTTTTGTTGTTATTCTGTCTCTCACTGTTCAAATAAACCTACCATTAAAATTATAGACTGATCATGTCTTTGTCAGTGGGCAAACGTACAAAATCAGCAGGGGATCAAATAAATGTTCCCCTCACTGTACTTCAATCCAAACTGGTTATCTAGCAGATTAGTAAGAATGTCTCAAACCGTGTTCAGGAATGGCCTTTCTTACCTTCGATCATACTACAACCTCTCAGTTTCAGTTATTTTAAAATGAAATACTCTCCAAAATATCACTATTTTTAAAACAAGCAATAGAAAGTTGGTTGCAATTTCAGTTTAATCCACCAGAAAAGACAACAAATATTATAACAAATATTATGGTTAAACTCAAATATGCAAACTGATCAAAATAAATAAACTGTATAATCTTTGTAAATTATACCATAAATAGGACTGGTGGAGTTATGTCACACATGCAGCCGACAAAAATATACAGAAATGTCTGCTCTATCCAAAATGACAACCAACTGAGTGCAGCGTTTCCGCAAAAATGGAGGAGGCAAGTGGAAAGGGGAGAAGGTTGGGAACTTGTCAGACCAAAGTTGGCTAAAGAATCAATAAAAAACGTTTCATTTAAGGAACAAAAAATGGACAGCTGTGCCATACAGGTTGCAGAAATTTGGGAGGAGATTGTAGATGGACCGATTCCATGGCACATGGTTTATGAACTGATATACAAATCGATGCCGGATCAAAACGTAGAGTTTTTCGATTAAAATTATAATACATATTTCTTGCAAACAAGAGAATGTTATGTGTATGGGGGATACAACCAACCCAGCTCTGCAGATTTTGCTGCGAAGAGACAGAATCATTAGATAATTTGTTTTGGTACTGCCCATATGTAGTTTGTTTTTGGTCTCAGGTTCAGGAATGGCAGAGCCCCACCAGTTTTGAGCCCCACCTTTATAGCAAGAAAATAAATATATATATATATATATATATATATATATATATATATATATATATATATATATATATATATATATATGTGAGTTAATAAAGCTGCATACAAACTTGGTCTCTTTTTTGCTTTCTTGAGTAAGGCAAAATGCAGGTGTTTCAGCCTAGCTCAGTGCTTTCTGTGGTGGTGGGGCAGCCAGCAGAAAATACGGAGCATAGAGGTTGGTAATGTTCTCTACTTGCGCCGTGATTGGTTCAGTGTTCTGTCACTCATGGGGACACTACGTCACCGCCAAATCTAAGGGTAGAGCTCGAAAATTCAAGCCCCTTGGGTGCTGCCATAGAGTTACATTAGAAGTGCCCATCCAAGAAGGCTTAAGGTCAAGGTCAATGAAGTCAAATCACATTATATCTAAAGCAGCTTTGATTGGACTGATCATGTCAACATCATACTTTCAAAATCTTAGCTAGCAAGCTAGCAGTCATCATTATGAATCACGTTGACAATCTACTGGCAAATCCTTTTTAATCCTTGTCATATGAAGATAAATAATGAAGAGAAATTATAGATAAAACATATCGGTGCTCATCAACCATTGAACATAAACACTACAAAACAAGTTGGAAATCGCAAATTCAACAATGAGTGGTTTGGAAGGAATCAGTGGCTAACTGCAAGCATTGCAAAGCAATCACTAGCCTGCTATTCAGTGGAGTGGGTGTGTGGTCCCAAGTCTGGGTTTAAGGGTATCTTTTCCAAGCTTAAAAGGATAAACATTCAACACAATGGGCCAGAAAAGGGTGAATACATTGACCATGCTGTCAATCCACCATGACTTCTGCCACGCACAAAACAACTGGGAACTCAGAACTGGAAAATCTGATTTCAGTGTGTTCAAGACAACTGATAACTTGGGAAAAAAACGATCTCCGACTGGGACAATACGTTTTGAACGGTCATCCAACTCAGAATTGCAAGTCGGGAACTCAAGCCTCTTTCTAGAGCTCCGACCTGAAGATCACAGATGTCATCATGATTCGACCTTGTTTTTCTTCCGAGTTCCCAGTTGTCTTGAAAGCACCATAAATCCAGAGAATGCAAGACTGCCAACGAAGGACCGCCACGCCACCTTCCTAATCAGGTGAGCACAGCACAACAAGGTGAGTCCAAAAATGTATTGTATGCTGCTGCATAAATTATGTAATATGGCAGGGAGATATGTATACTGTAGCTAAGAAAGTAAGTGTGTGTTGTGGAGTAAGCTGTTAGTAGACCATATGCCTCACCCTAATAATATGGTCCCGTTTCCCCTCCTAATTTCGCCTACTGTTCTGACTTGGTGGTGCACATGTAGCCTATAACCTGTTTTAGAGAAATGTCATCATCAAATATTGTAAGCGCTTTCATTGTCTGCTTATATGCCCCCTTTATTTATCCTATGGTTCTGACTTGGTGTACAGGGAGAACACTGTAAGGACAGCCCATGTTTTGAAATCTGTCGCTGTACATTTCAAAAGTGCTGAACAAATATTTATATTGACTTCGTCCATTCTAGCTCGCTCGTTAATGTCTTAACCAAAATTACGGATTACCTCTTATCCGCTCGTGGTCATTATGCCATAGTTTGTACATCTCAATTGTCAGTAGAAAATGAGGCTGTCATTTAGAGGAACAATTTATTTCATTTCTTGTGCAACCAGAGCTGGTGGGTTACACTGACATGGAAAACTGAAGAAAACTACTTTGTTGATGGGGGCACTTGACTCTCAAATGAAAAGTCAGTACAATCCATAGCTGCTCAGTACCTACTGAACCTAGAAGTAGAACATAACTTCTCCGCTGTGGAACAGATGGCAGCTAAGACGATCTACTGAATACGTTAACAGCGTGTGGGCGTTTTAAAGACGACCAGGAGAAGAGCGTGTAAACAATATTGATTGGTTTCAATGTGTGGATGAAAGCAGTAGGTCTGGTACATGTAACTCTCTCTGCAAGGTTGCTCCGGCAGTACAATTGTACAGTCTGTAATTCTCTAGTTCTAGTCATTAGTAATATTGATCTATTTCATAACCCGTCCACAGTCAGGAGAATTCATCTTATTTAACGCACTGGGCCACTCTAAACCCGTCCACAGTCAGGAGAATTCATCTTATTTAACGCACTGGGCCACTCTAAACCCGTCCACAGTCAGGAGAATTCATCTTATTTAACGCACTGGGCCACTCTAAACCCGTCCACAGTCAGGAGAATTCATCTTATTTAACGCACTGGGCCACTCTAAACCCGTCCACAGTCAGGAGAATTCATCTTATTTAAAAACACTGGGCCACTCTAAACCCGTCCACAGTCAGGAGAATTCATCTTATTTAACGCACTGGGCCACTCTAAACCCGTCCACAGTCAGGAGAATTCATCTTCTTTATTAAGACACTGGGCCACTCTAAACCCGTCCACAGTCAGGAGAATTCATCTTATTAACGGGTCTGGGCCACTCTAAACCCGTCCACAGTCAGGATTGAGCTTATTAAACTGGGCAACTCTAAACCCCTACTGTGGAACTGTATTTTATAACTAGGTGCAAAGTCCACAGTCAGGATAAATTAACGCACTGGGCCACCCCTACAGTCAGGAGAATTCATCTTATTTAACTAGGGCCACTCAAAACCGTCAGCAGTCAGGAGAATTCATCTTATGCACCCCACTGTGGAACTCTAAACCTGTCCACTAGGAGCAAATTCATCTTATTTAACGCACTGCACCTAAACCCGTCCACAGTGTGGAACTCTATAACTAGGAGCAACAGACAGCATATTATTTAAATGCAACTCTAAACCCGTCCACAGTCAGTGGAACTCTTATTTAACTACTGGGCCACTCAAACCCGTCCACAGTCAGGAAATTCATCTAATTTAAGCACCCCTATTGTGAGAACTCTATTTAACTAGGAGCAAAGACAGTCAGGAAATAATTTAAGACACTGCACCCCCGTCCTATTGTGGAGAATGTCTTATTTAACTAGGGCCACTCTAAAGACAGTCATTCAAATAAATGCACCCCTATTGTGGAGAATTAATCTTATTTAACACTAGGTGCAAAGACAGCATAAATAGAATTCATCCCTATTGTGGAACTGTATCTAAACCCGTCCACAGACAGGAGCATAAATTTAACGCATGGCACCTAAACCCGTATTGTGGAGAAATTCATCTGTATAACTAGGTGCAAAGACAGCATAAATAAATGCATCTTATTGTGGAACTGTATAACTAGGTGCAAAGACAGCTTAAATAAACACTGCACCCTCTATTGTGGAACTGTATAACTAGGTGCAAAGACAGCATAAATAAATGCACCCCTATTGTGGAACTGTATAACTAGGTGCAAAGACAGCATAAATAAATGCACCCCTATTGTGGAACTGTATAACTAGGAGCAAAGACAGCATAAATAAATGCACCCCTATTGTGGAACTGTATAACTAGGAGCAAATACAGCATAAATAAATGCACCCCTATTGTGGAACTGTATAACTAGGTGCAAAGACAGCATAAATAAATGCACCCCTATTGTGGAACTGTATAACTAGGAGCAAAGACAGCATAAATAAATGCACCCCTATTGTGGAACTGTATAACTAGGTGCAAAGACAGCATAAATAAATGCACCCCTATTGTGGAACTGTATAACTAGGTGCAAAGACAGCATAAATAAATGCACCCCTATTGTGGAACTGTATAACTAGGTGCAAAGACAGCATAAATAAATGCACCCCTATTGTGGAACTGTATAACTAGGTGCAAAGACAGCATAAATAAATGCACCCCTATTGTGGAACTGTATAACTAGGAGCAAAGACAGCATAAATAAATGCACCCCTATTGTGGAACTGTATAACTAGGTGCAAAGACAGCATAAATAAATGCACCCCTACTGTGGAACTGTATAACTAGGAGCAAAGACAGCATAAATAAATGCACCCCTATTGTGGAACTGTATAACTAGGAGCAAAGACAGCATAAATAAATGCACCCCTATTGTGGAACTGTATAACTAGGAGCAAAGACAAGAGAGACAACTAGACTGTCTGTCTGGAATTTCAGAACAGAACTGAATGATAAGTATTTTTCAATAATTGCCCATTTCCTACTCAAACCACAAGTCACTCACCTCTCCTCTCCCTCTCCTCTCTTCTCTCCTCCCATCTCCAATTCCTCTCCTTCTCCTCTCTTCCTCTCCTCCTCTCCTCTTCCTCTCCTCCTCTTCCTCTCCTCCTCTTCCTCTCCTCTTCCTCTCCTCTTTCTCTCCTCTTCCTCTCCTCCACTTCCTCTCCTCCTCCTCTTCCTCCTCCTCTTCCTCTCCTCCTCTTCCTCTCCTCTTCCTCTCCTCTTCCTCTCCTCCTCTTCCTCTCCTCTTTCTCTCCTCTTCCTCTCCTCCTCCTTCTTCCTCCTCTTCTTCTCCTCTTCCTCTCCTCTTCCGCCTCCTCCTCCTCTCCTCCTCTCCTCCTCTTGGAGTCTATGTAGAGAACAGCCGAAAGTGAGCGTTGTTTGGGCAGATATATTCGGATATATTTCTTCTTAATTGCCCTCATATTTCATATTTAAGGCCTTTAGCACAGATGTTGTCTAACAAACGTTCACAAGTGTTTTGTGAAGCCAGTGAGGCTAGGAGACATGGAGTGAAGGTGATATCTTTCTGAGTGTGTCAAATAGACACTAAGAATACCATGCCTTAGCCAAAACACAACCTGTCATCACACCACAAATGGAACAGCAGATCCCCCAAAACAAGTACCTCTCACGTTCCTTTTTATGAAAACGTTTCATTGCAGAAAAAGATAATGGTCAATAGCTTTGATTACTGCATTTCTCATGTCTAGTGGTGACACAATTCGTTAGGATGCTTCAACCGTGTGTCCGATAATGGATCAGTCTCACCATCCTTTGTTATTTTGTCTGTAGAGGCTACTTTATCACCATTTCTTAGTTCACATTTTCCCCACATCATCTGGCCCATTGTTTGTTGATTTGTTTAATTTACCACTAACCAAACTGAAGGACATTTTATGAAGCGTAACGGCAAGACTTAGCCATTGTTTTGTTTCTCCGGAATCCAGATAGACGACGCCCATTAAACAGTCATTAGTTATCAAAAAATTATAAAATACTCTTAGCGGATCCATAGAAATGAGCTTAAACTGTGTTTCTGTAAACTTTGATTTGGTGGACTCCTACTACATCCATCTTAATCACTTCACTAATTAGCTTTTAATTAGAAGAGAAACTCAAAGGCCTAAAGATCAGAGGGGTGCAGCTGGATGTCTCAGAGGAACAAAGGCCCCAGCTTCTCTGGTGTGCTAACGTTACTTTTCACACCAGTTCTGTAGGTAATGTGGATAATGTATACCATTTGTCAGGATTTACTGCCACGTGATCAGCAGCACGCCCACATCAGAGGTAGTAGCTGACAGAAGAGAGGTGGAAGAGTGATAGAGGTTTTCTAACTTGGCTAATCGGACAAATAAAAACAGACAACTTAAAATGGCCGTCAAACCGTTCATTATTTTCAGACTTTTACTGAGGCTTTTCTCTCCTCTTAGAATCAGTGTTTGCTGTCAGCTAATACAGTATTTCCTTGGATTGAACACAGCCATAATGAGAATCTGTGACCTTTACACTTCTCAACAGCTGCTCTCTGTACACTGAGGAGGTGGAGGAGGTGGAGGAGGAGGAGGCAGAGGAGAGATTAAGGAGGAGGATGGAGGGATGGAGTGATGGAGGTGGAGGGATGGAGGTGGACGGATGGAGCCTTAGTCACATGCATACCTAAGAACCCGGGAGTCTCTGGAGGAATACATTACGGTCCGAACCGACGCCTGAGAAGTCGCTGCTTGGCTTTTCAAAGGAGGACGGGAGGGAGAGGTAAACAGCTGAGGGCTGTAGATCGTAGGTGGCAGAGAGAGAGTTATGCACTGTGGGAAATAGAAAACATGGCTTGCGGCTGAGCAGCAGGGCCAGAATAAGGAGGCTGGGAGGCTAGGAGGCTGGGAGACTGGGAGACTGGGAGGCTGGGAGGCTGGTATTCTGGGAGACTGGGAGGCTGGGAGGGTGGGAGGCTGGGAGGCTAGGAGGCTGGGAGGCTGGGAGGCTGGCATTCTGGGAAGCTAGGAGTTTTGGAGACTGGGAGGCTGGGAGGCTGGGAGGGTGGGAGGGTGGAGACTGGGAGGGTGGGAGGGTGGGAGGGTGGGAGACTGGGAAGGGGGAGGGTGGGAGGGTGGGAGACTGGGAAGGTGGGAGGGTGGGAGGGTGGGAGACTGGGAGGGTGGGAGGGTGGGAGGTGGGGAGACTAGGAGGGTGGGAGGGTGGGAGGGTGGGAGACTGGGAGGGGGAGGGAGGCTCGGAGGCTCAGAGGGTGGGAGGCAGGGAGGCTGGGAGGCTCAGAGGGTGGGAGGCTGGGAGGCTGGGAGGCTGGGCCCCATATGGTCCACATGGCCTGAGGCTGGATGTGGAGGAGGAGTGGAGAGAATGGGGCGGGCCGGCAGGGAGAGACTTGAGAGGTTTCTTACAGTCCAACACTATGAGCTATGAAACGTACTGTCAGCATATGATTAATCGTCAAGGGCCTCAAAGTGTCTTTGTAATGGAAAAATGCAAACTTTCGAATATGTCAACAAACATAAATATGCTAACGATATTGCTCGCATAGCACCTGGCAAAAGTATTTTCCCGAATTCCATTAAATTAACAACAAAGGACAACAACATCAACAACATGTCAGTAAAAAAAGAAAAAAAACATTTTTTCATTAAAAAAATGTCACAGACCAGCGAGGCAATAGTCATAGGGTTCGTCCCAAATGGCACCCTATTCCCTACATAGCGCACTACTTTTATCCAGAGCCCTATGAGGAATAGGGGTGCCGTTTGGGACGCAACCACAGTCATGCTGTTAGAGGAAAGTGGGCCACTACTGCAGGACAGAACCAAGCAGCCGTTTGACGGAACAGCTGAAGGCTTCACGGAGCATTTTCGGAGGAGTGAAACCTCAAACAGAAATGGGGCGCGTCCCAAAATTGCACCCTATTCCCAAATATAGAGCACTACCAGCCTGGTCAAAAAAGTGGTGTCCTATAAAGGGGAATAGGGTTTCCATTTGGGACAGAGATATGGAAATACCCCCAGGTCACCTAGCTAGAGGGAGCCACCGGGCCCAGTCTGGGCTCCCCGCTGGGCTGCTTAGCGCCTGAATAAAAGACGGGCCACCCTGCCTCATGGAACACACAGACACACTAATGAAACGAGTTGTAAGAATTGTAAATTAGTAGCACCCCGTTCCGCCCCCCCCCGCTGTCAGAACACTGGGGTACAGTAAGTGAATGAGTGTTTCTGTGTAAAAGCCTGCTTGTGTTCACGTGGACTCCTTAGATGGCTGTATCATCATAGGATGACTCAGAGGAGGGTTGAGGAGTGTGGATCCACAAAGGGTCAAGACAGGTCCTTGTTTTGCAATCCCTCAATGCTTACAGGTGTGTATGTCTGTGTGGATTTGGACTTTCTGCATGCACGTGTAGCAGATGGGGGGATCTGCGAAACTCACTCCTCAAACCTGAAGTGTCCCCAACGTTAGCTTTTCGGTGGCGCGGCTGGTAAGATGCTTCAAGGAGGGTTGTAATGTGTGTTCGAGAGGCAGAGGTCCTTGGTTCAAGCCTCAGTGTGAGCCGAATCAAGAGGAAGGCGATACTTGCTAAGCAGGTAGCGCGACGTCCTTCACACACGAGCAGGTGAGTATTTGTGTCCACTTGGGGCGTGGTCGGCGAGTGATTGTCTCAACACGTTTAGACTGTGTGCACCTCAACCAATTTACTCCATTGTTAAAGGAATCAAACTGAATTGAATAAGGTAAGTATGCTGAATAATTTTTTTAACAATTGAGCGACTCCAGCATAAGCAGGGGTTAGGATGCTCTCCATTGATTTTCCATCTAAATTGCCTTTTTCAGAGCAAAAATAAATAGCTCCGTGCCACGTAAATAGCGAACATGATAACAGGTCTCACACACGGAGGGAAAATTACAGCATAGTTTCGTTTCCATTTTATTTGTGACTAGATAATGGCAGGGAATCAAACAGAGGCCATTTCCATATTAATCTCGTTCTATTTTCTGTTTTCCCGATGCTTTTGTATCTCCGTGTCACTTCCTCTTTGTGTTGTCGCCTATTTGAAATAGGTTTTGGGGACGATTGCATCTTGTCAAGTTTTCCGCTTGACAAATCACAAATGCTCTCATAGCCGAGATGTCTTTTTGTCCCAAAGTTAGAGATGTGTCACAGGAGGTTTGAGTCCCAAATGGCACCCTATATAGCACACTACTTTTGACCAGGGCCCACCTGTTCCCTATACAGTTCATTCTGAAAGCATCCAGACCCCTTACTTTAACTAGGCAAGTCAGTTAAGAACAAATTCTTATATACAATGACGGCCTACACCGGCCAAACCCGGACGACGCTGGGCCAATTGTGCGCCGCCCTATGGGACTCCCAATCACGGCCAGTTGTGATACAGCCTGGAATCGAAACCAGGGGGTCTGTAGTGACGCCTCAAGCACTGAGATGCAGTGCCTTAGACCGCTGAGATGCAGTGCCTTAGACCGCTGCGCCACTCGGGAGCCACATTTTCCACATTTTGTTACGTTACTGCCTTATTCTAAAATGGAATAAATTATTTTTGCAAATGTATTAAAAATAAAAACCAGAATTACCTTATTAACGTACGTATTCAGACCCTTTGCTATGAGACTCGAAATTAAGCTCAGGTGCATCCTATTTCCTTTGATCATCCTTGAGATGTTTCTACAACTTGATTGGAGTCCACCTGTGGTAAATTCAATTGATTGGACATGATTTGGAAAGGCACACACCTGTCTATATAAGGTCCCACCGGATTGTGTTGAGGCAAAGATCTGGGGAAGGGTACCAAAAAATGTCTGCAGCATTGAAGGTCCCCAAGAATACAGTGGCCTCCATCATTCTGAAATGGAAGTGGTTTGGAACCACCAAGACTCTTCCTAGAGCTGGCCGCCCGGCCAAACTGAGCAATCGGGGGAGCGGGGCCTTGGTCAGGGAGGTGACTAAGAACCTGATGGTCACTCTGACAGAGCTCTAGAGTTCCTCTGTGGAGATGGGAGAAACTTCCAGAAGGACAACCATCTCTGCAGCACTCCACCAATCATACTTTTATGGTAGAGTGGCCAGACGGAAGCTACTCCTCAGTAAAAGGCACATGACAGCCCGCTTGGAGTTTGCCAAAAGGCACCTAAAGGACTCTCAGACCATGAGAAACAAGATTCTCTGCTCTGATGAAACCAAGATTTAACTCTTTGGCCTGAATGCCAAGTGTCACATCTGGAGGAAACCTGGCACCATCCCTAAGGTGAAGCATGGTGGTGGCAGCATCATGCTGTGGGGATGTTTTTCAGCGGCAGGGACTGGGATGCTAGCCAAGATTGAGGGAAAGATGAATGGAGCAAAGTACGTAGATATCCTTGATGAAGCACTCAGGACCTCAGACTGGGGCGAAGGTTCACCTTCCAACAGGACAATGACCCTAAGCATACAGACAAGACAACACAGGAGTGGCTTCGGGATAAGTCTCTGAATGTCCTTGAGTGGCCCAGCCAGAGCCCGGACTTGAACCCGATCGAACATCTCTTGATAGACCTGAAAATAGCTGTGCAGCGACGCTCCCCATCCAACCTGACAGAGCTTGAGAGTATCTGCAGAGAAGAATGGGATAAACTCCCCAAATACAAGTTTGTAATGTCATTACCAAGAAGACTCGAGGCCAAAGGTGCTTCAACAATGTAAAATGATTAAAGGGTCTGAATACTTCTGTAAATGTTATATTTCCTTTTATTATTGTTATTATTATTGTTATTATTATTATTATTTTATTTTTTATTCTAAAAACCTCTATTTGTTTTGTCATTATGGGGTATTGTGTGTAGATTGATGAGAAGAAAAAAAAAGATTTATTCCATTTTAGAATAAGGCTGTAATGTAACAAAATGTGGAAAAAGTCAAGGGGTCTGAATACTTTCCGAATGCACTATGGGTCCTGGTCAAAAGTAGTGCACTACATAGGGAATAGGGTGTCATTTGGGACGCATAGAGGACCTCTGTGTTCCAGCACCAATGTTGTTCAGTATCGTCCCAGGATACTCTGTTCCCATAAATATTTGAAAGGGGGTTGAGGTATATTTTAATTTGTACCCAATTGGAGGACAATAGGAGGGAGCTAGACAGTGTAGTCTAGACAATGGGAGAGCATAGACAGTGTAGTCTGGACAATGGGAGAGCATAGACGGTGTAGTCTGGACAATGGGAGAGCATAGACGGTGTAGTCTGGACAATGGGAGAGCATAGACGGTGTAGTCTGGACAATGGGAGAGCATAGACGGTGTAGTCTGGACAATGGGAGAGCATAGACAGTGTAGTCTGGACAATGGGAGAGCATAGACGGTGTAGTCCGGACAATGGGAGAGCATAGACAGTGTAGTCTGGACAATGGGAGAGCATAGACAGTGTAGTCTGGACAATGGGAGAGCATAGACATTGTAGTCTGGACAATGGGAGAGCATAGACGGTGTAGTCTAGACAATGGGAGAGCATAGACAGTGTAGTCTGGACAATGGGAGAGCATAGACAGTGTAGTCTGGACAATGGGAGAGCATAGACAGTGTAGTCTGGACAATGGGAGAGCATAGACGGTGTAGTCTGGACAATGGTGCATAGACAATGTAGTCTGGACAATGGGAGAGCATAGACAGTGTAGTCTGGACAATGGGAGAGCATAGACAATGTAGTCTGGACAATGGGAGAGCATAGACAGTGTAATCTGGACAATGGGAGAGCATAGACGGTGTAGTCTGGACAATGGGAGAGCATAGACGGTGTAGTCTGGACAATGGGAGAGCATAGACAATGTAGTCTGGACAATGGGAGAGCATAGACAGTGTAGTCTGGACAATGGGAGAGCATAGACAATGTAGTCTGGAGAATTGGGAGAGCATAGACAGTGTAGTCTGGACAATGGGAGAGCATAGACAATGTAGTCTGGACAATGGGAGAGCATAGACAGTGTAGTCTGGACAATGGGAGAGCATAGACGGTGTAGTCTGGACAATGGGAGAGCATAGACGTGTAGTCTGGACAATGGGAGAGCATAGACGTGTAGCCTAGACAACGCTTCAACCTTGTCAGGTTGTGCTGAGACATAAAATAGTACTTTGGACCTTAATGTTGGAATCGTTTTTGGGGGCTTGACTTCACAATGCAGTTTATTACATCTCTGGTTTGATGGCCTCACAAGCTGCTCTGCAGAGGCTTCTTTCATTCATTTGGGATTTTTCATCTTTAAAAAAAAAAGAATACCTTCAAGTTTAAACACCATGACTTCACGCATCCCATTGGAACGTCATAGTATCAGCGATTATCAGGGGGATGAAATCCAACAATCATAAAACGACACCAGAAGAACGTACAAGAGCTGGGCAGACACTCGGTTAACGTGGTGAGCACTGTCTTTTCCTACAGAATTTGCTGAATGTGGGTAAATTCATTCCCTGTCTAATGTAGTGTGGCCAGGGACACATTACCACGTTACCATACGGAGGCTAAACGGATCCCCTCCGTGCCCCATTAAGCCAGTTGGTGTGTCCACGGTTACCGTTAGGCCCAAACCTCGCCCCCCGCTACCCGCCCGCCCTATCATGGTCCTATCACGGCCAAAGCAGCAGCAAAGTGAGAGACGATGCTCATTTTCAGCCTCACCGCGTTTGCATTTGCCCCAAAATCGAGACGGTCGGTCAGCGCTTTGCTGCGCAGCGCTCGTTCACAAGACCATTACCTCAGAAATCGGAGAAACGTTTTAAAGGTGACACACGTGCGCGGTTGGCAGAGGGAAAATGCTTCATCATCAGATGAATTAGCTGTCAGAAAAGCGGCCAGGCATCCTATCTATCTATCTTTCTTTTTTCTCTCTCTCTGTGTTTGAACGTATTGTAAGGCAAGGCCCTTTTCTGTAGCATAATTTCAATTTGTTCCAGTACAAAGGTAGTGATGCCTCGCTGAATTAAATGAACATTTAATTGTACGATCCATATCGGAGCGGCTACGCTTTACCCCAGAGCCCTCTATCTCCCCTCAGGAGGGTTTCGTTAGACTGCTGTGTCATCAGATGCACTCCTAGCATCCTACCAAATGGCACCGCGTTCCCTCTACAGCGCGCTACTTATGACCAGCATGTGAGCTTGATCACACTTGACTACAGGGTTATAGTTGACATCAGATCAACTCTACAGCAGGGAATCATTGATCCAGGGGGGGAAAACTAACAACTACTAATTATCTTTCATCCATTTAACAATAACAATATCCAGTACACTAACTATATACTCTCTGTGTTTGGGATAAACCATGGAGGATGGGGGAGTGTCCCAAACAGCACCCTAGCTCTCATTGGTTTGGCTTTAATTCCCCCCCCCCCCCCTTCTCAACTCATTACAATCTGTAATGATCTGGCTTTGACTCCGCCCCTTCTCAACTCATCACAATCTGTAATGATCTGGCTTTGACTCCGCCCCTTCTCAACTCATCACAATCTGTAATGATCTGGCTTTGACTCCGCCCCTTCTCAACTCATCACAATCTGTAATGATCTGGCTTTGACTCCGCCCCTTCTCAACTCATCACAATCTGTAATGATCTGGCTTTGATTCGATATTTCTTCATTGTCTTTTTCACAGATTTTTGCTTTACTGTGATTCATGACAAAAAAAAGAAAGAGAGACGTGGTATAGACTAGACATGATGTCAAACTTACACATTCATGAGAGGAAAAACTAAACCAATGAGAGCTAGGGTGCTGTTTGGGACACTCCCCGTCCTCCGTGGTTTATCCCAAACACAGAGAGTATATAGTTAGTGTATTGGATATTGTTATTGTTTAATGGATGAAAGATAATAGTAGTTGTTAGTTTGCCCCCCCTGGATCAATGATTCCCTGCTGTAGAGTTGATCTGATGTCAACTATAACCCTGTAGTCAAGTGTGATCAAGCTCACATGCTTTAGTGGGGTGCAGGGCCGGAACAAGTCGTTATAAACAAACAAACAACATTTTCCATCCTGCAGGTCAAATGCCCAGATGAAGATCCTTGCAGGATCGAAATGGTCACCTAAATGGTTGTCAGCATGTTGAGTCATGGTCTCCTGGAGGTTTTGTGTAGTTCCCGGTTTGTCCTGGGGATGTCCCCAAGGACATTTTTAGGACGTTGTTTCAGGGATGTCACCTGAAGGTCTCAAATAAACATTCAAAAAAAAACATTCTACCTCGGACACCCTATTTTCATTACCCATCACCCCTTGTTGATGCGGCCAAGCCCATCAAGGCCCTGATTGGTGAACCACTGATCCATTCAGAGCTTTTTGTCTTTCGGCAAACAGTGCTTTCAACTTACATATTTGACACAATTTGACACACATTACATTGTGTATTTTTATTCATACAGTAATTATTACTTAACATGTCCTCACCTGGGATTTGAACTCACAACCCCTTGGTTCACGGCAATCTTGCTGCTATTTACACTTCAAAGTCAATCTCAGCTCTGTTAAAAATACACTCAAGAAAAACTATTATATTTATCATAGTGATTCAGGAGTAAAATTCAAACAGAATAATATGCCCCACCAAAATTAGACAACTATACTAAAAACTCAAACTCAAATAGCTGAAATAAGTAAATGAAGTCAATGAGAAAATAGTTAGATTAACTGGTCATTAACATAGTAGTGCAGATGGCATCTTTTGTTAAATGCAGATATTTATTATAGGTAATACATGTGTAGTGGACTGTAGCATACCCCAAATCCAGAGGTTGTGAGTTCAAATCCCAGGTGGGGTCATATTGAAATGTCAGTACTGAGTGATCATGTCAAATGTAATCATATTGTCATTGATTAAAGATTTGTACACTACTTTAGCCGAACAGCGTACCACTTACCTTAAAACCCCCATTTAATTATTTATACCATTTTAAAAAAATGTATACCAATTTAAACCATTGAATGACTTTACTTATAATGGTTTGGGACACTTGGGACAATCAAGCAAGCTTCAAGGGATCATGACACAACGTCCAAAAATGTCCTAAAAACATCCTCAGAGACATCCCCGAGATAAACCGGGAACTAGACAAAACCTCCAGGGGACCATGACATAACGTCCCAAGAACATCCTAAAAACGTATTGGGGGAAGTCCCCGGGTCAAACCGGGAGCTAGAAAAAGGTTCCCCAGAACTTTCAGAACTTCAGAACTTTCCCAGAACGTCAGAGGGATAACGTCCTCAGGACATCCCCTGGTTTCTGGGAATAACCTCACGTTATAATATCATCACTGTTCTCTGCTTTACTCCATACTTCCAGGGTATTGTTGTTGCAGGGGTTTGATTGTTCAGTCTATTTGCTAATTATTTTGATTTGTTTGTGATATTTATTTCATTATAATCTCTTTGTCAGAACTTTTTCTAGTTTGACAAGAATATGACTGAAAATGAGCTTTCAACATTGTTTAGTGACCGTTTTGGACTATTTGCTCTTACCCATATAAAAACATATTGCACTAGCAAATCACAAGGCTCACAATTCACAGCGTTTCTCAAAATAAACTGCTCCTACAACCATACATCCCTCCCATCTGGCCTTCCAAATTCCCCCAGAACCTCATCGTTAGGGAGGGTAAAGCAGACTGATGAGGCCCTCAGGTATCAAGGATGATCAAGGCATCCTTGATGTGAGAAACTTGAACCAGTTTCCCCCCAAATTACAAGGTTGTGTCCCAATAATCTCACCTTCCTACTGAAGTGTGCACTTGTTCACTACTCCCCACAAATTTAAAAGCATTCCCACTGGGCAAAAACGGGTTGAATCAACGTAGTTTCCATGTCATTTCAACCAAAACATTCAGTATGATGACGTTGAATCAACATGGAAAACTGATTGGATTTGAAAAAGGTCATCAATGTAAGGGAATTTCGTATTTTTTTCACCCAACTTTTAACCTAAATCCTATGTCAGGGTGCAATATTGGGTTGATTTCATGTTGAATTCACGTTAGTAAGACAACTCAACCAAATGTAAATAAAACTAGACGTTGAACTGACGTCTGTGCCCAGTGGTTTGGAGTGGTGTAGGCATGGGCTAGAGAGAGTTTCCTTATACCAGTCATTTCCTTTTAAATCAATGAAGGGAAGTGAACAAGTGTACACTTCAGAAGAAAGGAGAGGTTCTTGGGACGCACCCAAGCTCTGCCAGATATTTGGTGTTCTAGTCACACGCTGGTTGATTTACTACCCGTTTGCAGATGAATACATTAATGTGACATTAGGACCTTGTTAAGGCCTGTGAGTAAACTCGGCCTCATTATTCAGGGCAGGAAGTTGCATCGTCAGCCCTAAACAAAGCAGGAAGTAATTAAGACCTGTTTTCAGAGAGAGAGGTAGCAAATATCACTCTGACCTTTTCTGTCATGGATATCTCTCGCTCTCTCTCTCTCCCTCCCTCTCTCTCTCTCTCTCTCTCTCTCTCTCTCCCTCTCTCGCTCTCTCGCTCTCTCGCTCTCTCGCTCTCTCTCTGTCTCTCTGTTGAGGCCGTTAAATTGAGTCTGAAAAGTTACCTTAGTTTAACCTTACCCTTGAAGTAATTTGCTGTGCAGATGAGAGAAAATTTGTACATTTTCCAAGAGGATCCTTTAATCTTACAAATATTTATCTGTAAAATCGAAAACCGTTTCTCAGGCCTTCACTGAAAGTAGCTGCATTATCATGTGTCATATTCCACGTAGTTTTCAGTATGACTGTTTTTCCCAACGGAGAGAGCCACACAATTCTAAACCTGATTTTTGTCTTCTGAAACAAACAATCATCCACAGCCGTCCCCTTGAGAGAAGGCAGTCAGTCCGTCTCTAATCTCCACGTCTTTCACACAATTTCCAAGATATCCTGCTTACTATCTTACTACGTATTAAAGCCTTGAGAGCCTTGAAAGCAAACTCAAAAACGGAGTAGTTATCAATGCCTCTCATAACAGCAATGACAGTCATATTGATGGGCCCAGCCTAGATTGTGTCCAGGCACAGCGGTGCGTGAAGTATTCTGTCTGATCAGATACAATACCAATAGCAGCCGAGTCAGCAGCTAGGAGATGAATGCTGTGATTGCAATTAATTGACGTTGGTTGAGATGATCCAGTTGGGAGCTCATCATTACAAATGGATCTGTCTACCTTCAGGCCCTCTATCTGCACAACCAAAAAAACTCATCACAATCTGTAATGATCTGGCTCTAACCCCCCCCTTCTGAACTCATAACAATATATAATGATCTGGCTTTGACTCCGCCCCTTCTCAACTCATCACAATCTGTAATGATCTGGCTTTGACTCCGCCCCTTCTCAACTCATTACAATCTGTAATGATCTGGCTTTGACTCCGCCCCCTTCTCAACTCATCACAATCTGTAATGATCTGGCTTTAAACTCCCCCCCCCAACCATCACAATCTTCTCAATTTGACTCCGCCCCTTCTCAACTCATTACAATCAGTAATGATCTGGCTTTAACTCCCCCCCCTTCTCAATTCATCACAATCTGTAGAGGAAAGAGGAGACATAGTAATTCAACAACACCGTCTCCGTGGATAAAGATCGAAACATACAATAATTCACTGAATCTAGATAATTGTGTCAAACAGGAACAATGGGGAAGCACACAATTAATGAGGTGACACACGCACACACATACACACGCACACACACACACACACACAGTTTTGTCTTGCTAAGCGACTCTCAAAACGTGTGTAATTATGTGTTGATTAATTAACCTTTGTATTCCGAAGCGCCTCTTTCTGCTAGCATCTGTTAACCTTTGAACCCATAATGAGTGTGCTGGGGATAACGAGAGTAATGGACTGGTGAGCCTAAAGACATACGTTATGTATGGTTTGTGTATACATTATGTATACATTATATATACGTTATGTGTGGTTTGTGTATACGTTATGTATATATTATATATACGTGTGGTTTGTGTATACGTTATGTATACATTATATATACGTTATGTGTGGTTTGTGTATACGTTATGTATACATTATATATACGTTATGTGTGGTTTGCGTATACGTTATGTATATATTATATATACGTTATGTGTGGTTTGTGTATACGTTATGTATACATTTTATATACGTTATGTGTGGTTTGTGTATACGTTATGTATACATTACATTTTAGTCATTTAGCAGACGCTCTTATCCTTGCTCAATGGCACATTGACAGATTTTTCACCTAGTCGGCTCGGGGATTAGAACCAGCGACCTTTCGGTTACTGGCACAACGCTCTTAACCACTAAACTACCTGCCGTAAGCATTATATATACGTTATGTATGTATATGTGTGGTTTGTGTATACGTTATGTATACATTATATATACGTTATGTGTGGTTTGTGTATATGTTATGTATACATTATATATACGTTATGTGTGGTTTGTGTATACGTTATGTATACATTATGTATACGTTATTGTGGTTTGTGTATTGTGTTATTATATATACGTTATGTGTGGTGTATATAGTTATGTATACTTTATGTTATGTGTGGTTTGTGTATACGTTATGTATACACGTTATGTGTGTACGTTATATATTATATATACGTTATGTGTGTTTGTGTATACGTTATGTATACATTATATATACGTTATGTGTTGTTTGTGTGTACGTTATGTGTATATCATATATACGTTATGTGTGGTTTGTGTATACGTTATGTGTACGTTATGTGTGGTTTGTGTATACGTTATGTATACTTTATGTGTGGTTTGTGTGTACGTTATGTGTACGTTATGTGTACGTTATGTGTACGTTATGTGTATGTTGTGTACGTAATGTGTGGTTTGTCCTAAATGTACACCTCTATGGTTGTACTCAAATGTTTACATTCTTACTTTTTGGGAGATTAACTTTCTTAGAAAATAATCTTTGAATATTCCAGTAATTTCCCCAGATATTGTGACATGTCGATATACTATTTTAAAAGGTACTAGCTGTATGGTTTCTACTAGCTGTATGGTTTCTACTAGCTGTATGGTTTCTACTAGCTGTATGGTTTCTACTAGCTGTATACTAGTGTATGGTTTCTACTAGCTGTATGGTTTCTACTAGCTGTATATGGTTTCTACTAGCTGTATGGTTTCTACTAGCTGTATGGTTTCTACTAGCTGTATGGTTTCTACTAGCTGTATGGTTTCTACTAGCTGTATGGTTTCTACTAGCTGTATAGCTGTATGGTTTCTACTAGCTGTATGGTTTCTACTAGCTGTATGGTTTCTACTAGCTGTATGGTTTCTACTAGCTGTATGGTTTCTACTAGCTGTATGGTTTCTACTAGCTGTATGGTTTCTACTAGCTGTATGGTTTCTACTAGCTGTATGGTTTCTACTAGCTGTATGGTTTTTCTACTAGCTGTATGGTTTCTACTAGCTGTATGGTTTCTACTACTAGCTGTATGGTTTCTACTATGGTTTCTACTACTAGCTGTATGGTTTTCTACTAGTCACATGCTACTACTGTATGGTTTCTATTTAAATGACTGCTCATTACTTATAACTTCATTGTTGAATCAATACCACCTCATAAGTGTTAATCCAGGGTCACCCCAGTCACATGGAGGCACTCCCCCTCATCAACCCTGTTGGATAAATCATCAACCCTGTTGGATAAATCACCAACCCTGTTGGATAAATCACCAACCCTGTTGGATAAATCATCAACCCTGTTGGATAAATCATCAACCCTGTTGGATAAATCATCAACCCTGTTGGATAAATCATCAACCCTGTTGGATAAATCATCAACCCTGTTGGCTAAATCATCAACCCTGTTGGATAAATCATCAACCCTGTTGGATAAATCATCAACCCTGTTGGATAAATCACCAACCCTGTTGGATAAATCATCAACCCTGTTGGATAAATCATCAACCCTGTTGGATAAATCACAACCCTGTTGGATAAATCATCAACCCTGTTGGATAAATCATCAACCCTGTTGGATAAATCATCAACCCTGTTGGATAAATCATCAACCCTGTTGGATAAATCATCAACTCTGTTGGATAAATCATCAACCCTGTTGGATAAATCATCACCCCTGTTGGATAAATCATCAAACCTTTTGGCTAAATCATCAAATCTGTTGGATAAATCATCAACCCTGTTTGATAAATCATCAACCCTGTTGGCTAAATCATCAACCCTGTTGGATAAATCATCAACCCTGTTGGATAAATCATCAACCCTGTTGGATAAATCACCAACCCTGTTGGATAAATCATCAACCCTGTTGGATAAATCACCAACCCTGTTGGATAAATCATCAACCCTGTTGGCTAAATCATCAACCCTGTTGGATAAAACATCAACCCTGTTGGATAAATCATCAACCCTGTTGGATAAATCATCACCCTGTTGGATAAATCATCAACCCTGTTGGATAATCATCAACCCTGTTGATAAATCATCAACCCTGTTGGATAAATCATCAACCCTGTTGGATAAATCATCAACCCTGTTGGATAAATCATCAACCCTGTTGGATAAATCATCAACCCTGTTGGATAAATCATCACCCTGTTGGATAAATCATCAACCCTGTTGGATAAATCATCAACCCTGTTGGATAAATCATCAACCCTGTTGGATAAATCATCAACCCTGTTGGATAAATCATCAACTCTGTTGGATAAATCATCAACCCTTTTGGCTAAATCATCAAATCTGTTGGATAAATCATCAACCCTGTTGGATAAATCATCAACCCTGTTGGCTAAATCATCAACTCTGTTGGATAAATCATCAACCCTGTTGGATAAATCATCAACCCTGTTGGATAAATCATCACCCTGTTGGCTAAATCATCAACTCTGTTGGCTAAAACATCAACCCTGTTGGCTAAATCATCAATCCTGTTGGATAAATCATTAACCCTGTTGGCTAAATCATCAACCTGTTGGCTAAATCATCAATATTTTTCTCAAGTGTACTGCGACTTAGGTTTTTCTGTACACTGGTTCATGACCAGACCTGACCTGACCTCAGCCAGTCAAACACCAGACTGAAACCACATAACGACAAAGATTCATCCGGAACAATCTCTCCAATCTGATTGGTTAAGATGTGCTAATAATAATAATAATAAATAATATGCCATTTAGCAGACGCTTTTATCCAAAGCGACTTACAGTCATGTGTGCATACATTTTTACGTAAGGGGTGGTCCCGGGGATAAAACCCACTACCCTGACGTTACAAGCGCCGTGCTCTACCAGCTGAGCTACAGAGGACCACCTGTACGGTGCCCGCCTGTCACTTCAAATATGGTACCCGCTACGCCACAACCCGACAAGTGTCATTCATTTTGGTCCTTGAGGAAAAGAAAACTAAGATTATATTCAGTATTAAAGCATGTCACCTCGCTAGCCCCCGAAGGGGTTCTTGCCATGCATCTATTAAAAAAGCTGAATGTATTCATTAATTTCCCTGTTCATCTAGAGTGACAACACCCACGTAACGTACGCTGTCCAGCTAAAAGATGAAAAATAAATTGTCTACCCCTATCTGTTGTCTGTTTATTCTGCGAGCCGGCAAGCAATTTGACAGTTAATTTTCTTAGCGGGAGTGGATTTTGTTTTTTCATGAACGTATTAAAATTACAACTCAATTAACTAGCCTCCTTCAATCCGAAGCCTAAGAGCCAAGGAAGTCAATGGCACTTTGTTATGAGTACTTTTCCTTAGACAAAAAGGTAACGCAAACATGCAAGCAAAGTTCTAAGATATCCTCAAAGAGTATGTTTTTTTGTAGGGGATGTGTTTCACTGCATGAATACTATAAGAATAAAGAGACTGTGACAAAAAACATTTAATACAACTTAAACTGTACAGTATAAGACCTTAAAGGGTTTTCCTATCAGAATCCACCATAGTGTTAGTGTTAGGTTAGGGTTCCTGTCAGAATCCACCATAGTGTTAGTGTTAGGTTAGGGTTCCTGTCAGAATCCACCATAGTGTTAGTGTTAGGTTAGGGTTCCTGTCAGAATCCACCATAGTGTTAGTGTTAGGTCAGGGTTCCTCTCAGAATCCACCATAGTGTTAGTGTAGGGTTAGGGTTCCTCTCAGAATCCACCATAGCACTGTGCGCTTTAGGGACATCACTAATTAATGATCAAGGTAATGAATCATTGAAGACAGTCTGTAGAACATATGCTCTCACAGTTTAGCGTGAAGTCAAGTTTCGTTATTAAAACCCTTAAAGGTTTATCTACTTAACGAGCTACTTATCCACGTCATGACATCACAAAGTCAACAAGATGTGGGAATAAAACCCAAAGAGAAATTAAAACACACCACAATGCCTTTTAATGAAGCCTACAATACAGATATGTTTTAATTTGATCTTCCTGTTCTCGCAGAGAATCAAAATTGTAGTATGATTCAAGGTTTAAAAAGGCTTCTAAAGTTTGTAATTTCCACTTTAAAATGACAGACTTGATTTATACTAACTACAAATTTATCAAGCCCTACAAAAAAGTCCATTATTTATAATCCACTTAATCATTCACATTTCCTGTTTACGCAGCATTATTTTCCTGCTGTGAGAAACAGGTTAAATTAAGAAAGTGAATCTGCATGCCAGTATAGCACACTGCAGGAGCCATACAGGCATGGTTAACTGCATGTTATTGGACCTAAACATCTTGGATTAGTGATGGTTAACTGCATGTTATTGGACCTAAACATCTTGGATTAGTGATGGTTAACTGCATGTTATTGGACCTAAACATCTTGGATTAGTGATGGTTAACTGCATGTTATTGGACCTAAACATCTTGGATTAGTGTTGGTTAACTGCATGTTAATGGGGGCTAAACATCTTGGATTAGTGATGGTTAACTGCATGTTAATGGACCTAAACATCTTGGATTAGTGATGGTTAACTGCATGTTAATGGACCTAAACATCTTGGATTAGTGATGGTTAACTGCATGTTAATGGACCTAAACATCTTGGATTAGTGATGGTTAACTGCATGTTAATGGACCTAAACATCTTGGATTAGTGATGGTTAACTGCATGTTAATGGACCTAAACATCTTGGATTAGTGATGGTTAACTGCATGTTAATGGACCTAAACATCTTGGATTAGTGATGGTTAACTGCATGTTAATGGACCTAAACATCTTGGATTAGTGTTGGTTAACTGCATGTTAATGGACCTAAACATCTTGGATTAGTGATGGTTAACTGCATGTTAATGGACCTAAACATAGTGGATTAGTGTTGGTTAACTGCATGTTAATGGACCTAAACATCAGTGGATTAGTGATGGTTAACTGCATGTTAATGGACCTAAACATCTTGGATTAGTGATGGTTAACTGCATGTTAATGGACCTGGGTCTTGGATTAGTGATGGTTAACTGCATGTTAATGGACCTAAACATCTTGGATTAGTGATGGTAAACTGCATGTTAATGGACCTAAACATCTTGGATTAGTGTTGGTTAACTGCATGTTAATGGACCTAAACATCTTGGATTAGTGTTGGTTAACTGCATGTTAATGGACCTAAACATCTTGGATTAGTGTTGGTTAACTGCATGTTAATGGACCTAAACATCTTGGTTAGTGATGGTTAACTGCATGTTAATGGACCTAAACATCTTGGATTAGTGATGGTTAACTGCATGTTATTGGACCTAAACATCTTGGATTAGTGTTGGTTAACTGCATGTTAATGGACCTAAACATCTTGGATTAGTGTTGGTTAACTGCATGTTATTGGACCTAAACATCTTGGATTAGTGTGGTTAACTGCATGTTAATGGACCTAAACATCTTGGATTAGTGATGGTTAACTGCATGTTAATGGACCTAAACATCTTGGATTAGTGATGGTTAACTGCATGTTAATGGACCTAAACATCTTGGATTAGTGATGGTTAACTGCATGTTAATGGACCTAAACATCTTGGATTAGTGATGGTTAACTGCATGTTATTGGACCTAAACATCTTGGATTAGTGATGGTTAACTGCATGTTAATGGATCTAAACATCTTGGATTAGTGATGGTTAACTGCATGTTAATGGACCTAAACATCTTGGATTAGTGATGGTTAACTGCATGTTAATGGACCTAAACATCTTGGATAGTGTGGTTAACTGCATGTTATTGGACCTAAACATCTTGGATTAGTGATGGTTAACTGCATGTTAATGGACCTAAACATCTTGGATTAGTGATGGTTAACTGCATGTTAATGGACCTAAACATCTTGGATTAGTGATGGTTAACTGCATGTTAATGGACCTAAACATCTTTGATTAGTGATGGTTAACTGCATGTTAGATGGACCTAAACATCTTGGATTAGTGTTGGTTAACTGCATGTTAATGGACCTAAACATCTTGGATTAGTGATGGTTAACTGCATGATAATGGACCTAAACATCTTGGATTAGTGATGGTTAACTGCATGTTAATGGACCTAAACATCTTGGATTAGTGTTGGTTAACTGCATGTTAATGGACCTAACATCTTTGATTAGTGATGGTTAACTGCATGTTAATGGACCTAAACATCTTGGATTAGTGATGGTTAACTGCATGTTAATGGACCTAAACATCTTGGATTAGTGTGGTTAACTGCATGTTAATGGACCTAAACATCTAATGTGATGGTTAACTGCATGTTAATGGACCTAAACATCTTGGATTAGTGTTGGTTAACTGCATGTTAATGGACCTAAACATCTTGGATTAGTGATGGTTAACTGCATGTTAATGGGACCTAAACATCTTGGATTAGTGATGGTTAACTGCATGTTAATGGACCTAAACATCTTGGATTAGTGATGGTTAACTGCATGTTAATGGACCTAAACATCTTGGATTAGTGTTGGTTAACTGCATGTTAATGGACCTAAACATCTTGGATTAGTGATGGTTAACTGCATGTTAATGGACCTAAACATCTTGGATTAGTGTTGGTTAACTGCATGTTAATGGACCTAAACATCTTGGATAGTGATGGTTAACTGCATGTTAATGGACCTAAACATCTTGGATTAGTGTTGGTTAACTGCATGTTAATGGACCTAAACATCTTGGATTAGTGTTGGTTAACTGCATGTTAATGGACCTAAACATCTTGGATTAGTGATGGTTAACTGCATGTTAATGGACCTAAACATCTTGGATTAGTGATGGTTAACTGCATGTTAATGGACTTAAAATCTTGGATTAGTGTTGGTTAACTGCATGTTATTGGACCTAAACATCTTGGATTAGTGTTGGTTAACTGCATGTTAATGGACCTAAACATCTTGGATTAGTGATGGTTAACTGCATGTTAATGGACCTAAACATCTTGGATTAGTGTTGGTTAACTGCATGTTATTGGACCTAAACATCTTGGATTAGTGATGGTTAACTGCATGTTAATGACCCTAAACATCTTTGATTAGTGATGGTTAACTGCATGTTAATGGACCTAAACATCTTGGATTAGTGATTGGTTAACTGCATGTTAATGGACCTAAAACATCTTGGATTAGTGATGGTTAACTGCATGTTAATGGACCTAAACATCTTGGATTAGTGATGGTTAACTGCATGTTAATGGACCTAAACATCTTGGATTAGTGTTGGTTAACTGCATGTTAATGGACCTAAACATCTTGGATTAGTGATGGTTAACTGCATGTTAATGGACCTAAACATCTTGGATTAGTGATGGTTAACTGCATGTTAATGGACCTAAACATCTTGGATTAGTGATGGTTAACTGCATGTTAATGGACCTAAACATCTTGGATTAGTGATGGTTAACTGCATGTTAATGGACCTAAACATCTTGGATTAGTGTTGGTTAACTGCATGTTAATGGACCTAAACATCTTGGATTAGTGATGGTTAACTGCATGTTAATGGACCTAAACATCTTGGATTAGTGATGGTTAACTGCATGTTAATGGACCTAAACATCTTGGATTAGTGATGGTTAACTGCATGTTAATGGACCTAAACCATCTTGGATTAGTGTGGTTAACTGCATGTTAATGGACCTAAACATCTTGGATTAGTGATGGTTAACTGCATGTTAATGGACCTAAACATCTTGGATTAGTGTTGGTTAACTGCATGTTATTGGACCTAAACATCTTGGATGAGTGATGGTTAACTGCATGTTAATGGACCTAAACATCTTGGATTAGTGTTGGTTAACTGCATGTTAATGGACCTAAACATCTTGGATTAGTGATGGTTAACTGCATGTTAATGGACCTAAACATCTTGGATTAGTGTTGGTTAACTGCATGTTAATGGACCTAAACATCTTGGATTAGTGTGGTTAACTGCATGTTAAGGGACCTAAACATCTTGGATTAGTGATGGTTAACTGCATGTTAATGGACCTAAACATCTTGAATTAGTGATGGTTAACTGCATGTTAATGGACCTAAACATCTTGGATTAGTGTTGGTTAACTGCATGTTAATGGACCTAAACATCTTGAATTAGTGATGGTTAATTGCATGTTATTGTATCTAAATGTGTTGGATGACTGATGGTTAATTGCATGTTAATGGACCTAAACATCTTGGATGAGTGATGGTTAATTGCATGTTATCTAAACATGCTGGATGACTGATGGTTAATTGCATGTTATCTAAACATGTTGGATGAGTGATGGTTAATTGCATGTTATTGTATCTAAACATGTTGGATGAGTGATGGTTAACGTTCCATGTTAATGGTATCTAAATGTGTTGGATTAGAGAGCAAACTGCATGAACAATTTAAAGGACCTAGCTCCTAATCATTGAGTGAATTCTATATTATCATCCAGATAAACATCTTCTATTCTATATTGTAATCCAGATAATCTACCAAGCATAATCGTATTATAATCCAGATAATCTATTGGATCTAATGGCCTGTTATAATCCTGCCACTTGCACCAATTCTATATTATCATCCAGTAATCCATTGATCGGTCTATATTATGTTACTGATAATGCTATTGACCACCAATCTATATTTTCATCGTAATCCATTGCTCTATTCTATATTGTGCCCAGATATCTAATCTAATCTATATGTTAATGGACCAGATAATCTATTGATCTAATCTATATTATAATACAGCATAATCTATTGATCTAATCTATATTATAATACAGATAATCTATTGCTGCTATTCTATATTGTAATCCAGATAATCTATTGATCTATTCTATATTGCTATCATCCAGATAATCTGGACTGATCTGATGGTTTTATATGTATAATACAGGTAATCTATTGCCCACCCTAATCTATAACAGATAATTGCTCTATTCTATATTGTAATCCAGATGGTAACTCCCACGCATGTTAATCTATTCTATATTAAACATCCAGATAATCTATGGATCTATTCTATATTATGGACCAATAATCTTGATCTAATCTATATTGTAATCCAGATAATCTATGCATGTTCTATATTATCCTAAACATCTTGGATAATCAATTGCTCATGTTATTGGACCAGATAATCTATTGATCTAGTGATGGTTAACTGCATGTTAATGGACCTACATCTATATTAGTGTTGGATAATCTATTGTTAATGGACCTAAATTGTTGGATTAGTGATAATGCTGTTATGGACCTAATCATCTTATATGAGTTAGATAATCCATTGCTTAACTCTATATTAGATGGATCTAATCTATATTATATACAGATAATCCATTGCCTCTATTCTATATTGTACTCCATGTCTATTGATCTACCTATGTTTAATCCAGATAATGGTTAACTGCATGTATATGGATCTAAATAATCAATTAGTGATCTAACTATATTATCAATCCAGATAAACATCTCTAATCTATGATGTATAATACAGATAATGTATGGACCTAAACATCTTGAATTAGTGACAGATTAATTGCATTCTTATTGTATCTAAATAATCTATTGATGGTTAATTGCATGTTATCATCCAGACCTAAACATCTTGGATCTAGTGATGGTTAAATGCATAATCTATTGATCTAAACATGCTTATGACTGATAATCTATTGCTGCATTCTATATTGTAATCCAGAAATCTATGATCTATTCTATATTATCATCCAGCATAATCTATTGTATCTAAACATATTGTAATCCAGATAATCTATTGATCTAATCTTATTGTAATCCAGATAATCTATTGGATCTAATCTATATTATCATCCAAACAATCAAAGGTTCTAATAGTAATCCAGATAATCTATTGATCTAATCTATATTATAATCCAGATAATCTATTGCTCTATTCTATATTGTAATCCAGATAATCTATTGATCTATTCTATATTATAATCCAGATAATCTATTGATCTAATCTATATTATAATACAGATAATCTATTGATCTATTCTATATTATCATCCAGATAATCCATTGCTCTATTCTATATTGTAATCCAGATAATCTATTGATCTAATCTATATTATAATCCAGATAATCCATTGCTCTATTCTATATTGTAATCCAGATAATCTATTGATCTAATCTATATTATAATCCAGATAATCTATTGATCTAATCTATATTATAATCCAGATAATCTATTGATCTATTCTATATTATAATCCAGATAATCTATTGATCTAATCTATATTATAATACAGATAATCTATTGATCTATTCTATATTATAATCCAGATAATCTATTGATCTATTCTATATTATCATCCAGATAATCTATTGCTCTATTCTATATTGTAATCCAGATAATCTATTGATCTAATCTATATTATAATCCAGATAATCTATTGATCTATTCTATATTATAATCCAGATAATCTATTGATCTATTCTATATTATAATCCAGATAATCTATTGCTCTATTCTATATTGTAATCCAGATAATCTATTGATCTATTCTATATTATAATCCAGATAATCTATTGATCTAATCTATATTATAATCCAGATAATCTATTGATCTAATCTATATTGTAATCCAGATAATCTATTGCTCTATTCTATATTATAATCCAGATAATCTATTGCTCTATTCTATATTGTAATCCAGATAATCTATTGATCTATTCTATATTATAATCCAGATAATCTATTGCTCTATTCTATATTGTAATCCAGATAATCTATTGATCTAATCTATATTATAATACAGATAATCCATTGCTCTATTCTATATTATAATCCAGATAATCTATTGATCTAATCTATATTATAATACAGATAATCCATTGCTCTATTCTATATTGTAATCCAGATAATCTATTGATCTAATCTATATTATAATCCAGATAATCTATTGATCTAATCTATATTATAATCCAGATAATCAATTGATCTATTCTATATTATCATCCAGATAATCCATTGATCTAATCTATATTATAATACAGATAATCTATTGATCTAATCTATATTATAATACAGATAATCTATTGCTCTATTCTATATTGTAATCCAGATAATCTATTGATCTATTCTATATTATCATCCAGATAATCTACTGATCTAATCTATATTATAATACAGATAATCTATTGATCTAATCTATATTATAATACAGATAATCTATTGCTCTATTCTATATTGTAATCCAGATAATCTATTGATCTATTCTATATTATCATCCAGATAATCTATTGATCTATTCTATATTATAATCCAGATAATCTATTGATCTAATCTATATTGTAATCCAGATAATCTATTGATCTAATCTATATTATCATCCAAATAATCAATTGCTCTATTCTATATTGTAATCCAGATAATCTATTGATCTAATCTATATTATAATCCAGATAATCTATTGCTCTATTCTATATTGTAATCCAGATAATCTATTGCTCTATTCTATATTGTAATCCAGATAATATATTGTTCTAATCTATATTATAATACAGATAATATATTACTCTATTCTATATTATCATCCAGATAATCCATTGCTCTATTCTATATTGTAATCCAGATAATCTATTGATCTAATCTATATTATAATCCAGATAATCCATTGCTCTATTCTATATTGTAATCCAGATAATCTATTGATCTAATCTATATTATAATCCAGATAATCTATTGATCTAATCTATATTATAATCCAGATAATCTATTGATCTATTCTATATTATCATCCAGATAATCCATTGATCTAATCTATATTATAATACAGATAATCTATTGATCTAATCTATATTATCATCCAGATAATCCATTGCGCTATTCTATATTGTAATTCAGATAATCTATTGATCTAATCTATATTATCATCCAGATAATCTATTGATCTAATCTATATTATAATCCAGATAATCTATTGATCGAATCTATATTTTCATCCAGATAATCCATTGCTCTATTCTATATTGTAATCCAGATAATCTATTGATCTAATCTATATTATAATCCAGATAATCCAGATAATCTATATTGAATACAGATAATCTATTGATCTATCTATATTATAATACAGATAATCTATTGATCTAATCTATATTATAATACAGATAATCTATTGATCTCTATTATAATACAGATAATCTATTATTGTAATCCAGATAATCTATTGATCTATTCTATATTATAATCCAGATAATCTATTGATCTATTCTATATTATAATCCAGATAATCTATTGATCTAATCTATATTGTAATCCAGATAATCTATTGATCTAATCTATATTATCATCCAAATAATCCATTGCTCTATTCTATATTGTAATCCAGATAATCTATTGATCTAATCTATGTTATAATACAGATAATCTATTGCTCTATTCTATATTGTAATCCAGATAATACATTGCTCTATTCTATATTGTAATACAGATAATCTATTGATCTAATCTATATTATAATACAGATAATATATTGCTATATTCTATATTATCATCCAGATAATCCATTGCTCTATTCTATATTGTAATCCAGATAATCTATTGATCTAATCTATATTATAATACAGATAATCCATTGCTCTATTCTATATTGTAATCCAGATAATCTATTGATTTATTCTATATTATAATCCAGATAATCTATTGCTCTATTCTATATTATCATCCAGATAATCCATTGCTCTATTCTATATTGTAATCCAGATAATCTATTGATCTAATCTATATTATAATACAGATAATCTATTGCTCTATTCTATATTATCATCCAGATAATCCATTGATTTATTCTATATTATAATCCAGATAATCTATTGCTCTATTCTATATTGTAATCCAGATAATCTATTGATCTATTCTATATTATAATCCAGATAATCTATTGCTCTAATCTAAATTATAATACAGATAATCTGTTGGTCTATTCTATATTATCATCCAGATAATCCATTGATTTATTCTATATTATAATCCAGATAATCTATTGCTCTATTCTATATTGTAATCCAGATAATCTATTGATCTATTCTATATTATCATCCAGATAATCTATTGATCTAATCTATATTATAATCCAGATAATCTATTGATCTATTCTATATTATAATCCAGATAATTATTTTATCTATTCTATATTATAATCCAGATAATCTATTGATCTAATCTATATTATAATACAGATAATCTATTGCTCTATTCTATATTATAATCCATATAATCCATTGATTTATTCTATATTATAATCCAGATAATCTATTGCTCTATTCTATATTGTAATCCAGATAATCTATTGCTCTATTCTATATTTTAATCCAGATAATCTATTGATCTAATCTATATTATAATCCAGATAATCTATTGATCTATTCTATATTATAATCCAGATAATCTATTGATCTAATCTATATTATAATACAGATAATCCATTGCTCTATTCTATATTGTAATCCAGATAATCTATTGATCTAATCTATATTATAATACAGATAATCTATTGCTCTATTCTATACTATAATCCAGATAATCCCTCACAGTTCTGGGGGATTTCAACCTCCCTAAGTCTACATTTGACTCATTTCTCTCTGCCTCCTTCTTTCCACTCCTCTCCTCTTTTGACCTCACCCTCTCACCGTCCCCCCCTACTCACAAGGCAGGCAATACGCTTGACCTCATCTTTACTAGAATCTGTTGTTCTACTAATCTCACTGCAACTCCCCTCCAAGTCTCCGACCACTACTTTGTATCCTTTTCTCTCTCCCTCTCCTCCAACACTACTCACTCTGCCCCTACACAGATGGTAATGCGCCGTCGCAACCTTCGCTCTTTCTCTCCCGCTACTCTATCCTCTTCCATCCTATCATCTCTTCCCTCTGCTCAATCCTTCTCCCTCCAATCTCCTGATTCTGCCTCCTCAACCCTCCTCTCCTCCCTTTCTGCATCCTTTGACTCTCTATGTCCCCTATCCTCCCAGCCGGCTCGGTCCTCCCCTCCAGCTCCGTGGCTTGATGACTCATTGCGAGCTCACAGAACAGAGCTCCGGGCAGCTGAGCGTAAATGGAAGAATACTAGACTCCCTGCGGACCTGGCATATTTTCACTCCCTCCTCTCTACATTTTCTTCATCTGTTTCTGCTGCTAAGGCCACTTTCTACCACTCTAAATTCCAAGCATCTGCCTCTAACCCTAGGAAGCTCTTTGCCACATTCTCCTCCCTGCTGAATCTCCCCCCCCCTCTCTGTGGATGACTTCGTCAACCATTTTGAAAAGAAGGTTGACGACATCCGATCCTCATTTGTTAAGTCAAATGACACTGCTGGTCCTGCTCACACTGCCCTACCCTATGCTTTGACTTCTTTCTCTCCCCTCTCTCTCCAGATAAAATCTTGCGACTTGTGACGGCAGGCCGCCCAACAACCTGCCCGCTTGACCCTATCCCCTCCTCTCTTCTCCTCCAGACCATCTCCGGTGACCTTCTCCCTTACCTCACCTTGCTGATCAACTCATCCTTGACCGCTGGCTATGTCCCTTCCGTCTTCAAGAGAGCGAGAGTTGCACCCCTTCTCAAAAAACCAACACTTGATCCCTCTGATGTCAACAACTACAGACCAGTATCCCTTCTTTCTTTTCTCTCCAAAACTATTGAGCGTGCCGTCTTTAGCCAACTCTCTTGCTATCTCTCTCAGAATGACCTTCTTGATCCAAACCAGTCAGGTTTCAAGACTGGTCATTCAACTGAGACTGCTCTTCTCTGTGTCACGGAGGCTCTCCGCACTGCTAAAGCTAACTCTCTCTCCTCTGCTCTTGTCCTTCTAGACCTGTCTGCTGCCTTTGATACTGTGAACCATCAGATCCTCCTCTCCACCCTCTCCGAGCTGGGCATCTCCGGCGCGGCTCACTCTTGGATTGCGTCCTACCTGACCGGTCGCTCCTACCAAGTGGCGTGGCGAGAAGCTGTCTCCGCACCACCTGCTCTCACCACTGGTGTCCCCCAGGGCTCAGTTCTAGGCCCTCTCCTATTCTCGCTATACACCAAGTCACTTGGCTCTGTCATATCCTCACATGGCCTCTCCTATCATTGCTACGCTGATGACAAACAACTAATCTTTTCCTTTCCCCCTTCTGATAACCAGGTG
>CM072255.1:7778557-7846057 GCA_036851935.1 Coregonus suidteri
TGCTAGGTCCAGCTCCATTATCTGGTTCACTGTCTGTGCTAGGTCCAGCTCCATTATCTGGTTCACTGTCTGTGCTAGGTCCAGCTCAATTATCTGGTTCACTGTCTGTGCTAGGTCCAGCATCATTATCTGGTTCACTGTCTGTGCTAGGTCTAACATCATCATTATCTGGTTGACTGTCTGTGCTAGGTCTAGCATCATCATTATCTGGTTCACTGTCTGTGCTAGGTCTAACATCATCATTATCTGGTTCACTGTCTGTGCTAGGTCTAACGTCATCATTATCTGGTTCACTGTCTGTGCTAGGTCTAACGTCATCATTATCTGGTTCACTGTCTGTACTAGGTCTAACATTATCATTATCTGGTTCACTGTCTGTGCTAGGTCTAACATCATCATTATCTGGTTCACTGTCTGTGCTAGGTCTAACATTATCATTATCTGGTTCACTGTCTGTGCTAGCATCATCATTATCTGGTTCACTGTCTGTGCTAGGTCTAGCATCATCATTATCTGGTTCACTGTCTGTGCTAGGTCTAACATCATCATTATCTGGTTCACTGTCTGTGCTAGGTCTAACGTCATCGTTATCTGGTTCACTGTCTGTGCTAGGTCTAACGTCATCATTATCTGGTTCACTGTCTGTACTAGGTCTAACATTATCATTATCTGGTTCACTGTCTGTGCTAGGTCTAGCATCATCATTATCTGGTTCACTGTCTGTGCTAGGTCTAACATTATCATTATCTGGTTCACTGTCTGTGCTAGCATCATCATTATCTGGTTCACTGTCTGTGCTAGGTCTAACATTATCATTATCTGGTTCACTGTCTGTGCTAACATCATCATTATCTGGTTCACTGTCTGTGCTAGGTCTAACATCATCATTATCTGGTTCACTGTCTGTGCTAGGTCTAACATCATTATCTGGTTCACTGTCTGTGCTAGGTCTAGTATCATCATTATCTGGTTCACTGTCTGTACTAGGTCTAGTATCATCATTATCTGGTTCACTGTCTGTGCTAGCATCATCATTATCTGGTTCACTGTCTGTGCTAGGTCTAACATCATCATTATCTGGTTCACTGTCTGTGCTAGGTCTAACATCATCATTATCTGGTACACTGTCTGTGCTAGGTCTAACATCATCATTATCTGGTTCATTGTCTGTGCTAGGTCTAAACATCATCATTATCTGGTTCACTGTCTGTGCTAGCATCATCATTATCTGGTTCACTGTCTGTGCTAGGTCTAGCATCATCATTATCTGGTTCATTGTCTGTGCTAGGTCTAACATCATCATTATCTGGTTCACTGTCTGTGCTAACATCATCATTATCTGGTTCACTGTCTGTGCTAGGTCTAACGTCATCATTATCTGGTACACTGTCTGTGCTAGGTCTAACATCATCATTATCTGGTTCACTGCCTGTGCTAGGTCTAGTATCATCATTATCTGGTTCACTGTCTGTACTAGGTCTAACTTCATCATTATCTGGTTCACTGTCTGTGCTAACATCATCATTATCTGGTTCACTGTCTGTGCTAGGTCTAACATCATCAGGACAATGCTAGTTGCAGTGAGACCCTTCAGTTTAAACTGATGGTAAATCCTCTGGTACACCTCAGCAATGGAAGTGCTTTAATTCAGTCAAGTGTTGTTGACTGGAGGCTTACAGGACAGGCCAGTTGGGGAGCTGCTGTGTCGGCATCTGACAACCCTGACAGTACGTCCGGGGATATTCACTTCAATACACTGCTATCTCTCTCTCTCTCTCTCTCTCTCTCTCTCTCTCTCTCTCTCTCTCTCTCTCTCTCTCTCTCTCTCTCTCTCTCTCTCTCTCTCTCTCTCTCTCTCTCTCTCTCTCTCTCTCTCTCTCTCTCACTGTCTCTCTCTCTCTCTCTCTCTCTCTCTCGCTCTCGCTCTCGCTCTCACTGTCTGTGCTAGGTCTAACATCATCATTATCTGGTTCACTGTCTGTGCTAGGTCTAACGTCATCATTATCTGGTTCACTGTCTGTGCTAGGTCTAACGTCATCATTATCTGGTTCACTGTCTGTACTAGGTCTAACATTATCATTATCTGGTTCACTGTCTGTGCTAGGTCTAGCATCATCATTATCTGGTTCACTGTCTGTGCTAGGTCTAACATTATCATTATCTGGTTCACTGTCTGTGCTAGCATCATCATTATCTGGTTCACTGTCTGTGCTAGGTCTAGCATCATCATTATCTGGTTCACTGTCTGTGCTAGGTCTAACATCATCATTATCTGGTTCACTGTCTGTGCTAGGTCTAACGTCATCGTTATCTGGTTCACTGTCTGTGCTAGGTCTAACGTCATCATTATCTGGTTCACTGTCTGTACTAGGTCTAACATTATCATTATCTGGTTCACTGTCTGTGCTAGGTCTAGCATCATCATTATCTGGTTCACTGTCTGTGCTAGGTCTAACATTATCATTATCTGGTTCACTGTCTGTGCTAGCATCATCATTATCTGGTTCACTGTCTGTGCTAGGTCTAACATTATCATTATCTGGTTCACTGTCTGTGCTAACATCATCATTATCTGGTTCACTGTCTGTGCTAGGTCTAACATCATCATTATCTGGTTCACTGTCTGTGCTAGGTCTAACATCATTATCTGGTTCACTGTCTGTGCTAGGTCTAGTATCATCATTATCTGGTTCACTGTCTGTACTAGGTCTAGTATCATCATTATCTGGTTCACTGTCTGTGCTAGGTCTAACATCATCATTATCTGGTTCACTGTCTGTGCTAGGTCTAACATCATCATTATCTGGTTCACTGTCTGTGCTAGGTCTAACATCATCATTATCTGGTACACTGTCTGTGCTAGGTCTAACATCATCATTATCTGGTTCATTGTCTGTGCTAGGTCTAACATCATCATTATCTGGTTCACTGTCTGTGCTAGCATCATCATTATCTGGTTCACTGTCTGTGCTAGGTCTAGCATCATCATTATCTGGTTCATTGTCTGTGCTAGGTCTAACATCATCATTATCTGGTTCACTGTCTGTGCTAACATCATCATTATCTGGTTCACTGTCTGTGCTAGGTCTAACGTCATCATTATCTGGTACACTGTCTGTGCTAGGTCTAACATCATCATTATCTGGTTCACTGCCTGTGCTAGGTCTAGTATCATCATTATCTGGTTCACTGTCTGTACTAGGTCTAACTTCATCATTATCTGGTTCACTGTCTGTGCTAACATCATCATTATCTGGTTCACTGTCTGTGCTAGGTCTAACATCATCAGGACAATGCTAGTTGCAGTGAGACCCTTCAGTTTAAACTGATGGTAAATCCTCTGGTACACCTCAGCAATGGAAGTGCTTTAATTCAGTCAAGTGTTGTTGACTGGAGGCTTACAGGACAGGCCAGTTGGGGAGCTGCTGTGTCGGCATCTGACAACCCTGACAGTACGTCTGGGGATATTCACTTCAATACACTGCTATCTCTCTCTCTCTCTCTCTCCCTCTCTCTCTCTCTCTCTCTCTCTCTCTCTCTCTCTCTCTCTCTCTCTCTCTCTCTCTCTCTCTCTCTCTCTCTCTCTCTCTCTCTCTCTCTCTCTCACTGTCTCTCTCTCTCTCTCTCTCTCTCGCTCTCGCTCTCACTGTCTGTGCTAGGTCTAACATCATCATTATCTGGTTCACTGTCTGTGCTAGGTCTAACGTCATCATTATCTGGTTCACTGTCTGTGCTAGGTCTAACGTCATCATTATCTGGTTCACTGTCTGTTCTAGGTCTAACATTATCATTATCTGGTTCACTGTCTGTGCTAGGTCTAGCATCATCATTATCTGGTTCACTGTCTGTGCTAGGTCTAACATTATCATTATCTGGTTCACTGTCTGTGCTAGCATCATCATTATCTGGTTCACTGTCTGTGCTAGGTCTAGCATCATCATTATCTGGTTCACTGTCTGTGCTAGGTCTAACATCATCATTATCTGGTTCACTGTCTGTGCTAGGTCTAACGTCATCGTTATCTGGTTCACTGTCTGTGCTAGGTCTAACGTCATCATTATCTGGTTCACTGTCTGTACTAGGTCTAACATTATCATTATCTGGTTCACTGTCTGTGCTAGGTCTAGCATCATCATTATCTGGTTCACTGTCTGTGCTAGGTCTAACATTATCATTATCTGGTTCACTGTCTGTGCTAGCATCATCATTATCTGGTTCACTGTCTGTGCGAGGTCTAACATTATCATTATCTGGTTCACTGTCTGTGCTAACATCATCATTATCTGGTTCACTGTCTGTGCTAGGTCTAACATCATCATTATCTGGTTCACTGTCTGTGCTAGGTCTAACATCATTATCTGGTTCACTGTCTGTGCTAGGTCTAGTATCATCATTATCTGGTTCACTGTCTGTACTAGGTCTAGTATCATCATTATCTGGTTCACTGTCTGTGCTAGCATCATCATTATCTGGTTCACTGTCTGTGCTAGGTCTAACATCATCATTATCTGGTTCACTGTCTGTGCTAGGTCTAACATCATCATTATCTGGTACACTGTCTGTGCTAGGTCTAACATCATCATTATCTGGTTCATTGTCTGTGCTAGGTCTAACATCATCATTATCTGGTTCACTGTCTGTGCTAGCGTCATCATTATCTGGTTCATTGTCTGTGCTAGGTCTAACATCATCATTATCTGGTTCATTGTCTGTGCTAGGTCTAACATGGGTTCACTGTCTGTGCTAACATCATCATTATCTGGTTCACTGTCTGTGCTAGGTCTAACGTCATCATTATCTGGTACACTGTCTGTGCTAGGTCTAACATCATCATTATCTGGTTCACTGCCTGTGCTAGGTCTAGTATCATCATTATCTGGTTCACTGTCTGTACTAGGTCTAACTTCATCATTATCTGGTTCACTGTCTGTGCTAACATCATCATTATCTGGTTCACTGTCTGTGCTAGGTCTAACATCATCATTATCTGGTTCACTGTCTGTGCTAGGTCTAACATCATCATTATCTGGTTCACTGTCTGTGCTAGGTCTAGTATCATCATTATCTGGTTCACTGTCTGTGCTAGGTCTAGTATCATCATTATCTGGTTCACTGTCTGTGCTAGGTCTAGTATCATCATTATCTGGTTCACTGTCTGTGCTAACATCATCATTATCTGGTTCACTGTCTATGCTAGGTCTAGTATAATCATTATCTGGTTCAGAATAATACGAAATACTCTGAGACCAGGATGAGCATCATCCTAGTTGGGAATGAATAAATGCACTTATTAGACAATTATAGGGAACACACATTATGAACCACTTAGCAGTTTTTAAGTGTCTTTATGTAGACATAATTAGTATTATTGTGCCATATGTCATCTGAGTTCCCCTCTGCCGTAGTGTTCATTACCACTACATATTAAGGAACAGGCAGTACATCTGTGTCTCTCTGTTTTCTTCCTACGTCCACTGGTCCCTGAGCTGTCTCTGCTAAGTTCCTTCAATTAAAAAAAAACTAAAATAGCTTCTGAAGGAAGAGCAATTTCTCAGTCAAAAATGTTGCAAGGACTTTCTGGGAGTGGTTTGAGTGGGGAGGGGAAAACAGAAAACTATCTGGCAGAGAGGTATGGAACTCTCTTTCTTTTAGATGACCATTGACTTGTAATATGTAATAAATTATAGTGCATGTCATGTTCCCCCCTGCCCACTTAGCTGTGTTTAATATTAGGCTACATATACAGTACCAGTCAAAAGTTTGGACACACCTACTCATGCAAGGGTTTTTCTTTATTTTTACTATTTTCTACATTGTAGAATAATAGTGAAGACATCAACACTATTAAATAACACATATGGAATCATGTAGTAACCATAAAAGTGTTAAACAAATCAAAATATATTTTATATTTCAGATTCTTCAAAATAGCCACCCTTTGCCTTGATGACAGCTTTGCACACTCTTGGCATTCTCTCAACCAGCTTCACCTGGAATGCTTTTCCAACAGTCTTGAAGGAGTTCCCGCATATGCTGAGCACTTGTTGGCTGCTTTTCCTTCACTCTGCGGTCCAACTCATCCCAAACCATCTCAATTGGGTTGAGGTCGGGTGATTGTTGAGGCCAGGTCATCTGATGTAGCACTCCATCACTCTCCTTCTTGGTAAAATAGCCCTTACACAGCCTAGAGGTGTGTTGGGTCATTGTCCTGTTGAAAAACAAATTATAGTCCCACTAAGCCCAAACCAGATGGGATGGCGTATTGCTGCAGAATGCTGTGGTAGCCATGCTGGTTAAGTGTGCCTTGAATTCTAAATAAATCACAGGCAGTGTCACCAGCAAAGCACCCCCACACCATCACATCTCCTCCTCCATGCTTCATGGTGGGAACCACATATGCGGAGATAATCCGTTCACCTACTCTGCGTCTCACAAAGAAATGGCGGTTGGAACCAAAACTCTCAAATTTGGACTCATCAGACCAAAGGACAGATTTCCACCGGTCTAATGTCCATTTGCTCATGTTTCTTGGCCCAAGCAAGTCTCGTCTTCTTATTGGTGTCCTTTAGTAGTGGTTTCTTTGCAGGAATTCGACCATGAAGGCCTGATTCACACAGTCCCCTCTGAACAGTTTATGTTGAGATGTGTCTGTGACTTTGTGAAGCATTTATTTGGGCTGCAATTTCTGATGCTGGTAACTCTAATGAACTTATCCTCTGCAGCAGAGGTAACTCTGGGTCTTCCATTCCTGTGGCAGGCCTCATGAGAGCCAGTTTCATCATAGCGCTTGATGGTTTTTGCGACTGCACTTGAAGAAACTTTCAAAGTTGTTGAAATTCTCCGGATTGACTGACTTTCATGCCTTAAAGTAATGATGGACTGTCGTTTCTCTTTGCTTATTTGAGCTGTTCTTGCCATAATATGGACTTGGTCTTTTACCAAATAGGGCTATCTTCTGTATACCCCCCCTACCTTGTCACAACACAACTGATTAGCTCAAATGCATTAAGAAGGAAATACATTTCACAAATTAAACTTTTAAGAAGGCACACCTGTTAATTGAAATGCATTCCAGGTGACTACCTCATGAAGTTGGTTGAGAGAATGCCAAGAGTGTGCAAAGCTGTCATCAAGGCAAAGGGTGGCTACTTTGAAGAATCTCAAATATAAAATCTATGTTGATTTGTTTAACACTTTTTTGGTTACAGCATGATTCCATATGTGTTATTTCATAGTTTTGAGGTCTTCACTATTATTCTACAATGTAGAAAATAGTAAAAATAAAGGAAAAACCCTTGAATGAGTAGGTGTGTCCAAACTATTGACTGGTACTGTTGAGCTAAATCGGGGTACTTCGGGATTTTGGCAATGAGGCCATTTATCAACTTCCCCAGAGTCAGATGAAGTCATACAATTTTTATGTCTCTGTGTCCAGTATGAAGGAAGTTAGAGGTCGTTTCGTGAGCCAATAATAACCAGCGTTAGAGCAATGACTGGAAGTCTGTGGGTATCTGCTAGCATGCTTGATGATGCGCGTATTAATTTGAATTTGCGCCACCTCAGCTCAGCCAATCAGAAAACTAGGACAGCCTTTGCCCACTGGTCAGCCAAATGTTTAATATAGATTATTATGACAACACAGAAATTCAGTTGGCCGTGTCATTTTTTAAATAATTTGTTTATATATATACAGTGCATTCGGAAAGTATTCAGACCCCTTGACTTTTTCCACATTTTATTAAATTAGAGCCTTATTCCAAAATGGATCAAATAAAATAAAAATCTCATCAATCTACACACAATACCCCATAACGACATAGCGAAAACAGGTTTTAGATTTGTTTTCCACATTTATTAGAAATAAAAAACTGAAATACCTTATTTAAATAAGTATTCAGACCCTTTGCTATGAGACTGGAAATTGAGCTCAAGTATTTCTACAACTTGATTGGAGTCCACTTGTGGTCAATTCAATTGATTGGACATGATTTGGAAAGGCACACACCTGTCTATATAAGGTCCCACAGTTGACAGTGCATGTCAGAGCAAAAACCAAGCCATGAGGTCAAAGGAATTGTCCGTAGAGCTCAGAGGAAGGATTGTGTCAAGGCACAGATCTGGGGAAGGGTACCAAAACATTTCTGCAGATTTGAAGGTCCCCAAGAACTCAGTTGCCTCCATCATTCTTAAATGGAAGAAGTTTGGAACCACCAAGACTCTTCCTAGAGCTGGCCACCCGGCCAAACTGAGCAATCGGGTGAGAAGTGCCTTGGTCAGGGAGGTGACCAAGAACCCGATGGTCACTCTGACAGAGCTCTAGAGTTCCTCTGTGGAGATGGGAGAACCTTCCAGAAGTACAACCATCTCTGCTGCACTCCACCAATCAGGCCTTTATGGTAGAGTGGCCAGACGGAAGCCACTCCTCAGTAAAAGGCACATGACAGCCCGCTTGGAGTTTGCCAAAAGGCCCCTAAAGGACCCTCAGACCATGAGAAACAAGATTATTTGGTCTGATGAAACCAAGATTGAACTCTTTGGCCTGAATGTAAAGCGTCACGTCTGGAGGCAACCTGGCACCATCCCTACGGTGAAGCATGGTGGTGGCAGCATCATCTTGTGGGGATGTTTTTCAGCGGCAGGGACTGGGAGACTAGTCAGGATTGAGGGAAAGATTAACAGAGCAAAGTACAAAGAGATCCTTGATGAAAACCTGCACCAGAGCGCTCAGGACCTCTGACTGGGGCGAAGGTTCTCCTTCCAACAGGACAACGACCCTAAGCACACAGCCAAGATAACGCAGGAGTGGCTTCGGGACAAGTCTCTGAATGTCCATGAGTGGCCCAGCCAGAGCCTGGACTTGAACCCGATCTAACATCTCTGGAGAGACCTGAAAATAGCTGTGCAGCGACGCTTCCCATCCAACCTGACAGAGCTTGAGAGGATCTGCAGAGAAGAATGGGAGAAACTCCCCAAATACAGGTGTGCCAAGCTTGTAGCGTCATACCCAAGAAGACTCAAGGCTGTAATCGCTGCCAAAGGTGCTTCAACAAAGTACTGAGTAAAGTGTCTGAATACTTATGTAAATGTGATGTTTGCGTTTGTTATTTTTAATAGATTTGCGAAAAATTCTAAAAAACAGTTTTTGCTTTGTCATTATGGGGTATTGTGTGTAGATTGATGAGGGGAAAAAAAAACAATTTAATCGATTTTAGAATAAGGCTGTAATGTAACAAAATGTGGAAAAAGTCAAGGGGTCTGAATACTTTCCGAATGCACTGTATATATAAATAATAGTTATTAGAAAAGTGACATCTTATAGTCATTTATAATTTGATTGTCACTATATTTAGAAAGCATTTCAGTCATTTCAACCCTATTCCCTCACTTTTGTTGAATAGGAAAAAATGAATATAAGATCTTTTATCTTTTCATATTTTCATAATATTTTTACTTTGTCCTTGAGCTTGTGTCCTCAAAAATGAACACACCTCATCAATGTATAACTATTTTTTTACCAGAAAGGCATGTTCCTGACCTTTCCAGTACTATTGCAATATTACTATACATTATTTATGGCCATCTTATGAAAAAGTATTACGTTTGGGTCTATTTAGACTACTCATGGGTTCGGTATCATGCTGTTTACTGTAGGAGAGAGTGAATGTAAGAATAACTACACTGTCCTTCATATAATATACCTCTCATATCTGCTTCATATAATATACCTCTCATATCTGCTTCATATAATATACCTCTCATATCTGCTTCATATAATATACCTCTCATATCTGCTTCATCATATATATAATATACCTCTCATATCTGCTTCATATAATATACCTCTCATATCTGCTTCATATAATATACCTCTCATATCTGCTTCATATAATATACCTCTCATATCTGCTTCATATATAATATACCTCTCATATCTGCTTCATATAATATACCTCTCATATCTGCTTCATATAATATACCTCTCATATCTGCTTCATATAATATACCTCTCATATCTGCTTCATATAATATACCTCTCATATCTGCTTCATATAATATACCTCTCATATCTGCTTCATATAATATACCTCTCATATCTGCTTCATATATATATATATACCTCTCATATCTGCTTCATATAATATACCTCTCATATCTGCTTCATATAATATACCTCTCATATCTGCTTCATATAATATACCTCTCATATCTGCTTCATATAATATACCTCTCATATCTGCTTCATATAATATACCTCTCATATCTGCTTCATATAATATACCTCTCATATCTGCTTCATATAATATACCTCTCATATCTGCTTCATATAATATACCTCTCATATCTGCTCCATATAATATACCTCTCATATCTGCTTCATATAATATACCTCTCATATCTGCTTCATATAATATACCTCTCATATCTGCTCCATATAATATACCTCTCATATCTGCTTCATATAATATACCTCTCATATCTGCTCCATATAATATACCTCTCATATCTGCTTCATATAATATACCTCTCATATCTGCTTCATATAATATACCTCTCATATCTGCTTCATATAATATACCTCTCATATCTGCTTCATATAATATACCTCTCATATCTGCTTCATATAATATACCTCTCATATCTGCTTCATATAATATACCTCTCATATCTGCTTCATATAATATACCTCTCATATCTGCTTCATATAATTTACCTCTCATATCTGCTTCATATAATAATATATACCTCTCATATCTGCTTCATATAATATACCTCTCATATCTGCTTCATATAATATACCTCTCATATCTGCTTCCATATAATATACCTCTCATATCTGCTTCATATAATATATACCTCTCATATCTGCTTCATATAATATACCTCTCATATCTGCTTCATATAATATACCTCTCATATCTGCTTCATATAATATACCTCTCATATCTGCTTCATTCATATAATATACCTCTCATATCTGCTTCATATAATATACCTCTCATATCTGCTTCATATAATATACCTCTCATATCTGCTTCATATAATATACCTCTCATATCTGCTTCATATAACATACCTCTCATATCTGCTTCATATAATATACCTCTCATATCTGCTTCATATAATATACCTCTCATATCTGCTTCATATAATATACCTCTCATATCTGCTTCATATAATATACCTCTCATATCTGCTTCATATAATATACCTCTCATATCTGCTTCATATAATATACCTCTCATATCTGCTTCAGTGTACTACTGAGTATACACAATGCATGACATGGACTGACCAGGTGCATCCAGGTGAAAGCTATGATCCCTTTAATGATGTCACTTGTGAAATCCACTTCCATCCGTGTTGATGAAGGGGAGGAGACAGGTTTTTGAGCCTTGAGACAATTGAGACATGTATTGTGAATGTGTGCCATTCAGAGGGTGAATTGGCAAGACAAAATATTTAAGTTCCTTTGGACGAAGTATGGTAGTAGGTGCCAGGCGCACCAGTTTGTGTCAAGAATTGCAACACTGCTGGGTTTTTCATGCTCAACAGTTTCCCGTGTGAATCAAGAATGGTCCATCACCCAAAGGACATCCAGCCAACTTGACACAACTGTGTGAAGCATTGGAGTCAAAATGGGCCAGCATCCCTGCGGAACGCTTTCCACGCCTTGTAGAGTCCATGCCCCAACGAATTGAGGCTGTTCTGAGGGCAGAAGGGGGTACAAGTCAATATTAGGAAAGTGTTCCTTCATGTTTTCATACACTCAGTGTATATCAGCTGATGAGTTCAGTTCAGTGTCATGCTGTTTGTATATGTAGGCTTCATATCTGCTGTGGTTAATAATATACCTCTCATATCTGCTAATGTATCTAATATGTTCATATGATGTTTGTATATGAACTGTATAATGTAGGAGAGAGGAAGTGTGGTTATCTATATAATGCTTCATGTATATGAACTAGCAGATATCATATCCAAATATACCTTCATATCTGCTTCATGTGCATACCTCTCATATCTGCTTCATATAATATAATATACCTCTCTGCTTTTGTATATGAACTGTATAATGTAGGAGAGAGGAAGTGTGGTTATATGCTGTTTGTATATGAACTGTATAATGTAGGAGAGAGGAAGTGTGGTTATATGCTGTTTGTATTTGAACTGTATAATGTAGGAGAGAGGAAGTGTGGTTATATGCTGTTTCATATATGAACTGTATAATGTAGGAGAGAGGAAGTGTGGTTATATGCTGTTTGTATATGAACAGTATAATGTAGGAGAGAGGAAGTGTGGTTATATGCTGTTCTGTATATGAACAGTATAATGTAGGAGAGAGGAAGTGTGGTTATATGCTGTTTGTATATGAACTGTATCATGTAGGAGAGAGGAAGTGTGGTTATATGCTGTTTGTATATGAACTGTATAATGTAGGAGAGAGGAAGTGTGGTTATATGCTGTTTGTATATGAACTGTATAATGTAGGAGAGAGGAAGTGTGGTTATATGCTGTTTGTATATGAACAGTATAATGTAGGAGAGAGGAAGTGTGGTTATATGCTGTTTGTATATGAACTGTATCATGTAGGAGAGAGGCAGTGTGGTTATATGCTGTTTGTGATATGAACTGTATAATGTAGGAGGGGAGAGGAAGTGTGGTTATATGCTGTTTGTATATTGAACTGTATAATGTAGGAGAGAGGAGAGTGGTGAATTGGCAAGTTATATTTAAGTAATCTTTGGACGAAGTATGGTATATGAAGAATTGTATCATGTAGGAGAGAGGAACAGTGTGGTTATATGCTGTTTGTATATGAACTGTATCATGTAGGAGAGAGGAAGTGTGTGAAGCATTGTTATATGGGCCTGTTCCCTATAACGAACGCCTTGTAGAGTCCATGCCCCATAATTGAGGAGAGAGGAAGAAGGGATATATGCTGTTTGTATATGAAAGTGTATTAATGTAGGTAGAGAGTGTATATGGTTGATATGCTGTTTGTGTATGAACTGTATAATGTAGGAGAGAGGAAGTGTGGTTATATGCTGTTTGTATATGAACTGTATAATGTAGGAGAGAGGAAGTGTGGTTATATGCTGTTTGTATATGAACTGTATCATGTAGGAGAGAGGCAGTGTGGTTGTATGCTGTTTGTATATGAACTGTATAATGTAGGAGAGAGGAAGTGTGGTTATATGCTGTTTGTATATGAACTGTATAATGTAGGAGAGAGGAAGTGTGGTTATATGCTGTTTGTATATGAACAGTATAATGTAGGAGAGAGGAAGTGTGGTTATATGCTGTTTGTATATGAACTGTATAATGTAGGAGAGAGGAAGTGTGGTTTTATGCTGTTTGTATATGAACTGTATAATGTAGGAGAGAGGAAGTGTGGTTATATGCTGTTTGTATATGAACTGTATAATGTAGGAGAGAGGAAGTGTGGTTATATGCTGTTTGTATATGAACTGTATAATGTAGGAGAGAGGAAGTGTGGTTATATGCTGTTTGTATATGAACTGTATAATGTAGGAGAGAGGAAGTGTGGTTATATGCTGTTTGTATATGAACTGTATAATGTAGGAGAGAGGAAGTGTGGTTATATGCTGTTTGTATATGAACTGTATAATGTAGGAGAGAGGAAGTGTGGTTATATGCTGTTTGTATATGAACTGTATAATGTAGGAGAGAGGAAGTGTGGTTATATGCTGTTTGTATATGAACTGTATAATGTAGGAGAGAGGAAGTGTGTTTATATGCTGTTTGTATATGAACTGTATAATGTAGGAGAGAGGAAGTGTTATTAGTAAAGAGTAAAACAGACAAGAGTACAGTAATATTGTGGCTGTGGATACATGTTGTCAATTCATGAGTGGAAGCATTGTCAAGGCCTTATAATAGTGAGATTGAGTTAAAATGAACTAGGGTGCTACGACCTTGAGGATGTTTATAAGAATGTGGCTATGAAGATGAGGAGGTTTTATATTCACCTGAAGTTAGCCCCAAAGTACATAACACCAAGGGCATACACACACACACACACACACACACACACACACACACACACACACACACACACACACACGCTCACACACACATACCATCCATATTCACTTCACTACATTATCCTTCACTATCAATAAAGAGCTTTACAGTTCCAGCTCTCCAGTCCCTCTCTACAGAACCTGAATCCTGCTGTTGTTCATTTGGAAAACAGGATTGTGTCTGTCAGGTATAACTCGCTATGTGTCTGTCTGGTTCACACGTTGAATGGGGCTGTCAAATCACAGGCAGACTACAGCCAGCTAATACTTTACCTGGGGGCTTTCTGTCTCTTCAGATAATGCACTTTCAAGTGAGCAACCAATACAGAGTAACAACACAACAACACAACACTACAGAGTAACAACACTACACAACACTACAGAGTAACAACACTACAACACAACAATACAGAGTAACAACACTACAACACAACACTACAGAGTAACAACACTACAACACAACAATACAGAGTAACAACACTACAACACCACAATACCTCAGAGTAACAACACTACAACACCACAATACAGAGTAACAACACTACAACACAACAATACCTCAGAGTAACAACACTACAACACCACAATACAGAGTAACAACACTACAACACAACAATACAGAGTAACAACACTACAACACAACACTACAGAGTAACAACACTACAACACAACACTACAGAGTAACAACACTACAACACCACAATACAGAGTAACAACACTACAACACCACAATACAGAGTAACAACACTACAACACCACAATACAGAGTAACAACACTACAACACCAACAATACAGAGTAACAACACTACAACACAACACAATACAGAGTAACAACACTACAACACAACAATACAGAGTAACAACACTACAACACAACAATACAGAGTAACAACACTACAACACAACAATACAGAGTAACAACACTACAACACAACAATACAGAGTAACACTACAACACAACAATACAGAGTAACAACACTACAACACAACAATACAGAGTAACAACACTACAACACAACAATACAGAGTAACAACACTACAACACAACAATACCTCAGAGTAACAACACTACAACACCACAATACAGAGTAACAACACTACAACACCACAATACAGAGTAACAACACTACAACACAACAATACAGAGTAACAGAGTAACAACACTACAACACAACAAACAATACAGAGTAACAACACTACAACACAACAATACAGAGTACAATACTCAGAGTAACAACACTACAACACAACAATACAGAGTAACAACACTACAACACAACAATACCTCAGAGTAACAACACTACAACACAACACTACAGAGTAACAACACTACAACACAACAATACAGAGTAACAACACTACAACACAACAATACAGAGTAACAACACTACTACACACACAGAGTAACAATACAACACAACAATACAGAGTAACAACACTACAACACAACAATACAGAGTAACAACACTACAACACAACAATACAGAGTAACAACACTACAACACAACAATACAGAGTAACAACACTACAACACAACAATACAGAGTAACAACACTACAACACAACAATACAGAGTAACAACACTACAACACAACAATACAGAGTAACAACACTACAATACAACAATACCTCAGAGTAACAACACTACAACACAACACTACAGAGTAAGTAACAACACTACAACACAACAATAAGAGTAACAGAGTAACAACACTACAACACACACAATACAGAGTAACAACACTACAACACACAATACAACACAACAATAACAATCAGAGTAACACACTACAACACAACAATACAGAGTAACAACACTACAACACAACAATACAGAGTAACAACACTACAACACAACAATACAGAGTAACAACACTACAACACAACAATACCTCAGAGTAACAACACTACAACACAACAATACAGAGTAACAACACTACAACACAACAATACAGAGTAACAACACTACAACACAACAATACCTCAGAGTAACAACACTACAACACAACAATACCTCAGAGTAACAACACTACAACACAACAATACAGACTCAGAACACACACTACAGTAACAACACTACAACACCAACAATACAGAGTAACAACACTACAACACAACAATACCTCAGAGTAACAACACTACAACACCACAATACAGAGTAACAACACTACAACACAACAATACAGAGTAACAACACTACAACACAACAATACCTCAGAGTAACAACAACAACAATACAGTAAACAACACTACAACACAACAATACAGAGTAACAACACTACAACACAACAATACAGAGTAACAACACTACAACACAACAATACAGAGTAACAACACTACAACACAACACTACAGAGTAACAACACTACAACACAACAATACCTCAGAGTAACAACACTACAACACAACAATACAGAGTACAAACAACACTACAACACAACAATACCTCAGAGTAACAACACTACAACACAACAATACCTCAGAGTAACAACACTACAACACAACAATACTCAGAGTAACAACACTACAACACAACAATACAGAGTAACAACACTACAACACAACAATACAGAGTAACAACACTACAACACAACAATACAGAGTAACAACACTACAACACAACAATACAGAGTAACAACACTAACACAACACAGAGTAACAACACTAATACACAACAATCAGAGTAACAACACTACAACACAACAATACAGAGTAACAACACTACAACACAACAATACTCAGAGTAACAACACTACAACACAACAATACAGAGTAACAACACTACAACACAACAACACAGAGTAACAACACTACAACACAACAATACAGAGTAACAACACTACAACACAACAATACAACACAACAACACACAATACAGAGTAACAACACTACAACACAACACATAACAGAGTAACAACACTACAACACAACAATACAGAGTAACAACACTACAACACAACAATACAGAGAGTAACAACACTACAACACAACAATACAGAGTAAACAACACTACAACACAACAATACCTCAGAGTAACAACACTACAACACAACAATACAGAGTAACAACACTACAACACAACAATACAGAGTAACAACACTACAACACAACAATACAGAGTAACAACACTACAACACAACAATACAGAGTAACAACACTACAACACAACAATAACTCAGAGTAACAACACTACAACACAACAATACAGAGTAACAACACTACAACACAACAATACAGAGTAACAACACTACAACACCACAATACCTCAGAGTAACAACACTACAACACAACAATACAGAGTAAACACTACAACACACAACAATACAACACAACACTACAACACAACAATACAGAGTAACAACACTACAACACAACAATACAGAGTAACAACACTCACAGTAACAACACACCAACACAACAACACTACAACACAACAGTACAGAACAACACTACAACACAACAATACAGAGTAACAACACTACAACACAACAATACCTCAGAGTAACAACACTACAACAACAACACAACAATACAGAGTAAAGTCACAACACACTACAACACAACAATACAGAGTAACAACACTACAACACAACAATACAGAGTAACAACACTACAACACAACAATACAGAGTAACAACACTACAACACAACAATACAGAGTAACAACACTACAACACAACAATACAGAGTAACAAACACTACAACACAACAATACCTCAGAGTAACAACACTACAACAAACAATACAGAGTAACAACACTACACACAACAATACAGAGTAACAACACTACAACACAACAATACAGAGTAACAACACTACAACACAACAATACAGAGTAACAACACTACAACACAACAATACAGAGTAACAACACTACAACACAACAATACCTCAGAGTAACAACACTACAACACAACAATACAGAGTAACAACACTACAACACAACAATACCTCAGAGTAACAACACTACAACACAACAATACACTACAGAGTAACAACACTACAACACAACAATACAGAGTAACAACACTACAACACAACAATACCTCAGAGTAACAACACTACAACACAACAATACAGAGTAACAACACTACAACACAACAATACAGAGTAACAACAGACAAACAACAATACTACAAACAACACTACAATACAACAATACAGAGTAACAACACTACAACACAACAACACAGTAACAACACTACAGAGTAACAACACACTACACACAAACAATACCTCAGAGTAACAACACTACAACACAACAATACCTCAGAGTAACAACAACACTACAGACACAAACACAACACACAACAACAGAGTAACAGAGTAACAACACTACAACACAACAATACCTCAGAGTAACAACAACACTACAACACAACAATACAGAGTAACAACACTACAACACAACAATACCTCAGAGTAACAACACTACAACACAACAACAATACAGAGTAACAACACTACAACACAACAATACAGAGTAACAACACTACAACACAACAATACAGAGTAACAACACTACAACACAACAATACCTCAGAGTAACAACACTACAACACAACAATACAGAGTAACAACACTACAACACAACAACACAGCACTACAGAGTAACAACACTACAACACAACAATACAGAGTAACAACACTACAACACAACAATACAGAGTAACAACACTACAACACAACAATACAGAGTAACAACACTACAACACAACAATACAGAGTAACAACACTACAACACAACAATACTCAGAGTAACAACACTACAACACAACAATACAGAGTAACAACACTACAACACACAACAATACAGTAGTACAACACAACAATACTAACAACACTACAACACAACAATACAGAGTAACAACACTACAACACAACAATACAGAGTAACAACACTACAACACAACAATACAAGTAACAACACTACAACACAACAATACCTACAGAGTAACAACACTACAACACAACAATACAGAGTAACAACACTACAACACAACAATACCTCAGAGTAACAACACTACAACACAACAATACAGAGTAACAACACTACAACACAACAATACAGAGTACAACACTACACACACAATACTCAGAGTAACAACACTACAACACAACAACAGAGTAACAACACTACAGAGTAACAACACTACAACACAACAATACAGAGAGTAACAACACTACAACACAACAATACCTCAGAGTAACAACACTACAACACAACAACACCTCAGAGTAACAACACTACAACACAACAATACAGAGTAACAACACTACAACACAACAATACAGAGTAACAACACTACAACACAACAATACAGAGTAACAACACTACAACACCACAATACCTCAGAGTACACAACACTACAACACAACAATACAGAGTAACAACACTACAACACAACAATACAGAGTACAACACTACAACACAACAATACCTCAGAGTAACAACACTACAACACAACAATACAGAGAGTAGAGTAACAACACTACAACACAACAATACAGAGTAACAACACTACAACACAGAGTAAGTAACAACACTACAACACAACAATACCTCAGAGTAACAACACTACAACACAACAATACAACAACACTACAACACAACAATACCTCAGAGTAACAACACTACAACACAACAATACCTCAGAGTAACAACACTACAACACAACAATACCTCAGAGTAACAACACTACAACACAACAATACCTCAGAGTAACAACAACACAACAATACTAGAGTAACACTCTCTGTCACACAACAATACCTGGAGAGTAACAACACTGTCACCAACAATACAGAGTAACAACACTACAACACAACAGTCTGATGGTAACAACACAACAATACCTCAGAGTAACAACACTACAACACAACAATACAGAGTAACAACACTACAACACAACAATACAGAGTAACAACACTACAACACACAATGGAGAGTAACAACACTACAACACCTCTGTAACAACACTCTGATGGAGGCAGAGTAACAACACTCTCAACACAACAATACAGAGTAACAACACTACAACACACAATACAACACAAGTCATACAGAGTAACACTACAACCAGTCTGATGGACAGAGTAACAACACTACTGTCACCACTGATGAGTAACAACACTACTGTCACAGTACAGAGGCTAACTGTCTACAACACAACAATACAGAGTAACAACACTGATGGACAAGTCTACTCTGTCACAACAATACAGAGAGGCAACACTACTCTCTGTCACACACAACAACCAGTCTGAGTAGGCTGTCTGTCACTACACCAACAATGAGTAAGGCTGTCTACAACACACAATACAGAGTAACAACACTGTCAACACACTACAACACAACAATACCAATCTCAGAGTAACAACACTGGAGGGCTGTCAACAATGTCACAACAACACTACTACAACACACCAGTCTGATGGAGTAACAACACTACTGTCACACCAGTCTGATGGAGAGTAACTGTCTGTCTCTCTGTCACAGTACTGATGGAGGCTGTCAACACTCGTCACAGTCTGATGGAGGCACTCTGTCACCAGTCTGATGGAGGCTGTCTGTCTCTCAGAGCTGTCTGTCTCTCTGTCACCAGTCTGATGGAGGCTGTCTGTCTCTCTAACACAGCTGATGGAGGCTGTACAACACTCTGAATCCTCAGAGTAAACAACATGGAGGCTGTCACCACTCTGTCAAGTCTATGGAGGCTGTCTGTCTCACTACACCAGTCTGATGGAGGCTGTCTGTCTCTCTGTCACCAGTCTGATGGAGGCTGTCTGTCTCTCTGTCACCAGTCTGATGGAGGCTGTCTGTCTCTCTGTCACCAGTCTGATGGAGGCTGTCACCAGTCTGATGGAGGCTGTCTGTCTCTCTGTCACCAGTCTGATGGAGGCTGTCTCTCTCTGTCACCAGTCTGATGGAGGCTGTCTGTCTCTCTGTCACCAGTCTGATGGAGGCTGTCTGTCTCTCTGTCACCACTGATGGAGGCTGTCTGTCTACAACACCAGTCTGATGGAGGCTGTCTGTCTCTCTGTCACCAGTCTGATGGAGGCTGTCTGTCTCTCTGTCACCAGTCTGATGGAGGCTGTCTGTCTCTCTGTCACAGTCTGATGGAGGCTGTCTGTCTCACTCCAGTCAGGAGTCTGTCTCTCTGTCACCAGTCTGATGGAGGCTGTCTGTCTCTCTGTCACCAGTCTGATGGAGGCTGTCTGTCTCTCTGTCACCAGTCTCTCTGCTGTCTGTCTCTCTGTCACCAGTCTGATGGAGGCTGTCTGTCTCTCTGTCACCAGTCTGATGAGGCTAACTGTCTCTCTGTCACAGTCTGATGGAGGCTGTCTGTCTCTCTGTCACCAGTCTGATGGAGGCTGTCTGTCTCTCTGTCCACAATGGAGGCTGTCTGTCTCTCTGTCACTATGTGTCTGTCTGACCAGTCTGATGGAGGCTGTCTGTCTCTCTGTCACCAGTCTGATGGAGGCTGTCTGTCTCTCTGTCACCAGTCTGATGGAGGCCTGTCTGTTCTCTGTCACCAGTCTGATGGAGGCTGTCTGTCTCTCTGTCACCAGTCTGATGGAGGCTGTCTGTCCCTCTGTCACCAAACTGGGAGGCTGTGTCCAGTCACCAGTCTGATGGAGGCTGTCTGTCCTCCAACCAGTCTGATGGAGGCTGTCTGTCTCTCCAAACCAGTCAATGTCTGATGGAGGCAGTCTGTCTGTCTCTGTCACCAGTCTTTTCTCTGTCACCAGTCTGATGGAGGCTGTCTGTCTCTCTGTCACCAGTCTGATGGAGGCTGTCTGTCTCTCTGTCACCAGTCTGATGTCTGTCTCTCTGTCTGATGGAGGCTGTCTGTCTCTCTGTCACCAGTCTGATGGAGGCTGTCTGTCTCTCTGTCACCAGTCTGATGGAGGCTGTCTGTCTCTCTGTCACCAGTCTGATGGAGGCTGTCTGTCTCTCTGTCACCAGTCTGATGGAGGCTGTCTGTCTCTCTGTCACCAGTCTGATGGAGGCTGTCTGTCTCTCTGTCACCAGTCTGATGGAGGCTGTCTGTCTCTCTGTCACCAGTCTGATGGAGGCTGTCTGTCTCTCTGTCACCAGTCTGTGGAGGCTGTCTGTCTCTCTGTCACCAGTCTGATGGAGGCTGTCTGTCTCTCTGTCACCAGTCTGATGGAGGCTGTCTGTCTCTCTGTCACCAGTCTGATGGAGGCTGTCTGTCTCTCTGTCACCAGTCTGATGATGGAGGCTGTCTGTCTCTCTGTCACCAGTCTGATGGAGGCTGTCTGTCTCTCTGTCACCAGTCTGATGAGAGGCTGTCTGTCTCTCTGTCACCAGTCTGATGGAGGCTGTCTGTCTCTCTGTCACCAGTCTGATGGAGGCTGTCTGTCTCTCTGTCACCAGTCTGATGGAGGCTGTCTGTCTCTCTGTCACCAGTCTGATGGAGGCTGTCTGTCTCTCCGTCACCAGTCTGATGGAGGCTGTCTGTCTCTCTGTCACCAGTCTGATGGAGGCTGTCTGTCTCTCCGTCACCAGTCTGATGTGATTTGATAGAGGAGGAAGAGAGGAGTCTAGTTCGGTTATGATGCAGTCTTCTGCAATTATGTTGGATGTATTTTCATCAACACCCATGAACAGGTGCTGTAATCCTACAGGCAATATGACACGTAGCAATGTGTATAATGAGAGATGGCATTGTTTACTGACATGTTTACTAGTTTCAACTACTTTTAAACTTTTCCCTCCATCCACATGGCTCACTGCCACTTGACTGATAGAGAATGGGTCTGGTTGGGTGAGTCAGTCACTGTTGAACCACCAGAGAAAATACCTGGTGTTACTAGTGCCTGCGACCAGATGGGATGTTATTGTAAACATTGACGATATTTCGTGGATGAATAAAAAACTGGGCTGAACAGAAGTGATGCAATGTGAGACAAAAGCATTATGTCCTCACCACTCCCAGCATTCTGAAACACGAAATACGAACAGAAGTTTTTAGTAGGTCGTTTACAACAAGCAATAAACATTAAAGTGCGTTTTCGCAGTAGGGGAAAGAATAGCAGAGCTTTCTGACGTCTGTGACAGGGGAAAACTTAACTTGCAGAACAATCAAACGTAATTATGCCCATTACCCAAATAAACCCCATGGATGGCATGAACTGGAATCACTAACAGGATGCTCAATAAATGTCTTATTTTTAAGTGGAATTTTAGTGTGGGATGTTGGAATAGTGACAGTGACTGGCATCGAGCTCATGCTTATTCAAGCAATACAGCCAACACTAGTTGGAATAATGGAGTAACTTGTCAGTCAAGTGAACACAGGTGGTTTGAGACCTGCACAAACAGAGCTTACATAAAACGTTTGCATGCATGACTGTGAGTGGCTTTGGATAAAAGCGTCTGCTAAACGACATGTATTATATTATACATAGCTTAACTGGCAAAACACCCCAAAAAATATCCCGGTAACAATGTGTAGCCCCATGTGTACGTGTTAATTTCAAACACCTTTGAAACTTGAAAAGGTCTTGTGGGGTCATGCCCGCACACCTCCAAAGCCCTGTTGATAGACAGCAGGGTTGTTTGGCCCGACCCTGTTGATAGACAGCAGGGTATTTTTGGCCCGACCAATTTGAGGTCAGTGGTCTAAATCGTCAGGTTCTCACTGAGCCGACTTTCCCCAGGGGTGGCTGGTTGTGGCTCTGTACTGAACCTGCCAGCGGCCTCTGGATCACCTTAATGAGCTACTGTGGCATGCCCAGCGCTCCGTTCTCACTGCCTGATTGGCTGACTGCTGCCTGCTGTTAGTGGACAGTTAAATTGGGTTGTCCGTCAAACACTATCCTGGAGCCTTGACTCACACCTATAAATAACGGGAGCCTCAGGCACTGGAACAGTCAGACTTGGGTTGAAAAATAACATTTGTTTTCTTTCAATGTGTGTTTGATTGAGCCTGCCTGGAGTGCAACAGGGGGTGGGGTTTGCACTTTTGGAACTATTCCATTGGTTCAACTGGGTCAGGCAAGCTCAGTCAAGTGCAACTAAAATATTTGAGACAAGAGGGGACATCTTTTCAAGCAGGGAAACTCCTAAGATACAGTGGGGAAAAAAAGTATTTAGTCAGCCACCAATTGTGCAAGTTCTCCCACTTAAAAAGATGAGAGAGGCCTGTAATTTTCATCATAGGTACACGTCAACTATGACAGACAAATTGAGGAAATAAAATCCAGAAAATCACATTGTAGGATTTTTAATGAATTTATTTGCAAATTATGGTGGAAAATAAGTATTTGGTCACCTACAAACAAGCAAGATTTCTGTCTCTCACAGACCTGTAACTTCTTCTTTAAGAGGCTCCTCTGTCCTCCACTCGTTACCTGTATTAATGGCACCTGTTTGAACTTGTTATCAGTATAAAAGACACCTGTCCACAACCTCAAACAGTCACACTCCAAACTCCACTATGGCCAAGACCAAAGAGCTGTCAAAGGACACCAGAAACAAAATTGTAGACCTGCACCAGGCTGGGAAGACTGAATCTGCAATAGGTAAGCAGCTTGGTTTGAAGAAATCAACTGTGGGAGCAATTATTAGGAAATGGAAGACATACAAGACCACTGATAATCTCCCTCGATCTGGGGCTCCACGCAAGATCTCACCCCGTGGGGTCAAAATGATCACAAGAACGGTTAGCAAAAATCCCAGAACCACACGGGGGGACCTAGTGAATGACCTGCAGAGAGCTGGGACCAAAGTAACAAAGCCTACCATCAGTAACACACTATGCCACCAGGGACTCAAATCCTGCAGTGCAAGATGTGTCCCCCTGCTTAAGCCAGTACATGTCCAGGCCCGTCTGAAGTTTGCTAGAGTGCATTTGGATGATCCAGAAGAGGATTGGGAGAATGTTATATGGTCAGATGAAACCAAAATATAACTTTTTGGTAAAAACTCAACTCGTCGTGTTTGGAGGACAAATAATGCTGAGTTGCATCCAAAGAACACCATACCTACTGTGAAGCATGGGGGTGGAAACATCATGCTTTGGGGCTGTTATTCTGCAAAGGGACCAGGACGACTGATCCTTGTAAAGGAAAGAATGAATGGGGCCATGTATCGTGAGATTTTGAGTGAAAACCTCCTTCCATGAGCAAGGGCATTGAAGATGAAACGTGGCTGGGTCTTTCAGCATGACAATGATCCCAAACACACCGCCCGGGCAACGAAGGAGTGGCTTCGTAAGAAGCATTTCAAGGTCCTGGAGTGGCCTAGCCAGTCTCCAGATCTCAACCCCATAGAAAATCTTTGGAGGGAGTTGAAAGTCCGTGTTGCCCAGCGACAGCCCCAAAACATCACTGCTCTAGAGGAGATCTGCATGGAGGAATGGGCCAAAATACCAGCAACAGTGTGTGAAAACCTTGTGAAGACTTACAGAAAACATTTGACCTGTGTCATTGCCAACAAAGGGTATATAACCAAGTATTGAGAAACTTTTGTTATTGACCAAATACTTATTTTCCACCATAATTTGCAAATAAATTCATTAGAAATCCTACAATGTGATTTCATAGTTGACGTGTACCTATGATGAAAATTACAGGCCTCTCTCATCTCTTTAAGTGGGAGAACTTGCACAATTGGTGTTGACTAAATACTTTTTTTCCCCACTGTATGTGGATGTAAATCATTCCCCCCAAATCTGTCCACTTGGTATCTAAATAACGTGATTGTGAGAATCATCTAAAGGTTCATGATAGCACCACTGGTATTGAGTAGGTCAGTGTCTTCCTGTCTTTCTCTGTCTTCCTCCCATCAGTCTAAGCGAAAGAGGAAGAGGAAGTGCTTCTCTGGTAACAACAACAACAACAACATCTGCCCGACGACAGAAAAACCATGGTGTCACATCACAAAATACCCCTGAACGTTATATATTATATTCATGTGAATGTTATACTGTAATATGTGCAAATGTGTGAGTGCATCGTTAACTTTAATATCCCTTATCAATCCTCATGTTACACGAGACATCATCAGTCACTTTGCCCCAAATGGTATGGGCCATAGATGGATTAATATATTGAATCTAGAACGCTCTGGGCCATAGATGGATTAATATATTTAATCTAGTAAGTAATGCTCTGGGCCATAACTGGATTAATATATTTAATCTAGTAACTAATGCTCTGGGCCATAAATTGATTAATATATTTAATCTAGTATGCTCTGGGTCATAGATGGATAAATATATTTAATCTATTATTTAATCTATTAACTAATGTTCTGGGCCATAGATGGATTAATATATTTAATCTAGTAACTAATGTTCTGGGCCATAGATGGATTAATATATTTAATCTATTAACTAATGCTCTGGGCCATAGATGGATTCATATATTTAATCTAGTAACTAATGTTCTGGGTCATTGATGGATAAATATATTTAATCTAATAACTAATGTTCTGGGCCATAGATGGATTAATATATTTAATCTAGTAACTAATGCTCTATGCCATAGATGGATTAATATATTTAATCTAGTAACTAATGCTCTATGCCATAGATGGATTAATATATTTAATCTATTAACTATGTTCTGGGCCATAGATGGATTAATCTATTTAATCTAGTAACTAATGTTCTGGGCCATAGATGGATTAATATATTTATCTAGTAACTAATGTTCTATAGATATTAATAATGTTAATCTGGGCCATAGATGGATTAATATATTTAATCTAGTAACTAATGTGCTCTATGCCATAGATGGATTAATATATTTAATCATAGATGATGGATTAATATATTTAATCTAGTAACTAATGTTCTGGGCCATAGATGGATTAATATATTTAATCTAGTAACTCCATAATGTTCTGGGCATATGATGGATTAATATATTAGTAACTAATCTGGGCCATAGATGGATTACTATTTTAATCTAGTAACTAATGTTCTGGGCCATAGATGGATTAATATATTTAATCTAGTAATGTTTGGGCCAATTAATATATTTAATCTAGTAACTAATGTTCTGGGCCATAGATGGATTAATATATTTAATCTAGTAACTAATGTTCTGGCCCATAGATGGATTAATATATTTAATCTAGTAACTAATGTTCTGGGCCATAGATGGATTAATATATTTAATCTAGTTCAACTAATGTTCTGGGCCATAGATGGATTAATATATTTAATCTAGTAACTAATGTTCTGGGCCATAGATGGATTAATATATTTAATCTAGTAACTAATGTTCTGGGCCATAGATGGATTAATATATTTAATCTAGTAACTAATGTTCTGGGCCATAGATGGATTAATATATTTAATCTAGTAACTAATGTTCTGGGCCATAGATGGATTAATATATTTAATCTATTAACTAATGTTCTCTGGGCCATAGATGGATTAATATATTTTAATCTAGTAACTAATGTTCTGGGCCATAGATGGATTAATATATTTAATCTAGTAACTAATGTCTGGGCCATAGATGGATTAATATATTTAATCTAGTAACTAATGTTCTGGGCCATAGATGGATTAATATATTTAATCTAGTAACTAATGTTCTGGGCCAACTAATGTTCTGGGCCATAGATGGATTCATATATTTAATCTAGTAACTAATGTTCTGGGCCATAGATGGTTTAATATATTTAATCTAGTAACTAATGTTCTGGGCCATAGATGGTTTAATATATTTAATCTAGTAACTAATGCTCTGGGCCATAGATGGATTAATATATTTAATCTAGTAACTAATGTTCTGGGCCATAGATGGATTCATATATTTAATCTAGTTAACTCTCATGTTCTGGGCCATAGATGGTTTAATATATTTTAATCTAGTAACTAATGTTCTGGGCCATAGATGGATTAATATATTTAATCTAGTAACTAATGTTCTGGGCCATAGATGGATTAATATATTTAATCTATTAACTAATGTTCTGGGCCATAGATGGATTAATATATTTAATCTAGTAACTAATGTTCTGGGCCATAGATGGATTAATATATTTAATCTAGTAACTAATGCTCTGGGCCATAGATGGATTAATATATTTAATCTAGTAACTAATGTTCTGGGCCATAGAAGGATTAATATATTTAATCTATTAACTAATGTTCTGGGCCATAGATGGATTAATATATTTAATCTAGTAACTAATGCTCTGGGCCATAGATGGATTAATATATTTAATCTAGTAACTAATGTTCTGGGCCATAGATGGTTTAATATATTTAATCTAGTAACTAATGTTCTGAGCCATAGATGGTTTAATATATTTAATCTAGTAACTAATGTTCTGGGCCATAGATGGATTAATATATTTAATCTATTAACTAATGTTCTGGGCTATAGATGGATTCATATATTTAATATAGTAACTAATGTTCTGGGTCATAGATGGTTAATATATTTAATCTAGTAACTAATGTTCTGGGTCATAGATGGATTAATATATTTAATCTAGTAACTAATGTTCTGGGCCACAGATGGAATAATATATTTAATCTAGTAACTAATGCTCTATGCCATAGATGGATTAATATATTTAATCTAGTAACTAATGCTCTGGGCCATAGATGGATTAATATATTTAATCTGTTCACTAATGTTCTGGGCCATAGATGGATTAATATATTTAATCTATTAACTAATGTTCTGGGCCATAGATGGATTAATTTATTTAATCTAGTAACTAATGTTCTGGGCCATAGATGGTTTAATATATTTAATCTAGTAACTAATGCTCTGGGCCATAGATGGATTAATATATTTAATCTATTAACTAATGTTCTGGGCCATAGATGGTTTAATATATTTAATCTAGTAACTAATGCTCTGGGCCATAGATGGATTAATATATTTAATCTATTAACTAATGTTCTGGGCCATAGATGGATTAATATATTTAATCTATTAACTAATGTTCTGGGCTATAGATGGATTCATATATTTTATCTAGTAACTAATATTCTGGGTCATAGATGGATTAATATATTTAATCTAGTAACTAATGTTCTGGGTCATAGATGGATTAATATATTTAATCTATTAACTAATGTTCTGGGCTATAGATGGATTAATATATTTAATCTAGTAACTAATGTTCTGGGTCATAGATGGATTAATATATTTAATCTAGTAACTAATGTTCTGGGTCATAGATGGATTAATATATTTAATCTATTAACTAATGTTCTGGGCCATAGATGGATTAATATATTTAATCTAGTAACTAATGTTCTGGGCCACAGATGGAATAATATATTTAATCTAGTAACTAATGCTCTATGCCATAGATGGATTAATATATTTAATCTAGTAACTAATGCTCTGGGCCATAGATGGATTAATATATTTAATCTAATAACTAATGTTCTGGGCCATAGATGGATTAATATATTTAATCTGTTCACTAATGTTCTGGGCCATAGATGGATTAATATATTTAATCTATTAACTAATGTTCTGGGCCATAGATGGATTAATTTATTTAATCTAGTAACTAATGTTCTGGGCCATAGATGGTTTAATATATTTAATCTAGTAACTAATGCTCTGGGCCATAGATGGTTTAATATATTTAATCTAGTAACTAATGCTCTGGGCCATAGATGGATTAATATATTTAATCTATTAACTAATGTTCTGGGCCATAGATGGATTAATATATTTAATCTATTAACTAATGTTCTGGGCTATAGATGGATTCATATATTTTATCTAGTAACTAATATTCTGGGTCATAGATGGATTAATATATTTAATCTAGTAACTAATGTTCTGGGTCATAGATGGATTAATATATTTAATCTATTAACTAATGTTCTGGGCTATAGATGGATTAATATATTTAATCTAGTAACTAATGTTCTGGGTCATAGATGGATCAATATATTTAATCTAGTAACTAATGTTCTGGGTCATAGATGGATTAATATATTTAATCTAATAACTAATGTTCTGGGCCATAGATGGATTAATATATTTAATCTAGTAACTAATGCTCTGGGCCATAGATGGATTAATATATTTAATCTAGTAACTAATGTTCTGGGCCATAGATGGTTTAATATATTTAATCTAGTAACTAATGTTCTGGGCCATAGATGGTTTAATATATTTAATCTAGTAACTAATGCTCTGGGCCATAGAGATTTAATATATTTAATCTATTAACTAATGTTCTGGGCCATAGATGGATTAATATATTTAATCTATTAACTAATGTTCTGGGCCATAGATGGTTTAATATATTTAATCTAGTAACTAATGCTCTGGGCCATAGATGGATTAATATATTTAATCTAGTAACTAATGTTCTGGGCCATAGATGGATTCATATATTTAATCTAGTAACTCATGTTCTGGGCCATAGATGGTTTAATATATTTAATCTAGTAACTAATGTTCTGGGCCATAGATGGATTAATATATTTAATCTAGTAACTAATGTTCTGGGCCATAGAAGGATTAATATATTTAATCTATTAACTAATGTTCTGGGCCATAGATGGATTAATATATTTAATCTAGTAACTAATGTTCTGGGTCATAGATGGATTAATATATTTAATCTAGTAACTAATGCTCTGGGCCATAGATGGATTAATATATTTAATCTAGTAACTAATGTTCTGGGCCATAGAAGGATTAATATATTTAATCTATTAACTAATGTTCTGGGCCATAGATGGATTAATATATTTAATCTAGTAACTAATGCTCTGGGCCATAGATGGTTTAATATATTTAATCTAGTAACTAATGTTCTGGGTCATAGATGGATTAATATATTTAATTTAGTAACTAATGTTCTGGGCCAGAGATGGAATAATATATTTAATCTAGTAACTAATGCTCTATGCCATAGATGGATTAATATATTTAATCTAGTAACTAATGCTCTGGGCCATAGATGGATTAATATATTTAATCTAGTAACTAATGCTCTGGGCCATAGATGGTTTAATATATTTAATCTAGTAACTAATGTTCTGGATCATAGATGGATTAATATATTTAATTTAGTAACTAATGTTCTGGGCCAGAGATGGAATAATATATTTAATCTAGTAACTAATGCTCTATGCCATAGATGGATTAATATATTTAATCTAGTAACTAATGCTCTGGGCCATAGATGGATTAATATTTAATCTAATAACCAATGTTCTAGGCCATAGATGGATTAATATATTTAATCTAGTAACTAATGCTCTGGGCCATAGATGGATTAATATATTTAATCTAGTAACTAATGTTCTGGGCCATAGATGGATTAATATATTTAATCTAGTAACTAATGTTCTGGGCCATAGATGGATTAATATATTTAATCTGTTCACTAATGTTCTGGGCCATAGATGGATTAATATATTTAATCTATTAACTAATGTTCTGGGCCATAGATGGATTAATTTATTTAATCTAGTAACTAATGCTCTGGGCCATAGATGGATTAATATATTTAATCTAGTAACTAATGTTCTGGGCCATAGATGGATTAATATATTTAATCTAGTAACTAATGTACTGGGCCATAGATGGATTCATATATTTAATCTATTAACTAATGTTCTGGGCCATAGATGGATTAATATATTTAATCTAGTAACTAATGCTCTGGGCCATAGATGGATTCATATATTTAATATATTAACTAATGTTATGGGCCATAGATGGATTCATATATTTAATCTAGTAACTAATGCTCTGGGCCATAGATGGATTAATATATTTAATCTAGTAACTAATGTTCTGGGCCATAGATGGATTCATATATTTAATCTAGTAACTCATGTTCTGGGCCATAGATGGTTTAATATATTTAATCTAGTAACTAATGTTCTGGGCCATAGATGGATTAATATATTTAATCTAGTAACTAATGTTCTGGGCCATAGAAGGATTAATATATTTAATCTATTAACTAATGTTCTGGGCCATAGATGGATTAATATATTTAATCTAGTAACTAATGTTCTGGGTCATAGATGGATTAATATATTTAATCTAGTAACTAATGCTCTGGGCCATAGATGGATTAATATATTTAATCTAGTAACTAATGTTCTGGGCCATAGAAGGATTAATATATTTAATCTATTAACTAATGTTCTGGGCCATAGATGGATTAATATATTTAATCTAGTAACTAATGCTCTGGGCCATAGATGGTTTAATATATTTAATCTAGTAACTAATGTTCTGGGTCATAGATGGATTAATATATTTAATTTAGTAACTAATGTTCTGGGCCAGAGATGGAATAATATATTTAATCTAGTAACTAATGCTCTATGCCATAGATGGATTAATATATTTAATCTAGTAACTAATGCTCTGGGCCATAGATGGATTAATATATTTAATCTAGTAACTAATGCTCTGGGCCATAGATGGTTTAATATATTTAATCTAGTAACTAATGTTCTGGGTCATAGATGGATTAATATATTTAATTTAGTAACTAATGTTCTGGGCCAGAGATGGAATAATATATTTAATCTAGTAACTAATGCTCTATGCCATAGATGGATTAATATATTTAATCTAGTAACTAATGCTCTGGGCCATAGATGGATTAATATATTTAATCTAATAACCAATGTTCTAGGCCATAGATGGATTAATATATTTAATCTAGTAACTAATGCTCTGGGCCATAGATGGATTAATATATTTAATCTAGTAACTAATGTTCTGGGCCATAGATGGATTAATATATTTAATCTAGTAACTAATGTTCTGGGCCATAGATGGATTAATATATTTAATCTGTTCACTAATGTTCTGGGCCATAGATGGATTAATATATTTAATCTAGTAACTAATGTTCTGGGCCATAGATGGATTAATTTATTTAATCTAGTAACTAATGCTCTGGGCCATAGATGGATTAATATATTTAATCTAGTAACTAATGTTCTGGGCCATAGATGGATTAATATATTTAATCTAGTAACTAATGTACTGGGCCATAGATGGATTCATATATTTAATCTATTAACTAATGTTCTGGGCCATAGATGGATTAATATATTTAATCTAGTAACTAATGCTCTGGGCCATAGATGGATTCATATATTTAATATATTAACTAATGTTATGGGCCATAGATGGATTCATATATTTAATCTAGTAACTAATGTTCTGGGCCATAGATGTTTTAATATATTTAATCTAGTAACTAATGTTCTGGGCCATTGATGGTTTAATATATTTAATCTAGTACTAATGCTCTGGGCCGTAGATGGATTAATATATTTAATCTATTAACTAATGTTCTGGGCCATAGATGGATAAATATATTTAATCTATTAACTAATGTTCTGGGCCATAGATGGATTAATATATTTAATCTAGTAACTAATGCTCTGGGTCATAGATGGATTAATATATTTAATCTAGTAACTAATGTTCTGGGCCATAGATGGATTAATATATTTAATCTAGTAACTAATGTTCTGGGCCATAGATGGTTTAATATATTTAATCTAGTAACTAATGCTCTGGGCCATAGATGGATTAATATATTTAATCTATTAACTAATGTTCTGGGCCATAGATGGATTAATATATTTAATCTATTAACTAATGTTCTGGGCTATAGATGGATTCATATATTTATTCTAGTAAGTAATATTCTGGGTCATAGATGGATTAATATATTTAATCTAGTAACTAATGTTCTGGGTCATAGATGGATCAATATATTTAATCTAATAACTAATGTTCTGGGCCATAGATGGATTAATATATTTCATCTAGTAACTAATGTTCTGGGTCATAGATGGATTAATATATTTAATCTATTAACTAATGTTCTGGGCCATAGATGGATTAATATATTTAATCTATTAACTAATGTTCTGGGCTATAGATGGATTAATATATTTAATCTAGTAACTAATGCTCTGGGCCATAGATGGATTAATATATTTAATCTAGTAACTAATGTTCTGGGCCATAGAAGGATTAATATATTTAATCTATTAACTAATGTTCTGGGCCATAGATGGATTAATATATTTAATCTAGTAACTAATGCTCTGGGCCATAGATGGTTTAATATATTTAATCTAGTAACTAATGTTCTGGGTCATAGATGGATTAATATATTTAATTTAGTAACTAATGTTCTGGGCCACAGATGGAATAATATATTTAATCTAGTAACTAATGCTCTATGCCATAGATGGATTAATATATTTAATCTAGTAACTAATGCTCTGGGCCATAGATGGATTAATATATTTAATCTAGTAACTAATGCTCTGGGCCATAGATGGTTTAATATATTTAATCTAGTAACTAATGTTCTGGGTCATAGATGGATTAATATATTTAATTTAGTAACTAATGTTCTGGGCCAGAGATGGAATAATATATTTAATCTAGTAACTAATGCTCTATGCCATAGATGGATTAATATATTTAATCTAGTAACTAATGCTCTGGGCCATAGATGGATTAATATATTTAATCTAATAACCAATGTTCTAGGCCATAGATGGATTAATATATTTAATCTAGTAACTAATGCTCTGGGCCATAGATGGATTAATATATTTAATCTAGTAACTAATGTTCTGGGCCATAGATGGATTAATATATTTAATCTAGTAACTAATGTTCTGGGCCATAGATGGATTAATATATTTAATCTGTTCACTAATGTTCTGGGCCATAGATGGATTAATATATTTAATCTATTAACTAATGTTCTGGGCCATAGATGGATTAATATATTTAATCTAGTAACTAATGCTCTGGGCCATAGATGGATTAATATATTTAATCTAGTAACTAATGTTCTGGGCCATAGATGGATTAATATATTTAATCTAGTAACTAATGTACTGGGCCATAGATGGATTCATATATTTAATCTATTAACTAATGTTCTGGGCCATAGATGGATTAATATATTTAATCTAGTAACTAATGCTCTGGGCCATAGATGGATTCATATATTTAATATATTAACTAATGTTATGGGCCATAGATGGATTCATATATTTAATCTAGTAACTAATGTTCTGGGCCATAGATGTTTTAATATATTTAATCTAGTAACTAATGTTCTGGGCCATTGATGGTTTAATATATTTAATCTAGTAACTAATGCTCTGGGCCGTAGATGGATTAATATATTTAATCTATTAACTAATGTTCTGGGCCATAGATGGATAAATATATTTAATCTATTAACTAATGTTCTGGGCCATAGATGGATTAATATATTTAATCTAGTAACTAATGCTCTGGGTCATAGATGGATTAATATATTTAATCTAGTAACTAATGTTCTGGGCCATAGATGGATTAATATATTTAATCTAGTAACTAATGTTCTGGGCCATAGATGGTTTAATATATTTAATCTAGTAACTAATGCTCTGGGCCATAGATGGATTAATATATTTAATCTATTAACTAATGTTCTGGGCCATAGATGGATTATTATATTTAATCTATTAACTAATGTTCTGGGCTATAGATGGATTCATATATATTTAATCTAGTAAGTAATTTCTGGGTCATAGATGGATTAATATATTTAATCTAGTAACTAATGTTCTGGGTCATAGATGGATCAATATATTTAATCTATTAACTAATGTTCTGGGCCATAGATGGATTAATATATTTTCATCTAGTAACTAATGTTCTGGGTCATAGATGGATTAATATATTTAATCTATAACTAATGTTCTGGGCCATAGATGGATTAATATATTTAATCTATTAACTAATGTTCTGGGCCATAGATGGATTAATATATTTAATCTAGTAACTAATGCTCTGGGCCATAGATGGATTAATATATTTAATCTAGTAACTAATGTTCTGGGCCATAGAAGGATTAATATATTTAATCTATTAACTAATGTTCTGGGCCATAGATGGATTAATATATTTAATCTAGTAACTAATGCTCTGGGCCATAGATGGTTTATATATTTTAATCTAGTAACTAATGTTCTGGGTCATAGATGGATTAATATATTTAATTTAGTAACTAATGTTCTGGGCCACAGATGGAATAATATATTTAATCTAGTAACTAATGCTCTATGCCATAGATGGATTAATATATTTAATCTAGTAACTAATGCTCTGGGCCATAGATGGATTAATATATTTAATCTAATAACTAATGTTCTGGGCCATAGATGGATTAATATATTTAATCTGTTCACTAATGTTCTGGGCCATAGATGGATTAATATATTTAATCTAATAACTAATGTTCTGGGCCATAGATGGATTAATATATTTAATCTAGTAACTAATGTTCTGGGCCATAGATGGATTAATATATTTAATCTAGTAACTAATGTTCTGGGCCATAGATGGATTAATATATTTAATCTAGTAACTAATGTTCTGGGCCATAGATGGATTAAATATATTTAATCTAGTAACTAATGTTCTGGGCCATAGATGGATTAATATATTTAATCTATTAACTAATGTTCTGGGCCATAGATGGATTGATTTATTTAATCTAGTAACTAATGCTCTGGGCCATAGATGGATTAATATATTTAATCTAGTAACTAATGTTCTGGGCCATAGATGGATTCATATATTTAATCAATTAACTAATGTTCTGGGCCATAGATGGATTAATATATTTAATCTAGTAACTAATGCTCTGGGCCATAGATGGATTATATATTTAATCTATTAACTAATGTTCTGGGCCATAGATGGATTAATATATTTTAATCTAGTAACTAATGTTCTGGGCCATAGATGGATTAATATATTTAATCTAGTAACTAATGTTCTGGGCCATAGATGGTTTAATATATTTAATCTAGTAACTAATGCTCTGGGCCATAGATGGATTAATATATTTAATCTATTAACTAATGTTCTGTGCCATAGATGGATTAATATATTTAATCTATTAACTAATGTTCTGGGCCATAGATGGATTAATATATTTAATCTAGTAACTAATGCTCTGGGCCATAGATGGATTAATATATTTAATCTAGTAACTAATGTTCTGGGCCATAGATGGATTCATATATTTAATCTAGTAACTAATGTTCTGGGCCATAGATGGATTAAATATATTTAATCTAGTAACTAATGCTCTGGGCCATAGATGGATTCATATATTTAATATATTAACTAATGTTCTGGGCCATAGATGGATTAATATATTTAATCTATTAACTAATGTTCTGGGCTATAGATGGATTCATATATTTAATCTAGTAACTAATGTTCTGGGTCATAGATGGATTAATATATTTAATCTAGTAACTAATGTTCTGGGCCATAGATGGATTAATATATTTAATCTATTAACTAATGTTCTGGGCCATAGATGGATTAATATATTTAATCTAGTAACTAATGTTCTGGGCCATAGATGGATTAATATATTTAATCTAGTAACTAATGTTCTGGGCATAGATGGATTAATATATTTAATCTAGTAACTAATTTTCTGGGCCATAGATGGATTAATATATTTAATCTAGTAACTAATGTTCTGGGCCATAGATGGATTAATATATTTAATCTAGTAACTAATGTTCTGGGCCATAGATGGATTAATATATTTAATCTATTAACTAATGTTCTGGGCCATAGATGGATTAATATATTTAATCTATTAACTAATGTTCTGGGCCATAGATGGATTAATATATTTAATCTAGTAACTAATGTTCTGGGTCATAGATGGATTTAATATATTTAATCTAGTAACTAATGTTCTGGGCCATAGATGGATCAATATATTTAATCTATTAACTAATGTTCTGGGCCATAGATGGATTAATATATTTAATCTAGTAACTAATGTTCTGGGCCATAGATGGATTAATATATTTAATCTAGTAACTAATGTTCTGGGCCATAGATGGATTAATATATTTAATCTATTAACTAATGTTCTGGGCCATAGATGGATTAATATATTTAATCTAGTAACTAATGTTCTGGCCATAGATGGATTAATATATTTAATCTAGTAACTAATGTTCTGGGCCATAGATGGATTAATATATTTAATCTAATAACTAATGTTCTGGGCCATAGATGGATTAATATATTTAATCTAGTATGCTCTTGGCCATAGATGGATTAATATATTTAATCTAGTAACTAATGTTCTGGGCCATAGATGGATTAATATATTTAATCTAGTAACTAATGCTCTGGGCCATAGATGGATTAATATATTTAATCTAGTAACTAATGTTCTGGGCCATAGATGGATTAATATATTTAATCTAGTAACTAATGTTCTGGGCCATAGATGGATTAATATATTTAATCTAGTAACTAATGTTCTGGGCCATAGATGGATTAATATATTTAATCTATTAACTAATGTTCTGGGCCATAGATGGATTGATATATTTTTAATCTAGTAACTAATGCTCTGGGCCATAGATGGATTAATATATTTAATCTAGTAACTAATGCTCTGGGCCATAGATGGATTCATATATTTAATCTATTAACTAATGTTCTGGGCCATAGATGGATTAATATATTTAATCTAGTAACTAATGTTCTGGGCCATAGATGGATTAATATATTTAATCTATTAACTAATGTTCTGGGCCATAGATGGATTAATATATTTAATCTAGTAACTAATGTTCTGGGCCATAGATGGATTAATATATTTAATCTAGTAACTAATGTTCTGGGCCATAGATGGATTAATATATTTAATCTAGTAACTAATGCTCTGGGCCATAGATGGATTAATATATTTAATCTATTAACTAATGTTCTGGGCCATAGATGGATTAATATATTTAATCTATTAACTAATGTTCTGGGCCATAGATGGATTAATATATATTTAATCTAGTAACTAATGCTCTGGGGCCATAGATGGATTAATATATTTAATCTAGTAACTAATGTTCTGGGCCATAGATGGATTAATATATTTAATCTATTAACTAATGTTCTGGGCCATAGATGGATTAATATATTTAATCTAGTAACTAATGCTCTGGGCCATAGATGGATTAATATATTTAATCTAGTATCTATAGATAACTAATGTTCTGGGCCATAGATGGATTATATATTTAATCTATTAACTAATGTTCTGGGCCATAGATGGATTCATATATTTAATCTAGTAACTAATGTTCTGGGCCATAGATGGATTAATATATTTAATCTAGTAACTAATGTTCTGGGCCATAGATGGATGGATTAATATATTTAATCTATTAACTAATGTTCTGGGCCATAGATGGATTAATATATTATCTAGTAACTAACTAATGTTCTGGGCCATAGATGGATTAATATATTTAATCTAGTAACTAATGTTCTGGGCCATAGATGGATTAATATATTTAATCTAGTAACTAATGTTTCTGGGCCATAGATGGATTAATATATTTAATCTAGTAACTAATGTTCTGGGCCATAGATGGATTAATATATTTAATCTAGTAACTAATGTTCTGGGTCATAGATGGATTAATATATTTAATCTAGTAACTAATGTTCTGGGCCATAGATGGATTAATATATTTAATCTAGTAACTAATGTCTCTGGGCCATAGATGGATTATATATATCTTAATCTAGTAACTAAACTAATGTTCTGGGCCATAGATGGATTAATATATTTAATCTATTAACTAATGTCTCTGGGCCATAGATGGATTAATATATTTAATCTAGTAACTCATGTTCTGGGTCATAGATGGATTAATATATTTAATCTAGTAACTAATGTTCTGGGCATAGATGGATTAATATATTTAATCTAATAATAATGTTCTGGGATAGATGGATTAATTATATTTAATCTATTAACTAATGTTCTGGGCCATAGATGGATTAATATATTTAATCTATTAACTAATGTTCTGGGCCATAGATGGATTAATATATTTAATTAATTATATAATGTTCTTTAGATGGATTATTTATATTTAATCTGGGCCTAATGTTCTTCCAATGTTCCCATAGATGATTACAGCTCAAAATTAATGTCCTTTTCTTCTACTTCCTCACAGTTCGGCAATTGTTTACAGCTCAAAACAACAAGTATTGGATTCTTCCAACCCATTTATTACAGCTCAAACCAACAAGTATTGGATTCTTCCAACCCATTTATTACAGCTCAAACCAACAAGTATTGGATTCTTCCAACCCATTTATTACAGCTCAAAACAACAAGTATTGGATTCTTCCCAACCCATTTATTACAGCTCAAAGTATTGGAACAAGTATTGGTATTGGATTCTTCTAACCCATTTATTACAGCTCAAAACAACAAGTATTGGATTCTTCCAACCCATTTATTACAGCTCAAAACAACAAGTATTGGATTCTTCCAACCCATTTATTACAGCTCAAAACAACAAGTATTGGATTCTTCCAACCCATTTATAACAGCTCAAAACAACAAGTATTGGATTCTTCCAACCCTTTTATAACAGCTCAAAACAACAAGTATTGGATTCTTCCAACCCATTTATAACAGCTCAAAACAACAAGTATGGGATTCTTCCAACCCATTCATTACAGCTCAAAACAACAAGTATTGGATTCTTCCAACCCATTTATTACAGCTCACAACAACAAGTATTGGGGATTCTTCCAATCCATTTATTACAGCTCAAAACAACAAGTATTGGATTCTTCCAATCCATTTATTACAGCTCAAAACAACAAGTATTGGATTCTTCCAACCCAGTGAAGTGATACACAGCCTCCTGAGTGGCGCAGTGGTCTAAAGCACTGCATCGCAGTGCTAACTGTGCCACTAGAGATCCTGGTTTGAATCCGGTCGAGCCGGCCGCGACTCATGGGCGGCGCACAATTGGCCCCAGCGTCGTCCAGGGTAAGGGAGGGAATGGCCGGCAGGGATGTAGCTCAGTTGATAGAGCATGGCGTTTGCAACGCCAGGGTTGTGGGTTTGATTCCCACGGGGGGCCAGTATAAAAAAAGAAATATGTATTCACTAACTGTAAGTCGCTCTGGATAAGAGTGTCTGCTAAATGACTAAAATGTAAATGTAATACAGAGAATATGTATTTTCTGTCAGTCCATCAAGATAAATGGGAGTATGAACTCAGAGACATCACACATCAAATCCCATTCTCCAATCTCTTCCTCATCCCCCATCTCTCCTCCATATCCTCCCATCTCTCCTCCTCATCCTCCTCATCCTCCTCATCCTCCATCTCTCCTCCCCATCCTCCATCTCTCCTCCTCATCCTCCATCTCTCCTCCTCATCCATCTCAACAATGAAGTAGTGGTTCACAAAATATTGCTTTTCTCAATTGAAATTAATAGTCTCGATTTTTTAAATATTTGTATTAATCTGCAGTTGAAATAAAGTAACATAAATCTGTAGTTGTATTAATTAGTAGGTGTATTACTGATTAATTAGTAGGTGTATAAGCTAAGATATGGAATTGTTTTAAGATGGTCATACCAAGAAAATGTTGCTATTTGATAAAAAAAACGTAGGACCCCTTAGGGTATATATACTGTAAATATATCTATTTGATGAAATATTACTTACTGCTATTAGCCCATAGAAACGCATTGAATAACAGATTGCTACATGGAAAAACAGATAGTCATATTGTAATTGTTTTAGGATGGTCATACCAAGGATCATTTAGCTATTTGATTTAGAATTATAGGACCCCTTTAGGTATCAAGTGTTTGTAGTATATATGAGAGCTGTTACGTTCGTTGTGTAAAGGATCAGACCATGGTGCGGCGTGGTACGCGTACATAGTCGTTTATTATAATAAACTGACAAAATAACAAAATCCAACAGAACGTGAAGTTCAAGAGGCTAAACATCAAACAAGCCAAACAGAAACAAGATCCCACAACTAAGGTAGGCAACATGGCTGCCTAAGTATGATCCCCAATCAGAGACAACGATCGACAGCTGCCTCTGATTGGGAACCACACCCAGCCAACATAGAAATATATCAATTAGATTTCACACCCTGACCAACTCAACTAGAGATCTCAATGTCAGGGCGTGACAAGAGCTATAAGAAAGATCAGAAAATAACTTTATATATTTTTTCACCCATATTTAATAAATAGAAAATTGGCACTAAACTACTTCCATATTTACTTCCATTCATTTTTTAAACTGGTGCTGAGCTACCTTCAGACGAGTCATGAGAGGTTTTACTGAGCTACCTTCAGACGAGTCATGAGAGGTCTCACTGAGCTACCTTCAGACGAGTCATGAGAGGTTTTACTGAGCTACCTTCAGACGAGTCATGAGAGGTCTCACTGAGCTACCTTCAGACGAGTCATGAGAGACGTTTCTACTGAGCTACCTTCAGACGAGTCATGAGAGGTCTCACTGAGCTACCTTCAGACGAGTCATGAGAGGTTTTACTGAGCTACCTTCAGACGAGTCATGAGAGGTCTCACTGAGCTACCTTCAGACGAGTCATGAGAGGTCTTACTGAGCTACCTTCAGACGAGTCATGAGAGGTTTTACTGAGCTACCTTCAGACGAGTCATGAGAGGTCTTACTGAGCTACCTTCAGACGAGTCATGAGAGGTCTCACTGAGCTACCTTCAGACGAGTCATGAGAGGTCTTACTGAGCTACCTTCAGACGAGTCATGAGAGGTCTCCCGAGTGGCGCAGTGGTCTAAGGCCACTGTGCCGCTAGAGATCCTGGTTTGAATCCAGGCTCTGTCGTAGCCGGCCGCGACCGGGAGACCCATGGGGCGGCGCACAATTGGCCCAGTGTCATCCAGGGTAGGGGAGGGAATGGCCGGCAGGGATGTAGCTCAGTTGGTAGAGCATGGCGTTTGCAACGCCAGGGTTTTGGGTTCGATTCCCATGGGGGACCAGTAATATATATATATTTTTTTTTAATTATGCACTCACTAACTGTAAGTCTCTCTGGATAAGAGTGTCTACTAAAATGTAAAAAATGTTTGTGGGAGTCCTAGAGCACCGTTCGGAGGCTACAGACGTTTTCATGAGAAGACCGATTTTTGGGATGTCTTATGGTCTGACGAACACAGCTTAGCTCGGACACCTTCAGATGAGTCCCGTGAAGATTGCGTAGTTTTGTAGGCCGAACCGTTCGGACGCTACAGATGTTTTCGTGAGACAAACGTCTCCTGGTCTGACAGACACTGCTGTAGCTCTGCCATCTTTCACCGCGGATGCGGATGGCCGACATCGTCGGATGCGTTGGATTGAGTTTAAACTGACCGATTTTGATAGGGAGTTTTTATTATGCTAATTCGATTTCCTAGGGGGAGCGGACATCCACTCTAGGTTAATGTCAAAACTTTCTGAGAGTGTTTAGCCTACATTTGATCTACCAACACAGGTAAATGCGTAGAACACAATAGCGCAATTAGTACACTATTTACAGCTTCAACAGACAGATATTTTGTGCAAAACTGAGGAGAAACGCCCCTTCCCTACAGATATATACTGGACAGATATATACTAGAGGAATTGTTCATGGAAGCCTGGGAGTCTCGGTGGGCGGATTAGACCATTCTATGTAAGAAACACTGAGAGCTGAGTAATGTGATGCAGGGCCTGAATAGCTGGGTGAACTGTATGTAGACATGAAACACTGAGGAGCCAAAGGATGAACTGTAATGTGATGCAGAATCTTGTGGCCTGAATAGCCAAAGGGTGAACTGTAATGAATGCAGAATCTTGTGGCCTGAATAGCCAAAGGGTGAACTGTAATGTGATGCAGAATCTTGTGGCCTGAATAGCCAAAGGGTGAACTGTAATGTGATGCAGCATGAGCCTAAGCAGCCAGAACCAATAAGCTTCCAGTCTCTTGCTCCAGGGACAGGAACTGAGAGGGACATCAGTCTGGGAGGGAAGCAGTCAGTTAAGAAGAGAGGAAGAGGGTCATCAACTGTGTTTTCAGCAGCATCCGTCTGCCCTGGGTGTCCACTTACCTGTACATAATGTGATGTGTGCTCTGCTTTCCAGCCGCCATTCACCATCAAACGCAGAATGAATCGCGCTTCACGCAGCTCACCAAACCATGCCGTAATCATTGGATGTTTGGAGGTGTTTGCTGCAAGCGGTATATCTGTGTGAGTGGCCGCTGAGCGAGACGGCTGGAGAGACCTTCTATCTATCTCTGCCTATTTCTGTCTCTGTCTGATCATGGAAACAGCAGGATTGGAAAAAAAAGGGACCCCACAGCTCCCGGGATGCTTCCCAAATGCCACCCTAATTCCCTAAATAGTGAACTACTTTTTGATCAGAGTCATATGGGCCGCTGTATAGGGAATAGGGGTGCCATTTGGAACGTGTTCCTTTATCTAATGACTTCAGCAGGTTGAGCACCTGGTCCGCAGCGGGATCTCCATAATCTATTCACCCACCATCAGCTACAGAACAGACTACAAGAGAAATAGGGCTCAGGAGACTATCAGAGGAGAGGTTGCAGATTAACGTGAGGGGGAATTATCCCATACAGATGTAGGATCTTTAATTTAAGCCAGTTTGCTACAGCAGGAACATTTGAATTATTGTGTGGATTGTAATTAATGGACATTTTTTTGTTAGGGCAACTGAAGTCTCACATTTTTAAAATGGAAATTACAAACTTTAGAAGCCTTTTAAAAGATCCTACATCTGTAGATGTGGAGGGACAGACAGGCGCTAGAAGTTCTCAAAGCGAACCTAACACAATCCTTAGACAGGTTTTTGCAGGGTAGGGTACTGGGTATGACTGATTCAGCAGTTGAGAAGCCCTTGGTTTGTACTCAGCCTCACATCTTAGCTTCAGTTATTGGATTCATTTATCTTGATTTACCCGATGGCAGGAGCCCACGTTTTGTCAGGCTGAAGGAATGTTTCCTAACAAATCATTCAAGCCTGATTACGTGTCTCAGATATTAAATCAAATACCAGTTGGACGACAAAGTATGGACCCCCAAATCATTGCTAATGAATGTATGTAACTTACATTTCTGCAATCGTAGATATATTATTGAATGATTCGGCAAAAACACAATCTGGTGTCACTATGAACAATCAAAACATTCAGGAAAAAAAGAAGCAGGTTTTGATTAAATAAAGTCTGAGAAGTATAATCCATTCTTAGCCGAGGCGTGTGACGCACCAATACTGAACTAGCGTTATCAGTACTAACGACCTTGTTCAACTCAACGATTCAACTTTATTGATCAGAAGTCAAATCACAGATTGTCATTAAAAACCCGTTGTGATAAGAAAGGCTGGTTCGTCCTTGGGAGCCAATTTCCAAACGCCTGAAGGTACCACGTTCATCTGTACAAACAATAGTACACAAGTATAAACACCATGGGACCACGCAGCCGTCATACCGCTCAGGAAGGAGACGCGTTCTGTCTCCTAGAGATGAACGTACTTTGGTGCCAAAAGTGCAAATCAATCCCAGAACAACAGCAAAGGACCTTGTGAAGATGCTGGATGAGGAAACAGGTACAAAAGTATCTATATCCACAGTAAAACGAGTCCTATATCGACATAACCTGAAAGGCCGCTCAGCAAGGAAGAAGCCACTGCTCCAAAACTGCCATAAAAAAAACCAGACTACAGTTTGCAACTGCACATGGGGACAAAGATCGTACTTTTTGGCCATAATGACCATTGTTATTTTTGGAGGAAAAGGGGGATGCTTGCAAGCCGAAGAACACCATCCCAACCGTGAAGCACGGGGTGGCAGCATCATGCTGTGGGGGTGCTTTGCTGCAGGAGGGACTGGTGCACTTCACAAAATATATGGCATCATGAGGAAGGAAAATGATGTGGATATATTGAAGCAACATCTCAAGACATCAGTCAGGAAGTTAAAAAGCTTGATCGCAAATGGGTCTTCCAACTGGACAAATGGACATACTTCCAAAGTTGTGTCAAAATGGCTTAAGGTCAACAAAGTTAAGGTATTGGAGTGGCCATCACAAAGCCCTAACCTCAATCCTATAGAAAATGTGTGGGCAGAACTGAAAAAGCGTGTGTGAGCAACGAGGCCTACAAAACTGATTCAGTTACACCAGCTCTGTCAGGAGGAATGGGCCAAAATTCACCCAACTTATTGTGGGACGCTTGTGGAAGGCTACCCGAAACGTTTGACGCAAGTTAAACAATTTAAAGGCAATGCTACCAAATACAATTTGAGTGTATGTAAACTTCTGACCCACTGGGAATGTGATGAAATAAATAAAAACTGAAATAAATCATTCTCTCTACTATTATTCTGACATTTCACATTCTTAAAATAAAGTGGTGATCCTAACTGACCTAAGACAGTGAATTTTTACTAGGATTATGTCACGCCCTGATCGAGAGAACTCTCGTTGGTTGGGATCTATATTAGTGTATTTCTATGTGGTAGATCTAGGTTGTGTTTCAATGTTTGGCCGGGTGTGATTCCCAATCAGAGGCAGCTGTCGCTCGTTGTCTCTGATTGGGGATCATACTTGGGTAGCCTGGTTGCCTACCTTAGTTGTGGGATCTTGTTCCGTTTAGGCTTGTATGTGTATAGCCGGAGGACTTCAGGTTACGTTGTTTCTTGTTTTGTTGTATGTTTAATGTATGAGTTAATAAACATGTACGCTTTTCACGCTGCACCTTGGCCTGACCCGTCTCTCAACGATCGTGACAGATTAAATGTCAGGAATTGTGAAAAACTGAGTTTAAATGTATTTGGCTAAGGTGTATGTAAACTTCCGACTTCAACTGTAGCTTGTTTTTGGTAACAGGTCCAGGAATGGCTGAAGAATTGCAACATTTACCTGGAGCTAACTCTGCAGATAGCACTACTGGGTGATTTGAAAAGTCATAGTCAATCGATCAATAATATAAAAATACTTTTAGCAAACATTTTTTTTCTTTAAGTTACAATCTGTAGAAACTAGGAGAATAGAAAAGTTCAGAATTGTAGTGAAGCATCACAGCACAGTTGAAAAAATATATGGCAAATAGAAATCCAATATGGATGGTGTTAAGAGATAGATGGGAGGGGTTGAGTGGAGCTGAAGGGTGGGGCTAATAACAACAAGATAACTAATGTATAATATACTGTGTCTGTAAAATGTACATAGGTTCAGAACTTTTGTGAAACAGCACAGTTAAAAACAATAGAATGTCAAATAGAAATCAAACCGGGTGGACATCAGAGATCGATGGGAGAGGATGAAGGTAGAGGAAGGACAGGACTAAAAACCAACAAAAGATAACTATTGTAAAATAGATTGTGTCTGTAAAATATATATAGTATGTATAAGCTGGAAGTAGAGGCCTAAGTGTTGTTGTTCATTAGTTTACTCCAATTAGGGGAGGGGTGGTAGGGTTAGCGGAAAATAATAAACAAAAATATCTTCCCGCAGACATATATATGTATATATTTTTATGTGTATGTATGTATATGTATGTATGTGTATATGTATGTATATTTATATACAGTACCAGTCAATAGTTTGGACACACCTACTCATTCAAGGGTTTGTCTTTATTTTTTACTATTTACTACATTGTAGAATAATAGTGAAGACATCAACACTATGAAATAACACATATGGAATCATGTAGTAACCAAAAAAGTGTTAAACAAATGGAAATATATTTGAGATTTGAGATTTTTCAAATAACCACTCTTTGCCTTGTTGACAGCTTTGCACACTCTTGGCATTCTCTCAACCAGCTTCACCTGGAATGCTTTTCCAACAGTCTTGAAGGCGTTCCACATGTGCTGAGCAATTGTTGGCTGCTTTTCCTTCACTCTGCGGTCCGACTCATCCCAAACCATCTCAATTTGGTTGAGGCCAGGTCATCTGATGCAGCACTCCATCACTCTCCTTCTTGGTAAAATAGCCCTTATTCAGCCTGGAGGTGTGTTGGGTCATTGTCCTGTTGAAAAACAAATGATAAGCCCAAACCAGATGGGGTGGCGTATTGCTGCAGAATGCTGTGGTAACCATGCTGGTTAAGTGTACCTTGAATTCTAAATAAATCACAGACAGTGTCACCAGCAAAGCACCCCCACACCATAACACCTCCTCCTCCATGCTTTACGGTGGGAACCACACATGCGGAGATAATCCGTTCACCCAAACCACGTCTCACAAAGACAAGGCAGTTGGAAGCAAAAGTCTCCAATTTGGACTCCAGACCAAAGGACACGTTTCCACTGGTCTAATGTCCATTGTTCGTGTTTCTTGGTCCAAGCAAGTCTCTTCTTCGTATTGGTGTCCTTTAGTAGTGGTTTCTTTTGCAGCAATTCGACCATGAAGGTCTGGTTCACACAGTCCCCTCTGAACAGTTGATGTTGAGATGTGTCTGTGACTTGAACTCTGTGAAGCATTTATTTGGGCTGCAATTTCTGAGGCCGGTAACTCTAATGAACTTATCCTCTGCAGCAGAGGTAACTCTGGGTCTTCCATTCCTGTGTCAGTCCTCATGAGAGCCAGTTTCATCATAGCACTTGATAGTTTTTGCGACTGCACTTGAAGAAACTGTCAAAGTTCTTAAAATGTTCCGTATTGACTGACCTTCATGTCTTAAAGTAATGATGGACTGTCATTTCTCATTACTTATTTGAGCAGTTCTTGCCATAATATGGACTTGGTCTTTTACCAAACAGGGCTATCTTCTGTATACCCCCCCTACCTTGTCACAACACAACTGATTAGCTCAAACACATTAAGAAGGAAATAAATTCCATAAATTAACTTTTAAGAAGTTACACCTGTTAATTGAAATGCATTCCAGGTGACTACCTCGTGAAGCTGGTTGACAGAATGCCATGAGTGTGCAAAGCTGTCATTAAGGCAAAGGGTGGCTATTTGAAAAATCTCAAATCTCAAATATATTTTGATTTGTTTAACACTTTTTTTGGTTACTACATGATTCCATATGTGTTATTTCATAGTTTTGATGTCTTCACTATTATTCTACAATGTAAAACATAGTAAAAATAAAGAAAAATCCTTGAATGAGTAGGTGTGTCCAAACTTTTGACTGGTAGTGTATATGTGTGTATGTGTATGTGTATGTGTATATATATATATATATATATATATATATATATATATATATATATATATATATATATATATATATATATATATATATATTTACAAACAAATATATGGGGTTTGAAAATGATGCAGACAATTACATTGATGGAAGCTACAATCTGTCTGCAGTATTAAAGCTGATCTACCCCCTAAAAAACAAAACAACAACAACTATAGATTACTTAGCTATTTGATTTGGAATCTTAGTACCCCTTCACGGAGTAAATATTTGATGAAACATTGAATTTGGCCTTTCTGCTATTAGCCCATAGAAACACATTGAATAACAGACTCATGTAGTCTGTATAGATCACCTGAACCAAATCTTATTTAACGAGGAAAAGTATAAAAACTACTGCTGTGGTCATCACTATCCTCTTGCAATAGGACCAGCTGGATGGCAAAAACAGTGCTAATAGTATCTCAAAAGTAATATTAATCAAAAAATAACTATTGACCATGCCAAAAGAGTTGAAAAGGAAAGTTTTGAGTGAGGAAAAGAAGGGTTCGATTCTGGCTTTACTGGCAGAGGGATACAGTGAGCGTCAGGTTGCTTCCATCCTTAAAATTTCAAAGACGGCGCTTCATAAGAACAAGGTCAGGCAGCAGACATTGGGGACAACAAAGCTACAGACCGGCAGAGGGGGAAAACGACTCTCTACTGACCGGGATGACCGCCAACTCATTCGAATGTCACTCAACAACCGTAGGATGACATCAAGTGACCTACAAAAAGATTGGCAAACGGCAGCTGGGGTGAAGTGCACGGCGAGGACGTTTCGAAACAGGCTCCTAGGGGCAGGGCTGAAGTCGTGCAAAGCTAGAAAAAAGCCCTTCATCAATGAGAAGCAAAGAAGAGCCAGGCTGAGGTTTGCAAAATACCATAAGGATTGGACCGTAGAGGACTGGAGTAAGGTCATCTTCTCTGATGAGTCCAATTTTCAGCTTTGCCCAACACCTGGTCGTCTAATGGTTAGACGGAGACCTGGAGAGGCCTACAAGCCACAGTGTCTCGCACCCACTGTGAAATTTGGTGGAGGATCGGTGATGATCTGGGGGTGCTTCAGCAAGGCTGGAATCGGGCAGATTTGTCTTTGTGAAGGACGCATGAATCAAGCCACGTACAAGGTTGTCCTGGAAGAAAACTTGCTTCCTTTTGCTCTGACATTGTTCCCCAACTCTGAGGATTGGTTTTTCCAGCAGGACAATGCGCCATGCCACACAGCCAGGTCAATGAAGGTGTGGATGGAGGACCCCCAGATCAAGACCCTGTCATGGCCAGCCCAATCTCCAGACCTGAACCCCATTGAAAACTTCTGGAATGTGATCAAGAGGAAGATGGATGGTCACAAGCCATCAAACAAAGCCGAGCTCCTTGAATATTTCCGCCAGGAGTGGCATAAAGTCACCAAACATCAATGTGAAAGACTGGTGGAGAGCATGCCAAGACGCATGAAAGCTGTGATTGAAAATCAGGGTTATTCCACCAAATATTGATTTCTGAAGTCTTCCTAAGTTAAAACATTAGTATTGTGTTGTTTAAAAATGAACATGAACTTATTTTCTTTGTATTATTTGAGGTTTGACAACACTGCATTTTTATTTTTTTTTTGACCAGATGTCATTTTCTGCAAATAAATGCTCTAAATGACAATATTATTATTTGGAATTTGGGAGAAATGTTGTCAGTATTTTATAGAATAAAACAACATTTTTATTTTTACCCAAACACACACCTATAAATAGTAAAACCAGAGAAACTGATAATTTTGCAGTGGTCTCTTACTTTTTTCCAGAGATGTATTTTAGTAAACTTCCATTAATTTTTTTAACTGGTACCGGGATCCCTTCAGAAGAGTCTTGTGAGGCTTGTGGGCTTCCGAGAGCAAAACAACCATTCGTGAGAGTCTCACCTTTCCATAGAAGGGTCATATTAGTGTGTAGCCCAAACTGTTCGGACGCTACAGACAGAATTTGGCATATCTGCGGTACCGACTTCAGACGAGTCCCGTGACGCTTGTGGTGGTCGTAGAGCAAAACGGAGGAGACCATCGTGTTCGTGACAGTCTCATCTTTCCAAACCGTTCGAACGCTACAGTCGTTTTGTCTCCTGTCTGACTGACAAACAGTGCTGTAGCTCTGCCACCTTTCACAGCAGACGCGGAAGGCCTGATATCTCTAGCTTAAACAGCTGAATTTTTATGGGGATGTTTTTATTATGCTAATTAGATTTTCGCAGGGGCGCGGAAATTGACTCGAGGGGGTTTTAAGAAACACTTCCCCCATCAAGCCAATTACTCTTCCTGGAGAATGAGAATCAATGGAGTAGCCTCATTCATTAACCACTTAGCCAGAATGGATGTAAATGGCTTAAATTAGCGACTGGGCTAATTAGTACATTTATTGGGCTTGTTAAGAGCTCTGAGTGTTTGTGCTCTCTTAATAATTGTGAATCACATGTTGGGTGGCGCTAAACACAGTCGTCAATGGAGAGACAGTGTTTAGAATGAGAGTGAGGGGCTGGTGTTATTGGAATAGGGAATGGTTTGAAATGTAACCTAGTTCATCTGTACTTCTTGGTTCATGCAAAAGTAATGAAAATAGTATTACATTCCTCATCCCTCTCTCTCTCTCTCTCTCTCTCTCTCTCTCTCTCTCTCTCTCTCTCTCTCTCTCTCTCTCTCTCTCTCTCTCTCTCTCTCTCTCTCTCTTTCCTTCTCTCTCTCTAACACACGCACAAATCCATCGATCTCCGTTCCAACCTTATTTTACCTGCAGATCGACAGCAGGGCACATTGATTGGTTTGAAAGCATATGACACTTCAACAAATGAAAAACCCCACCTGTTCCCCGTTCCTTCCTCATGTCTGAAATAGAGTATTATACCTTTGCCTAAGAGACATGTAATATTAAAACATTTTGCTGCTGGTGATTGGTGAATAACCTCAAGACGTTCCTTTAAAGGGCGCCTGTGTGTCACCAGACTATCTGCTTCTAGTTAGTCAAAGATTTTAATCAAACATTGACTGCATTCCGGAGGCAGCTGCAGGCGGCACTGATCTACATATTTCATTAAGCCGAGTGTTAAGATTATCGTGTGAGGTGACTGTACGCATTCATAAAGTACTCTGGTATCCTCAGCCAGCCCTTACTCTGACCTTTGTGATCTCAGCTGACACTGAACTACTGGTCTGCAGGCACTGAAGAGACAAGAGGTCCTATAACTGTATAACCTAGAGTTCAGTGTGTCAAATCGGAGGGCCTGTTGTCTGGACCTATGGCAGTCTCTATGGGGGTGCCACAGGGTTCAATTCTTGGGCCGACACTTTTCTCCGTGTATATCAATGATGTCGCTCTTGCTGCTGGTGACTCTCAGATCCACCTCTACGCAGACGACACCATTTTGTATACATCTGGCCCTTCATTGGACACTGTGTTAACAAACCTCCAAACGAGCTTCAATGCCATACAACAATCCTTCAGTAGCCTTCAACTGCTCTTAAACACTAGTAAAACTAAATGCATGCTTTTCAATCGAACGCTGCTAGCACCCGCCCACCCGACTAGAATCACCACTCTCGACGGGTCTGACCTAGAGTATGTGGACAACTACAAATATCTAGGTGTCTGGTTAGACTGTAAACTCAACTTCCAGACTCACATAAAGAATCTCCAATCCAAAGTTAAATCTAGAATCGGCTTCCTATTTCGCAACAAAGCCTCCTTCACTCATGCTGCCAAACATGCCCTCGTAAAACTGACTATCCTACCGATCCTTGACTTCGGCGATGTCATTTACAAAATAGCCTCCAACACTCTACTCAGCAAATTGGATGTAGTCTATCACAGTGCCATCCGTTTTGTCTCCAAAGCCCCATACACTACCCACCACTGTGACCTGTACGCTCTTGTTGGCTGGTCCTCACTACATGTTCGTCGTCAAACCCACTGGCTCCAGGCCATCTATAAATCACTGCTAGGCAAATCCCCGCCTTATCTTAGCTCATTGGTCACCATAGCAGCACCCACCCCGTAGTCTGCGCTCGAGCAGGTATATCTCACTGGTCATTCCCAAAGCCAACACCTCCTTTGGCCGCCATTCCTTCCAGTTCTCTGCTGCCAATGACTGGAACGAATTGCAAAAATCTCTGAAGCTGGAGACTCTTATCTCCCTCAATAACTTTAAGCATCAGTTGTCAGAGCACCTTACCGATCACTGCACCTGTACACAGCCCATCTGAAATTAGCCCACCCAACTACCTCATCCCTATATTGTTATTTATTTTGCTCTTTTGCACCCCAGTATCTCTATTTGCACATAATCTCTTGCACATCTAGCATTCCAGTGTTAATACTATTGTAATTATTCTGCACTATAGCCTATTTATTGCCTTACCTCCATAACTTGCTACATTTGCACACACTGTATATATATTTTCTGTTGTATTTCTGACTTTATGTTTTTTTTTACCCCATATGTAACTCTGTGTTGTTTTTATTGCACTACTTTGCTTTATCTTGGCCAGGTCGCAGTTGTAAATGAGAACCTGTTCTCAACTGGCTTACCTGGTTAAATAAAGGTGAAATAAAAAAATAAAAAAAATAACTGATGCTGATCTACTGGTCTGATGAGACAAGATCTATAACTGGTCTGCAGGTCTGCAGGCACTGAAGAGAAGAGGTCAAGAGGTCCTGGTAAGACACTGATGCTGATCTACTGGTCTGCAGGCACTGAAGAGACAAGAGGTCCTATAACTGATGCTGAACGACTGGTCTGCAGGCACTGAAGAGACAAGAGGTGCTCCATTGTTGATGCTTCAGACACTGAAGAGACAAGAGGCCTTGGTGCTATTGTGTTCTAACAACAGTTGTAGATGGTGTTCAGACACCAGTTCCATTGGCTCACTTCCAGAACTCCTGGTAGGGCGTTGTGAAGGAAATGAAGAGCACCTGAGCCTAAAAAGAAACATCTAGAAATGGGAGCACGATATGTATGGCGTCTGAGAGACAAGGAAACGTACCTTGTAATAAGAATGGTCAATCCTAAACCTCAACTACATCTCGTAATGAATCATGTGGAAATTGAGCAAGTTGAGGAGACTAAACTGCTTGGAGTAACCCTGGATTGTAAACTGTCATGGTCAAAACATATTGATACAACAGTAGCTAAGATGGGGAGAAGTATGTCCATAATTAAGCGATGCTCTGCCTTCTTAACAACACTATCAAAGAGGGACTTGGGAAAATTGCAGTTGGCTCAGAACAGGGCAGCACGGCTGGCCCTTAAAAGTACACGGAGAGCTAACATTAATGATATGCATGTCAGTCTCTCCTGGCTCAGATTGGAAGAGAGATTAACTTCATCACTGCTTGTTTTTGTAAGAGGTGTTGACAAGCTGAATGTACCGAGCTGTCTGTTTAAACTACTAGCACACAGCTCGGACACCAATGCATACCCCACAAGACATGCCACCAGAGGTCTCTTCACAGTCCCCCAAGTCCAGAACAGACTATGGGAGGCGCACAGTACTACATAGAGCCATGACTACATGGAACTCTATTGCACATCAGGTAACTGTTAAAAAACAGGTAAAAAATACATCTTATGGAACAACGGGGACTGTGAAGAGACACACACAAGGGTACAGACACACGCATACGCACACATTGTGAAATTGTTGTATGGTGGTATTAAACATTTTGTATTGTAGATAGGTAGTGGTGTAATAATGTCATATGACGTACAGATTTATATTTTGCTTTAAATGTAATGTAAGTGCTTTAATATGTTTGTACCCCAGGAAGAGTAGCTGCTGCCTTGGCAACAGCTAATGGGGATCCCAAATAAATACAAATAGAAAACTGGAAAACAGAGACCATTAGAGAAGCTGAGTAATGTAGTTCAGGAGGTCCGTATCCTCACTCACATTCATTCCTGGAATAAATATTGTTTCACTCTCTTCCTCGTTCCTCTGTGACCCTCCGCTGTAGCACTGAGCTTTGCCAACTGAACTACCAATCAGCATAGTCTTGAGACTCACACTTGAAATAGTTGGATCCCGCTCATGAGGGCAAGCGAACAGAACTCTCCAGTCTCTCTCTGATTATTTTCCATCTGGGATTGTGGAGGTGTTTTTTTTTTTTTTTTGCTTTGTAAAACACTCGCTGGCTTATGGAGTGCCAGCAAGCTAACGCTCAGCCGTTTGTGTTCTCTCAGAATGTGCTTCGAAAACAACATTCTTAGAAAACAACAGGTGTAGACTAACAGTGAAATGCTTACTTACAGCCCTTCCCAACAATACAGAGAGAAAAAAAGAGAAATAATATTAAAATAATAACACAAGGAATAAATACACAATGAGTAACAATAATTTGGCTATATACACTATATATACAAAAGTATGTGGACACCCCTTCAAATTAGTGGATTCGGCTATTTCAGCCACACCCGTTACTAACAGGTGTATAAAACCGAGCACACAGCCGTGCAATCTCCAAAGACAAACATTGGCAGTAGAATGGTCTTACTGAAGAGCTCAGTGACTTTCAACGTGGCACCGTCGTAGGATGCCACCTTTCCAACAAGTCATTTAGTCAAATGTCTGCCCTGCTAGAGCTGCCCCAGTCAACTGTAAGTGCTGTTATTGTGAAGTGGAAACGTCTAGGAGCAACAACGGCTCAGCCGCGAAGTGGCAGGCCACAAAGCACCGCCGAGTGCTGAAGCGTGTAGCGCGTAAAAATCGTCTGTCCTCATTTGCAACACTCACTACGGAGTTACAAACTGCCTCTGGAAGCAACATCAGCACAATAATTGTTTGTTGGGAGCTTCATTAAATGGGTTTCCATGGCCGAGCAGCCGCACACAAGCCTAAGATCACCATGCACATTCTAGACAATTCTGCACTTCCAACTTTGTGGCAACAGTTTGGGGGAGGCCGTTTCCTGTTTCAGCATGACAATGCCCCTGTGCACAAAGCGAAGTCCATACAGAAATGATTTGTCGAGATCGGTGTGGAAGAACTTGACTGGCCTGCACAGAGCCCTGACCTCAACCCCATCGAACACCTTTTGGGATGAATTGGAACGCCGACTGCGAGCCAGGTCTAGTCGCCCAACATCAGTGCCTGACCTCACTAATGCTCTTGTGGCTGAATGGAAGAAAGTCCCCGCAGCAATGTTCCAACATCTAGTGGAAAGCCTTCCCCAGAAGAGTGGAGGCTGTTATAGCAGCCAAGGGGGGAACCAACTCCGTATTAATGCCCATGATTTTGGAATTAGATGTTCGACGAGCAGGTGTCCACAAACTTTTGGTCATGTAGTGTAGGTGTTCCCTTTTCCAGGTGGGAAAGGGCAGTGTGGAGTGCAATAGAGATTGCATCATCTGTTGGGGCTGTATGCGAGTGTCTGGGATGATGGTGTTGACGTGAGCCATGACCAGCCTTTCAAAGCATTTCCCTGGCTACAGATGTGAGTGCTACGGGCGATAGTAATTTTGACAGGTTACATTGGCGTTCCTCCTCACAGGCACTATGGTGGTCTGCTTGAAACATGTAGGTATTACAGGCTGGGACAGGGAGAGGTTGAAAATGTCAGATATGTTGACTCAACGCATCACAGCCCGTTAAAACAGACCGTAGAGAACATCTGACAAACAGGGTCTTCTCTGTGAGATCTTCATTAGACTTCCCCAAACACCACCACTGATACAAAGAAGGAATAAAATGGCTTCCAATGTTGTTGTTGTTGTTGTTTTTCAACTTTTAACTACAGATTCAAATCCCAACCGTTATGAAGCAGGACACTAGTCTATCTCTGGGCTGTTCGGAATTACGTCCATACAAATGAAAGAAATACAGTGTCCTAGCCCGTCTACGTTCAGACCATCTGTGTCCTGTTCCTGGCTGGTTATTTGTAGAGAATGACTTGACCACAGTCAGGGAAACCACTCTTGACAGAGAAGAGTTAGCAGCATGTGTCAGTCAGGGAGACCACTCTGACAGAGAAGAGTTAGCAGCATGTGTCAGTCAGGGAGACCACTCTGACAGAGAAGAGTTAGCAGCATGTGTCAGTCAGGGAGACCACTCTGACAGAGAAGAGTTAGCAGCATGTGAGTCAGAGGAGACCACTTGAGAGAAGCATGTCAGTCAGGGAGACCACTCTGACAGAGAAGAGTCAGCAGCATGTGTCAGTCCATGCACCAATCTAAAATGGCCTCCATTATCACAGTGTGGTTCAGTAGGGGGGGAGTTGAGCGGAGAGAAACTGTCCTCCCAGATCATTTCCCCGGTCACTGCTCTGGTCTCTGGTCTGATCAGAGAGGTGAAAGTAATGCGTGTTGGAGCAGAGCGTGTATGGTCCAACTACTGCTGTCTAGATGTAGTTTATTCTGCTTTAGAAATGTTATTCTAGGGATTATTTAGTGCATGCCGTGTACAGTATATCATTCCTGATGATTCAGTGCGAATGTTCAGTCAGATTTCAGACAATGCATGGTGCCAAGTCAATGTACTGTACATAAATGTAAATAAATCACTAATCACAAGTCTGACATTTCTCTACCACCGATAATCTACTATAGCTGTCATTTATTTTGATCAGTTTAGCATACTTCCATCTTGTTGGATGAGTAGGCCGCGACCGGGAGACCCATGGGGCGGCGCACAATTGGCCCAGCGTCGTCCAGGGTAGGGGAGGGAATGGCCGGCAGGGATGTAGCTCAGTTGGTAGAGCATGGCGTTTGCAACGCCAGGGTTGTGGGTTCGATTCCCACGGGGGGGGGGGCAGTAGTATGAAAAATAAAACAAATAATGTATGCACTCACTAACTGTAAGTTGCTCTGGATAAGAGCGTCTGATAAATGACTAACATGTAAATGTAGTTCCAACTGATACCCACTCCTTATCATTATCAGTGAACTACCAAACTACTCAGTGGCCTACTCAGCACCTCGCCTTAAAACAGAGATAACGTTAACCTCCTGAAATGGCTGTTGCTCTGAAGACACATGTCGGGAGGCGCCGCTGTGAATATCAAAAGTGAAATGAAGTACGACATGTTGAGCATTTGGCAGATGGGTCCCTGCGGCTCTCACAGGCTATTTCAGCACAGATCTCAATTAGCTGCTTCACTTCTTTTTTCATCTGCCATTATCTCAGCCTATTGTGGTTTAAAATGAAAACGGCACAAAGGAATGAAGAATGGAAAGGAAGGATGAATGGAAGGAAGGAAGGAAGGAAGGAAGGAGTAAGGAAGGAAGGAAGGAAGGAAGGAAGGAAGGAAGGAAGGAAGGAAGGAAGGAGGGAAGGAAGGAAGGAAGGGAAGGAAGGAAGGAAGGAAGGAAGGAAGGAAGGAAGGAAGGAAGGAAGGAAGGAAGGAAGAAGGAAGGAAGGAAGGAAGGAAGGAAGGAAGGAAATAAGGAAACGACGGAAAGGAAGGAAGGAAGGAAAAGGAAGGAAGGAAGGAAGGAAGGAAGGAAGGAAGGAAAAGGAGGATAGGAGAGAAGGAAGGAAGGAAGGAAGGAAGGACAGAAGAAGGAAGGAAAGAAGGAAGGAAGGAAGGAAGGAAGGAAGGAAGGAAGGAAGGAAGGAAGGAAGGAAGGAAGGAAGGAAGGAAGGAAGGAAGGAAGGAAGGAAGGAAGGAAGGAAGGGGACTGGATTACAAATAAAATGAACGACGACAGTGCCCGAAAGCGACAGGGTTTTGAAAATTAAGATCCAAAACATTACACCTTGCGGAACACCTCAAATTAAAACTAAAAGTGTTATAAAGCTTTACACTGATTAAATCATAGATTAGGGAAAATCTTTAATGCGGCCCTGTATGTTAAATTAAAGAAACATCTAGAAATAATGAAAGACATCACCAGAACATAAAAATAGTCTCTATCTCAATAGTATAATGTCTCTTTTTAATTGTTACCATCCCTCACCCTCAGGTCTTGAAAATCCAATATCAGTATCTAGAAAGAACATAACTAGAGAGGCCTCTCTCTCCTATCCCGTCCTGATCACACACAGTGATGACCACCTCCCTCTCTCTTATGATCATGGACCAGGTCTTGGCAATCCAATATTACTGTCCATTACGTAGAAAAGCACATAGAGAAAGAGGTAAGGCCTCTCTCCTATCCCGTCCTGATCACACACAGTGATGAGGTGTCAGACGTTCCCTGTAACTTCATCCTCTCTCCTATGATCATAGATGAATGATGAACCTCTATGGAATCTGTGAGGCCCCATGTTGTGTTTGTGGGGGAGATAGCACCATACCCTATCCATCAAGGCAGACAGGCTATAATAATTACACCCCTACCTCAAATAGCTTCTGTCACATTCTGAAGAGCACCTCCACTTTTGGTGGAAAACAAGCAATTTCCTTTAAACATTTTATTTTCCAGTTTTCCCCCCCAAGGGCTTCCAGTGCATGGAATCCTTAATTTGGTACCAAGCCAATCAATAACCTTGTTTTCTCCCTCCAGCATATTAGGCATATTTAATTGATCGCTGTGTAGTGTTTGCTGCCCTGATAAGGGCCGGAGAGATGGTTTGAGGATCTGAGAAGCCCTTTGTCTGTGTAACCAGCAGATGATCTGAGAAGCCCTTTGTCTGTGTAACCAGTAGATTATCTGAGAAGCCCTTTGTCTGTGTAACCAGTAGATGATCTGAGAAGCCCTTTGTCTGTGTAACCAGCAGATGATCTGAGAAGCCCTTTGTCTGTGTAACCAGTAGATGATCTGAGAAGCCCTTTGTCTGTGTAACCAGCAGATGATCTGAGATGCCCTTTGTCTGTGTAACCAGCAGATGATCTGAGAAGAGCCCTTTGTCTGTGTAACCAGTAGATGATCTGAGAAGCCCTTTGTCTGTGTAAACAGCAGATGATCTGAGAAGCCCTTTGTCTGTGTAACCAGTAAATTATATGAGAAGCCCTTTGTCTGTGTAACCAGTAGATGATCTGAGAAGCCCTTTGTCTGTGTAACCAGCAGATGATCTGAGAAGCCCTTTGTCTGTGTAACCAGTAGACAGGGGAGGCTGAAAAAATTCCCAGGGGGGGCAAATTTTCAGCAGATGATCTGATGAGCCCTTTGTCTGTGTAACCAGCAGATGATCTGAGAAGCCCTTTGTTTGTGTGATGACTAGAAGATGATCTGAGAAGCCCTTAATCTGTGTGATGACTAGTAGATGATATGAGAAGCCCTTAATCTGTGTAACCAGCAGATGATCTGAGAAGCCCTTAATCTGTGTAACCAGCAGATGATCTGAGAAGCCCTTTGTTTGTGTGATGACTAGCAGATGATCTGAGAAGCCCTTAATCTGTGTAACCAGTAGATGATCTGAGAAGCCCTTTGTCTGTGTGATGACTATTAGATGATCTGAGAAGCCCTTAATCTGTGTAACCAGCAGATGATCTGAGAAGCCCTTTGTTTGTGTGATGACTAGCAGATGATCTGAGAAGCCCTTTATCTGTGTAACCAGTAGATGATCTGAGAAGCCCTTTGTCTGTGTGATGACTAGTAGATGATCTGAAAAGCCCTTAATCTGTGTAACCAGTAGATGATCTGAGAAGCCCTTTGTCTGTGTAACCAGCAGATGATCTGAGAAGCCCTTTGTCTGTGTAACCAGCAGATGATCTGAGAAGCCCTTTGTCTGTGTGATGATTAGTAGATGATCTCAGAAGCCCTTCATCTGTGTAACCAGCAGATGACACATTGAATGGTTGGTTAGCTGACTGTTTGCTTGTTGACACATTTCTAGCTGTAAAAGCTTTGAATCTTGTCTATTATAGAGGGTAAATGTGGTTTAGTCATCAGCGTTGCAGAGAGAGAGAGAGGAATCCATTCAAATAATACTTACAACAAAAATACAATTTCTACATCAGTTGTGTGTTCTGTCTTGACCTCAGGGTCATTCTGCCTCACACACTTGATGTTGTGACATGTTTTGATCCAGTTTTGATTGAAAACCTTGTTCTGTCTTTGTGAGAGGTGATCAAACAAAGTAAATGGATCAAACTTTAACACCGGCTTTCAATGTTGGATCAAGAGTCTGTACAGCACATCAGATCAGAACAATGATCCAAGTAACATGAATATTAACATGTATTTAATCTCTCATGTTCATGTGTAGTCAGCGATGTGACAGTGCCTTGTCACTAGCGCCTGTCAAACTACTGACGACCCAGTTCATCAAAGTCCTGGACACACCACTGCTTCACTGCTATTCTGCTGTTTGGTTCAGGTGATTGGCAAATGCACAGATGTTTAGAGGTGTTCCTGTGGAGAGAGAGAGAGAGAGAGAGAGAGAGAGAGAGAGAGAGAGAGAGAGAGAGAGAGAGAGAGAGAGAGAGAGAGAGAGAGAGAGAGAGAGAGAGAGAGAGATAGAGAGAGAGAGAGAGAGAGAGAGAGAGAGAGAGAGAGAGAGAGAGAGAGAGAGAGAGAGAGAGAGAGAGAGAGATCGAGAGAGAGGAGAGAGAGAGAGAGAGAGAGAGAGAGAGAGAGACCAACAGTAGTGAGACGCAGGCAGGAGAGATTTAGTGACAGAATTAACTGAGGGAAAAGAAAAACGTATTTTCTTGCATTAAACAATGTAGAATAATTAGTTTGAATAATGCATGTTACACTGTCTGTGTCATTTAAACTTCCAGAACCCAAAGTTAACTAAATTAAATAATTCATTTCAATAAAATTCACAGACACATGTAAATGAAAATGCCACTAAGTTATGCATTAAATTAGCTAAGACCTACATGGAGCTTGACATATAGATCTACGTGGAGCTTGACATATAGATCTACAACACGTGAGCTTGAACAATAATGTGCCTGTCTGTGTGGGAGAGAGAAACCTTCTCTGTGTCTTGGCTATGTTCTATATCTCAATTAGGGTTTCCTTATACAAGGCATTTCCTGGAATGTATAACTAAACCTGTAAATGACATAAAGGTGTATCACTACATAGAAAGCTGCTGTCGTGACGTGACTTCTATTAATTTTACGTATGGGTGGTCCTCTGTAGTTCAATTGGTAGAGCATGGCGCTTGTAACGCCAGGGTAGTGGGTTCGATCCCCGGGACCACCCATACGTAAAAATGTATGGTACACATGACTGTAATTCGCTTTGGATAAAAGCGTCTGCTAAATGGCATATTGTTAATATGGCTGTTATTTATTGAATCAACTAACTATGTTTAATTGTCACTCGATTAAATTAATCATGTAGCAATTAACTCATTAGGAATTTTGGGGCACCACGGAAGAAGTTCTTTAACGAGTTACCATCTCCCGAATTAAAACTCTTAGAAGATATATATGTTATATATCGATAACAGTCACTTAACAAATATAATTACCTCTTATCAGTCTCATTCTGAACGTCGCATAATCATTGAACCTGCAAGAACCCTAACCTTATTGATGAATCAGCAATACACAAATTGGCGTAATTATTTATTTACTAACTAACTAAATAATTACACAGAATACAAACACACACACACACACACATAGGTTATTGATTACTAACGTAATACAATGAGAACAGGTCCCCCTAGTGGACTGCATGAACAATAGCATGAATGCTTGGTTAGAAGGAGGGTCAGAGTGGAAGGGAGAGATTCAAACTATCGTTGTTACTATGGAAACTACGTTCACGGAAATACGAATGCTTAGAACACCAATAACCGCTCATTTGGATTAAGAAATGCAACATGTATTTACTTGTAGCTGTCCTCGATAGTTGAGTTGATGATGTAGGACTCTGGTTTGCCCACCAGATTTCCCAATGTCCTTGGTAGAGTTTCTGGTCGTAGCGGTGGTTAGAACGGATACTTCGGCGTACCCTGTAGTTCGTAGAGTTGATCTGTTAGACTAGATACTTCAGATGTACCAACGGTTGTCTGAGAGGGATTGTCCTTCCCAACTCGTGTCTTTTAGTGAAAGTTCTCCAGACGACTATACATGCCAGCTGCAGACTGGTAATGCTAAGGTCTAGTGTGTTGTCGTCTTCTTCACGTCGTGTAGAGGTTGAGCGTTTCAGAGTTTTACCATTTTGCCATATTCAGCTCGCGCTGCACGTCGGTTGGTCTGTAGAGTTTAACCATTTTGTAACGTTTAGCTCACGCTTCACGTCGGTTGGTTTGTAGAGTTTATCCATTTTGTAAAGTTTAGCTCACGCTGCACGTCGGTTGGTCTGTAGAGTTTAACCATTTTGTAACGTTTAGCTCACGCTTCACGTCGGCTGGTCTGTAGAGTGTCAGCCATTTTAAGCCGTGGGGCTTCCTGGTCTGAGGTGAATTTCGTCACGAGGGGTTTTATACATGAGAAGAAAAGGGGCCGTTTCATCATGATTGTGCTCATCTGGGCGTGGCCACTGACTGAGAACAAATCAATATGGAAAACAATCATCTCATCTAGAATGCTAAAATCACATTGTTATCTTCACTAAAGTATTATTATACTTAATCATTCGTTTTTATACAACAAATTGATGCAAACCTCATAACTGGGAAGTGTAGCCCCCAGAGATACAGTTATGTTGTTCCACCGTCTTTAATGACATCACAACATAGTAACCAATTTGACATGATTGTTCTTTAAGTCCCCACCGACCATTTTCCACATTCTTTGAAGTAGGAATATTGTTTCATTATCCACTTTAGGATGTTGGAGTCTTGGTGGGAATACTTCCTTTGTTCCACAGGGAAATTCCCTCTCCCAAAACTGCATGGCACGGAAAAGAAAGTTTCTGCAAGGAATACACGACCGGTCATAAAACTGGCCCCCAGGAGAGTGGGTGTTCAAAACTTTGCCTAGCCGGCATCTTTGATCCTCAGCCCATGAGGGCAATTCATGACACTACTATAGGTCAGAACAGAAGTTCCACCTACTAAAAGAAAGCAAGTCAAAGCAAACGAATTGTGTTGCTTCAGCACACCATCATTGCATCTCTTCTATCAGGCTGATGAAACAGCAGCACAACACCATCCTTTACATCCTGAGGATACCTACCGCCAGTAAGATGGTACAGTAGAGAACAGAGAGGATAACAGATGGGGGAGACCACCGTCCTTTACACCCTGAGGATACCTACCGCCTGCCAGAAAGATGGTACAGTAGAGAACAGAGAGGATAAAAGATGGGGGAGACCACCGTCCTTTACACCCTGAGGATACCTACCGCCTGCCAGAAAGATGGTACACTAGAGAACAGAGAGGATAACAGATGAGGGAGACCACCGTCCTTTACACCCTGAGGATACCTACCGCCTGCCAGAAAGATGGTACAGTAGAGAACAGAGAGGATAACAGATGGGGGAGACAGAAAGAAAAGAAGAGGTGTCTATATGTCTTCCTCTCTCCTCCCAAATCACCCAGACACGGAGAGAGAGATGGGTGTTCTCAGCTGAGAGGAGCTTCAAATGATTGACCCTGGGAGATGGGTCCAGATCAGTCTACTGCCACCCACCCACCGTGTGTGTGTGTGTCTCAGTGTGGCCTCCTTTCAGGGCTCTCTCTCTCTCTCTCTCTCTCTCTCTCTCTCTCTCTCTCTCTCTCTCTCTCTCTCTGTCTCGCTCTCTCTCTCTGTCTCGCTCTCTCGATGCTCTCTCCTCTCTCTCTCTCTCTCTCTCTCTCTCTCTCTCTCTCTCTCTCTCTCTCTCTCTCTCTCTCTCTCTCTCTCTCTCTCTCGCTCTCTCGCTCTCTCTCTCTCTCTCTCTCTCTCGCTCTCCTCTCTCGCTCTCTCGCTCTCTCTCTCTCTCTCTCTCTCTCTCTCTCTCGCTCTCTCTCTCTCTCTCTCTCTGTCTCGCTCTCTCTCTCTGTCTCTCGCTCTCTCGCTCTCTCTCTCTCTCTCTCTCTCTCTCTCTCTCTCTCTCTCTCTCTCTCTCGCTCTCGTCTCTCTCTCTCTCTCTCTCTGTCTCGCTCTCTCTCTCTCTCTCTCTCTCGCGCTCTCTCTCTCTCTCTCTCTCTCTCTGTCTCGCTCTCTCGCTCTCTCTCTCTCTCTCTCTCTCTCTCTCTCTCTCTCTCTCTCTCTCTCTCTCTCTCTCTCTGTCTATCTCTCTCTGTCTCTCTCTCTCTCTCTGTCTCTCTCTCGTTCTCTCTCTCTCTCTCTCTCTCTCTCTCTCTCTCTGTCTATTCTCTCTCTCTCTCTGTCTATTCCCTCTCTCTCACAAAACTGCCTCTTTTTCAGCTAGACTGTTGCTGTGCCGCTGTGCCCTGAGTACTTGGCCAACCAACTAGTATCACAGAGACGCTAACAAAGCTTTCCTCAAAGCCAAGCCAGGTGTGCCGGGGAGACCACTTTCCATGATAAAAAGGAAACACAGCCTACCCATGGAAGCAACTTCACTAAAACCGCGTATGTAAACAATCTGCCAATCTCTCAGCAAACATTTACCCTGTCCGGCGCGTCTGCGTGTCCGAGGGGTCTGTGATTTATTCGTGTGAGGTCAAAGGTGACGGCCGTCTGTGTCTATAGACAGGAGATTGGTCTGTGAGGACTACAGAGGTCACGGCTGTGTGTGTGTGCTTGCGTGTGTGTGTGTGTGTGTGTGTACGTTCCCACACGCCACAGGGTGTCACCACAGACCTACCGTCACAGATCGACGACAGCCACAGAGAGGATATTCATAGAAAGGATGTCTGTATTCATAGACAGGTTGTCTGTATTCAGAGGACTGAAAGCCATTGAATACAACAACTATGTGTCTGTTGCTAACAAATACAGTAATGGGTGGTAACTCTAATTCACTCGAAAGGCAAGCCACACTGGGAAATATGCAAATAAGGTAGAATCAATTCTTAAGTTAAATCTTATGTTCACTAAACCTAAAATGTAAAGATGAGTGAACGTTCAATTCAACTTGACAATGTATGTTGGTTCAGCTATATGCTCAAATGTTGATCAAAGTCACAATCCTATTGCAGCTGGTTGCCTTACAATTGTACGTTGAATCAACATATATTATTTTTTTTACAGTGTATGGGGCAGCCAACATTTTATAGCTTACAGTGCATTTGGAAAGTATTCAGACCCCTTTACTTTTTCTACGTTTTGTTACATTACAGCCTTATTCTAAAATTGATTAAATTATTTTTTCCCTCATCAATCTACACACAATACCCCATAATGACAAAGTGAAAACAGGTTTTTAGAAATGTTTGCAAATGTATTAAAAAATAAAAAACTGAAATGCCTTATTTGCATAAGTATTCAGACCCTTTGCTATGAGACTCGAAATTGAGCTCAGGTGCATCCTGTTTCCATTGATCATCCTTGAGATGTTTCTACAACTTGATTGGAGTCCACCTGTGGTAAATTCAATTGATTGGACATGATTTGGAAAGGCACACACCTGTCTATATAATGTCCCACAGATGACAGTGCATGTCAGAGCAAAAACCAAGCCATGAGGTTGAAGGAATTGTCCGTAGAGCTCTGAGACAGGATTGTGTGGAGGCACAGATCTGGGGAAGGGTACCAACACATGTCTGCAGCATTGAAGGTCCCCAAGAACACAGTGGCCTCCATCATTCTTAAATGAAAGAAGTTTGGAACCACCAAGACTCTTCCTAGAGCTGGCCGCCCGGCCAAACTGAGCAATCGGGGGAGAAGGGCCTTGGTCAGGGAGGTGACCAAAAACCAGGTGGTCACTCTGACAGAGCTCCAGAGTTCCAATGTGGAGATGGGAGAACCTTCCAGAAGGACAACCATCCCTGCAGCACTCCACCAATCAGGCCTTTAAGGTAGAGTGGCCAGACGGAAGCCACTCAATGTAAGGTACATGATAGCCCACTTGGAGTTTGCCAAAATGCACTTAAAGGACTCAGACCATGAGAAATAAGATTCTCTTGTCTGATGAAACCAAGATTGAGCTCTTTGTGTGGGGGCAAAGGTTCACCTTCCAAGAGGACAACTCTAAGCACACAGCCAAGACAACGCCGAAGTGGCTTCGGGACAAGTCTCTGAATGTCCTTGAGTGGCCCAGCCATAGCCCGGACTTGAACCCGATCTAACATCTCTGGAGAGCCTGAAAATAGCTGTGCAGCGACGCTCCCCATCCAACCTGACAGAGCTTGAGAGGATCTGCAGAGAAGAATGGGAGAAACTCCCCAAATACAGGTGTTTTAAGCTTGTAGCGTCATACCCAAGAAGACTCAAGACCGTAATTGCTGCCAAAGGTGCTTCAACAAAGTACTGAGTAAAGGGTCTGAATACTTATATAAATGTGATATTTCAGTTTTGTATTTTTTATAAATTTGCAAAGATTAATATAAAACAGTTTTTGCTTTGTCATTATGGGCTATTGTGTGTAGATTGATGAGGGAAAAAACAATTTAATCAATTTTAGAATAAGGCTGTAACATAACAAAATGTGGGA
>CM072255.1:7851057-7893557 GCA_036851935.1 Coregonus suidteri
AACGTAGCTGTGGGTTACAGTAACTTATTCCAGAGAGCTGAACGTAGCTGTGGGTTACAGTATCTTATTCCAGAGAGCTGAACGTAGCTGTGGGTTAGAGTATCTTATTCCAGAGAGCTGAACGTAGCTGTGGGTTAGAGTATCTTATTCCAGAGAGCTGAACGTAGCTGTGGGTTACAGTAACTTATTCCAGAGAGCTGAACGTTACATACTATATGTAACATGGCTTGTTAAAACATACTATATGTAACGTGGCTTGTTAAAACACAATGCATGTAACGTGGCTTGTTAAAACATAATGTATGTAACGTGGCTTGTTAATTCATATCCAGATATATATTTCAGTACCACATGAAGAAATGGGAGACCCTGCCCAAGCAGTGTGTGGAAGATGAGGAACATCTGTGCTTATAAGTTGCCTGATAAGGAGGCTATAGAGTTTTCCCTGTGTACAGGATGCAACACTATTTAGTTGTGACTGTTTATAACCAGACACCATCCTATTACCATGTTATTAACACAACCTCCCATGTTAAGTTCTACTGTGTCGTTTGTAACAGCGAATGTATTTATGCTGCAACCCTTCTCCCAGTCCTTCACCGAGCTGAAGCCTAGGCATTGGAGTGGGATATAATGTAAGACTTCAGGTCGCAGATAAGGTTCCTCACCGTCAGTATGATTCACAGAAAAAAAGCTCCTTTACACATCCTTCTGTTACCCTTTCCCATTCCTTCACTGAGGACTAACTCTTTGGGGTTTAGGTTGGGTATTCCTTCACTGAGGACTAACTCTTTGGGGTTTAGGTTGGGTATTCCTTCACTGAGGCCTAACTCTTTGGGGTTTAGGTTGGGTATTCCTTCACTGAAGCCTAACTCTTTGGGGTTTAGGTTGGGTATTCCTTCACTGAGGCCTAACTCTTTGGGGTTTATACTGGGTATCTGTCAGCCAGGTCTGGTTCTTGCATGTATTAATCTCCTTGCCACACTCGTATCAACATGGAGGATATTACATTGGCCATTGATCTCTGTACAGGCTGAAAGCCCTGGTGTTGCTGGTGCTAACAGCCCATGTGTTGCTGGTGATAACAACCCTGGTGTTGCTGGTGATAACAGCCTTGATGTTGCTGGTGATAGCAGCCCTGGTGTTGCTGGTGATAACAGCCCAGGTGTTGCTGGTGATAACAGCCCTGGTGTTGCTGGTAATAACAGCCCTGGTGTTGCTGGTAATAACAGCCCTGGTGTTGCTGGTGATAACAGCCTTGATGTTGCTGGTAATAACAGCCCTGGTGTTGCTGGTGATAACAACCCTGGTGTTGCTGGTAATAACAGCCCTGGTGTTGCTGGTGATAACAGCCTTGATGTTGCTGGTGATAACAGCCCTGGTGTTGCTGGTGATAACAGCCCTGGTGTTGCTGGTGATAACAGCCCAGGTGTTGCTGGTGATAACAACCCTGGTGTTGCTGGTAATAACAGCCCTGGTGTTGCTGGTGCTAACAGCCCAGGTGTTGCTGGTGATAACAGCCCTGGTGTTGCTGGTGATAACAGCCCAGGTGTTGCTGGTGATAACAGCCCTGGTGTTGCTGGTGATAACAACCCTGGTGTTGCTGGTGCTAACAGCCCTGGTGTTGCTGGTGATAACAGCCCTGGTGTTGCTGGTGATAACAGCCCTGGTGTTGCTGGTGATAACAGCCCTGGTGTTGCTGGTGATAACAACCCTGGTGTTGCTGGTAATAACAGCCTTGATATTGCTGGTGATAACAACCCTGGTGTTGCTGGTAATAACAGCCCTGGTGTTGCTGGTAATAACAGCCCTGGTGTTGCTGGTAATAACAGCCCTGGTGTTGCTGGTGATAACAACCCTGGTGTTGCTGGTGATAAAGAATAATGGAGCATGGTGTAGCAGTGCAGAATAATGGAGTGTGGTGTAGCAGTGCAGAATAATGGAGTGTGGTGTAGTAGTGCAGAATAATGGAGTGTGGTGTAGTAGTGCAGAATAATGGAGTGTGGTGTAGCAGTGCAGAATAATGGAGCATGGTGTAGCAGTGCAGAATAATGGAGTGTGGTGTAGCAGTGCAGAATAATGGAGTGTGGTGTAGCAGTGCAGAATAATGGAGTGTGGTGTAGCAGTGCAGAATAATGGAGCATTGTGTAGCAGTGCAGAATAATGGAGTGTGGTGTAGCAGTGCAGAATAATGGAGTGTGTGTAGTAGTGCAGAATAATGGAGTGTGTGTAGCAGTGCAGAATAATGGAGTGGGGTGTAGTGCAGAATAATGGAGTGTGGTGTAGCAGTGCAGAATAATGGAGTGTGGTGTAGCAGTGCAGAATAATGGAGTGTGGTGTAGTAGTGAATAATGGAGCAGAATAATGGAGTGTGGTGTAGCAGTGCAGAATAATGGAGCATGTGTAGCAGTGCAGAATAATGGAGTGTGGTGTAGCAGTGCAGAATAATGGAGCATTGTGTAGCAGTGCAGAATAATGGAGTGTGGTGTAGCAGTGCAGAATAATGGAGCATTGTGTAGTAGTGCAGAATAATGGAGTGTGGTGTAGCAGTGCAGAATAATGGAGCATTGTGTAGCAGTGCAGAATAATGGAGTGTGGTGTAGTAGTGCAGAATAATGGAGTGTGGTGTAGCAGTGCAGAATAATGGAGTGTGGTGTAGCAGTGCAGAATAATGGAGTGTGGTGTAGTAGTGCAGAATAATGGAGTGTTGTGTAGCAGTGCAGAATAATGGAGTGTGGTGTAGTAGTGCAGAATAATGGAGTGTGGTGTAGTAGTGCAGAATAATGGAGTGTGGTGTAGTAGTGCAGAATAATGGAGTGTGGTGTAGTAGTGCAGAATAATGGAGTGTGTGTAGCAGTGCAGAATAATGGAGTGTGGTGTAGTAGTGCAGAATAATGGAGTGTGGTGTAGTAGTGCAGAATAATGGAGTGTGGTGTAGTAGTGCAGAATAATGGAGTGTGGTGTAGTAGTGCAGAATAATGGAGCATTGTGTAGCAGTGCAGAATAATGGAGTGTGGTGTAGTAGTGCAGAATAATGGAGTGTGGTGTAGCAGTGCAGAATAATGGAGTGTGGTGTAGTAGTGCAGAATAATGGAGCATGGTGTAGTAGTGCAGAATAATGGAGTGTGGTGTAGTAGTGCAGAATAATGGAGCATTGTGTAGCAGTGCAGAATAATGGAGCATTGTGTAGCAGTGCAGAATAATGGAGTGTGGTGTAGTAGTGCAGAATAATGGAGTGTGTGTAGTAGTGCAGAATAATGGAGTGTGTGTAGTAGTGCAGAATAATGGAGTGTGGTGTAGTAGTGCAGAATAATGGAGTGTGGTGTAGTAGTGCAGAATAATGGAGCATGGTGTAGCAGTGCAGAATAATGGAGCATTGTGTAGCAGTGCAGAATAATGGAGTGTGGTGTAGTAGTGCAGAATAATGGAGTGTGGTGTAGTAGTGCAGAATAATGGAGTGTGGTGTAGTAGTGCAGAATAATGGAGTGTGGTGTAGAATAAATGGAGTGTTGTGTAGCAGTGCAGAATAATGGAGTGTGGTGTAGCAGTGCAGAATAATGGAGTGTGGTGTAGCAGTGCAGAATAATGGAGTGTGGTGTAGCAGTGCAGAATAATGGAGTGTGGTGTAGTAGTGCAGAATAATGGAGCATTGTGTAGCAGTGCAGAATAATGGAGTGTGGTGTAGCAGTGCAGAATAATGGAGCATTGTGTAGCAGTGCAGAATAATGGAGTGTGGTGTAGTAGTGCAGAATAATGGAGTGTGGTGTAGTAGTGCAGAATAATGGAGTGTGGTGTAGCAGTGCAGAATAATGGAGCATTGTGTAGCAGTGCAGAATAATGGAGTGTGGTGTAGCAGTGCAGAATAATGGAGCATGTGTGTAGTAGTGCAGAATAATGGAGTGTGGTGTAGCAGTGCAGAATAATGGAGTGTGGTGTAGCAGTGCAGAATAATGGAGTGTGGTGTAGCAGTGCAGAATAATGGAGTGTGTAGTAGTGCAGAATAATGGAGTGTGGTGTAGCAGTGCAGAATAATGGAGTGTGGTGTAGCAGTGCAGAATAATGGAGCATTGTGTAGCAGTGCAGAATAATGGAGTGTGGTGTAGCAGTGCAGAATAATGGAGTGTGGTGTAGCAGTGCAGAATAATGGAGTGTGGTGTAGCAGTGCAGAATAATGGAGTGTGGTGTAGCAGTGCAGAATAATGGAGTGTGGTGTAGCAGTGCAGAATAATGGAGTGTGTGTAGCAGTGCAGAATAATGGAGTGTGGTGTAGCAGTGCAGAATAATGGAGCATTGTGTAGTAGTGCAGAATAATGAGTGTGGTGGTGTAGTAGTGCAGAATAATGGAGTGTGGTGTAGCAGTGCAGAATAATGGAGTGTGGTGTAGCAGTGCAGAATAATGGAGTGTGGTGTAGCAGTGCAGAATAATGGAGTGTGGTGTAGTAGTGCAGAATAATGGAGCGTGGTGTAGCAGTGCAGAATAATGGAGCGTGCATTTCCAAAAACATTTCCCTTTGGATCTATCACCCCCAGACAGCTGGAAGGACCCCACTATGGATCTATCACCCCCAGACAGCTGGAAGGACCCCACTATGGATCTATCACCCCCAGACAGCTGGAAGGACCCCACTATGGATCTATCACCCCCAGACAGCTGGAAGGACCCCACTATGGATCTATCACCCCCAGACAGCTGGAAGGACCCCCCACTATGGATCTATCACCCCCAGACAGCTGAAAGGACCCCACTATGGATCTATCACCCCCAGACAGCTGGAAGGACCCCACTATGGATCTATCACCCCCAGACAGCTGGAAGGACCACACTATGGATCTATCACCCCAGATAGCTGGAAGGACCCCACTATGGATCTATCACCCCCAGACAGCTGGAAGGACCCCACTATGGATCTATCACCCCCAGACAGCTGGAAGGACCGACTATGGATCTATCACCCCCAGACAGCTGGAAGGACCCCACTATGGATCTATCACCCCCAGACAGCTGGAAGGACCGACTATGGATCTATCACCCCCAGACAGCTGGAAGGACCCCACTATGGATCTATCACCCCCAGACAGCTGGAAGGACCCCACTATGGATCTATCACCCCCAGACAGCTGGAAGGACCCCACTATGGATCTATCACCCCCAGACAGCTGGAAGGACCCCACTATGGATCTATCACCCCCAGTCAGCTGGAAGGACCCCACTATGGATCTATCACCCCCAGACAGCTGGAAGGACCCCACTATGGATCTATCACCCCCAGACAGCTGGAAGGACCCCACTATGGATCTATCACCCCCAGACAGCTGGAAGGACCCCACTATGGATCTATCACCCCCAGACAGCTGGAAGGACCCCACTATGGATCTATCACCCCCAGACAGCTGGAAGGACCCCACTATGGATCTATCACCCCCAGACAGCTGGAAGGACCCCACTATGGATCTATCACCCCCACTATGGATCCCCACTATGGATCACCACCCCCAGACAGCTGGAAGGACCCCACTATGGATCTATCACCCCCCAGACAGCTGGAAGGACCCCACTATGGATCTATCACCCCCAGACAGCTGGAAGGACCACACTATGGATCTATCACCCCCAGACAGCTGGAAGGACCCCACTATGGATCTATCACCCCCAGACAGCTGGAAGGACCACACTAGTGGTGACTTTCCCTTGTCTCTCCCTGACTACATGTTGAAGATTGATTGTGTAAAAGCAGATCAAGCAGATCAGAACAGTGTGTGAAAGAGACATGAAAGAGACAGAAAAAAACATTCAAGTCCCATGCAGTTCTTTATTGTCTCCATCAATTACCAATCAGCAGACACCTGTTGTGTTGACCGGGGCTTGCAATTGATCCCCTTATCTTCTCCCTCAAAGGTCAGGTCCTCAGAGGAGCGTGACTCTCCCTAACTCTCAGAGGGAAGGAAGGAGCGTGACTCTCCCTAACTCTCAGAGGGAAGGAAAGAGCGTTACTCTCCCTAACTCTCAGAGGGAAGGAAGGAGCGTGACTCTCCCTAACTCTCAGAGGGAAGGAAGGAGCGTGACTCTCCCTAACTCTCAGAGGGAAGGAAGGAGCGTGACTCTCCCTAACTCTCAGAGGGAAGGAAGGAAGGAGCGTGACTCTCCCTAACTCTCAGAGGGAAGGAAGGAGCGTGACTCTCCCTAACTCTCAGAGGGAAGGAAGGAGCGTGACTCTCCCTAACTCTCAGAGGGAAGGAAGGAGCGTGACTCTCCCTAACTCTCAGAGGGAAGGAAGGAGCGTGACTCTCCCTAACTCTCAGAGGGAAGGAAGGAGCGTGACTCTCCCTAACTCTCAGAGGGAAGGAAGGAGCGTGACTCTCCCTAACTCTCAGAGGGAAGGAAGGAGCGTGACTCTCCCTAACTCTCAGAGGGAAGGAAGGAGCGTGACTCTCCCTAACTCTCAGAGGGAAGGAAGGAGCGTGACTCTCCCTAACTCTCAGAGGGAAGGAAGGAGCGTGACTCTCCCTAACTCTCAGAGGGAAGGAAGGAGCGTGACTCTCCCTAACTCTCAGAGGGAAGGAAGGAGCGTGACTCTCCCTAACTCTCAGAGGGAAGGAAGGAGCGTGACTCTCCCTAACTCTCAGAGGGAAGGAAGGAGCGTGACTCTCCCTAACTCTCAGAGGGAAGGAAGGAGCGTGACTCTCCCTAACTCTCAGAGGGAAGGAAGGAGCGTGACTCTCCCTAACTCTCAGTGTGAAAGCCTCTTCTCACACTCTGTTATCATTATTCTCATGGTTTTTTTTTCGTGCTCCCTATAAACTTGGTGTGACACCTGCTTTGATCCATCCGGGCCGAGGCAGAGGCAGAGGCTGGGGGACTGAAGGAGTCCTGATAAGTGGTTTATTTCCCTCTTCCTGTTTCTAATGGCCAAACTCGAGGGAATTCAACCAGACAACAAAGCAAGGTTGATAAGGGTGCACCATTTCAAATCCGCTTCATTGATTTGCATGTGAATATGAATGCATGCCGACTGCGTTGATTTAGCTATTTAATGTTGCTCATAGTTGCTGATGCTTCATGCGTTGATTTGTTCTCAGCTTGCTATTAATTTCTCTGTGGGTTTTTGTTCTCAATCGTTTTGGAAAGTTGAGACTCATAGTTGCTGACACCGTGTTTTGACGCTCACGATACATATCTCTCCAGGCAGGGTATGCAACCTTTTCTATTATCTTTTTGTTGGTTGTTGAGCCAAATGGATGAATTTCTCTTGGGTAGGTAGGTTTCTCAGCTCGGCCTGTGTGACTCCCAATCAGAGGCAACGAGTGTCAGCTGTCGGCTGGTTGTTTTGTTCTCAGCTCGTTTGGGAAAGTTTGAGTTCCGTGTCGTCTTGACTTCTTACTTGTATCATACATGTTTATGCTAATACGGCAGTTGGGAGCTTTGAAGATCACACATTGACACCGTGTTTGACGCTCACGATACATATCTCTCCAGGCAGGGTGGAGATTGCAGCTGATTGGCTCAACCTTTTCTATTATCTTGTTTACTTTGTGAGAAGGTGTCACTCAGAATACATATGAATAGCAGGAGCCGCATACTGGGGGAACCTGAACTTCAGAGGACAACACAACACATGTACAGGTGCAGATGTGAGCTAACTTGATTACACACTGGGAAGGGACGTGGTGATTATTTAATACGACTGAAAGATATCCATACTGCACATTGTACATGAACATGGGATGGTGAATACAGTGTAAGATTATATTTTTTCTTTTTTTCTTGGATGTCTCCATGCCTGTTTTCCTCATCCTCTGGCCAGGCATTGGCCCTTTTCACCCGGGAGGGTTACCGGGGTCATCTCCTTGATGGGTTCCAGGACAGATCCATCTGGACCAGAGAGGATGAGGAGTAGCGGACCCAGAACCTCACCTCATTCTGCCTGCACAGATTACATTCTCATTATAACCACAGCTTCGGGAAGTAGTTTGGGGGTGGGGGTGCTATGTGGGGGGGGGGGCTACTTCCCTCGGCTATGATTATAACTACACCGATGTGGGCCTTGAGAAGTAAGAAATGTACCCAGGTATTGTGAAGAGCTGATAGTACTACGGCAAACATTTAGAAACCTCTTTTAAAGAAACCTCTTTTGAAGAAACCTCTTTTAAAGAAACCTCTTTTGAAGAAACCTCTTTTAAAGAAACCTCTTTTAAAGAAACCTCTTTTAAAGAAACCTCTTTTAAGAAACCTCTTTTGAAGAAACCTCTTTTGAAGAAACCTCTTTTAAGGAAACCTCTTTTGAAGAAACCTCTTTTGAAGAAACCTATTTTAAAGAAACCTCTTTTGAGGAGAAACCTCTTTTATAAGGAAACCTATTTTGAACAAAGGACAGCTTTTAAAGAAATCTCTTTAAAGAAACCTCTTTTTGAAGAAACAGCTTTTGAAGAAACCTCTTTTGAAGAAACCTATTTTAAAGAAACCTCTTTTGAAGAAACCTCTTTTAAGGAAACCTATTTTGAAGAAACCTCTTTTAAAGAAAAACCTCTTTTAAAGAAACCTCTTTTGAAGAAACCTCTTTTAAAGAACCTCTTTTAAGGAAACCTCTTTTAAAGAAACCTCTTTTAAAGAAACCTCTTTTAAAGAAACCTCTTTTAAATAACCTCTTTTAACAGAACCTCTTTTAAAGCACTCTATATACCATGCTGATGTGTTTCCTGGTATTGTAGAGATATGATACTATATGCCGAAATTAGGTATCTATAACAGATAACTACATTACTTATCTGTTATAAAGCTCTATATACCATGCTAACACCATGCTAACACAGGACAGCTGTTAAATCACTCTATATACCATGCTAACACCATGCTAACACAGGACAGCTGTTAAATCACTCCATATACCATGATAACACAGGACAGCTGTTAAAGCACTCTATATACCATGCTAACACCATGCTAACACAGGACAGCTGTTAAAGCACTCTATATACCATGCTAACACCATGCTAACACAGGACAGCTGTTAAAGTGCTCTATATACCATGCTAACACAGGACAGCTGTTAAAGTGCTCTATATACCATGCTAACACCATGCTAACACAGGACAGCTGTTAAAGTGCTCTATATACCATGCTAACACCATGCTAAAACAGGACAGCTGTTAAATCACTCTATATACCATGCTAACACAGGACAGCTGTTAATTCACTCTATATACCATGCTAACACCATGCTAACACAGGACAGCTGTTAAAGTGCTCTATATACCATGCTAACACCATGCTAACACAGGACAGCTGTTAAATCACACTATAAACCATGCTAACACAGGACAGCTGTTAAAGTGCTCTATATACCATGCTAACACCATGCTAACACAGGACAGCTGTTAAAGTGCTCTATATACCATGCTAACACAGGACAGCTGTTAAAGTGCTCTATATACCATGCTAACACAGGACAGCTGTTAATTCACTCTATATACCATGCTAACACCATGCTAACACAGGACAGCTGTTAAAGTGCTCTATATACCATGCTAACACAGGACAGCTGTTAAAGTGCTCTATATACCATGCTAACACCATGCTAACACAGGACAGCTGTTAAAGTGCTCTATATACCATGCTAACACCATGCTAACACAGGACAGCTGTTAAAGTGCTCTATATACCATGCTAACACCATGCTAACACAGGACAGCTGTTAAAGTGCTCTATATACCATGCTACATTTACATTTACATTTTAGTCATTTAGCAGACGCTCTTAACCAGAGCGACTTACAGGAGCAATTAGGGTTAAGTGCCTTGCTCAAGGGCACATTAACGTCATTTAGCAGACGCTCTTAGCCAGAGCGACTCACAAATTGGTGCGTTCACCCTATAGCCAGTGGGATAACCACTTTACAATTTGGGGGGGGGGGGGGGGGGGAATACTTTATCCTATCCCAGGTATTCCTTAAAGAGGTGGGGTTTCAAATGTCTCCGGAAGGTGGTGAGTGACTCCGCTGTCCTGGCGTCGTGAGGGAGCTTGTTCCACCATTGGGGTGCCAGAGCAGCGAACAGTTTTGACTGGGCTGAGCGGGAGCTGTGCTTCCGCAGAGGAAGGGGAGCCAGCAGGCCAGAGGTGGATGAACGCAATGTCCTCGTTTGGGTGTAGGGACTGATCAGAGCCTGAAGGTACAGAGGTGCCGTTCCCCTCACTGCTCCATAGGCAAGCACCATGGTCTTGTAGCGGATGCGAGCTTCAACTGGAAGCCAGTGGAGTGTGCGGAGGAGGGGGGTGACGTGAGAGAGCTTGGGAAGGTTGAACACCAGACGGGCTGCGGCATTCTGGATGAGTTGTAGGGGTTTAATGGCACAGGCAGGGAGCCCAGCCAACAGCGAGTTGCAGTAGTCCAGACGGGAGATGACAAGTGCCTGGACCAGGACCTGCGCCGCTTCCTGTGTAAGGCAGGGTCGCACTCTCCGAATGTTGTAGAGCATGAACCTGCAGGAGCGGGTCACCGCCTTGATGTTGGCGGAGAACGACAGGGTGTTGTCCAGGGTCACGCCTAGGCTCTTCGCACTCTGGGAGGAGGACACAGCGGAGTTGTCAACCGTGATGGCGAGATCATGGAACGGGCAGTCCTTCCCCGGGAGGAAGAGCAGCTCCGTCTTGCCAGGGTTCAGCTTGAGGTGGTGATCCGTCATCCATACTGATATGTCTGCCAGACATGCAGAGATGCGATTCGCCACCTGGTTATCAGAAGGGGGAAAGGAGAAGATTAGTTGTGTATCGTCAGCGTAGCAATGATAGGAGAGACCATGTGAGGATATGACAGAGCCAAGTGACTTGGTGTATAGGGAGAAAAGGAGAGGGCCCAGAACCGATCCCTGGGGACACCAGTGGTGAGAGCACGTGGTGCGGAGACAGCTTCCCGCCACGCCACTTGGTAGGAGCGACCGGTCAGGTAGGACGCAATCCAGGAGTGAGCCGCGCCGGAGATGCCCATCTCGGAGAGGGTGGAGAGGAGGATCTGATGGTTCACAGTATCAAAGGCAGCAGACAGGTCTAGAAGGACAAGAGCAGAGGAGAGAGAGTTAGCTTTAGCAGTGCGGAGAGTCTCCGTGACACAGAGAAGAGCAGTCTCAGTTGAATGACCAGTCCTGAAACCTGATTGGTTTGGATCAAGAAGGTCATTCTGAGAGAGATAGCAAGAGAGTTGGCTAAAGACGGCACGCTCAATAGTTTTGGGAAAGAAAAGAAGAAGGGATACTGGTCTGTAGTTGTTGACATCAGTGGGGGTCGAGTGTTGGTTTTTTGAGGAGGGGAGCAACTCTCGCTCTCTTGAAGACGGAAGGGACATGGCCAGCGGTCAAGGATGAGTTGATCAGCGAGGTGAGGTAGGGGAGAAGGTCACCGGAGATGGTCTGGAGAAGGGAGGAGGGGATGGGGTCAAGCGGGCAGGTTGTTGGGCGGCCTGCAGTCACAAGTCGCAGGATTTTATCTGGAGAGAGAGGGGAGAAAGAAGTCAAAGCATAGGGTAGGGCAGTGTGAGCAGGACCAGCAGTGTTATTAGACTTAACAAACGAGGATCGGATGTCGTCAACCTTCTTTTCAAAGTGGTTGACGAAGTCATCCACAGAGAGAGAGAGGAGGGGGGGGGGGGGGGGGGAGGAGGAGGATTCAGGAGGGAGGAAAATGTGGCAAAGAGCTTCCTAGGGTTAGAGGCAGATGCTTGGAATTTAGAGTGGTAGAAGGTGGCCTTAGCAGCAGAAACAGATGAAGAAAATGTAGAGAGGAGGGAGTGAAAAAGATGCCAGGTCGGTAGGGAGTTTAGTTTTCTTCCATTTCCTCTCCGCTGCCCGGAGCTCTGTTCTGTGAGCTCGCAGTGAGTCATCAAGCCACGGAGCTGGGGGGGAGGACCGAGCCGGCCGGGAGGATAGGGGACACAGAGAGTCAAAGGATGCAGAAAGGGAGGAGAGGAGGGTTGAGGAGGCAGAATCAGGAGATTGGAGGGAGAAGGATTGAGCAGAGGGAAGAGATGATAGGATGGAAGAGGAGAGAGTAGTGGGAGAGAGAGAGCGAAGGTTGCGGCGGCGCATTACCATCTGTGTAGGGGCAGAGTGAGTAGTGTGGGAGGAGAGCGAGAGAGAAAAGGAAACAAAGTAGTGGTCGGAGACTTGGAGAGGGGAGTTGCAGTGAGATTAGTAGAGGAGCAGCATCTAGTGAAGATGAGGTCAAGCGTATTGCCTGCCTTGTGAGTAGGGGGGGACGGTGAGAGGGGTGAGGTCAAAAGAGGAGAGGAGTGGAAAGAAGGAGGCAGAGAGAGAAATGAGTCAAACGTGGACATAGGGAGGTTGAAATCCCCAAAACTGTGAGGGGTGAGCCATCCTCAGGAAAGGAACTTATCAAGGCATCAAGCTCGTTGATGAACTCTCCAAGGGAACCTGGAGGGCGATAGATGACAAGGATATTAAGCTTAAATGGGTTAGTGACTGTGACAGCATGGAATTCAAATGAGGAGATAGACAGATGGGTTAGGGGAAAAATTGAGAATGTCCACTTGGGAGAGATGAGGATTCCTGTACCACCACCCCTCTGACCAGATGCTCTCGGGGTATGCGAGAGAACACATGGTCAGACGAGGAGAGAGCAGTAGGAGTAGCCGTGTTTTCAGTGGTGATCCATGTTTCCGTCAGCGCCAGGAAGTCGAGGGACTGGAGGTTGGCTAACACCATGCTAACACAGGACAGCTGTTAAAGTGCTCTATATACCATGCTAACACCATGCTAACACAGGACAGCTGTTAAAGTGCTCTATATACCATGCTAACACCATGCTAAAAACAGGACAGCTGTTAATTCACTCTATATACCATGCTAACACAGGACAGCTGTTAAAGTGCTCTATATACCATGCTAACACCATGCTAAAACAGGGACAGCTGTTAATTCACTCTATATACCATGCTAACACCATGCTAACACAGGACAGCTGTTAAAGTGCTCTATATATCATGCTAACACCATGCTAACACAGGACAGCTGTTAAAGTGCTCTATATACCATGCTAACACCATGCTAAAACAGGACAGCTGTTAATTCACTCTATATACCATGCTAACACAGGACAGCTGTTAAAGTGCTCTATATACCATGCTAACACCATGCTAACACAGGACAGCTGTTAAAGTGCTCTATATACCATGCTAACACAGGACAGCTGTTAAAGTGCTCTATATACCATGCTAACACCATGCTAAAACAGGACAGCTGTTAATTCACTCTATATACCATGCTAACACCATGCTAACACAGGACAGCTGTTAAAGTGCTCTATATACCATGCTAACACCATGCTAACACAGGACAGCTGTTAAAGTGCTCTATATACCATGCTAACACCATGCTAACACAGGACAGCTGTTAAAGCACTCTATATACCATGCTAACACCATGCTAACACAGGACAGCTGTTAAAGCACTCTATATACCATGCTAACACAGGACAGCTGTTAAAGTGCTCTATATACCATGCTAACACCATGCTAACACAGGACAGCTGTTAAAGTGCTCTATATACCATGCTAACACAGGACAGCTGTTAAAGCACTCTATATACCATGCTAACACCATGCTAACACAGGACAGCTGTAAAACATCTTTAGGAGTTGTTATTATGTATTATTGTCAGGACAGATATGGATTGTCTAAACATTACTGAAAGTACTCAGTTTGATTTTCTTCCTCTACCCCTGCAGCATCTCATTGTGATGTTAGGAGATTCTGGGTATTTATTTATTTTTTATTTCACCTTTATTTAACCAGTTAAGCCAGTTGAGAACAAGTTCTCATTTACAACTGCGGCCAAGATAAAGCAAAGCAGTGCGATAAAAACAACAACACAGAGTTACATATGGGGTAAAACAAAACATAAAGTCAAAAATACCACAGAAAATATATATACAGTGTGTTCAAATGTAGCAAGTTATGGAGGTAAGGCAATAAATAGGCCATAGTGCAAAATAATTACAATTAGTATTAACACTGGAATGATAGATGTGCAAGAGATGATGTGCAAATAGAGATACTGGGGTGCAAATGAGCAAAATAAATAACAATATGGGGATGAGGTAGTTGGGTGGGCTAATTTCAGATGGGCTGTGTACAGGTGCAGTGATCAGTAATGTGCTCTGACAACTGATGCTTAAAGTTAGTGAGGGAGATAAAAGTCTCCAGCTTCAGAGATTTTTGCAGTTCGTTCCAGTCATTGGCAGCAGAGAACTGGAAGGAATGGCGGCCAAAGGAGGTGTTGGCTTTGGGGATGACCAGTGAGATATACCTGCTGGAGCACAGACTAGGGGTGGGTGTTGCTATGGTGACCAATGTGCTAAGATAAGGCAGGGATTTGACTAGCAGTGATTTATAGATGGCCTGGAGCCAGTGGGTTTGGCGACGAATATGTAGTGAGGACCAGCCAACAAGAGCGTACAGGTCACAGTGGTGGGTAGTATATGGGGCTTTGGAGACAAAACGGATGGCACTGTGATAGACTACATCCAATTTGCTGAGTAGAGTGTCGGAGGCTATTTTGTAAATTACATCGCCGAAGTCAAGGATCGGTAGGATAGTCAGTTTTACGAGGGCATGTTTGGCAGCATGAGTGAAGGAGGCTTTGTTGCAAAATAGGAAGCCGATTCTAGATCTAACTTTGGATTGGAGATTCTTAATGTGAGTCTGGAAGGAGAGTTTACAGTCTAACCAGACACCTAGGTATTTGTAGTTGTCCACATACTCTAGGTCAGACCCATCGAGAGTAGTGATTCTAGTCGGGTGGGTGGGTGCCAGCAGTGTTCGATTGAAGAGCATGCATTTAGTTTTACTAGTGTTTAAGAGCAGTTGGAGGCTACGGAAGGAGTGTTGTATGGCATTGAAGCTCGTTTGGAGGTTTGTTAACACAGTGTCCAATGAAGGGCCAGATGTATACAAAATGGTGGGTAGTGGTAGCAGGGAGATACACTCTCTGTGTGATGTTAGGAGATACTGGGTAGTGGTAGCAGGGAGATACACTCTCTGTGTGATGTTAGGAGATACTGGGTAGTGGTAGGAGGGAGATACACTCTCTGTGTGATGCTAGGAGATACTGGGTTGTGGTAGCAGGGGGATACACTCTCTGTGTGATGTTAGGAGATACTGGGTAGTGGTAGGAGGGAGATACACTCTCTGTGTGATGTTAGGAGATACTGGGTAGTGGTAGCAGGGAGATACACTCTCTGTGTGATGTTAGGAGATACTGGGTAGTGGTAGCAGGGAGATACACTCTCTGTGTGATGTTAGGAGATACTGGGTAGTGGTAGCAGGGAGATACACTCTCTGTGTGATGTTAGGAGATACTGGGTAGTGGTAGCAGGGAGATACACTCTCTGTGTGATGTTAGGAGATACTGGGTAGTGGTAGCAGGGAGATACACTCTCTGTGTGATGTTAGGAGATACTGGGTAGTGGTAGGAGGGAGATACACTCTCTGTGTGATGCTAGGAGATACTGGGTTGTGTGTAGCAGGGGGATACACTCTCTGTGTGATGTTAGGAGATACTGGGTAGTGGTAGGAGGGAGATACACTCTCTGTGTGATGTTAGGAGATACTGGGTAGTGGTAGCAGGGAGATACACTCTCTGTGTGATGTTAGGAGATACTGGGTAGTGGTAGCAGGGAGATACACTCTCTGTGTGATGTTAGGAGATACTGGGTAGTGGTAGCAGGGAGATACACTCTCTGTGTGATGTTAGGAGATACTGGGTAGTGGTAGCAGGGGGATACACTCTCTGTGGGATGTTAGGAGATACTGGGTTGTGGTAGCAGGGGGATACACTCTCTGTGTGATGTTAGGAGATACTGGGTTGTGGTAGCAGGGAGATACACTCTCTGTGTGATGTTAGGAGATACTGGGTTGTGGTAGCAGGGGGATACACTCTCTGTGTGATGTTAGGAGATACTGGGTAGTGGTAGCAGGGAGATACACTCTCTGTGTGATGCTAGGAGATACTGGGTAGTGGTAGCAGGGAGATACACTCTCTGTGTGATGTTAGGAGATACTGGGTAGTGGTAGGAGGGAGATACACTCTCTGTGTGATGCTAGGAGATACTGGGTTGTGGTAGCAGGGGGATACACTCTCTGTGTGATGTTAGGAGATACTGGGTAGTGGTAGGAGGGAGATACACTCTCTGTGTGATGTTAGGAGATACTGGGTAGTGGTAGCAGGGAGATACACTCTCTGTGTGATGTTAGGAGATACTGGGTAGTGGTAGCAGGGAGATACACTCTCTGTGTGATGTTAGGAGATACTGGGTAGTGGTAGCAGGGAGATACACTCTCTGTGTGATGTTAGGAGATACTGGGTAGTGGTAGCAGGGAGATACACTCTCTGTGTGATGTTAGGAGATACTGGGTAGTGGTAGCAGGGGGATACACTCTCTGTGTGATGTTAGGAGATACTGGGTAGTGGTAGCAGGGAGATACACTCTCTGTGTGATGTTAGGAGATACTGGGTTGTGGTAGCAGGGGGATACACTCTCTGTGTGATGTTAGGAGATACTGGGTAGTGGTAGCAGGGAGATACACTCTCTGTGTGATGCTAGGAGATACTGGGTAGTGGTAGCAGGGGGATACACTATCTGTGTGATGTTAGGAGATACTGGGTTGTGGTAGCAGGGGGATACACTCTCTGTGTGATGTTAGGAGATACTGGGTAGTGGTAGCAGGGAGATACACTCTCTGTGTGATGTTAGGAGATACTGGGTTGTGGTAGCAGGGGGATACACTCTCTGTGTGATGTTAGGAGATACTGGGTTGTGGTAGCAGGGAGATACACTCTCTGTGGGATATTAGGAGATACTGGGTAGTGGTAGGAGGGAGATAAACTCTGTTTGATGAATGGCTCTTTATATGGGGCTGACGGTGAGGGAGCACACAGGTATAGTATCTATGCCCATGGGGCCGATTCCAACCTGAGTTAAGTGTGGGTAAATGGAACGTATTCCTCTTTTTATGCACTTTTCTCTCTATGCATATTCTGACCTTGAACTTAAGCGTGAGAACAGCATGCTATTCACCCCTCTATTCATTTGGGGTGGAGATCAAAGGAATGAAGGCGTGTCTAGAGATACGCAGTATTCTGACATTAATATAATAATAATATGCCATTTAGCAGACGCTTTTATCCTAAGCGACTTACAGTCATGTGCGCATACATTTTTACGTATGGGTGGTCCCGGGGATCGAACCCACTACCCTGGCGTTCCAAGCGCCGTGCTCTACCAGCTGAGCTACAGAGGACCACACAGACTTGATTCCCTCATAATTCCACCTCCATCACGCACGAGGAACCCATGAATAAGTTTAAGCGAACTTGCCAGTTCCAAGTGGGAAAAAGCATTTACTTAATTTTTTTTCCGGATAGAAATAAGACCATTCTCCATGAACTGTAATTTATAAATGAATAAGAGCTATTGATAAGAGCTAGGTAAATTACTAATCCGTTTGGAGAAGGGGATTGTAAATACACATAGCAAATAGTTTTAGATGATTTTTTCCTTACGATCGGTGGAGACGAATGTGAAACCAGCCATATGGAAGCAAACTGAAAATCATATCAACATGACATGTATTGCGGCCCCTTTTCCACAGTGAAGTAGGTTATAAACAGCTGTGCCGTTATTCAGAATTTTAACTGTGTGTCCTCGTAATTTGCGTGGATGAAACTGAGACCCAAGCTATAGGCTTCTGTAGGGCTGAACCTGCCGAGTTGATGTAAGCGCTTTAGAACGTTTTAATTATATGCCCCAGCTTTTCTCCATTTAAAAAAAAAACAATTTGTATCATGTTAAATATTAGCCACTATCAGGAGCCACTGTCAGTAACACCCACATACATTTATAACTGTCACTTTAGTGCTAGTTGTCTTCAGTTTGTAGTTTACATTTAGCATCATTCCATTCTAGTCCGTTTTCCCTTTCTTTCCCCTGTCACGTCTGTGTTGTTGTTCCCGAGGGTCGCTAGCATTAGCGGATGATATCTGGCTACCGCTGTGCAATAATTTGGAACACGTATCTTATTTGAATCATTATGGAACTCAGACCAAACGTAGCAGGTTAAACCTGGAGCCCGGTGCACGGTTCACCACGACTGGACCGTTGTCATACAGTTCCATGATTAGTGAGAATTAAGGTAGATTTATAGGACTACTGTTCAACCCCTATTGTACACTTTTTTCCACCTTCCAATATTTCATGTATTGAACTTGAATATGACAACCTTCAGGATGAATCAAACCAATGTATTTTTTATTCATCAATATATTTCGTACATAAAAAGGCTCAACAACCAGTTGTTTTATGATTCATACATACTTTCCTAACCCTAAAATGTGCCTAAATAATCTAACAGATCAGAGTATTTTTAAATCTACCAGTTGGTGATGAAACGGAGATGAAGATGTATCTCTTTCATTGATCCCTGTTGTCTGAACCCGTTCTCTCTATGTATTCTAGTCTGTCCACACAATTCTAATTAAAGGTACACCGTATTTAAAGGGATGGCTTAAGATAAATGTACCTGAAAACCATACGGAATGAAAACTCCACGAGAAAAACTGTTGGAAAGCAAGTGGGAGGGTTTTCAGCGGTTGAATTAAATGTATTCAGCGTGCACAAGGGAACCACGCCTGCAAAGCCTCATGCACTTGCTAGGGTGATCACATTTAAAATACACCTGCTAGGGTGATCACATTTAAAATACACCTGCTAGGGTGATCACATTTAAAATACACCTGCTAGGGTGATCACATTTAAAATACACCTGCTAGGGTGATCACATTTAAAATACACTTGCTAGGGTGATCACATTTAAAATACACCTGCTAGGGTGATCACATTTAAAATACACCTGCTAGGGTGATCACATTTAAAATACACCTGCTAGGGTGATCACATTTAAAATACACCTGCTAGGGTGATCACATTTAAAATACACTTGCTAGGGTGATCACATTTAAAATACACCTGCTAGGGTGATCACATTTAAAATACACCTGCTAGGGTGATCACATTTAAAATACACTTGCTAGGGTGATCACATTTAAAATACACCTGCTAGGGTGATCACATTTAAAATACACCTGCTAGGGTGATCACATTTAAAATACACCTGCTAGGGTGATCACATTTAAAATACACATGCTAGGGTGATCACATTTAAAATACACCTGCTAGGGTGATCACATTTAAAATACACCTGCTAGGTTGATCACATTTAAAATACACCTGCTAGGGTGATCACATTTAAAATACACCTGCTAGGGTGATCACATTTAAAATACACCTGCTAGGGTGATCACATTTAAAATACACCTGCTAGGGTGATCACATTTAAAATACTAAAATGCGGGACAACGGGATGAGTTTGCAGGACTTTTGTGGGACAGTGTCTTTTAAATTGACACAATACCTGTTTAGCAAAGGTGTCAGCTAGAGATGATGTGGAGGAGCTTGCAGGGATTTGTAGTTTTGCATGATGTCTACTTTGATGCTAATTAACGTTTTAGAATCTGAGAGTAAATGGAGTTGGGCTCTATACCAACTACTAGGAAAGGCATGTGTAGGAACTTTTTGTATTTATAAGTAAGAATAGAATAGATGCAGACTGGCGTACGTTTGTGTAGGTCTAATATTTCTAAATCACTTTCACAGACTTCATTTTGGGAAAACAAATATGCCTTGATAATATTGGATTACTTAGAGAAAGCATTATGGTAATATATTCTACAAGGTGACAGAGGAAGGCAAGTACTGAATGACAGATAATAATGCACGAAGCATGAAAATATACATCTAAATATATAATCTTAAATCTTCATGTACCACTGTTTTCAAGGCCACTCTAAGCTCTGTGGTCCATTGCAGATTGTAGATCATGTATGACAATCACTACCTTCATGAATCTAGTTGATGATCCCTATAATATACTGTATGGCTTACGTCAGCAAGTAATGTAATGTAATGGAGCCAGCTGCATAGCAAACACAAACTCACTCACTTACTCTCTCTCTCTCTCTCTTTCTCTCTCTCTCTCTCTCTCTCTCTCTCTCTCTCTCTCTCTCTCTCTCTCTCTGTCTCTCTCTGGAGCTCTCTCTGCTCTCTCTCTCTCTCTCTCTCTCTCTCTCTCTCTCTCTCTCTCTCTCTCTCTCTCTCTCTCTCTCTCTCTCTCTCTCTCTCTCTCTCTCTCTCTCTCTCTCTCTCTCTCTCTCTCTCTCTCTCTCATAATGACAGACACAGTCAGGCAGCGTTTCATTACTGTACAAAATAATTTATTTGTCAGCGTTAAAATCCCATTGCTGCTCTGATCAAAACACAAAACGATATTGTCCCTCATTTAGAAAAAAAAAAAAGCTTTTTTTTTTAATACATCAAAACACAACAAGAAAGGAAAAGATGGTGAAGGGCTGAAACTGTTTTCTTCTTCAGGTCTACAGTATCAAGGATTAGTCAGAGAGGATATAAATAGCAACTGACTTATAAGAGCAATGGACTCCCCAGAAAACTCAATGGGGATTTGCTCTCCCAGCCAAGTGTCAACAGTAAAACCTCATTATTGTGTTCTATTCTTCATGAAATGGGTCCACAGAGTAGACCCGGCTAGCTGTTAGCATCGGCACGTTAAGTTTATTGGGCTTTGCAGGGTAGCAACAAAACTAGTCATATCTGTCAGGAATATTGTAGCATATTTCCTCTGCGTTTGCTCAGACATGGTTTCTGACTGACACTTTGAAGTAATTAGCGGCACATGAAAACCAAAAGCGTGGCGTTTGACCAAAACAACGTACATTTCTACATTTCATCATTACTACACCACGGCTCACACAGGCTGTATCCACTGGCTCTCAGTCCATCAGCAATACAGACCATTTGCACACATAATATCAACCGCAACTCACAACAGTTTTATTTTTTATTTTCACTCAAACACCAAGATGGTATAATCCAAGGAGACTCCAGTGCAAACAGGAAATATAAATTATGTTATTAATGATGATCGATCAATAATCAATATTGTGACTCCTTCGGTTATGGGGAGTCACCTTGTTCCTGCTCCCAACCTGCCTCCAGAGTCCCCCTGGCTTAATGTTATTTAGGGAACCCTATTGGATGAGGAAGGAGGGTAAGTTATTATAGAACACATCACGCACAACAATGAACATCACATCAGCCGCAGGTACCCGTCCGTCCAAATGTTCCAGACGTCCACCTCAGTATGGCTCAAAGAGAAGGTTAAGGTCCAAACCGTTTAGGTACACATATTCTTTCATTACGTTATAGTTCCTGTTTGTCTTTGTCCTAATCAAAACAATGATTGTCATCATTGAAAAATAATAATACTTGTGCTTGTCACAGTTGTATCATATTGCCGCCATGTCCTCTTCCTGTGTCTTTTGTAGCGTGTTTGTCTTTCTCCTCAAAGGCTACTAAGAGTTGACCTGAGGTTCAAAGGTCATTGAAAAGGTCACAGGGGTCAGCTTAGTGGAAAACCAATCAGAGGAGGGATGAAAACCATGCATTCAAAAATAGAACTGTCACTGGAGATGAATGCCACCATGCAATATTTATACCAAGTCAAATCCACCTTCGACAGTCGGTCAGACTAAGGTCATCTGAGCCAATCACATCGTCCGTCTTCACTGTTCCCTCTCTGATGGAAAAGTTTTGGGGAAATATCTTATTTTGCTATTCAAATTAACATATTAATGTTTTCTCTTTGTTGAAACGTTTTTTTTTTTCTTGATTTTTTTTCTCTGCCCGTTGTTGTTGGGTCTGTAATAGTTTCAGAGAGGTACCATGCTTGGCTGTGTGTTAACCGTTGGGAGACTTCCTTAGCCACTGGAAGATCTGGCGTTCGTAGAGACTGTGCCATCTCACGTTGGCCTCCACGATCTCCACGGCCCGGGACAACGCTGGCCCCGCCCCACCTCCACTGATCTGGATGAACTCCTTCAGCTGAAGAAGGTAACAGACAGACACAAGCACAGAGTCAGGTACATGAGGGTATCCAGGCAACAGAGTCAGGTACATGAGGGTATCCAGGCAACAAAGCTGTAGGGGGGAATTCAGACCTGAGTTACGCTCACGTAAATTAAACTTTATTTCCTTTTTATGTGCTTTTCTCTCTGCGTGTATTCTGACCTTGAACTTATGCATCACAAAAAGGTACGCGTTTGGGGTGGAGATCAAAGTAATTGAGATGTCTTCAGATACACCTGTATTCTTTTTTACATTTGTAAAATTTTACCCCCATTTTTCTCCCCAATTTCAATCTTGTCTCATCGCTGCAACTCCAGAACAGTCTCGGGAGGCGAAGGTCGAGTCATGCGTCCTCCGAAACATGACCCGCCAAACTGCGCATCTTAACACACGCCCGCTTTACCCGGAAGCCAGCCGCACCAATGTCTCGGAGGAAACCGTGGTCAGCCTGCATGCGCCCGGCCCGGCACAAGGAGCGCGATGAGCCAAGTAAAGCCCCCGCGGCCAAACCCTCACAACGCGGGGCCAATTGTTGCGCCGCCCTATGGGACTCCCGATCACGGCCGGTTGTGACACAGCCCGTGATCGAACCCGGGTCTGTAGTGACGCCTCTAGCACTGCGATGCAGTGCCTTAGACCGCTGCGCAACTCGGGAGGCCATGATACGCCGTATTCTGACCTTGACTTAATGATATATTTTTCACCCATCAGACTATTCTCAATTTAATATTGTCTTTACTAATATGTAAAATTTGTTTCGATTTAGAATGGCCCATTATCAAATGGGCAGGAACAGGGGGAAGATAAATAATACATGTCATCCGTGTGAAATAGCGCATGGAGGACACTTTCCTGCTGGTTCCTTTTTCACTCATGTCTGGTAGGCTACTCTGGTTATTTCGCCAAAACCCTGTGTGCCACGGGCTCTCCAACCCTGTTCCTCCAGCTACCCAGTACCCTGTGTGCCACGGGCTCTCCAACCCTGTTCCTGCAGCTACCCAGTACCCTGTGTGCCACGGGCTCTCCAACCCTGTTCCTCCAGCTACCCAGTACCCTGTGTGCCACGGGCTCTCCAACCCTGTTCCTGCAGCTACCCAGTACCCTGTGTGCCACGGGCTCTCCAACCCTGTTCCTGCAGCTACCCAAACCCTGTGTGCCACGGGCTCTCCAACCCTGTTCCTCCAGCTACCCAGTACCCTGTGTGCCACGGGCTCTCCAACCCTGTTCCTGCAGCTACCCAGTGATTAATTTGAGAAACCAAGTGAAATCTATTTGGGAACATCGATAGTAACATGTCTTCACAACAAAACATATTATTTCATTAAACTGTTGACAGCCCCTTCTCTCTGCGCGCTGGAGAAAAGAAGCAAGGCGAGAGGGGAGGAGGTGGAAACGCATGTTAGGTGAGATATTCTGTAGGTAAAAGTAATGTGTCAGCCTATTAATTAAGAAAATATAAAGAATGCCCTATTACTAGGCTATTCAAAATCAAATACAAAATTCACTATAATTGTAGGATTACTCTGAATTTGTTTCATTTAGGCTAGACCTATTATGTACCAAAGACATTTTAAATCAGTATTTATTAAATTGTTTTTCTGCCTTGTGTAATATGCAGTAGACTAGGTATTGTATAACGGCACATTTTTTAATTCAGGTTTTTTTTTTCGGGCTCGGGCTCATATATAGGTCTATGAGTCTGCATAAACTCTAATATGCATATGGGTGTTTTGAATTACTCCCAGACACAAAAACATACAGGGGCAGTGAAGTTTCTTTAAAGTTCAGAACTTCAGAAAAACTCAGTGAAGCTTTTTTTAGCCAATTAGCGGCCCCCAGGGAACAAATAACAAGAAACTCGTACAGCATAAACATCCCTTTAAGGTTTTGGTCTCTTCTCTATGGTTCTGTCAGTGGGATTACTGGACTGGTTCTGATGCCCACTGATCAGTGAGAAAAACACAATTACTTTAAAAATACTATTACTTTGGGGTTGAGAAATAAATGCTATGCTTCTTAGAAAACTTTGGAATTGAATGTAGACCAGACTGTCTCCATCAAATCAATGTTAAGACAATTTAACAAAGCAGGACTGATTAGTAAGAGTATTGCATATACCTGTAATTATCATACAGTAAACTATGCTTTTTAAATGACAAAATCCATACGTTTGAATATATTCAGCTTTCTTTCACATTTGTTATACTGTAATTTACAATGTAATTTAAATGTAACATTTAATACAATAAGCTAACTGCAGTTCTTTACAGAAGACTGGGATACCTGAGTGAACCTTAAATAAACGTACCTCGTTCAGCTCTGTCTCTGTGTTTAGGAATTCAGTCACCCCACTGATTAGCTTTGAATTCATGAATAGGGCCTCCCCGTAGCTAAACAAGGAGAGCAGTGAGAAGAAAAGGTTTTTTACAAACGCTGTTGTTCTATTCAGGCTTCCCTGAACACCTTTCAAAGAGCTCTGGGGCAGATCAACAAACAAAAGTTTAATTCCATTCACTTCTACAGTATCTAGAATCTAGTTTGAATCAAGTATGCATCGTCTGAAACCACAACTGAAATCACAACACAATCATTTTAATTATAAACGACACAATTCACAAGTACGGTACTGTCCTTGGAAAACACAGGAACGTTAGTACACAAGTCACACATATTACAGTCTCTGATATGAGTTTTTTTTATAGTGTTATGATGTCATATCATAGTATCGTGGGGACCGGGTTGGAGTCACTAGATAATTGGCAATGGGGCCACGGAGTCTACATTCCGTTATGTTCAAAGGAGATTACTGAGGTTGATCTTAGAATAATTGATGGACAGGATATACTGACTTGGGGTAAAGAGTCATAACTTCAAAGAATAGGAGTGCCCATGAGGATTACCAGATGTTCGTGGAGAGACTTGTAACAGAGTGTATATGTAGAGAGAGTGGATCTTTGTTCTGGAGTTAGGAAGTTGGGAGAGGCAGGGCCATGTCCCTATTCTGTTATAACTAACCATGGTACCATATTAAAATATCTTATATGAACTCCCCATCAAAAGTGTCTAAGTACATCCTTACATTCGTAATCACTTTGATAACCTAGAAACTCATCATAACAGTCTCTGAGGAATTGAATCACTTACCGTGAATTCAAGATGTCCCACTTCTCCCTGAAGTACCTCCAGGCTAAGTGTCTTCCATGCGGGTTCCGTCCCACGTGAATAATGACATCGATGACATCTTGATCTGGGACCAAATCTGAGCTCAGAGATAGATTCAGCAGCCTGGAGGAGGAGGAGGAGGAGGAGAAGAAGAAGAGAAGAAGAAAAGAAGAAGAAGAAGAAGAAGAAGAAGAAGAAGAAGAAGAAGAAGAACTGTGTCTAAAAGAGTGTACAGGATCGTCCTCATACAGCGAACTATTTATTTAGGGAATCATCCTTACAAAGGTACAACCGGTGTGAGTGCAAAAAGCACAATAAGACATGCTCAACTCTTAATAAATTCAGAAGTTTGAAGTAGTCTTTGGGTGCTGTAGTCCAGCAGTAATCTGACTGATAAAGTCTTTGGGTGCTGTAGTCCAGCAGTAATCTGACTGATAAAGTCTTTGGGTGCTGTAGTCCAGCAGTAATCTGACTGATAAAGTCTTTGGGTGCTGTAGTCCAGCAGTAATCTGACTGATAAAGTCTTTGGGTGCTGTAGTCCCCAGCAGTAATCTGACTGATAAAGTCTTTGGGTGCTGTAGTCCAGCAGTAATCTGACTGATAAAGTCTTTGGGTGCTGTAGTCCAGCAGTAATCTGACTGATAAAGTATTTGGGTGCTGTAGTCCAGGAGTAATCTGACTGATAAAGTCTTTGGGTGCTGTAGTCCAGCAGTAATCTGACTGATAAAGTCTTTGGGTGCTGTAGTCCAGCAGTAATCTGACTGATAAAGTCTTTGGGTGCTGTAGTCCAGTAATCTGCTGATAAAGTAATCTGACTGATAAAGTCTTTGGGTGCTGTAGTCCAGCAGTAATCTGACTGATAAAGTATTTGGGTGCTGTAGTCCAGCAGTAATCTGACTGATAAAGTCTTTGGGTGCTGTAGTCCAGGAGTAATCTGACTGATAAAGTCTTTGGGTGCTGTAGTCCAGCAGTAATCTGACTGATAAAGTCTTTGGGTGCTGTAGTCCAGCAGTAATCTGACTGATAAAGTCTTTGGGTGCTGTAGTCCAGCAGTAATCTGACTGATAAAGTCTTGGGGTGCTGTAGTCCAGCAGTAATCTGACTGATAAAGTCTTTGGGTGCTGTAGTCCAGCAGTAATCTGACTGATAAAGTCTTTGGGTGCTGTAGTCCAGCAGTAATCTGACTGATAAAGTCTTTGGGTGCTGTAGTCCAGCAGTAATCTGACTGATAAAGTCTTTGGGTGCTGTAGTCCAGCAGTAATCTGACTGATAAAGGCTTTGGGTGCTGTAGTCCAGCAGTAATCTGACTGATAAAGTCTTTGGGTGCTGTAGTCCAGCAGTAATCTGACTGATAAAGTCTTTGGGTGCTGTAGTCCAGCAGTAATCTGACTGATAAAGTCTTTGGGTGCTGTAGTCCAGCAGTAATCTGACTGATAAAGTCTTTGGGTGCTGTAGTCCAGGAGTAATCTGACTGATATAAAGTCTTTGGGTGCTGTAGTCCAGCAGTAATCTGACTGATAAAGTCTTTGGGTGCTGTAGTCCAGCAGTAATCTGACTGATAAAGTCTTTGGGTGCTGTAGTCCAGCAGTAATCTGACTGATAAAGTCTTTGGGTGCTGTAGTCCAGCAGTAATCTGACTGATAAAGTCTTTGGGTGCTGTAGTCCAGCAGTAATCTGGCTGATAAAGTCTTTGGGTGCTGTAGTCCAGGAGTAATCTGACTGATAAAGTCTTTGGGTGCTGTAGTCCAGGAGAAATCTGACTGATAATGTCTTCTGGCAGTGAATGTATAACATAGATGATGTATTTCATTCCAGCAGTCACAATAGACACATTGGGGCAATAGAGCTTTCATCATCAGTATCAACATCCAGGGTGAAAACAAGAGTCCCGGCCCGGCTGAGGTGCCTCTGTGAAGTCAAGTGAACCACTTCTACTATTAAACTAGGAAATAAACTAAGAAACACATTAAGGCTGACTCAGTCCGGGGGAGAACGTTGAAATGGAAACGCATTAAGGCTGACTCAGTCTGGAGGAGAACGTTGAAATCCAATGACCAAAATACAGTTTTAATACCATGTATCAGCAGCCTCAGAAAGTATGAATCTGATGAGACCATAACAAATGTAGATATAGCCGGTAATGCAAACGAGACTAAAATGTCAAGCAGGCAACAACAATGATATTACAGAAAAAGACACCGCCACGGTATATACGTTTCCAATTTGCAGTTGCATGCAGGGAGGCTAACTGCAGCACCGTGGTCTCCAGGAACCCACACGTCTTTTGTTCTGAACTATCTCCTGTCTCTCTTCACCATTACACTGTGTTCTTGAACTGATATGTTGATTAAGTTTATACCTCAACCAAAATGGGGCTGTGCAACGGATTTCTAAAAACACCAAGACATTTGTTAAGAGGAAGAGCGTTGCCTCAGTATTCAAGCACTCAACATACTGTATTTGAGCGCTCCAGTCTTCAGTTTTAATCAAGCTAATGCTCAGTGACCAGATAACTCCTAAGAATGAATACACACAGCAAATAGCAATGTATTCAGAAAAAGTCAGATTACTTTAGTCTCCTGAGTGGCGCAGTGGTCTAAGGCACTGCATCGCAGTGCTAGCTGTGCCACTAGAGATCCTGGTTTGAATCCAGGCTCTGTCGCAGCTGGCCGTGACCGGGAGACTCATGGACAGCGCACAATTGGCCTAGCGTTGTCCAGGGTAGGGGAGGGAATGGCCGGCAGGGATGTAGCTCAGTTGATAGAGCATGGCGTTTGCAACGCCAGGGTTGTGGGTTCGATTCCCATGGGGGACCAGTATGAAGAAAAAAAATATATATATATATATATGTATTCACTAACTGTAAGTCGCTCTGGATAAGAGCGTCTGCTAAATGACTAAAATGTAAAAATGTAAAATGTAATTCAGTGTAGAATACTCCTGAGTGGCGCAGTGGTCTATCGCAGTGCTAACTGTGCCACTAAAGATCCTGGTTCGAATCCAGGCTCTGTCGCAACCGGCCGCGGCCAGGAGACTCATGGGCGGCGCACAATTGGCCCAGGGTAGGGGAGGGAATGGCCGGCAGGGATGTAGCTCAGTTGATAGAGCATGGTGTTTGCAACGCCAGGGTTGTGGGTTTGATTCCCACGGGGGGCCAGTATAAAAAAAAAATGTATTTCACTAACTGTAAGTCGCTCTAGATAAGAGCGTCTGCTAAATGACTAAAATGTAATGCAGAATACACCTCGTTTTGACATCTCTTGATATGTATTCAGTGTAGAATACACCTCGTTTTGACATCTCTTGATATGTATTCAATGTAGAATAGACCTTGTTTTGACATCTCTTGATATGTATTCAGTGTAGAATACACCTTGTTTTGACATCTCTTGATATGTATTCAATGTAGAATACACCTTGTTTTGACATCTCTTGATATGTATTCAGTGCAGAATACACCTCGTTTTGACATCTCTTGATATGTATTCAGTGTAGAATACACCTCGTTTTGACATCTCTTGATATGTATTCAGTGTAGAATACACCTTGTTTTGACATCTCTTGATATGTATTCAGTGTAGAATACACCTCGTTTTGACGTCCCTTGATATGTATTCAGTGTAGAATACACCTTGTTTTGACATCTCTTGATATGTATTCAGTGTAGAATACACCTCGTTTTGACGTCCCTTGATATGTATTCAGTGTAGAATACACCTCGTTTTGACGTCCCTTGATATGTATTCAGTGTAGAATACACCTTGTTTTGACGTCTCTTGATAAGGGATCTGTATTCTACTCTTAATTGTTGTGATTCACACTCACAGCGGATGCTCAGTCATCATCCTACATTTACATTTTAGTCATTTAGCAGACGCTCTTATCCAGAGCCACTTACAGTAGCGAGTGCATACAATTTAGTCAGTTATCAGTTCCCGCTTTCATCCGCTTTTACAGCCATTTGGGAGATGGGACTCCTGTATCCTCCTGGTCAGCCGTTTGGGAGATGGGACTCCTGTATCCTCCTGGTCAGCCGTTTGGGAGATGGGACTCCTGTATCCTCCTGGTCAGCCGTTTGGGAGATGGGACTCCTGTATCCTCCTGGTCATCCGTTTGGGAGATGGGACTCCTGGATCCTCCTGGTCAGCCGTTTGGGAGATGGGACTCCTGTATCCTCCTGGTCAGCCGTTTGGGAGATGGGACTCCTGTATCCTCCTGGTCAGCCGTTGAGGACAGTTATCGTTCTACTCTGTTTCCTGATCTCACAGCTATTATGAGTGAATGACACACAACACACACACACCCCCTGTGGAGATGGAACACATTTCCCTGTTCTAACGCCTACGTTTCTAAACACTGATTTTCAGCAACACCATCCCCAAACCCCCCAGCAGCTCACACACCACTACACCACAACCTATTTCCCTTCCGACCGACCAAACCGACCAACCGGTTGGACTTCAGAAAATAAAATGGCCCCCCACACACAGGAAATTATTACGCCCTTGTGTCTTCTGGGAGTGTTAAAAAGGTCGCCACCGGAGCTGTGATGAGATGACCTCATTTTTAGAGCAGGCTGAACGTGGCGTATCAGGGGAGGCAGGGTTTATCTGGCGCTGAGATCACAACACGCATTAATAAAAACATTGAGGTGAGGGATACAATTTAGTCCAAGGGTGCAGAGGAGACAGAAATCAATACTAAATGCAGGGCCCCATCTATTCCAGCCCCAGAGCCCCAGAGCTGAGCGGGGTGCTGGAAGGTGTATCTTGTCCATCCTGTCTAGTTTTCTTGTCTGTAGATGGAGTATCACGTATGTGCCTAAGATAACCCCCTACACACACGCCAACAGGCACAGACACACACACACATATATGGCGGACACACACGGGCACAAGCACACACACACACACACACACACACACACACACACACACACACACACACACACACTTACACGGGCACAAGCACACACACACACACACACACACACACACACACACACACACACGGGCACAAGCACACACACACACACACACGGGCACAAGCACACACACACACACACACACACACACACACACACACACACACACACACACACACACACTGATCTAATCACGGACAGCGGCGGTTTTATTTTCAACCTGCAGTATTGCATGCGGTGTGAAATTCCAAGTGTGCCTTAAAGCCTTAACTCATTGATTCTGAGAGAGACTTACATTCCTGCTTCTACTAACTAGGGAATAGGGTGCCATTTGTGATGCAGCCTCTGTACATTGTAAAGTAAATGATTGACTCCGTTCAATTAAGCCCCAAAGCTCCAGCAGCTTCATCCTCTGGTAGGTAGCTTCTCTCTGGTCCTGTGGTGCGTGACAGAGACATTATTTCCCCAGGTCTCAGTGGGACAGGATCACAGCTGCTACACATGCTCTGCTTTTTATTCTGCCTGCCTGGCACACAATGACAGGGGGCCTTGGCAAGTGCCACACACACACACACACACACACACACACACGCACGTACATGCACACGCACACACACACACACACACACACACACACACACGTACACACACACACGTACATGCACACACACACACACAAACACACACACACACACACACACACACACACACACACACACACACACACACACACACACACTGGCGACGGGGTGAGGGGAGTGCCTTGGCGTTTTATTGGCATGTGTGTGGCATCTTTTGCATTTTATTCTGCCTTGACATACATTAGGAGAGGGGTGAGGGGTGTGCCTTGGCAAAAGCTCCCCCCCCCCCCCCCCTAACTCCCCCAGCCATGCCAATGCCCTCCCCCAGGACAGTGACTCATACTAATTAGCTGCAGAGCTCGTTGGTGTGTCTCCTGCCTCCTGTCTCCCTGGCCTGTCTGGCACGACGCAGCTAGATACTCTACTCTCTGTTCCACAGCCTGTGAACTAATGCCCCTCGTTGGCTCTCCTCTCCAAAAAACACACAGTTATTCTAATGAGGATTCTGGGTATTATCACTGTTCTATTGCTGTTTTCTCTCCAGGCATCTTCATTAGTCCCACATGACACAAGCTGCCAGGCAAGAGGGGGGCAGAAACAGATACTGAGAGAGACACGTTTAATAAAAATGTTTTTAAACCCACGGATAATAGCTGTTATTTGACAGCCGGGATCATTCCTATGATCAGATTTATGATTGTTGTCATGTGGCAGGCGATCATTTTGATTATTTCTGATAGATTAGTGATTGATCACTGAGACTTGCAGGGATCATAAACCCTGAATTATGCTCTCATCTTCCTGACAACCACTTTACATACATACTAACTACCCTGCTTCCTGAAAATCCATATGTCACGCTTACCGCAATCCCCTCTCTGGTGACCATCCAGCTGGCCCCCCAGGCCCCTATAGGGGACACTAGAGGGTTGGACTGTGTGTGAGAGGGCCTTGTTCAAACCTAGGTGCCAATATGATATGTTGTGATGTCCGTACTAGCATACCACTTTGAATGCCCAATACATTGATTCTGAAGTGCTATGCTAGTGTGGACAGAGCACTGGGTGAGCAAAGCAAGACTATCTATGTTTCAGATTGACTCGCTTCAAATCATAAATGTCCTTCTACACATCACACTGTAACTAGCTTGGTGAGTCTTCGTGGTGAGGTCTTTAATCTGGAAAGTCAAGGTCTACAGTACAGTATTCTAATCCCCAGTGTTAACCTGTATTAAAGGTCATACAGTCAGTATTCTAATCCCCAGTGTAACCTGTATTAAAGCTCAAGGTCTACAGTTCAGTATTCTAATCCCCAGTGTTGAGTATTAAAGTCTTCTACAGTCCAATTCTAGTCCCCCCCAGTGTTAACCTGTAAGGGTCAAGGCCTACAGTCCAGTATTCTAGTCCCCAGTGTTAACCTGTATTAAAGGTCAAGGCCTACAGTCCAGTATTCTAGTCCCCAGTGTTAACCTGTATTAAAGGTCTACAGTACAGTAACAGTTCAGTATTCTAGTCCCAGTGTTAACCTGTATTAAAGGTCAAGGTACAATACAGTATTCTAGTCCCCAGTGTTAACCTGTATTAAAGGTCAAGGTCTACAGTACAGTGTTAACCTGTATTAAAGGTCAAGGTCAGTCTATTACAGTATTCTAATCCCCAGTGTTAACCTGTATTAAGGTCTACAGGTCAAGGTTAACCTGTACAACATCTACAGTCCATTCTTAGTCCCCAGTGTTAACCTGTAAGGGTCAACAGTCCAGTATTCTAAGTGTTAACCTGTATTTAAGGTCAAGGCCTACAGTCCAGTATTCTAGTCCCCAGTGTTAACCTGTATTAAAGGTCTACAGTACAGTATTCTAGTCCCCAGTGTTAACCTGTATTAAAGGTCAAGGCCTACAATACAGTATTCTAATCCCCAGTGTTAACCTGTATTAAAGGTCAAGGTCTACAGTACAGTATTCTAATCCCCAGTGTTAACCTGTATTAAAGGTCAAGGCCTACAGTCCAGTATTCTAGTCCCCAGTGTTAACCTGTATTAAAGGTCAAGGTCTACAATACAGTATTCTAATCCCCAGTGTTAACCTGTATTAAAGGTCAAGGCCTACAGTCCAGTATTCTAGTCCCCAGTGTTAACCTGTATTAAAGTTCAAGGGTTTTATTTTCCATAAAAAATAAAAATAAAGTGTCATTTTTTCTTCCACTTTGACATTACCGAGGATTTTGTGTAGATCGTTGACCAAAAATGACAATTAAATACACTTGAATCCCACTGTGTAACACAACATCTGTAGCTGTATTGAGGGATATTCATAGACACCCCTTGACTTTTCCCACATTTTGTGTATTTGAGGTTTAAAAAGGCTTCTGAAGTTTGTAATTTCCAACTTGATTTTCCCTTACGAAAAATGTATCAACCCCAGACAAAAATGCCCATTAATTATAATCAATATAATAATCCACATTTCCTGTTGCTGCAGGATTATTTTCCAGCTGTAGCAAACTGGCTCAAATTAAGATCCCACATTTGTATGAGATATTGTAGTGAGCACAAAGCTGTTGTGAATGTTCCCTGAGAGAAAACAATAAAGTTATTTTTCCCTGTGAGGGATCAATAAAGTTATGTTCTATTATAGTGAGTGGTTGACTCACCGGTTGAGCAGGAAGTTCCAATGACTCACCGGTTGAGCAGGAAGCCATTGTCGCTGCAGGTGAGAGCCTCCAGGAGAACCTTCTTCTCTGAGATTGCTGTGGTGGAGTGGAACTTCATCCAGATAAACTCCCACACGTCCTCATCCATCAGAGACACTCCTGTACAGTACACTATGTCACGCACGTTGGGAGGGATCCTGCAGGGAGGGATACACACACCACAAACACCAACACACACCACACGCACACACACACACACACACACACACCACACGCACACACACACACACACCACACCACACCACACACACACACACACACCACACACACACACACACACACCACACACACACACACACACACACACACACACACACACACCACACACACACACACACACACACACACACACACACACCACACGCACACACACACACACACACACGCACACACACACACACACACACACACACACACACACCACACACACACACACACCACACGGACGGGATGCAGACACGCATGCAAGCACGCACAAACACAAAGGCACACGCACCAACCAATTACGTTACCAATTTGTATTCTCCTTTAAACTACTACAATAACATTAGTATTTAGTATTTCCTGCTGTATGTGTCAGTTGGCTTCTTTTCAGGTCTCCCTCGTGTAATAGTTTTTAACCTGATTAAACAAAGGTTAGCAAACCAATACCAAGTGGACCAGAATCCTCAGAGAAGTTAAAGAGATTGAATATCTAACAGTGTTGTGTAAACAGAGCCCTTGTTTGTGGAGTTATTTTCCTTACATTTTTTACCCACCAGTTGTTTATACAGTTCACATATCAATAATGTGCTAAACTACACTAGAGAGATGGCCTGCTTTTTAACAATGGGATAACATGCTCCATCTCCATAATGTGTCTGTGAACATAGAAACTAGTTCACTCACATTGTAAAAAAACAAAATGAACGCATTTAGAAGTTGACTGTGTTGCGTCAACGGTGATGCCAATGTTAAAATGTCCTGGGGTGTTGTGAGTTGAGCCAGGCACAATTACGTTTGTTTTCGACCGATAAATCGTTTGAGATGCTCCATTTATGAAAACGCATCGGCATGTCAAACCAATGTGTTTGTCTCAGCTCAATGTACCCAGAACTAATATGACATTGCATGGTCGCCACGCTTTAACCATAAGGTTGTCAGAATCCTGACTGTCAATGATTATCTCCATCCTATAACATCTTAAACCTCTTGGGGTGACCGCATGTTTTAGTCGAAGTGTTACGAGGTTGTTTGTTGAAAACGTTACATTCACAGGCCCGCTCCCTGTGATTCTGTGGTCCTCTGTAGCTCAGCTGGTAGAGCACGGCGCTTGTAACGCCAGGGTAGTGGGTTCGATCCCCGGGACCACCCATACACACAAATGTATGCACGCATGACTGTAAGTCGCTTTGGATAAAAGCGTCTGCTAAATGGCTTATTATTCTGTACAGCGATAGTGAAAATGAAGTCATACAGAGCAGACAGGTCATTCACCACGATTGACTTCACGGTCCTAACGATCTTGTCCAACCCAGAATTCCTACGATGTGGTTCCCATTATAGCTGCTGGACTGGGGGATTGAAGCTGTTGCTCAGGCTGAAGTAAAAACAACTGAAAATCCATAATGACGTGTCATGGGATGAGGTTGGGCTTTTCATGCACTATATTTCTACAATAGATAGAGAGCGTGACATTTGGGCTCTCTGGAGGAATCAAGGCTTTGGAGAAAAGTTTACTATAGCAAGGCCTTACTGAGCAAAACACTTCTGCTGACTGGGTCCATGCCACACAGGGGGTTTGGGAGAGCCTCGGGAGTCAAAACTCTAGGATAGTTTCCCAACGCAATCTTGTGTAAAAATGCAGCTTGTGGAAAAATCCTGAATTATCATTAATATAGCCAGTGTGTGGTCAATGTGTGATAGAGACTGAGATCGACATGATGACTGAAGACACATAATACTGCTCCCTCCGTGCAGTCTCTCACAATGATGACTAAAAAATGATCAACTTTCTAGGCCACGATGTTCCCTAATATTCAAATTCAGTCTTTCATTCAGACTCTTAAATGAAGGATTATGGTGTCTCTGTAATGACAGTATTACAGAGACAGAGAGAGCAGGCCATCAGATCACCAGCTCTACTGGCAGCTCTCCCTGCTACCGTAGGTTCAGTCACTGCAGGTTACACTTTAGGAAACCAAGTTTCAGTGTTTTTACAGTTAAAGTTAATCTCAAGGTGACTCTCTCTCTCTCTCTCTCTCTCTCTCTCTCTCTCTCTCGGTCTCTGTCTCTCTCTCTCTCTCTCTGTCTCTCTCTCTCTCTCTCTGTCTCTCTCTCTCTCTCTCTCTCTCTCTCTCTCTCTCTCTCTCTCTCTCTCTCTCTCTCTCTCTCTCTCTCTCTCTCTCTCTCTCTCTCTCTCTCTCTCTCTCTCTCTCTCTCTCTCTCTCTCTCTCTCTCTCTCTCTCTCTCTCTCTCTCTCTCTCTCTCTCTCTCGCTGTCTCTCTCAATTCAGTTCAATTTAAATTCAATTTAAGGGCTTTATTGGCATGGGAAACGTGTGTTGACATTGCCAAAGCAAGTGAAGTAGATATTAAACAAAAGTGAAATAAACAATAAAAATTAACAGTAAACATTACACTCAGAAGTTCCAAAAGAATAAAGACATTTCAAATGTCATATTATGTCTATATACAGTGTTGTAATGATGTGCAAATAGTTAAAGTAAAAAATGGGAAATAAATAAACATAAATATGGGTTGTATTTACAATGGTGTTTGTTCTTCACTGGTTGCCCTTTTCTTGTGGCAACAGGTCACAAATCTTTCGGCTATGATGGCACACTGTGTTATTTCACCCAATAGATATGGGAGTTTATCAAAATTGGGTTTGTTTTGGAATTCTTTGTGGGTCTGTGTAATCTGAGGGAAATATGTGTCTCTAATATGGTCATACATTTGGCAGGAGGTTAGGAAGTGCAGCTCAGTTTCCACCTCATTTAGTGGGCAGTGTGCACATAGCCTGTCTTCTCTTGAGAGCCAGGTCTGCCTACGGCGGCCTTTCTCAATAGCAAGGCTATGGTCACTGAGTCTGTACATAGTCAAAGCTTTCCTTAAGTTTGGGTCAGTCACAGTGGTCAGGTATTCTGCCACTGTGTACTCTCTGTTTACGGCCAAATAGCATTCTAGTTTTCTCCGTTTTTTAGTTAATTTCTTTCTTTTTGTTTTCTCATGATTTGGTTGGGTCTAATTGTGTTTCTGTCCTGGGGTTCTGTGGGGTCTGTTTGTGTTTGTGAACAGAGCCCCAGGACCAGCTTGCTTAGGAGACTCTTCTCCAAGTTCATCTCTCTGTAGGTGATGGCTTTGTTATGGAAGGTTTGGGAATAGCTTCCTTTTAGGTCGTCGTAGAATTTAACGGCTCTTTTCAGGATTTTAATAATTAGCGGGTACTGGCCTAATTATGCTCTGCATGCATTATTTGGTGTTTTACGTTGTACACAGAGGATATTTTAGCAGAATTCTGTCTGTCTCTCTCACTCTGTGTATCTCTCTCTCTCTGTCTGTCTGTATGTCTGTCTCTCTTTCTTTCTCACTCTCTCTCTCTCTTTCTCTCTCCCTCTTTCTCTCTCTCTCTCTCTCTTTCTCTCCTCTTTAAAGATGGAGATAGTGTAAGGATGATACAGGAAGAGCTGGGTCACACCAGGAATGAGCGTTCCACATTAACGCTGCTGAGCTCAGCCGTCACACATTACCACCTTGATCATAAAGCCATGTGGCGAGGGCAGTGGGGTTTTACTGCATACCAAATGGCACCCTATTCCTCTATGAGCCCTGGTCAAACGTAGTGCACTATAAAGGGAATAAGGTGCTATTTAGGATGTAGCATGGAGCTTTAAAGTACTGTATTAGAGGCTAAGGGGCCTATAGATAGATAAAAGTAGTCTGGTTCCAACCTATTACCGCCATGTTAGAAGTCAACACAGGCCAATTCTCCTAGACACTGAGACAGGCTTGGCAATAACCCTTATAGTGGTACTATAAAGCAAGCAGTATGGGTTTTTACTGTATAGTCCATACTGTATATATATATATATATATGTGTGTGTGTTGTTTTTTTTAAACCGTTTTAGTCATTTAGCAGAAACTCTTATCCAGAGCGACTTACAGGAGCAATTAGGATGAAGTGCCTTGCTCAAGGGCACATCGACAGATTTTCAACCCAGTCAGCTCAGGGATTCAAACCAGTGACCTTTCGGTTACTGGCCCAACGCTCTTAAGCACTAGGCTACCTGCCGCCCCATGGTCCATCTCACCAAAGAATAGAATATATTGTGTTTTCAACTCACTGACATGCGTACAGTATACATGTACAGTGTGTAGTGCAGTACTGCTGAAATCAATGGACAGACGCAGATACATTACCTTCATTATGTCCCATCTTAGTTCATTCTGTATTAGTCTGTGTGGGCCAAGTCAGATTAAAGGGGTAGGTTAAGATCTAGAGAGCATGTCAAGGACTCTGAGGTGAAACCACGGTGCTCCACTCCTGAGGGACTCTGAGGTGAAACCACGGTGCTCCACTCCTGAGGGAGAGACTACTAAGAACCAGCTATAGTATTAGCCAGCTAGCTTACATAATTAGCATTCCTCTCTGTTTGAGCCGGTTGTTTGAGTAGGCTAAATTAGCTAACTGCATTAGCTAGCTAAGTAAGAGAAAGTTTTAAAAATACAACAAAATATAGCTAGCTCTCTCTCTCTCTTTCTTTCTCTGCTGCTTCTCCTTCATTTTTGAAGAAACAAATTAGTTAAAAACTGTTTAACTATTGTCTTTCTCTCTCTTTGAGTCAATTACTCACCACATTTTATGCACTGCAGTGCTAGCTAGCTGTAGATTATGCTTTCAGTTCTAGATTAATTCTCTGATCCTTTGATTGGGTGGATAACATGTCAGTTCATGCTGTTAGAGCTCTGATAGGTTGGAGGACGTCCTCCGGAAGTTCTCATAATTACTGTGCAAGTCTATGGAAGGGGGTGAGAACCATGAGCCTCCTAGGTTTTGTATTGAAGTCAAGGTACCAAGAGGAGGACAAAAGCTAGCTGTCCTCTGGCTACACCATGATGATACCCTACAGAGTGCTGTTGAGGCTACTGTAGACCTTCATTGCAAAACAGTGTGTTTTAATCAGTTATTTGGTGACGTGAATATATTTAGGATAGTTTCACACAGTTTCATCCTTGAGTAGGATGTTCCTCCCCTCCCCTTCCACTGTCAGGATAAACCCTGATCCATAGAGCACTAAAACAGCCAGGATCAACCCTGATCCAAACAGTACTAAAACAGCCAGGATCAACCCTGATCCAAACAGTACTAAAACAGCCAGGATCAACCCTGATCCATAGAGTACTAAAACAGCCAGGATCAACCCTGATCCATAGAGTACTAAAACTCTGATCCATAGAGTACTAGGAGGATCAACCCTGATCCATAGAGTACTAAAACAGCCAGGATCAACCCTGATCCATAGAGTACTAAAACAGCCAGGATCAACCCTGATCCATAGAGTACTAAAACAGCCAGGATCAACCCTGATCCATAGAGTACTAAAACAGCCAGGATCAACCCTGATCCAAACAGTACTAAAACAGACAGGATTATTATTCTCCTCTATTGTCATATTTTGTTTTTTTTCATTTTAGCAGACACTCTTATCCAGAGCGACTTACAGTTAGTGAGTGCATACATTTTCTTTCATACTGGTCCCCCTTGGGAATCGAACCCACAACCCTGGCGTTGCAAGCGCCATGCTCTACCAACTGAGCTACAAGGGACCATATATTGTCCTCTAGTCTCCTCTATTCATTAGACAGTCTTCCTGAAGGGAAAAACAGAGAGCCAATCAGACCCTGGATCATTAGACAGTCTTCCTGAAGGGAAAAACGGAGAGCCAATCAGACCCTGGATCATTAGACAGTCTTCCTGAAGGGAGACAGAGAGCCAATCAGATCCTGGATCATTAGACAGTCTTCCTGAAGGGAAAAACGGAGAGCCAATCAGACCCTGGATCATTAGACAGTCTTCCTGAAGGGAAAAACGGAAAGCCAATCAGACCCTGGATCATTAGACAGTCTTCCTGAAGGGAGACACAGAGAGCCAATTAGACCCTGGATCATTAGACAGTCTTCCTGAAGGGAGACAGAGAGCCAGTCAGACCCTGGATCATTAGACAGTCTTCCTGAAGGGAGAGAGGGCATGTAGGGAAGAATGAGGGGTCTTTGCCTCATAGCGGAGATGAAGAGATTATTGTCATCCCCATGTCCATGTAGAGGTGGGAGCCATTGTTGTGGATTGTGGATTTTGTTGTTTGTGTTGCCGAGAGCAAAAGGTGGAGGGATTAGACAAGGGATAGATTCTGTTTCCATGGACATTTGGCATTTGAAACATTCGATATTGTCAAGGTTGTCCAACGTGCCCTATTGATCAGGACTCAAATACATGTCATGCCCACTGGGATTCAACAATGTGAGATTCTGCTCTGTAAAAAGGAGCTATGAAAGTGACTCCGACTGTAAGCTTCTTTTAGAGGACGAGAGGAGGAGGGCTGCCTGGAGCCATCTGAAGAGGAGAGGTGTCTTGTTGGAAATAGGGGAGGATAATACATGTAAGCTTCCACTATCTCATCCAGTGGCGTTTAGTGACTTCTCTCTAACAAGAAAATGACCTTTAAACTAGACTAAACATTGTGTTCCCTCGTGGTCCACACAGTAGGTGGAAATCTCCCTAAAGATAAGGAGCTTTCAGACCAGTGTCTTCCTACCAAGTACAGTATATATAAGGCCAACATGTGGTCCACTGTGGGTCCAGCATGAGGCCTGCTCTCTGTCTCTCCGGACCAATCTGAACCCTACTCCCTATGCAGTAGGGACCTACTTTAAGCCAGAACCACAGGGTTCCATTTAGGATCTACTGCACCTGTTCTTGTTGCTGGAGATCCAATCAGAGATGAGTGACACGGCTTGGCGGTGACAGTGCTTGTTCCCGAAACTACATGCCAGCATGATCACCTCTCTCTGCAGCTCTCTGTCGATGAGAAAGAGGGAGGGAGGGAGGGAGGGAGGGAGGGAGGAGGGAGGGAGGGAAGGAAGGAAGGAGGGAGGAGGAAGGAAGGAAGGAAGGAAGGAAGGAAGGAAGGAAGGAAGGAAGGAGGGAGGGAGGGAGGGAGGGAGGGAGAGGGGAGGGAGGGAGGGGAGGGAGGGAGGGAGGGAGGGAGGGAGGGAGGGAAGGAAGGGAAGGAAGGAAGGAAGGAAGGAAGGAAGGAAGGAAGGAAGGAAGGAAGGAAGGAAGGAAGGAAGGAAGGAAGGAAGGAAGGAAGGAAGGAAGGAAGGAAGGAGGGAGGGAGGGAGGGAGGGAGGGAGGGAAGGAAGGAAGGAAGGAAGGAAGGAAGGAAGGAAGGAAGGAAGGAAGGAAGGAAGGAAGAAGGAAGGAAGGAAAGGAAGGAAGGAAGGAGGGAGGGAGGGAGGAAGGAAGGAAGAGAATGGAAGGAAGGAAGGAAGGAAGGAAGGAAGGAAGGAAGGAAGGAAGGAAGGAAGGAAGGAAGGAAAGTGAGAGATACAGAAGGAAAAGAGGGGGAGGTAGGAGTGTGAGAGGTGACTGTATACGGCGACATCCCAACCCAGCCACTCGTTGTGTGAGAGGTGACTGTATACGACGACATCCCAACCCAGCCACTCGTTGTGTGAGAGGTGACTGTATACGACAACATCCCAACCCAGCCACTCGTTGTGTGAGAGGTGACTGTATACGACAACATCCCAACCCAGCCACTCGTTGTGTGAGAGGTGACTGTATACGACGACATCCCAACCCAGCCACTCGTTGTGGTGAGAGGTGACTGTATACGACGACAGGAACCCAGCCACTCGTTGTGTGAGAGGTGACTGTATACGACGACATCCCAACCCAGCCACTCGTTGTGTGAGAGAAGTGACTGTATACGACGACATCCCAACCCAGCCACTCGTTGTGTGAGAGGTGACTGTATACGACGACATCCCAACCCAGCCACTCGTTGTGTGAGAGGTGACTGTATACGACGACATCCCAACCCAGCCACTCGTTGTGTGAGAGGTGACTGTATACGACAACATCCCAACCCAGCCACTCGTTGTGTGAGTGGTGACTGTATACGACGACATCCCAACCCAGCCACTCGTTGTGTGAGAGGTGACTGTATACGACGACATCCCCAACCCAGCCACTCGTTGTGTGAGAGGTGACTGTATACGACGACATCCCAACCCAGCCACTCGTTGTGTGAGAGGTGACTGTATACGACGACATCCCAACCCAGCCACTCGTTGTGTGAGAGGTGACTGTATACGACGACATCCCCAACCCAGCCACTCGTTGTGTGAGAGGTTGTGTGAGAGGTGACTGTATACGACGACATCCCAACCCAGCCACTCGTTGTGTGAGAGGTGACTGTATACGACAACATCCCAACCCAGCCACTCGTTGTGTGAGAGGTGACTGTATACGACGACATCCCAACCCAGCCACTCGTTGTGTGAGAGGTGACTGTATACGACGACATCCCAACCCAGCCACTCGTTGTGTGAGAGGTGACTGTATACGACGACATCCCAACCCAGCCACTCGTTGTGTGAGAGGTGACTGTATACGACAACATCCCAACCCAGCCACTCGTTGTGTGAGAGGTGACTGTATACGACAACATCCCAACCCAGCCACTCGTTGTGTGAGAGGTGACTGTATACGACGACATCCCAACCCAGCCACTCGTTGTGTGAGAGGTGACTGTATACGACGACATCCCAACCCAGCCACTCGTTGTGTGAGAGGTGACTGTATACGACGACATCCCAACCCAGCCACTCGTTGTGTGAGAGGTGACTGTATACGACAACATCCCAACCCAGCCACTCGTTGTGTGAGAGGTGACTGTATACGACAACATCCCAACCCAGCCACTCGTTGTGTGAGAGGTGACTGTATACGACAACATCCCAACCCAGCCACTCGTTGTGTGAGAGGTGACTGTATACGACAACATCCCAACCCAGCCACTCGTTGTGTGAGAGGTGACTGT
>CM072255.1:7896057-7911057 GCA_036851935.1 Coregonus suidteri
GCGTGCGCTCTCTCTCTGGACCCGGCAGAGGCACCTGGTGGTCTGTTTAGAGAATGCCAGAAGGCCAGGCCATGAATAATCTGTCCTCCATTATTCTCTACAACATCTGCTTGGACAGACAAATGAACAAATGAACACCGGTCCCAGAGGAGTGGGCCACCAACAGCCCTGACACTCTCCCTCCCTCTCTGACACTCTCCCTCCCTCCCTGACACTCTCCCTCCCTCTCTGACACTCTCCATCCCTCCCTGAAACTCTCCCTCCCTCTCTGACACTCTCCCCCCCTCCCTGACACTCTCCCTCCCTCTCTGACACTCTCCCCCCCTCCCTGACACTCTCCCTCCCTCCCTGACACTCTCCCTCCCTCCCTGACAATCTTCCTCCCTCCCTGACAATCTTCCTCCCTCTCTGACAATCTTCCTCCCTCCCTGACACTCTTCATCCCTCCCTGACACTCTTCCTCCCTCCCTGACACTCTCCCTCCCTGACAATCTTCCTCCCTCTCTGACAATCTTCCTCCCTCTCTGACACTCTCCCCCCCTCCCTGACACTCTTCCTCCCTCTCTGACACTCTTCCCCCCTCCCTGACACTCTTCCTCCCTCCCTGACACTCTTCCTCCCTCCCTGACACTCTCCCTTCCTCCCTGACACTCTCCCTCCCTGACAATCTTCCTCCCCCTCTGACACTCTCCCTCCCTGACACTCTCCCTCCCTCCCTGACACTCTCTCCTCCCTCCCTGACACTCTCCCTCCCTGACAATCGTCCTCCCTCCCTGACACTCTCCCTTCCCTCGCTACCACTCTCCCTCCCTCCCTGACACTCTCCCTCCCTGACAATCGTCCTCCCTCTCTGACAATCTTCCTCCCTCTCTGACACTCTCCCCCCCCTCCTGACACTCTCCCTCCCTCCCTGACACTCTCCCTCCCTCCCTCTCTGACACTCTCCCTCCCACCCTGACACTCTCCCTCCCTCCCTGACACTCTCCCTCCCTCTCTGACAATCTCCCTCCCTCTCTGACACTCTCCCTCCCTCTCTGACAATCTTCCTCCCTCTCTGACACTCTCCCCCCCTCCTGACACTCTCCCTCCCTCCCTGACACTCTCCCTCCCTCCCTCCCTGACACTCTCCCTCCCACCCTGACACTCTCCCTCCCTCTCTGACACTCTCCCTCCCTCCCTGACACTCTCCCTCCCTCCCTCCCTGACACTCTCCCCCTCCCACCCTGACACTCTCCCTCCCTCCCTGACACTCTCCCTCCCTCTCTGACACTCTCCCTCCCTCCCCCTCTGACACTCTCCCTCCCTCCCTGACACTCTTCCTCCCTCCCTGACACTCTCCCTCCCTCCCTGACACTCTCCCTCCCACCCTGACACTCTCCCTAACTCCCTGAGACTCTCCCTCCCTTGCTACCACTCTCCCTCCCTCCCTCCCTGACACTCTCCCTCCCACCCTGACACTCTCCCTAACTCCCTGAGACTCTCCCTCCCTTGCTACCACTCTCCCTCCCTCCCTGACACTCTCCCTCCCTCCCTGACACTCTCCCTCCCTTTCTAACACTCTCCCTCCCTCCCTGACACCTCCTCCCTCCCTGACACTCTCCCTCCCTCTCTGGCACTCTCCCTCCCTCCCTGACACCCTCCCTCCCTTTCTAACACTCTCCCTCCCTCCCTGACACTCTTCCTCCCTCCCTGACACTCTCCCTCCCTCCCTGACACTCTCCCTCCCTCCCTGACACTCCTCCTCCCTCCCTGACACTCTCCCTCCCTTTCTAACACTCTCCCTCCCGCTCTGACACTCTCCTTCCCGCTCTGACACTCTCCCTCCCTCACTGACACCCTGGAAAGTGAGACAGAGCACCCACTGATGATAAAGCCTAGTAGAACTGTGTGAATTTTCACACTGACAAATGGACTGGACTGCACTGTCTTTGATAGATAACAAACCTCATTATGGTTTCACTTAAACACGACCAACAAACAATTTAAAAGTCATTAAAACCCGTACATCAAGACCTCCAGACCTGTGCTGGTGTTCAGTGGGTGTACTAGTTCATAAGATTAGTGCTGGGCAGAAGCTCCTGAACCCTGATCCACAGTAAGGTGCTGGGGGTCGTTAGAGAGGGTCTGAGAGGTCACCAGCTGTACCAAACAGGCTGTAGGTGGAGGGTTATGGTCAGGGTTAGGATTAGGGTTAAAGGTCAGAGGTTATAAACTACACTGAAGTGGCTGTAGTCCTCTGTGCAGTCTAGCAGCTTGGTTAGGGTCAGGGTCAGGGTTAGAGGTCAGAGGTTATAAACTACACTGAAGTGGCTGTAGTCCTCTGTGCGGTCGAGCAGCTTGATTAGGGTCAGGGTCAGGGTTAGAGGTCAGAGGTTAAAACGTACACTGAAGAGGCTGTAGTCCTCTGTGCGGTCCAGCAGCTTGATTAGGGTCAAGGTCAGGGTTAGAGGTCAGAGGTTAAAACATACACTGAAGAGGCTGTAGTCCTCTGTGCGGTCGAGCAGCTTGTCCAGCTGGTAGAGGGAGCGGCTGGCAGCGTGCCAGGGGAGGAACTCTCTCTCCTGGGGTAGGTAGCAGATTATCTGGAGGGGCACATTCTGGGGTAGGTAGCCAGCCCTGGGGAGGAGAGAGATTCAACACATTAATATACCATAGTGAATAGGAGAAGTGGTAGTTCTGGCGGTAGGTAGCCAGTTCTGGGGAGGAGAGGGGAGAGAGTATGTTAATTAAGCAATAAGGCCCGAGGGGATGTGGTAAATGGCCAATATACCAGCTTCTGCCCTGGTTCTCCTCAGACTTGACTGCCCTTGACCAGCACAAAAACATCCTGTGGCGTACAGCATTAGCATCAAATAGCCCCCGCGATATGCAACTTTTCAGGGAAGTTAGGAACCAATATACACAAGCAGTCAGGAAAGCAAAGGCTAACTTTTTCAAACAGAAATTTGCATCCTGTAGCACTAACTCCAAAAAGTTTTGGGACACTGTAAAGTCCATGGAGAATAAGAGCACTTCCTCCCAGCTGCCCACTGCACTGAGGCTAGGAAACACTATCACCACCGATAAATCTACAATAATCGAGAATTTCAACAAGCATTTTGCTACAGCTGGCCATGCTTTCCATCTGGCTACCACTAACCCGGCCACCAACTCTGCACCCTCTGCTGCAACTTGCCCATGCCCCCCCCGCTTCTCCTTCACACAAATTCAGACAGCTGATGTTTTGAAAGCGCTGCAAAATCTGGACCCCTACAAATCAGCTGGGCTAGACAATCTGGACCCTTTCTTTCTAAAACTAGCCGCCGAAATTGTCGCAACCCCTATTACTAGTCTGTTCAACCTCTCTTTCATAACGTCTGAGATCCCCAGAGATTGGAAAGCTGCCGCGGTCATCCCCCTCTTCAAAGGGGGTGACACTCTAGATCCAAACTGCTACAGACCTATATCCATCCTGCCCTGCCTTTCGAAAGTATTCGAAAGCCAAGTTAACCAAACAGATCATCAACCATTTCGAATACCACCGTACCTTCTCCGCTATGCAATCCGGTTTCCGCTGGGTCACGGGTGCACTTCAGCCACGCTCAAGGTCCTAAACGATATTATAACCGCGATTGATAATAGACAGTACTGTGCAGCCGTCTTCATCGACCTGGCCAAGGCTTTCGACTCTGTCAACCACCGCATTCTTATTGGCAGATTAAATAGCCTTGGTTTCTCAAATGACTGCCTCGCCTGGTTCACCAACTACTTCTCAGATAGAGTTCAGTGTGTCAAATCGGAGGGCCTGTTGTCTGGGACCTATGGCAGTCTCTATGGGGGGTGCCACAGGGTTCAATTCTTGGGCCGACACTTTTCTCTGTGTATATCAATGATGTCGCTCTTGCTGCTGGTGACTCTCAGATCCACCTCTACGCAGACGACACCATTTTGTATACATCTGGCCCTTCATTGGACACTGTATTAACAAACCTCCAAACGAGCTTCAATGCCATACAACAATCCTTCAGTAGCCTCCAACTGCTCTTAAACACTAGTAAAACTAAATGCATGCTTTTCAATCGAACGCTGCTGGCCACCCGCCCACCCGACTAGAATCACCACTCTCGACGGTCTGACCTAGAGTATGTGGACAACTACAAATACCTAGGTGTCTGGTTAGACTGTAAACTCAACTTCCAGACTCACATAAAGAATCTCCAATCCAAAGTTAAATCTAGAATCGGCTTCCTATTTCGCAATAAAGCCTCCTTCACTCATGCTGCCAAACATGCCCTCGTAAAACTGACTATCCTACCGATCCTTGACTTCGGCGATGTCATTTACAAAATAGCCTCCAACACTCTACTCAGCAAAATTGGATGTAGTCTATCACAGTGCCATCCGTTTTGTCTCCAAAGCCCCATACACTACCCACCACTCTGACCTGTACGCTCTTGTTGGCTGGTCCTCACTACATGTTCGTCGTCAAAACCACTGGCTCCAGGCCATCTATAAATCACTGCTAGGCAAATCCCCGCCTTATCTTAGCTCATTGGTCACCATAGCAGCACCCACCCGTAGTCTGTGCTCCAGCAGGTATATCTCACTGGTCATTCCCAAAGCCAACACCTCCTTTGGCCGCCATTCCTTCCAGTTCTCTGCTGCCAATGACTGGAACGAATTGCAAAAATCTCTGAAGCTGGAGACTCTTATTATCTCCCTCAATAACTTTAAGCATCAGTTGTCAGAGCACCTTACCGATCACTGCACCTGTACACAGCCCATCTGAAATTAGCCCACCCAACTACCTCATCCCTATATTGTTATTTATTTTGCTCTTTTGTACCCCAGTATCTCTATTTGCACATAATCTCTTGCACATCTAGCATTCCAGTGTTAATATACATTGTAATTATTCTGCACTATAGCCTATTTATTGCCTTACCTCCATAACTTGCTACATTTGCACACACACTGTATATATATTTTTCTGTTGTATTTCTGACTTTATGTTTTTTACCCCATATGTAACTCTGTGTTTGTTTTTATTGCACTACTTTGCTTTATCTTGGCCAGGTCGCAGTGGTAAATGAGAACCTGTTCTCAACTGGCTTACCTGGTTAAATAAAGGTGAAATAAAAAAAATAAATTAAAAAAAATACCACGGCTAAGGGCTGTTCTTAAGCACGACAAAACGTGGAGTGCCTGGATAGCGCCCTTAGCCGTGGTACAGTATATTGGCCATATACCACAAACCCCTGAGGTGCCTTATTGCCATTTTAAACTGGTTACCAACATAATTAGAACAGTAAACAATATATTTTGCTTTATCCCCATGGTATATTGTCTGATATACCACAGCTTTCAGCCAATCAGCATCCAGGGCTCGAACGACCCGGTTTTTAATATACCATATACACCATAAATATACCACAGGGAATATGATGAGTGGTAGTTTTGGGGCAGGTAACCCACCGTGTGGAGATGGATCAAATATGTTAAAATCCTGTAGGGAAGAGGTTTGAAACAACATCAGGGAAGAGAAGAGAGTTCAAGGGCAGGTAACCCACCCTGTGGAGGAGATAGATGGAAGAGGTTCATGGAATATGTAAGTGGTAGAGTTTCGGGGCAGGTATCACGCCCTGCGGAGAAAGAGATAGCTACCATGCTCTAACACAATAGGGAAGGTTCTGTGGAGGGGAGGGGAGGGGGGGGAGGGGAGGGGAGGGGAGGGGAGAGAGAAAGGTTTACATCATCGGAGAAGGGCATCCTCATCTAGCTGATTTGAAGAGTGTGTCGGTGATATTCTGATATGCACATTCTCCATTTCACAAGCAACCCTGGCTGATAGCCCCCCCCCCCCAAAAAGAAACATACTATTGAGAGTAAGACTAGTAAAATACACCAGGTGCCATTTCTAAATGTGTTGCATCAGCAGTTTCTGTCTTGTTATGACAGTCACTCAATTAACATGTCAGCTAATAAAGTTAGTCTAGCCAGGTATCTGAACTTGTAGTAATCATGGCCGTAAACCAACCGGGCACTCCAGGAGGCCCCCATTGATTTTGTTAGTCATTCTAACTAAGATATCATATTAACATGGCATAATTCATGACAAAATATGTAGAATTGCTGGAATTAGATTTAAAACCGCAGAACGTTCTCTACACCCCATGGCAAAATTAGTAGAATTTTATGAAATGTTGTATAAAATTGCTACTTTTTCTCTCTGCCCCATGGAAAAATGTGTAGAATTGCAGAAAACTTGCTTTAAAACTGCAACATTTTCTCTACGCTCCATGGCAAAATGTATAGAATTGAAGGAAATTAACTTAAAAACATAAATGTTTCTCTCCACTGTCAAGAATGTTTTGCCGTGAGGTGTGGGGCCCCCCAAACAAATCTTGGTTAGGGACCCCAAAAGGCTAGAGCCGGTCCTGTATACCATGTGCAGGTTTATCCTTCTTAAAGTTGCACCATGCAGAAAAATCACTCCGCCATTTCCTGGTTGAGAAAACTTCAAATAGCTCGCCTAATTTCAGTTTATGTGACAAAATAAGCTAGTATAGTGTAGAGAATCATTCTACCATCTAAACCTCTGTGAAATATATTTTCCATAACCAAAAATATTGTTGTTTCAACTGTTTGAAGCTGGTGTACAATACCGAAAAGTAAAAGACGCAAAAACAAAACTTAAGAACGGGGAAGCATAGAATTAACACGCATAGAACGGATCTACCGTGTCTTAGACTATCTTGCAATGATCAATAAGTCCCATTCTTAGTGAATTTGGTCAGGTCGCCCAAAAAGTTACATATTGCCACTTTAATTCTAGATGTAATTTAACACCAAACCACTGAGGAGGCGTGAGGTGGGGGGGCCCCCCCAACCAAATCTGGCTTAGGGCCTCCAAAAGGCTAGAGCCAGCCCTGTATACCGTGTGCAGGTTTATCCTTCTTAATTCTAATAATTTGACACCAAACCCACTGCGGAGGCGTGAAGACAACAAACAGGAGGACTACATCCAATTCTCAGCTACTTAGCGTCCCAAATGGCACCCTATTCCCAACATAGCGCACTTCTTTTGACCAGAGCCCCTGTGGGTCCTAGTAAAAAGTAGTGCACTACATAGAGAATAGACTGCCATTTGGGATGCAGACGGTGTGTTCTCACAGCTTGATTTCCACAGCACTGCCTGCTGCATTAATATGGATCATCACATTATCTTAGTAAGCAAAGGCAAATGTGTTTCAGGTGTGTTTTAGTCACGCGTGATGTTGTTTAGCTGTTTTTCTTCCTTGTACAACACCTGCTTTCTGTCTCAGCTAGTGCTGAGGAGTCCATAAAACAAGCCAGATATACATTGGTTAGAACCGCACTGGAATTCTCTATGCATAAAATCCATAAAACATGATAAAAGGCCTTTGAAATAAAGGCAGAGGAACTGTAACAGTTGGGCTGGATCAAACACCCTCTACTGTCTCTGGATCTGGCACATTAAAACACAGCCGCTAGGATTTCAACACTTCGTTACATTCTGCCTAAATGAGAATCTCTCTCTCTCTATGAGATGAAGCTTTCGACTCTCCAGCCTGAGCTAAAATTAGCCACTCTGCTCTTCCCAAAAAAATACTTGCCATTGATGCCCTCTCTCTCTCTCTCTCTCTCTCTCTCTCTCTCTCTCTCTCTCTCTCTCTCTCTCTCTCTCTCTCTCTCTCTCTCTCTCTCTCTCTCTCTCTCTCTCTCTCTCTCTCTCTCTCTCTCTCTCTCTCTCTCTCTCTCTCTCTCTCTCTCTCTCTCTCTCTCTCTCTCTCTCTCTCTCTCTCTCTCTCTCTCTCTCTCTCTCTCTCTCTCTCTCTCTCTCTCTCTCTCTCTCTCTCTCTTCTCTCTCTCTCTCTCTCTCTCTCTCTCTCTCTCTCTCTCTCTCTCTCTCTCTCTCTCTCTCTCTCTCTCTCTCTCTCTCTCTCTCTCTCTCTCGTTCCTAACCAACAAGGAGTTCCAGCATTAACATTAAACAGCCTCTAGTTGTATTAGTGGTATGTACAGGATACACATGGTATACATCGTCCAACCGAACTGAGCAGTATAATAAGAGTCCGGTAGCAGCAGTAGTGAGGTGGGCTAAGGTGTGGAGAATCAGAGCAGGTGGTCAGTCCAGTTCAAGCGTCCATCAGTCTGATGGCTGGTAGATAAAAACTGTCTCTGAGCCTGTTGGTATCAGACCTCCTCTGCCCGACGGTAAGGGAGAGACCAGCCCGTGGTTGGGGTGTCTAGGGTCAATAGATCCCCTGCTGGAGGTGAAACACAGAAATAACATGGCTGCCCACCCCTGCCTCATATACTGTATAGTGAAGCATCTACAGTGCATTTATATTCAGTTTAATATATTTTAAAAGTATATTAATGACCTCAACCACAATGTCATATATTTGATACTATTTACGTTTTAACGCTATCAGTCTTCAGTCTTAGGCTACAGAGAGGTATTGTCTTAATTGTAATGCTTATTGTGCAATAACTCCAGGTGGGCAGACAGATCACAGAGCTGGGGCCTGATACCCTGCATACCATAAAATGCCTCCATTAGATAGGACTGACTCGCTAAAGGTAACAGCCACTGAGAAGCAGACCTGGGTTCTAATACTTTTTTTACATCTTTAAAATACTTTGAGGGTTTGCTCTAGCCTGCCTGGGGTGCCATATGGGCCGGGTTTGCAGTTGTGCAGCTATTCTATTGGTTCCATTGCGCCAGGCAAGCTTAATCGAGCACAGGAAAAGTATTCGGAATGCTTTCAAATAGTGTTTGAACCCAGCTCTCATGGGAAGACCCCCATAGACCCTAATTTCATTCCATTCCATTCAGTTTTGCATGATTGCTTTAGCGCAGCTGTAGCTAACTCAGATCTGTGTGTGTGTGTGTGTGTGTGTGTGTGTGTGTGTGTGTGTGTGTGTGTGTGTGTGTGTGTGTGTGTGTGTGTGTGTGTGTGTGTGTGTGTGTGTGTGTGTGTGTGGTGCTCTAGTGTAGCTAACCCAGGCAGGAGGAAATGCCACGGAGATGAACATTTCTTCCTGGTCTAGTCTTTCTGCCTCGGTGGGGGGGTGCACCAAGGGCCTGGTTGATGCTACTCTGGTTCCTTTCACCGCCCACTCCCCCTCATAAGCCCATCCCTGTCTCTCCATCTGGGAACCATTCAGATGACTGAAGAGGAAAGAACAGGCATCTACAGTGCATTTATAGGATAAAATAATACAACATTACATTGTCAGTGTTTCAGTATATTGACGTTTCTATCCATTCTGCTGCTACTCTGCAACAAATTAGTTAATCATTTATCCCTCATCCCACCACAGACTCCTCCACACACACACACACACACACACACACACACACACACACACACACACACACACACACAGACACGCAGACACACACACACACACACACACACACACACACACACACACACAGACACAGACACAGACACAGACACACAGACACACACACACACACACACACACACACACACACACACACACACACACAGTCTGTGAAACTGGCCCTGATCCTGCTTTTTTAAAGAATTACTTTGCATTCAGCAAAAAAAAATTACTGAGAAATATTAACATCTTAATAACTAAACTCCCACTCCTGAGACATATTAACATCTTACCGTTTTTTACGATTGCTTACACACTAAAATTAAACTTTTCCCACAATTAGCAAAACCTTACACTCAAGGAGCAAAACACAAGGCTAGATTTGCACAACTGTAAACACGTTGTCAGCTTCACACTATTTGCAAAACATTACACACAGTGATTTGCAAAACACTAAACACACTTGTATACATCAGACACAGAAGTATATCATGATGTCACTTCCTTGCAATTCCAAAGCACTGACTGTCAAATTACCACACCTATGAGCCAATCTGTTAAACACAGCCATCAGGTGCACAAACACATGATTGCTCAATTGTAGACACACCAATCAGGTTTAAGCACTATAAAAATGCAGCAGGTAGGTTCACCTGCCTTCAACCAAAATGGAAGGAGTCAGAAGAAGAGTGAGGGTGAGAGGAGGAGTACACAGAGGAGGAGGAGGAGGAGGTAGAGGAAGAGGCAGAGGCCGAGCCAGAGGTCGAGGAAGACCTGAAGCAGGAGGAGAACGTGCACAAAGAAGAAGAGGACCAAACTTATCAAATGACATTGGCGCAACACTAGTGGACCATGTTGTGAACCACGGATTTGACGCTGAGGGAGGCTGGACTGAGAGTTCAGCCAAATCTTAGCAGATATACAGTGGCATCTGTCATAAGGACTTTTCGACAGGAAAACAGGTAAAAGAAGATCTGTCTACAGTTACAGTAATCAGCCGCTTATTGTATGCACCATATCAGCACTTGTGATACCCCTTCCTGTGACATTGTACAGTAAGTTACATGTATTGTTCTCTACATAGGATTGAGGGTCGGGAACGACAAGGAGGAAGGGGGCCCATATTCACGCAAGAACAAGAGAGAGAGAGAGAGATAATAAACATGGTTTTGGCCAATAATGCTATCGGGCTCAGAGAACTACAAGCCAACATTAATCGGTGACCATGCCATTTTCAATAATGTCCATCAGGTCTCTCAGTCAACACTGGCACGCATCCTGAAAAGACATCAGGTTCAAATGAAACAACTTTATCGAGTGCCTTTTGAGCGGAATTCAGAGAGGGTCAAAAGGCTGCGGCACGAGTATGTGGAGGTTTGTATTGTTCACTTTAGCACTGTGATGTTGCATACTGCACACATGACTTTTTTTACATTGACTGTATACCAGACCTATCCTGAACTACACAAACTTGTCTTTCACTGTATTTCAGAGAGTTTTGCAGATGGATGCTGAGGAAATCCTGCATGAATTCATATATATTGATGAGGCAGGGTTCAACCTCACAAAAGCAAGAAGGAGAGGCAGAAATATCATTGGCCACAGGGCTATAATCAATGTCCCAGGGCAACGTGGGGGTAACATCGCCCTTTGCGCTGCCATTTCACAGCATGGGGTTCTCCTCCATCATGCCAAAATGGGCCCTTACAACACACCTCACATTCTCGCATTTTTGGACCGATTGCACCACATCGGTCACAGCAGGTAATGAAATGCACCAGATGCAATACACTGTCATCTGGGACAATGTGTCATTCCACCGCTCTGCTTTGGTCCAGAACTGGTTTCAACACCATCCACAGTTGACAGTACTATACCTTCCACCCTATCGAATAGTTTTTCTCTGCATGGCGGTGGAAGGTTTACGATCTCCAGCCCCAGGCTCAGGTACCCCTCATTCAGGCCATGGAGGACGCCTGTGACCAAGTCGACGCCGCAGCTGTGCAAGGATGGATTTGACATTCAAGACGGTTCTTCCCGCGTTGTCTTGCTAATGAGGATATTGCTTGTGATGTTGATGAAATTCTCTGGCCAGATCCAGCTAGGCGAAGAGATAATGTATAGTATGTTTAGTGTAGTATTTTCTGTACAATATTGTCAGTTTTTTTCAGATTATATTTTATGTTTGTTGTTGTTGTTATTTACTGTAATTGTAACCTGTACTGGATACAGTATGTTATTTTTGTCTGTTTTTTGCTGAGCTAACAGTGTTATGCACACTACTGTAGTAGCATGAAAACTGGGAGATGTTTTGTTGTGATTCTCCATGTTGACTGATTTGGGTATATGGAGAGAAATAAATGATATTTTCCTCAGTCTGCAGCATTGGTCTTGTGTTGTGTTTGTATAGTTGCACTTTCTCTGTGTACTTCATTTACAGTACTCTAATCACTGAGAATTAGACTTGCTAAAAGTGTTTTAGGTTAGCAACAGCAGTGTGTAACTGGTTAAAAAAGATTGAAGTCATATGAAATGTGTGTGTTTCGTATGGTAACAAAATATTGTTTTTATGAAGTCGTGTATAGTTTTGACAACAGTGTTCCATTTTGCAAATGATCTGAAGTGTTGTGCTACTTTGGTGTAGGGTTGTGCTAATTGTGTGTAGTGTTTTGATAAACCGGGCCCTGTTTTCAAAATTGTGCTTAAAGAATTGAAAAAAACGGTAATAGTCTTAATTGTTCCTAATTTCCTGGAGAGATCTGTAAACCAGCTGCAGAAAGGACTCCTCCTCATTCTGTTAAACCAGCTTCAGAAAGGACTCCACCTCATACTGTTAAACCAGCTTCAGAAAGGACTACACCTCATTCTGTTAAACCAGCTTCAGAAAGGACTCCACCTCATTCTGTTAAACCAGCTTCAGAAAGGACTCCTCCTCATACTGTTAAACCAGCTTCAGAAAGGACTCCTCCCCATTCTGTTAAACCAGCTTCAGAAAGGACTCCACATCATACTGTTAAACAGATTCAGAAAGGACTCCACCTCATTCTGTTAAACCAGCTTCAGAAAGGACTCCACCTCATTCTGTTAAACCAGCTTCAGAAAGGACTCCTCCTCATACTGTTAAACCAGCTTCAGAAAGGACTCCACCTCATTCTGTTAAACCAGCTTCAGAAAGGACTCCACCTCATACTGTTAAACCAGCTTCAGAAAGGACTCCACCTCATTCTGTTAAACCAGCTTCAGAAAGGACTCCACCTCATACTGTTAAACCAGCTTCAGAAAGGACTCCACCTCATACTGTTAAACCAGCTTCAGAAAGGACTCCACCTCATACTGTTAAACCAGCTTCAGAAAGGACTCCACCTCATTCTGTTAAACCAGCTTCAGAAAGGACTCCACCTCATACTGTTAAACCAGCTTCAGAAAGGACTCCACCTCATACTGTTAAACCAGCTTCAGAAAGGACTCCACCTCATACTGTTAAACCAGCTTCAGAAAGGACTCCACCTCATACTGTTAAACCAGCTTCAGAAAGGACTCCACCTCATACTGTTAAACCAGCTTCAGAAAGGACTCCACCTCATTCTGTTAAACCAGCTTCAGAAAGGACTCCACCTCATTCTGTTAAACCAGCTTCAGAAAGGACTCCACCTCATACTGTTAAACCAGCTTCAGAAAGGACTCCACCTCATTCTGTTAAACCAGCTTCAGAAAGGACTCCACCTCATACTGTTAAACCAGCTTCAGAAAGGACTACACCTCATTCTGTTAAACCAGCTTCAGAAAGGACTCCACCTCATTCTGTTAAACCAGCTTCAGAAAGGACTCCACCTCATACTGTTAAACCAGCTTCAGAAAGGACTCCACCTCATACTGTTAAACCAGCTTCAGAAAGGACTCCACCTCATTCTGTTAAACCAGCTTCAGAAAGGACTCCACCTCATTCTGTTAAACCAGCTTCAGAAAGGACTCCACCTCATTCTGTTAAACCAGCTTCAGAAAGGACTCCACCTCATACTGTTAAAACCAGCTTCAGAAAGGACTCCACGTCACACTGTTAAACCAGCTTCAGAAAGGACTACACCTCATTCTGTTAAACCAGCTTCAGAAAGGACTCCACCTCATTCTGTTAAACAGCTTCAGAAAGGACTCCACCTCATTCTGTTAAACCAGCTTCAGAAAGGAGTCCACCTCATACTGTTAAACAGATTCAGAAAGGACTCCACCTCATTATGTTAAACCAGGTGGAAATAGTTTGTTCTGTTCAATAGCTCTGGTCTTTGGGGATGCAAACACACACACACACACACACATACACACACACACACACACACACGCACGCACGCACGCACACACACACACACACACACACACACACACACACACACACACACAGCAGTCATACTGTACGAAGTCTATAACCCTATATCTCGTTGTATAATCCCTCCTCATTTAAATGTAAAACCAGCTAAAGGGATTACGTTTTACATTCTCCTCCTATGAAGAAGTGGCTGCTGCAAGGACTTACCAAGTGGGAACCTTTCCTATGAAACCTGCTCTGTTCCGACCGTTCACAGGCTTTATAGAACAAGACAGACAGGTGAATACATGTTGTCCGAATGTCATGTATTCTAGGGTAAATACTTACATTTGCCTTTGAGTAGCTAAGTCTGTGTACAGTAAAGCTCAGTACTAAATCATGTCAGATAACTCCCCAAAATATGAATCCACCTACATTAATGGCAACGTCCCTCGTCCCTAGGATCTAAGACGTCACATGTAAACTACACACAATGCTGACATTAGAGTACAACATATAATCTGGAGCCCTCATAAATGATTTGTGTGTGTGTGAGAGAGAGACAGAGAGAGAGAGAGAGAGAGAGAGAGAGAGAGAGGGGGGGGGAGGGAAAGAGAGAGGGGGGGAAGAGAGAGAGAGGGGAGGGAAAGAGAGAGAGAGAGGGGGGCAGGGAAAGAGAGAGAGAGAGAGAGAGAGGGGAGGGGAGAAAGAGAGAGGGGGGGAAGAGAGAGTCCTATCTGTCCTATCTCGTGTAATTCTCCTTTTTCTTATCTGGTGTCCTGTGTGATTTTAGTTATGCTTCCTCTAACCCCCCCCCCCCCTGCTGTTTTGCCTGCGGCTATGGAACCCTGGCCTGTTCACCAGACGTGCTATCTCTCTCTCTCTCTCTCTCTCTCTCTCTCTCTCTCTCTCTCTCTCTCTCTCTCTCTCTCTCTCTATCATCTCTCACTCTCTCTCTCTCTCTCTCTCTCTCTCTCTCTCTCTCTCTCTCTCCTCTCTTCTCTCTCTCTCTCTCTCTCTCTCTCTCTCTCTCTCTCGCTGTCTCTCTCTCTCTCTCTCTCTCTCTCTCTCTCTCTCTCTCTCTCTCTCTCTCTCTCTCTCTCTCTCTCTCTCTCTCTCTCTCTCTCTCTCTCTCTCTCTCTCTCTCTCTCTCTCTCTCTCTCTCTCCTCTCTCTCTCTCTCTCTCTCTACCGCACCTGCTGTCTCGACCTCTGAATGCCCGGCTATGAAAAGCCAACTGACATTTACTCCTGAGGTGCACACCTGTTGCACCCTCTACAACCACTGGGATTATTATTTGACCTTGCTGGTCTTCTATGAACGTTTGAACACCTTGAAGAACG
>CM072255.1:7916057-7966057 GCA_036851935.1 Coregonus suidteri
CACTAAACATAAACACACAGTAGAAGGGGAGGGATGTTAAACACTAACACAAGTGAAGGAGGGGGAAGGATTCTTTTTACACAAGTAGAAGGGGAGGGATTCTAAACACTAACGAAATAGGAAGGGAGGGATTCTAAACACTAACACAAGTGGAAGGGGAGGGATTCTAAACACTAACACAAGTAGAAGGGGAAGGGATTCTAAACAGACACCTAGTAGAAGGGGAGGGATTCTAAACACTACACAAGGTCAGACCCGTCGGGAGTTCTAAACACTAACACAAGTAGAAGGGCGGGGATTCTAAGCACTACACAAGTAGAAGGGCAGGGATTTAAACACTACACAAGTAGAAAGGAAGGGAGGGATGAAACACTAACACAAGTAAGGGGAGGGATTCTAAACACTAACACAAGTTTGGGGAGGGATTAAACACTAACCAATAACAAGGGGAGGTGAGGATTCTAAACACTAACACAAGTAGAAGCGTAGAGGTGGATCTAAGAGTCACTAGCAGCAAGTAGAAGGGGAGGGATTCTAAAACACTACACAAGTAGAAAAGTAGAGGGCCCAAAACACTAACACAAGTAGAAGGGGAGGGATTCTAGACACTACCATAGGTCCAGAAGGGGAGGGACAGGCCCTCCGATTTGACACACTGAGGGGAGGGATTCTCTATCTAAGACTAGTAGTTGGTGGAACCAGGCGAAGGCAAACACTACACAAGTAGAAGGGGAGGCTATTAAACACAAGTAGTCTAAACCAACAAGTAGAAGGGAGGGATTTGACAGACAAGTAGAAGGGAAGGATTCTAAACACTAACACAAGTAGTAGGGAGCCTTCTAAACACTAACACAAGTAGAAGGGGAGGGACAGTACTGTCTACTATCAATCGCGGTTATAATATCGTTTAGACACCTGAGTAGAAAGGGGAGGAATTGCAAACACTAACACAGTAGAAGGGAGGGGATTGCACAAGTGAGAAGGGGAGGGATTCTAACGGAGTAGAAGGGGAGGGGTATTCTAAACACTAATGACAAGTAGTTAACTTGGGATTCTAAACACTAACACAAGTAGAAGGGCAGGATGGAAACACTAACACACAGAGTAGAAGTTTGGATCTAGAGTGTCACTACACAAGTAGAAGGGGGATTCCGATTCGGCAGCAAACTAACAAGTAGAAGGGGAGGGATTCTAAACACTAACACAAGTAGTAGGGGAGGGATTCTAAACACTAACACAAGTAGAAAGGGATTCTAAACAACTAACACAAGAGGGGAGGGATTCTAAACACTACACAAGTAGAAGGGGAGGCTAGAACACAATTTAAACACTAACACAAGTAGAAGGGGAGGGATTCTAAACACTAACACAAGGAGAAGGGGAGGGATTCTAAACTAACCAAGCTGATTAGTAGGGGGAGGGATTCTAGATTTTAACACAAGCAGCGGATTCTTTCACTAAACAAGTAGAAGGGGAGGGATTCTAAACACTAACACAAGGAGAAGCGGGGGGAGGGATTCTAAACAAGTAACAAACACTAACAAGTAGAAGGGGAGGGATTCTAAAACACTAGAAGGGGAGGGATTCTACACAAGTAGAAGGGGAGGGATTCTAAACACTAACACAAGTAGAAGTTGAAATTCTCGATAGATTGTAGAAGTAGAAGGGGGGATGATAGTGTTTTCACTAACACAAGTAGTGGGGAGGGATTCTAGGAAGTGCTAACACAAGTAGAGGGATGGACTTTACAAACACTAAAACTTTTTGTAGTTAGTGCTACAGGATTCTAAACACTTAGAAGGGGAGGGATTCTAAACACTAAAAGAAGTTAGGGGGAGGGATTCTAAACACTGACAAACTTAACACAAGTAGAAGGTATTGGTTCCTAACTTCTAAACCTAACACAAGTAGCATATCGGGGGGGGATTCTAAACACTAACACAAAGTAGTAGGGGACAGGATTCTAAACACTAACACAAGTAGAAAGGGGAGGATTCTAAACACTAACACAAGTAGAAGGGGAGTCAAGTTCTAAACACTAACACAAGTAGAAGTGGAGGCGATTCTAAACACTAACAAGTAGTCTAAACACTAGTGGGGGAGGGATGTAGTTCTAAACACAAGTAGAAGGGGAGGATTCTAACACTAACAAGTAGTGGGGAGGATGTCTAAACACTAACACAAGTAGAAGTTCTAAACACTAACACAAGTGAGGGAGGGATTGTAAACACTAACACAAGTAGTAGTGTGTTGGGGAGGGATTCTAAACACTAACACAAGTAGAAGGGGAGTGTGTGTGTAGGGATTCTAAACACTAACACAAGTAGAAGGGGAGGGATTCGTAGTAGGGGAGTGATTCTAAACACTAACACTAGCCACAAGTAGTATCCATTCTAAACACTAATTTCTAACCACTACACAAGTAGAATTCTAAACACTAACACAAGTAGTAGGGGACATAATTAGTAGTAGGGAGGGATTATAATTTGCATACACACCATCAGAAGGGGAGGAGGGGGGAGGGATTCTACAGCAGCCCAGTAACACAAGTGAGATGTGTGAGTGATTCTAAACACTAACACAAGTTAGCAGAAGGGATTTCTTCTAAACACTAACACAAGTAGAAGGTGAGGGATTCTAAACACTAACACAAGTAGTAGGGGAGTGTGAAGGGGAGGGATTCTAAACACTAACACAAGTATGTGTGTGTAGAAGGGTGTGTGTAAACACGTAACACAAACACAAGTGTAAGTGGAGGGATGTCTGTGCGTGTGTGTGTGTAGAAGGGGATGGGATTCTAAACAACCACAAAGTGTGGAAGGGGAGGGATTTCCTAAACACTGTGTGTGTAGAAGGGTGGTTTGTAGTGGGTGTGGATGTAAACACTACACAAGTAGAAGGGGAGGGATGTGTGTGTAGAAGGGGAGGGATTCTGTGTGTGTGTGTGTGTGTGTGTGTGTGTGGGATTCTAAACACTAACACAAGTAGTAGGGGAGGGATTCTAAACACTACACAAGTAGATGTCTGTGTTCCTAAACACTAACAAATTAGCAAGGGAGGGATGTTTTCACATCCCCTCACCTGTAAAAGTAGTAGATTCTAAACTAACATGGACGGCTCTACTGTAGGGATTCTAAACACTAACACAAGTAGATTCAAGGAGAAGTTTCTAAACAGTACTTCATCACAGTAGAAGGGGAGGGATTCTTCACTAACTCCTTCAGTCCTAATAGGATCCTAAACACTAACACAAGTAGAAGGGGAGGGATTCTAAACACTAACACAAGTAGAAGGGGAGGGATTCTAAACACTAACACAAGTAGAAGGGGAGGGATTCTAAACACTAACACAAGTAGAAGGGGAGGGATTCTAAACACTAACACAAGTAGAAGGGGAGGGATTCTAAACACTAACACAAGTAGAAGGGGAGGGATTCTAAACACTAACACAAGTAGAAGGGGAGGGATTCTAAACACTAACACAAGTAGTAGAGGGGAGGGATTCTAAACACTAACACAAGTAGAAGGGGAGGGATTCTAAACACTAACACAAGTAGAAGGGGAGGGATTCTAAACACTACAAATGGCTGGTGTTTACACTTTTGCGCCAGACAAATTCAGTCCAGTCAAGAGCAGCTAAAGCATTTGAAATAAATCTAAAGATACAATTTGATCCCAGGTCTGGATTCTAACCATAATGACAGTGCTCCAGAACCAACACTAGATCTGGTTCTTCTCTAGCAGTCTGAGTACTGTCATCAGGAGATCCATGCCATTACCTAATAACTAGTATCTATCAGACAGTGGAACCACAGCCACTGTGATGTGGAGGTTGCATCCTTATCAATGCCACCGTTTCCAGACACTAAAACACATCATCCTGGAGCTGGGTGTCTTCCCTTTGTTAAAACAGGAGGCTGTGGTTGCGTTTCAAATGGCACCCTACTCTCTAAACAGTGCACTACTTTTGACCAGGGCCCCGCGTTGCACTAGGAGTGCACTAGTTAGGGAGTAGGGGTGCCATTTGAGACGCAACGGTGGATCTGGCTGAACGGGTCTATCGTGGCGGTGTGATGAAACGGCGGCTGGCGCACGGAGCCACTCAGTGTGGAGCGAGCATCTGAGCGCACGTGCGCGGGGAGCGAGGAGAGACACGGGGAGAGACAGCGGCAGTCAGGATGGATGCCGTGTGCAATATGTTCAAAAGACACGCCGCAGGCAAGCTGTCAACGAGCGATAGGCTTTCTGTTCTGTTAGCTAGCGTGAGGTGTTTCCAGCATCCTGCCCGCCTGGCGTGTCCAATAAATGAATGCCGCAGCGCCTTATAAGCTGTGTAGCCAACCAGGGAATCAGTCACTAAACTATTGTCCCGGGAAAAGACAGAGACAGGCAAATCATTTGTCCACCACTTTGGGCTTGTCACAATCCCACCCAGACATATTTCCTTTTCACAACATTGGTATTTCCTGGTCACAACATTGCCAAATAATTATTCCTGTGAAGGCCTTGGTGAAGGCATTACGTTGGTAGATAATAGCATCATTACGTTAATGGCTGAGGAGGGGGGGAGGGGCTGGGATAGGGCTAGCATCTCAATAGCATTGCTGGGAGGAATGGTGGATGGCTCTTCGTCTAATAATGGCTGTACTGAGAACGTGGTTGAGAAGCTAGAAGCTGTGAGACTGATGTGATGGGACGTGTCCAACTCTATAACAGATGATGGCTCCTACTGAGAAAACACAGAGGGAGGGTGTGAGACTGAGAGAAGCTGGGAGAGTCTTGACTGAGAAAACACAGTGTCTTAATCCTACTATAACAATGGCCTACTGAGTACTGAAAAAACACAGTGTGTTAGAGTCTCCTACTGAGAAAACACAGAGGGAAGCTGTGATGGCGTGTCTAGAGTCCCTAGACAAGAGGGAAGGTAATAATGAGGGTACTGAGAAAAACACAGTGGTTAGAGTCTCCTAGAGGAGGAAGCTTGGGTGATGACTGAGAAAACACAGACTAGATGAAAACACAGGGGAGGTGTGTTAGACTCTCCTACTGAGGGAACTCTGTGTGGTTAGAGTCTCCTACTGAGAAAACACAGAGGGGAAGGTGAGTTAGAGTCTCCTACTGAGAAAACACAGATGAGGGAAGGTGGGTTAGAGTCTCCTACTGAGAAAACACAGAGGGAAGGTGTGTTAGAGTCTCCTACTGAGAAAACACAGAGGGAAGGTGTGTTAGAGTCTCCTACTGAGAAAACACAGAGGGAAGGTGGGTTAGAGTCTCCTACTGAGAAAACACAGAGAGGAAGGGGAGGGGTAGAGTCTCCTACTGAGAAAACACAGAGGGAAGGTGGGTTAGAGTCTCCTACTGAGAAAACACAGAGGGAAGGTGTGTTAGAGTCTCCTACTGAGAAAAACACAGAGGGAAGGTGGTTAGAGTCTCCTACTGAGAAAACACAGAGGGAAGGTGTGTTAGAGTCTCCTACTGAGAAAACACAGAGGGAAGGTGGGTTAGAGTCTCCTACTGAGAAACACAGAGGGAGGGAAGGTGTGTTAGAGTCTCCTACTGAGAAAACACAGAGGGAAGGTGTGTTAGAGTCTCCTACTGAGAAAACACAGAGGGAAGGTGTGTTAGAGTCTCCTACTGAGAGAAAACACAGAGGGAAGGTGTGTTAGAGTCTCCTACTGAAAAACACACAGAGGGGAAGGTGTGTTAGAGTCTCCTACTGAGAAAACACAGAGGGAAGGTGTGTTAGAGTCTCCTACTGAGAAAACACAGAGTAGAAGGGAAGGTGGGTTAGAGTCTCCTACTGAGAAAACACAGAGGGAAGGTGTGTTAGAGTCTCCTACTGAGAAAACACAGAGGGAAGGTGGGTTAGAGTCTCCTACTGAGAAAACACAGAGGGGAAGGTGGGTTAGAGTCTCCTACTGAGAAAACACAGAGGGAAGGTGGGTTAGAGTCTCCTACTGAGAAAAAAACACAGAGGGAAGGTGGGTTAGAGTCTCCTACTGAGAAAACACAGAGAGGGGTTAGGTGGGTTAGAGTCTCCTACTGAGAAAACACAGAGGGAAGAGGGTTAGAGTCTCCTACTGAGAAAACACAGAGGAAGGTGGTTAGAGTCTCCTACTGAGAAAACACAGAGGGAAGGTGGTTAGAGTCTCCTACTGAGAAAACACAGAGGGAAGGGGGGTTAGAGTCTCCTACTACTGAGAAAACACAGAGGGAAGACTGGGTTAGAGTCTCCTACTGAGAAAACACAGAGGAAGGTGGGTTAGAGTCTCCTACTGAGAAAACACAGAGGGAAGGTGGGTTAGAGTCTCCTACTGAGAAAAACACAGAGGGAAGGTGGGTTAGAGTCTCCTACTGAGAAAACAAGTGTGTTAGAGGGAAGGGGAAGGATGGGTTAGAGTCTCCTACTGAGAAAACACAGAGGGAAGGTGGGTTAGAGTCTCCTACTGAGAAAACACAGAGTCTCCTACTGAGAAGAAAGGGTTAGAGTCTCCTACTGAGAAAAACACAGAGGGAAGGTGGATCTCCTAGAGTCTCCTACTGAGAAAAACACAGAGGGAAGGTGTGTTAGAGTCTCCTACTGAGAAAACACACAAGAGGGAAGGTGGGTTAGAGTCTCCTACTGAGAAAACACAGATGGAAGGTGTGGGTTAGAGTCTCCTACTGAGAAAACACAGAGGGAAGGTGGGTTAGAGTCTCCTACTGAGAAAACACAGAGGGAAGGTGGGTTAGAGTCTCCTACTGAGAAAACACAGAGGGAGGTGTGTTAGAGTCTCCTACTGAGAAAACACAGAGGGAAGGTGAGTTAGAGTCTCCTACTGAGAAAACACAGAGGGAAGGTGTGTTAGAGTCCTCTAGAGGGAAGAGAAAGAAAACACAGAGGGAAGGTGTGTTAGAGTCTCCTACTGAGAAAACACAGAGGGAAGGTGGGTTAGAGTCTCCTACTGAGAAAACACAGAGGGAAGGGAGGGAAGGTAGAGTAGAGTCTCCTACTGAGAAAACACAGAGGGAAGGTGTGTGTTAGACTCTCCTACTGAGAAAACACAGAGGAAGGAAGAGTGTCCTTAGAGTCAGAGGGAAGGTGGGTTAGAGTCTCTACTGAGAAAACACAGAGAGGAAGGTACTGTTAGAGAGGGAAGGTGTGTTAGAGAAAACACAGAGGAAGAAGGTTAGAGTTACTGCGAAAACACAGAGGGAAGGTGGGTTTAGAGTCTCCTACTGAGAAAACACAGAGGAAGGTGTGTTAGAGTCTCCTACTGAGAAAACACAGAGGAAGGTGTGTTACACAGAGGGAAGCTGTGTTTTAGTGGGTTAGAGTCTCCTACTGAGAAAACACGGAGGAAGGTGTTGTTAGAGTCTCCTACTGAGAAAACACAGAGGGAAGGTGTTAGTTCTCCTACTGAGTAAACACAGAGGACTGTGTCCAGAGTCAGAAAACAGAGGGAAGGTGGGTTAGAGTCTCCTACTGAGTCTTAGAGTCTCCTACTGAGAAAACACAGAGGTGAAGTGTGTTTAGAGTCTCCTACTGAGAAAGAAACACAGAGGGAAGGTGTGTTGTAGAGTACTCCTACTGAGAAAACACAGAGGAAGAGAGTGTGTTTAGAGTCTCCTACTGAGAAAACACAGAGGGAAGGTGTGTTAGACTCTCCTACTGAGAAAACACAGAGGGAACAGTGAAGGTAGAGTCTCCTACTGAGAAAACACAGAGGGAAGGTGTTAGAGTCTCCTACTGAGTAAACTACAGAGGGAAAACAGAAAGAGGGAAGGTGTGTTAGAGTCTCCTACTGAGATGAGAAAACAGAGAGGAAGGTGGGTTAGAGTCTCCTACTGAGAAAACACAGAGGGAAGGTGTGGAGTCTAGAGTAAACACTACTGGTCTCCTAGAAAACACAGAGGGAAGGTGTGTTAGAGTCTCTCCTACTGGAAGGTGTGTTAGAGTCTCCTACTGAGAAAACACAGAGGGAAGGTGGGTTAGAGTGTGTGTAGAGTCTCCTAGAAAACACAGAGGGAAGGAGAAACACTGAGAAAGGGAAGGTGGTTTAGAGTCTAGAGAAAACTCCTACTGAGAACTGAGACACAGAGGGAAGGGTGTGTTAGAGTCTCCTACTGAGAAAACACAGAGGGAAGGTGTGTTAGAGTCTCCTACTGAGAAACACAGAGGGAAGGTGTGTTTAGAGTCTCCTACTGAGAAAACACAGAGGGAAGGTGTGTTAGAGTCTCCTACTGAAAACACAGAGGGAAGGTGTGTTAGAGTCTCTCCTACACAGAGGGAAAGGTGTGTTAACACAGAGGGAAGGTGTGTTAGAGTCTCCTACTGAGAAAACACAGAGGGAAGGTGGGTTAGAGTCTCCTACTGAGAAAACACACAGGGGAAGGTGTGTTAGAGTCTCCTACTGAGAAAACACAGAGGGAAGGTGGGTTAGACTCTCCTACTGAGAAAACACAGAGGTTTGTTAAGGTGTGTTTAGAGTCTCCTACTGAGAAAAACACAGAGGGAAGGTGTGTTAGAGTCTCCTACTGAGAAAACACAGAGGGAATGAAGGTGTGTTAGAGTCTCCTACTGAGAAAAACACAGAGAGGGAAGGTGTGTTAGAGTGGGTTAGAGTCTCCTACTGAGAAAACACAGAGGGAAGGTGGGTAGAGTCTCCTAGAGTCTCCTACTGAGAAAACACAGAGGGAAGGTGGGTTAGAGTCTCCTACTGAGAAAACACAGAGAAAAGGTGTTTAGAGTCTCCTACTGAGAAACACACAGAGGGAAGGTGGGTTAGAGTCTCCTACTGAGAAAACACAGAGGGAAGGTGTGGTTAGAGTCTCCTACTGAGAAAACACAGAGGGAAGGTGTGTTAGAGTCTCCTACTGAGAAACACACAGAGGGAAGGTGTGTTTAGAGTCTCCTACTGAGAAAACACAGAGGGAACAGGGAGAGTCTCCTACTGAGTTAGAGTGTTAGATATCTCCTACTGAGAAAACACAGAGGGAAGGTGTGTTAGAGTCTGCCTACTGAGAAAAACACAGAGGGAAGGTGTGTTAGAGTCTCCTACTGAGAAAACACAGAGGGAAGGTGTGTTAGAGTCTCCTAGAGAAAAACACAGAGGGAAGGTGTGTTTAGAGTCTCCTACTGAGAAAACACAGAGGGAAGGTGGGTTAGAGTCTCCTACTGAGAAAACACAGAGGGAAGGTGGGTTAGAGTCTCCTACTGAGAAAACACAGAGGGAAGGTGTGTTAGAGTCTCCTACTGAGAAAACACAGAGGGAAAGAAGGTGTGTTAGAGTCTCCTACTGAGAAAACACAGAGGGAAGGTGGGTTAGAGTCTCCTACTGAGAAAACACAGAGGGAAGGTGGGTTAGAGTCTCCTACTGAGAAAACACAGAGGGAAGGTGGGTTAGAGTCTCCTACTGAGAAAACACAGAGGGAAGGTGTGTTAGAGTCTCCTACTGAGAAAACACAGAGGGAAGGTGTGTTAGAGTCTCCTACTGAGAAAACACAGAGGGAAGGTGGGTTAGAGTCTCCTACTGAGAAAACACAGAGGGAAGGTGTGTTAGAGTCTCCTACTGAGAAAAACACAGAGGGAAGGTGTGTTAGAGGTCTCCTACTGAGAAAACACAGAGGGAAGGTGTGTTAGAGTCTCCTACTGAGAAAACACAGAGGGAAGGTGGGTAGAGTCTCCTACTGAGAAAACACAGAGGGAAGGTGGGTTAGAGTCTCCTACTGAGAAAACACAGAGGGAAGGTGTGTTAGAGTCTCCTACTGAGAAAACACAGAGGGAAGGTGTGTTAGAGTCTCCTACTGAGAAAACACAGAGGGAAGGTGTGTTAGAGTCTCCTACTGAGAAAACACAGAGGGAAGGTGTGTTAGAGTCTCCTACTGAGAAAACACAGAGGGAAGGTGGGTTAGAGTCTCCTACTGAGAAAACACAGAGGGAAGGTGGGTTAGAGTCTCCTACTGAGAAAACACAGAGGGAAGGTGGGTTAGAGTCTCCTACTGAGAAAACACAGAGGGAAGGTGTGTTAGAGTCTCCTACTGAGAAAACACAGAAAGGTGGGAAGATGTGTTAGAGTCTCCTACTGAGAAAACACAGATGAGGGAGTCTCCTACTGAAAAACATGAGGGAAGGTGTGTTAAGCCCTACCAGATGAGGAAGCCAGAACAGAAACCAAACAGAATCCTGTGACGAGGCAGCCATTAAACTCACCTGGCCAGATTGAAGACATCATCGATGAGCCCCGCCCTGTTGCCAACAGAGATAATCTACAGACAGAAAAGAGGAAAGGTGGAACGTTTTTATACATTTTTCTGCATTTACATTTTTATTCAAACCTTCAATGGTCCAGATGAGGAAGTGAAATATGAGGAAGATGAAGATGAGGAAGAGGAAGAGCGTCCTACCTCAGGGTTGGTCATCAGCTGTCCGATGAGGAGCCTCCAGTTGTGGAGGTCGTAGTTCACCCGGAAGTACCCAGTCTGGTTGATGTTGCCTAGCAACCATATGTCCTCGTCTATCCGGCCCACTTTGTGTGTCTCTGTAAACAAATAAACATGGCGGACATGTTTAAAGGTTGACTCTATATATTAACAGACATGTTTAAAGGTTGACTCTATATATTAACAGACATGTTTAAAGGTTGACTCTATATATTAACAGACATCTCTATATATTAACAGAAAGGTGTTTTAAAGGTTGACTCTATATATTAACAGACATGTTTAAAGGTTGACTCTATATATTAACAGACATGTTTAAAGGTTGACTCTATATATTAACAGACATGTTTAAAGGTTGACTCTATATATTAACAGACATGTTTAAAGGTTGACTCTATATATTAACAGATATGGAAAGTTAAGACGTTCCCTATACAGAGAGCTCTGATCAAAAGTAGTGCACTATATAGAGAATAAGGTGTTTTTGATGGTTATGTGTGATGAAGTGGAAACAACTCTATCTAGTTGTGAACCATCCTGAAGCCCTCTTGTAAATAAACAGAGACCCATGGGCCTGGCTGTAGTCTTGCTGTAGAGTGGACGGGCATGCAGCATGTTAATAGTCAATTTATCCCTAGTGTGGATACACACACACACACACACACACACACACACACACACACACACACACACACACACACACACACACACACACACACACACACACACACACACACATCGTTTCTCTAAACCTTCTCACTAAACACAGTCTGTCCCTCTGGTCCCATGTGTGCAGACGTGCCAGAGCTGCAAACGCTCGGTGCAGCGAGGCTCAATAACAAACTGAGATAAGTAATGGACCTACTGAGGGATTCAGACTACTGGGGTAGTGTGTGTGTGTGTGTGTGTGTGTGTGTGTGTGTGTGTGTGTGTGTGTGTGTGTGTGTGTGTGAGAGAGAGAGCTGATAAGCCTGGCTTCAGATTGCTGACTGCTGGGTGAGAGTGGAGGCTAATTTCCAGTCATCGCTGACGTGCCGTGAAACAAGACATCGAGTAGCAAACCAGCAAACCGCTATCGTCAACCCTACAGTTCAGGCTACATTAATGCCAAGCCAATACTGGTCTCACATAGCCTTCGTGGCTACTTTGTCGTATTTTGTTCCAGAATCAGTCTTGGAGTAGCCTGGTGAGATGAGCACAGCATTGTGCAGAGCAACAGGAACCATTCTGAGAGGGGTCAGGGGAGAATGGGGAAGTTAAATGGTGTCGCGCAAGGGGGGGGAGACCTTCGTCAACAAACCTCACTGCAAGTTCCACTCCCCTAAATGTAATCCCTGGAGGGCTGGGTGAACAGCGGTGGGAAATGCTGCTCCTCTCTCTGTCCGCATCCCAAATGGAACCCTATAGGGCTATGGTCAAAAGTAGTCACAATATAGGGAATAGGGTGCGATTTGGGACGCAAGTCAAAGATAGGAGCAGCCAGCCACCGAGATAGGCACACCTGTGATACGGAGCTTAGCCAGAGTGGTTTGTAATTATAGGGAATGACAGGGGACTTGTGGCTCTCGGTGACACAGTAATTCATTGGCACCTAATTCAACCAGTAGCCTCTCATCTGCAGGCTGAACATGTCGTCACGCGCTCCTCTGTTTAATCATGGGGCCTGGGTTCACGATGCATGCACACACACACACACACACACACACACACACACACACACGCACACGGCCCTACGGACAGAGATGCAAACACTCACGCACACATTAGGACAAAATGGGAGAGGAGAAATGGTCACTGACTGATTTTAGGGCTATGGTCAAAAGTAGTTTGCAACGGAACAATTATAGGGCACCAGCAGGAACACTGTGTAAAATAGCTAGCTGTAAAAAATAGCTGGTGTATGTTGGATATGCAGCAGGGAACACTACTGTAAAATAGCTGGTGTATGTTGGATATGCAGCAGGGACACTACTGTAAAATAGCTGGTGTATGTTGGATATGCAGCAGGAACACTACTGTAAAATAGCTGATGTATGTTGGATATGCAGCAGTATGATGGAGACACACAGTATTACTGTGAAATAGCTGATAACTATTCCCCTTTAAGGACGTTGGACAGTGAAAGGAGACTACTTCCAGTGGTTACACTACTGTTGTGGTGTGATAATTCCAGTGGTTACTATGGTATGTTGGATGCAGATACCACTCCAGTAAAATAGCTGGTGTATGTTACTATGGAAGATATGGACCTGATCCTCTTTCCGGACGTTGACAGTGAAAGGAGATACTTCCAGTGGTTACTATGGTTGTGGTGATACTTCCAGTGGTTACTATGGTTGTGCTGATACCTCCAGTGGTTACTATGGTTATGGTGATACCTCCGGTGGTTACTATGGTTACCTGATACCTCCGGGTTACTATGGTTATGGTGATACCTCCGGTGGTTACTATGGTTGTGCTGATACCTCCGGTGATTACTATGGTGGTGATACTATGGTTACTATGGTTATGGTGATACCTCCGGTGGTTACTATGGTTGTGCTGATACCTCCGGTGGTTACTATGGTTATGGTGATACCTCCAGTGGTTACTATGGTTATGGTGATACCTCCGGTGGTTACTATGGTTGTGCTGATACCTCCAGTGGTTACTATGGTTGTGGTGATACCTCCAGTGGTTACTATGGTTGTGCTGATACCTCCGGTGGTTACTCTGGTTGTGGTGATACCTCCGGTGGTTACTGGTGTTATGGTACCTCCGGTGGTTACTATGGTTATGGTGATACCTCCGGTGGTTACTATGGTTGTGGTGATACCTCCGGTGGTTACTATGGTTATGCTGATACCTCCGGTGGTTACTATGGTTGTGGTGATACCTCCGGTGGTTACTATGGTTATGGTGATACCTCCGGTGGTTACTATGGTTGTGCTGATACCTCCGGTGGTTACTATGGTTGTGGTGATACCTCCGGTGGTTACTATGGTTGTGCTGATACCTCCGGTGGTTACTATGGTTGTGGTGATACCTCCGGTGGTTACTATGGTTATGGTGATACCTCCGGTGGTGACTATGGTTGTGCTGATACCTCCGGTGGTTACTATGGTTATGGTGATACCTCCGGTGGTTACTATGGTTGTGCTGATACCTCCGGTGGTTACTATGGTTATGGTGTGGATGAGAGTAGATATGGATGTAAGGCAGTTAGAAGGTACCTGTTTTATTGGAGATCCAGAGGATGACTTCTGATGATTTGTAAGTTGAATTCCCCACTGCTAAAGTTAGAGGAATCTGCCACTGTAGACTAGAGGGGAGAGGGGGGAGAGAGAGAGAGAGAGCGAGAGAGAGAGAGAGAGAGAGAGAGAGAGAGAGAGAGAGAGAGAGAGAGAGAGAGAGAGAGAGAGAGAGGGACAGAGAGAGGGAGAGAGAGAGGGGAGAGATGTTTTAAACCAGTTTAAAAGAAGACAATTTGCTAAATTTCAGCTCGCTCTATTAAAGTGGTAGATCAGATAAAGTGATACGTTGCCAAGCAGAATAATAATGAAACCACCCTGACTCCTCTCTCTCTCTCTCTCTCTCTCTCTCTCTCTCTCTCTCTCTCTCTCTCTCTCTCTCTCTCTCTCTCTCTCTCTCTCTCTCTCTCTCTCTCTCTCTCTCTCTCTCTCTCTCTCTCTCTCTCTCTCTCTCTCTCTCTCTCTCTCTCTCTCCCCCTCTCTCTCCCTCCGCTCAATTTGCTCAATCTAAAGGGGCTGTGACACCTCGTTCAATTTGGAACAATCTGTTCATTCTCTGCTCTATCTCGGATGCTGGGGTAACTAAGGTAGATTAGACATATAAAATGACTGTTAACTAAGGACTGGCTGGCCTCCAAAATAGCACCCTATTCCCTATTAGGATTTCAGACCCATGGTAGGTTACATTAGGGTTTCAGTCCCATGGTAGGTTACATTAGGGTTTCAGACCCATGGTAGGTTACATTAGGGTTTCAGACCCATGGTAGGTTACATTAGGGTTTCAGACCCATGACTGGTTACATTAGGGTTTCAGACCCATGGTAGGTTACATTAGGGTTTCAGACCCATGGTAGGTTACATTAGGGTTTCAGACCCAAGACAGGTTACATTAGGTTTCAGACCCATGGTAGGTTACATTAGGGTTTCAGACCCATGGTAGGTTACATTAGGGTTTCAGACCCATGACTGGTTACATTAGGGTTTCAGACCCATGGTAGGTTACATTAGGGTTTCAGACCCATGGTAGGTTACATTAGGGTTTCAGACCCATGACAGGTTACATTAGGGTTTCAGACCCATGGTAGGTTACATTAGGGTTTCAGACCCATGGTAGGTTACATTAGGGTTTCAGACCCATGGTAGGTTACATTAGGGTTTCAGACCCATGGTAGGTTACATTAGGGTTTCAGACCAATGGTAGGTTACATTAGGGTTTCAGACCCATGGTAGGTTACATTAGGGTTTCAGACCCATGGTAGGTTACATTAGGGTTTCAGACCCATGACAGGTTACATTAGGGTTTCAGACCCATGGTAGGTTACATTAGGGTTTCAGACCCATGACTGGTTACATTAGGGTTTCAGACCCATGGTAGGTTACATTAGGGTTTCAGACCCATGGTAGGTTACATTAGGGTTTCAGACCCATGGTAGGTTACATTAGATCCATGGTAGGTTACATTAGGGTTTCAGACCCATGACTGGTTACATTAGGGTTTCGGATCCATGACTGGTTATATTATGTTTCAGACCCATGACAGGTTACATTAGGGTTTCAGACCCATGGTAGGTTACATTAGGGTTTCAGACCAATGGTAGGTTACATTAGGGTTTCAGACCCATGGTAGGTTACATTAGGGTTTCAGACCCATGACTGGTTACATTAGGGTTTCAGACCCATGGTAGGTTACATTAGGGTTTCAGTCCCATGGTAGGTTACATTAGGGTTTCAGACCCATGGTAGGTTACATTAGGGTTTCAGACCCATGGTAGGTTACATTAGGGTTTCAGACCCATGACTGGTTACATTAGGGTTTCAGACCCATGGTAGGTTACATTAGGGTTTCAGACCCATGGTAGGTTACATTAGGGTTTCAGACCCATGACAGGTTACATTAGGTTTCAGACCCATGGTAGGTTACATTAGGGTTTCAGACCCATGACAGGTTACATTAGGGTTTCAGACCCATGGTAGGTTACATTAGGGTTTCAGACCCATGGTAGGTTACATTAGGGTTTCAGACCCATGGTAGGTTACATTAGGGTTTCAGACCCATGGTAGGTTACATTAGGGTTTCAGACCCATGGTAGGTTACATTAGGGTGTCAGACCCATGACAGGTTACATTAGGGTTTCAGACCCATGGTAGGTTACATTAGGGTTTCAGACCCATGACTGGTTACATTAGGGTTTCAGACCCATGGTAGGTTACATTAGGGTTTCAGACCCATGGTAGGTTACATTAGGGTTTCAGACCCATGGTCCATGGTAGGTTACATTAGGGTTTCAGACCCATGACTGGTTACATTAGGGTTTCGGATCCATGACTGGTTATATAATGTTTCAGACCCATGACAGGTTACATTAGGGTTTCAGACCCATGGTAGGTTACATTAGGGTTTCAGACCAATGGTAGGTTACATTAGGGTTTCAGACCCATGGTAGGTTACATTAGGGTTTCAGACCCATGACTGGTTACATTAGAGTTTCAGACCCATGGTAGGTTACATTAGGGTTTCAGACCCATGGTAGGTTACATTAGGGTTTCAGACCCATGGTAGGTTACATTAGGGTTTCAGACCCATGGTAGGTTACATTAGGGTTTCAGACCCATGACTGGTTACATTAGGGTTTCAGACCCATGGTAGGTTACATTAGGGTTTCAGACCCATGGTAGGTTACATTAGGGTTTCAGACCCATGACAGGTTACATTAGGGTTTCAGACCCATGGTAGGTTACATTAGGGTTTCAGACCCATGACAGGTTACATTAGGGTTTCAGACCCATGGTAGGTTACATTAGGGTTTCAGACCCATGGTAGGTTACATTAGGGTTTCAGACCAATGGTAGGTTACATTAGGGTTTCAGACCCATGGTAGGTTACATTAGGATTTCAGACCCATGGTAGGTTACATTAGGGTGTCAGACCAATGACAGGTTACATTAGGGTTTCAGACCCATGGTAGGTTACATTAGGGTTTCAGACCCATGACTGGTTACATTAGGGTTTCAGACCCATGGTAGGTTACATTAGGGTTTCAGACCCATGGTAGGTTACATTAGGGTTTCAGGGTTTCATTAGACCCATGGTAGGTTACATTAGGGTTTCAGACCCATGGTAGGTTACATTAGGGTTTCAGACCCATGACTGGTTATATTATGTTTCAGACCCATGACAGGTTACATTAGGGTTTCAGACCCATGGTAGGTTACATTAGGGTTTCAGACCCATGGTAGGTTACATTAGGGTTTCAGACCCATGGTAGGTTACATTAGGGTTTCAGACCCATGACTGGTTACATTAGGGTTTCAGACCCATGGTAGGTTACATTAGGGTTTCAGACCCATGGTAGGTTACATTAGGGTTTCAGACCCATGGTAGGTTACATTAGGGTTTCAGACCCATGGTAGGTTTCATTAGGGTTTCAGACCCATGACAGGTTACATTAGGGTTTCAGACCCATGGTAGGTTACATTAGGGTTTCAGACCCATGGTGTTACATTAGGGTTTCAGACCCATGGCAGGTTACATTAAGGTTTCAGACCCATGGTAGGTTACATTAGGGTTTCAGACCCATGACTGGTTACATTAGGGTTTCAGACCCATGACAGGTTACATTAGGGTTTCAGACCCATGGTAGGTTACATTAGGGTTTCAGACCCATGGTAGGTTACATTAGGGTTTCAGACCCATGGTAGGTTACATTAGGGTTTCAGACCCATGGCAGGTTACATTAGGGTTTCAGACCCATGACAGGTTACATTAGGTTTCAGACCCATGACAGGTTACATTAGGGTTTCAGACCCATGGTAGGTTACATTAGGGTTTCAGACCCATGGTAGGTTACATTAGGGTTTCAGACCCAAAGTAGGTTACATAAGGGTTTCAGACCCATGGCAGGTTACATTATGTTTCAGACCCATGACAGGTTACATTAGGTTTCAGACCCATGGTAAGTTACATTAGGGTTTCAGACCCATGGTAGGTTACATTAGGGTTTCAGACCAATGACAGCTTACATTAGATTTCAGACACATGGTAGGTTACATTAGGGTTTCAGACCCATGGTAAGTTAAATTAAGGTTTCAGACCATGGTAGGTTACATTAGGGTTTCAGACCCATGGTAGGTTACATTAGGGTTTCAGACCCATGGTAGGTTACATTAGGGTTTCAGACCCATGGCAGGTTACATTAGGGTTTCAGACCCATGGTAGGTTACATTAGGGTTTCAGACCCATGACTGGTTATATTATGTTTCAGACCCATGACAGGTTACATTAGGGTTTCAGACCCATGGTAGGTTACATTAGGGTTTCAGACCCATGGTAGGTTACATTAGGGTTTCAGACCCATGGTAGGTTACATTAGGGTTTCAGACCCATGACTGGTTACATCAGGGTTTCAGACCCCATGGTAGGTTACATTAGGGTTTCAGACCCATGGTAGGTTACATTAGGGTTTCAGACCCCATGGTAGGTTACATTAGGGTTTCAGACCCATGGTAGGTTTCATTAGGGTTTCAGACCCATGACAGGTTACATTAGGGTTTCAGACCCATGGTAGGTTACATTAGGGTTTCAGACCCATGGTAGGTTACATTAGGGTTTCAGACCCATGGCAGGTTACATTAGGGTTTCAGACCCATGGTAGGTTACATTAGGGTTTCAGACCCATGACTGGTTACATTAGGGTTTCAGACCCATGGCAGGTTACATTAGGGTTTCAGACCCATGGTAGGTTACATTAGGGTTTCAGACCCATGGTAGGTTACATTAGGGTTTCAGACCCATGGTAGGTTACATTAGGGTTTCAGATCCACGGTAGGTTACATTATGGTTTCAGATCCATGACAGGTTACATTAGGGTTTCAGACCCATGGCAGGTTACATTAGGGTTTCAGACCCATGGCAGGTTACATTAGGGTTTCTGACCCATGGTAGGTTACATTAGGGTTTTAGACCCATGGTAGGTTACATTAGGGTTTCAGACCCATGGTAGGTTACATTAGGGTTTCAGACCCATGGTAGGTTACATTAGGGTTTCAGACCCATGGTAGGTTACATTAGGGTTTCAGACCCATGGTAGGTTACATTAGGGTTTCAGACCCATGGTAGGTTACATTAGGGTTTCAGACCCATGACAGGTTACATTAGGGTTTCAGACCCATGGTAGGTTACATTAGGGTTTCAGACCCATGGTAGGTTACATTAGGGTTTCAGACCCATGGCAGGTTACATTAGGGTTTCAGACCCATGGTAGGTTACATTAGGGTTTCAGACCCATGATAGGTTACATTAGGAGGGTTTTAGACCCATGGTAGGTACATTAGGTTTCAGACCCATTTACATTAGGGTTTCAGACCCATGGCAGGTTACATTAGGGTTTCAGACCCATGGTAGGTTACATTAGGGTTTCAGACCCATGGTAGGTTACATTAGGGTTTCAGACCCATGGTAGGTTACATTATGGTTTCAGACCCATGACAGGTTACATTAGGGTTTCAGACCCATGACAGGTTACATTAGGGTTTCAGACCCATGACAGGTTACATTAGGGTTTCAGACCCCCCCCCCCCCCCCACACACACACACACACACACACCACACACACACACACACACACACACACACACACACACACACACACACACACACACACACACACACACACACACACACACACACACACACACACACACACACACACACACACACACACACACACACACACACACACACACACACACACACACACAGCTGTCACACCGTCCCGCTCCTCCATGATGCCTGCTGGTCAAAATCAAAATGGCCGCTATACATCTCTGTGTGCTGACTGGCTCGTCTGTTAGCTGCCATCTCTGATTACCTCCCACAACAAAACATCCATGTCAGGGTGGAGGGGACGTGATTCGGAGGACCAGAGCGGTGGGACCAACCACTGAGCAATTAACTCCTAAATCGCTCTCACACACACAAAGACAGACAGAGCGGGGGGACTGAGCAATTAACTATATTTTTTATCTAACAGAAGGAGGGAGGGGAACCTGTTGTGCCCCTGTCTGAAGTCTCCATTGTTCAGCTCCTAACAACCTTAATTAAGTTGATTTGATTACTTAATTGTGTCGATTATTCGGTTTGATGAAGCCAGATGCCCGTGGGGTCAGTGAATTCTGAATATCACAGTGTTCCTGATCAAGAGACTGGAACTGATCTGTGAATGCAGCCTGGTCTCATGGACTAGATGTAACATAGTAACTGTAAATCCAGGACACTCAGATTAGTATGATATATTACGTTTGGTATGGTTACATAAGACAGAACGTTACCTAAGGCTAAAGGTGGGTGGGCGTATAACGCCAGCGTCTAGCAACCAAAGGTTACGTGTTCGAATCTCATCATGGACAACTTTAGCATTTTAGCTAATTAACAACTTTTGAACTACTTACTACTTTTTAGCTACTTTGCAACTATTTAGCATGTTAGCTAACCATTCCCCTAACCTTAACCCATTTAGCTAACCCTTCCCCTAACCTTAACCCTTTAATCTAACTCCTAACCTTAACCCTAACCTCAACCCTAATCCTAACCCCTAGTCTAGCTAATGTTAGCCAGCTAGCTAACATTAGCGTTAGCCACCTAGCTAATGTTAGCCACAACAAATTGACATTCGTAACATATCATACATTTGCAAATTCGTAACATATTGTACGAATTGTAATTCATAACATATCATACCAATCCACAAATTAATACATACCATACGAAACGTAACATATCAGTGTCGGATTTACAGAATAATACGAAATGATCTTAGACCAGGTTGGTGAATGAGACTGAGTCTGTCACGCCACAGAATGAGTACTGTAGACCTAATACCAACATGTAGTTAACCTAATATCAAACCTAACCCCAAACCTAGACCTAATACCAACATGTAGTTAACCTAATATCAAACCTAACCCCAAACCTAGACCTAACACCAACATGTAGTATCAAACCTAACCCCAATAGACCTAATACCAACATGTAGTTAACCTAATATCAAACCTAACCCCAAACCTAGACCTAACACCAACATGTAGTTAACCTAATATCAAACCTAACCCCAAACCTAGACCTAATACCAACATTTAGAGAAGCAACAATCCTGCATTTCATACCCAGTGAGGATTAAATCATTAGAATTAATATGTAGGGTTCCATATTCCATAACCAGACACAGAGTTGGTGATGATGTCATAGAAATATTGTATAAAAACATTTAAAATGTGGGTGAATAATTGGTGGGGAAACTGTGAATAAAATGACATAACAGTGTTTATGGCGAGGATAGAGAGAAAGTGTTTTACAAGGCAAACACACATTTATCTGGGGCAAAGGCTCCTTTTCTCTTGAAGCAACATATTTCCAATACAAAGCAACGTTAGAGGAAGGACTAAGTACTGTGCTCCAGGCCTGTTCATTCCCTCTGATTACCGTATGGTTAACCAGGAGGACCAATCCTCTGATTACTGTATGGTTAACCAGGAGGAACTATCCTCTGATTACTGTATGGTTAACCAGGAGGAACTATCCTCTGATTACTGTATGGTTAACCAGGAGGAACAATCCTCTGATTACTGTATGGTTAACCAGGAGGAACTATCCTCTGATTACCTTATGGTTAACCAGGAGGAACTATCCTCTGATTACTGTATGGTTAACCAGGAGGAACAATCCTCTGATTACTGTATGGTTAACCAGGAGGACCAATCCTCTGATTACTATGGTTAACCAGGAGGTTAATCCTCAGGAGGAACCAGGAGGGACAATCCTCTGATTACTGTATGGTTAACCAGGAGGAACATCCTCTGATTACTGTATGGTTAACCAGGAGGAACAATCCTCTGATTACTGGATGGGAGGGACAATCCTCTGATTACTGTATGGTTAACCAGGAGGGACAATCCTCTGATTACTGTATGGTTAACCAGGAGGGACTATCCTCTGATTACCAGGAGGAACTATGGTTAACCTATGGTTAACCAGGAGGACCTAGGAACCAGGACAACCAATCCTCTGATTACTGTATGGTTAACCAGGAGGACCAATCCTCTGATTACTATCCTCTGATTACCTTATGGTTAACCAGGAGGAACTATCCTCTGATTACCTTATGGTTAACCAGGAGGAACTATCCTCTGATTACCTTATGGTTAACCAGGAGGAACTATCCTCTGATTACTGTATGATTAACCAGGAGGACCAATCCTCTGATTACTGTATGGTTAACCAGGAGGAACTATCCTCTGATTACTGTATGGTTAACCAGGAGGACCTATCCTCTGATTACTGTATGGTTAACCAGGAGGAACTATCCTCTGATTACTGTATGGTTAACCAGGAGGACCAATCCTCTGATTACTGTATGGTTAACCAGGAGGAACTATCCTCTGATTACTGTATGGTTAACCAGGAGGACCTATCCTCTGATTACTGTATGGTTAACCAGGAGGAACTATCCTCTGATTACTGTATGGTTAACCAGGAGGACCAATCCTCTGATTACCTTATGGTTAACCAGGAGGAACTATCCTCTGATTACTGTATGGTTAACCAGGAGGACCAATCCTCTGATTACCTTATGGTTAACCAGGAGGACCAATCCTCTGATTACTGTATGGTTAACCAGGAGGAACTATCCTCTGATTACTGTATGGTTAACCAGGAGGACCAATCCTCTGATTACCTGTATGGTTAACCAGGAGGAACTATCCTCTGATTACTGTATGGTTAACCAGGAGGAACTAATCCTCTGATTACTGTATGATTAACCAGGAGGACCTATCCTCTGATTACTGTATGGTTAACCAGGAGGAACTATCCTCTGATTACCTGTATGGTTAACCAGGAGGACTATCCTCTGATTACTGTATGATTAACCAGGAGGACCTATCCTCTGATTACCTTATGGTTAACCAGGAGGAACCATCCTCTGATTACCTGTATGGTTAACCAGGAGGACCTATCCTCTGATTACTGTATGGTTAACCAGGAGGGACTATCCTCTGATTACTGTATGGTTAACCAGGAGACCTATCCTCTGATTACTGTATGATTAACCAGGAGGAACTATCCTCTGATTACCTTATGGTTTAACCAGGAGGAACTATCCTCTGATTACTGTATGGTTAACCAGGAGGACCTATCCTCTGATTACTGTATGGTTTAACCAGGAGGAACTATCCTCTGATTACTGTATGGTTAACCAGGAGGACCAATCCTCTGATTACCTTATGGTTAACCAGGAGGACCCAATCCTCTGATTACTGTATGGTTAACCAGGAGGACCTATCCTCTGATTACCAATGGTTAACCAGGAGGACCTATCCTCTGATTACTGTATGGTTAACCAGGAGGACCAATCCTCTGATTACCTGTATGGTTAACCAGGAGGAACTATCCTCTGATTACTGTATGGTTAACCAGGAGGACCAATCCTCTGATTACTGTATGGTTAACCAGGAGGACCAATCCTCTGATTACTGTATGGTTAACCAGGAGGACCAATCCTCTGATTACTGTATGGTTAACCAGGAGGACCAATCCTCTGATTACTGTATGGTTAACCAGGAGGGACCAATCCTCTGATTACCTTATGGTTAACCAGGAGGACCTATCCTCTGATTACTGTATGGTTAACCAGGAGGACCTATCCTCTGATTACTGTATGGTTAACCAGGAGGAACTATCCTCTGATTACCTTATGGTTAACCAGGAGGACCTATCCTCTGATTACTGTATGGTTAACCAGGAGGACCTATCCTCTGATTACCTTATGGTTAACCAGGAGGACCAATCCTCAAGCAGCTAGCTGAATTCCATAACAGAAAAACATGCGTTCCCAGTGGAGCTAAGCTGAGAGTTATTAGTGCTGAACAGGAACAGCAGTGTGTCAGAGAGAGAGGAGTCAAGCTTTAGTTAACTGTTTAAGCTGTGACCAAATGACTGGTAATTGTGGCTCTTTGACAAGATCCAGTTGGAGACTCAGCCTGTACTAAACTACCTCCTTTGACCAAACTGCTGTGTAGTTAACTGGGATCCTGTTTGTCTGGTCTGGACTGGACTGGTCTGGTCTGGTCTGGTCTGGTCTGGTATTGTCTGGTCTGGTCTGGTCTGGTCTGGTCTGTCCTTCTGGTCTGGTCTGGTCTGGTCTGGTCTGGTCTGGTCTGGTCTGTCCCTCTGGTCTGGTCTGGTCTGGTCTGGTCTGGTCTGGTCTGTCTCTCTGGTCTGGTCTGGTCTGGTCTGGTCTGGTCTGGTCTGGTCTGTCCCTCTGGTCTGGTCTGGTCTGGACTGTCCCCTCTGTCTGGTCTTATCTGGTCTGTCCCTCTGTCTGGTCTGGTCTGGACTGTCCCTGTCTGGTCTGGTCTTTATCTGGTCTGTCCCTCTGGTCTGGTCTTATCTGGTCTCCCTCTGGTCTGGTCTTATCTGGTCTGTCCTCTCTGGTCTGGTATATCTGGTCTGTCCCTCTGGTCTGGTCTGGTCTGGTCTGGTCTGTCCTTCTGGTCTATCCCTGCTGCTTCATGAAATAAATTCAGACTGGCCTTATCTTACTTTTCAGAACCCAGTTTTTCTCTTTTCTCCCCTATTCTCTCTCTCTCTCTCTCTCTCTCTCTCTCTCTCTCTCTCTCTCTCTCTCTCTCTCTTCTCTCTCTCTCTCTCTCTCTCTCTCTCTCTCTCTCTCTCTCTCTCTCTCTCTCTCTCTCTCTCTCTCTCTCTCTCTCTCTCTCTCTCTCTCTCTCTCTCTCTCTCTCTCTCTCTCTCTCTCTCTCTCTCTCTCTCTCTCTCTCTCTCTCTCTCTCTCTCTCTCTCTCTCTCTCTCTCTCTCTCTCTCTCTCTCGCTCTCTCTCTCTCTCTCTCTCTCTCTCTCTCTCTCTCTCTCTCTCTCTCTCTCTCTCTCTCTCTCTCTCTCTCTCTCTCTCTCTCTCTCTCTCTCTCTCTCTCTCTCTCTCTCTCTCTCTCTCTCTCTCTCTCTCTCTCTGTCTCTCTGTCTCTCTGTCTCTCTGTCTCCTCAGGATCGATGTTGCGTCACTATGAGTGGATGCATCATGTCTCTATCATCGCCCCCTAGATGGGTCCATCGATCTGGCCGGGCGGCCGGGGCGGCTGAGAGTGCCACTTCCCTGGAGGGTCTGACTTGGCCAGACCAGGCTGGGGGTGCATCCCAAATGGCACTATTTTCCCTTTACAGTGCACTACTTTTGACCAGGGCCCATTATTCCCTTTATAGTGCACTACTTTTGATCAGAGCCCTATGGGGAACAAGGTGCTATTTGGAACGCGTCCTGGGGTGTCCTGGGGCAGGGCGAGGTGGGCAGCCTGGCTCCTCTTGGGTCAGTGGTGCAATATGAAGCGTAATGAGGTGTGAGGTTGCCGGGGGGACCAGGGACAGATGATAAGCTCCAGGAGAGGTCCATCTCAGTCTCTATCTCTCTCTCTCTCTCTCTCTCTCTCTCTCTCTCTCTCTCTCTCTCTCTCTCTCTCTCTCTCTCTCTCTCTCTCTCTCTCTCTCTCTCTCTCTCTCTCTCTCTCTCTCTCTCTCTCTCTCTCTCTCTCTCTCTCTCTTTCTCTCTCTCTTTCTCTTTCTCTTTCTCTCTCTCTTTCTTTCTCTCTCTCTCTCTTAATCTTGATCTCTTGATATCTCCCCCTTTCTTTCTCTCCATCTTTATGTACAGCTCTCTCTATTTGTCCACCCTCTCTCTCTCTCTCTCTCTCTCTCTCTCTCTCTCTCTCTCTCTCTCTCTCTCTCTCTCTCTCTCTCTCTCTCTCTCTCTCTCTCTCTCTCTCTCTCTCTCTCTCTCTCTCTCTCTCTCTCTCTCTTCTCTCCTTTTCTCCCTCCCTCTCGCTAAGATGGCTTTATTTCCTTATAGCTTCAGAGACACACTTGGGGCTGAGGCTTGATACGGTCCTTAATCAAACAGTGTGTGTCCAAGTAACAGTGTAACAGGACCTCGGAGGAGCACTAACATTTATTGATAAAATATATTTTATTTCCTCAAAAAAACTATAAAAAAGAAAACCATACAGCAACCCCTGCATGGATACCATAATCCATTCTGTTTGCATTATAAAAGTGTATCGATGGAGTCTATCAAACTGGCAGGTAGGCGCAGTAGTGATGTGGGTTCATAATATATTTAGTGGATTTTGTTGTTATATCATTTCACTCTGCGGTATTCACTTGATGTCCAATTTCACACAGAATACTTAAATACCACCATGAGTTACAACATAATACTTCAATACTATCTTTATAACAGAATACTTCAATACTAGCTTTATAACAGAATACTTCAATACTACCTTTATAACAGAATACTTCAATACTACCTTTATAACAGAATACTTCAATACTACCTTTATAACAGAATACTTCAATACTACCTTTATAACAGAATACTTCAATACTACCTTTATAACAGAATACTTCAATACTACCTTTATAACAGAATACTTAAATCCTACCTTTATAACAGAATACTTCAATACTACCTTTATAACAGAATACTTAAATCCTACCTTTATAACAGAATACTTCAATACTACCTTTATAACAGAATACTTCAATACTACCTTTATAACAGAATACTTCAATACTACCTTTATAACAGAATACTTCAATACTACCTTGAGTTATAAATAATATTTTTCCCCAGCCTACTCGTAGTCGTAGTGATTATTGAGCAGAAACAACAACAGCAACGATCCAGAAATTGGATCAAGTAGTCGATTCATCGAGTTCCAAATTCTGGAATACAACAGCAAAACAGACCCAAAACTACCCTCCTCCTAATTCTAATACAATCCCTAATCACCCTCCCTCGCCTGTGAGGCAAAAAACCAAAAAACCAATCAGGTGTTGTTGATTTTTACCCTGCTCAATCACCACAGTATCGTTGCGATTAATTTCTAAGAGCTCAAGTCAATTATACATCCATAACCACCCCATGATGCCCCTCTGACAACCTCCCAGACTCCTAGTCAGAATCCCAGACACAATAAACACCCAATGGGCCCTGGTCTAAAGTAGTGCACTATATAGGGAATATGGTGCCATTTGGGCACAGCTTCAGGTTAGATGTTCTGGAAACACCCGGGGGGGGAGTAGAAGGTAATTAGCAGGAGTAATTGCAACGCCCCTGTAATTAGTCACGCATCACAGTTCTCTGCAGGTGACCAGGAAATCAATTTAGTGCCTTCAACCACTAATTTCATTTAGTGTCTTATTTTCTCCATGACTGGCGTCGGGGCGTGGGGACATTCATGTTGTTTTCTCCATGACTGGCGTCAGGGCGTGCGGATAGCGGCTTAGCGCAGTTTACATCTATTTTTGTTGCCATGGCGCAGAGAGAAAACGTGCAGTTTTATAGCTAATCTCATGCTATTGTAAACATTTTGCCATGAGGCTGAGAGAAAATGTTGCTGTTTTAGAGCTAATTTCCTGCTATTTTTACACATTTTGCTATTAAACTGAGAGAAAATGTATCAGTTTTAAAGATAATTTCCTGTAATTCTGAAAAAATTTTCATGGCTTATGACGCGTTAATATACTATATATATATTTTTTAGGGGGGGGGGGGGTAGTTCATGATGAAACCCTAATATGAAACACCAATGGTATTCACTAAGTTGATGGTTTATATTTAAGAAACTGTTTTACAGCTTTGTCATTCTATTTTGTTATTTGAAAATCATCTTATTTGATTATTTTATATATTTGACATGTGATAAGGCCACACAGAGGGTGGTTGTCCCACCTAGCTATCTTAAGACGAATGCACTAACTGTAAGCCGCTCTGGATAAGAGCATCTGCTAAATGACTAAAATGTAAAATGTAAAATTGGGGTCTTTCAAGAGCGACAGACTTGACTTTTGAAAGAACAGATCCTCTATCGCTTGGGAAAAAAGAAGGAAGAAGCAGATCAATTGTGAATGTGGATGGAGTGGGTCAGAACCTCAACCATCATCCACTCCACTTGACTGTCTAAGAGAAGCTACTACCCTGCTGGCCTGGCGTGCATAGAGCCTGTTCAATGTTTCATGTGTTGTGGAGCGGGGTAGCTATTATTATTTATTTCTGGTAAGTCTCTAGTCTAGCACGACCAGGAAACCCCAAAGGCCTGTACCGTCTGTCTGTAGTACCACCCCCCCCCCCCCCCCCCCACTCTCTCTCTCTCTCTCTCTCTCTCTCTCTCTCTCTCTCTCTCTCTCTCTCTCTCTCTCTCTCTCCTCTCTCTCTCTCTCTCTCTCTCTCTCTCTCTCTCTCTCTCTCTCTCTCTCTCTCTCTCTCTCTCTCTCTCTCTCTCTCTCTCTCTCTCTCTCTCTCTCTCTCTCTCTCTCTCTCTCTCTCTCTCTCCTCTCTCTCTCCCTTGCTATCTTTTCTCTCTCCCTCTCTCTCTCCCGCTCCCTCTCTCTCTCCCTCTCTCCCTTTCTCCATCTCTCTCTCCCGCTCCCTCTATCCCTCTCTCTCCCTGTCTCTCTCTACCTAGCTGGCCTGCCTTTAATCAACAATAGATGGGCTGGTAGAGATACATTGTTGTTTATCCTCCCACAGCCTTGTGCTTCATATCATTCAGGACTGTTGATTGCTGGAGCAGAATAATCCAAGCTCAACTGTAATGTCATGCAAATAGATGCACACATGTTTGAATGTATGAAAGATGCCTGCACCGGGCCTCATCACACCAAGTGGAGCATCGGGCCTCATCACACCAAGTGGAGCATCGGGCCTCATCACACCAAGTGGAGCATCGGGCCTCATCACACCAAGTCAAGCATCAGGCCTCATCACACCAAGTGGAGCATCGGGCCTCATCACACCAAGTGGATCATCGGGCCTCATCACACCAAGTGGAGCATCAGGCCTCATCACACCAAGTGGAGCATCAGGCCTCATCACACCAAGTGGAGCATCAGGCCTCATCGCACCAAGTGGAGCATCGGGCCTCATCACACCAAGTGGAGCATCAGGCCTCATCACACCAAGACAAGCATCAGGACTCATCACACCAAGTGGAGCATCAGGCCTCATCGCACCAAGTGGAGCATTGGGCCTCATCGCACCAAGTGGAGCATTGGGCCTCATCACACCAAGTGGAGCATCGGGCCTCATCGACAAGTGGAGCATCAGGGCCTCATCACATCAAGTGGAGCATCGGGCCTCATCACACCAAGTGGAGCATCAGGCCTCATCACACCAAGTGGAGCATCAGGCCTCATCACACCAAGTGGAGCATCAGGCCTCATCACACCAAGTGGAGCATCAGGCCTCATCACACCAAGTGGAGCATCGGGCCTCATCACACCAAGTGGAGCATCAGGCCTCATCACACCAAGTGGAGCATCAGGCCTCATCACACCAAGTGGAGCATCAGGCCTCATCACACCAAGACAAGCATCAGGACTCATCACATCAAGTGGAGCATCAGGCCTCATCACACCAAGTGGATCATCAGGCCTCATCACACCAAGTGGAGCATCAGGCCTCCAACACACCAAGTGAGCATCAGGCCTCATCATTGTAGTGGAGCATACAGGCCTCATGCTGCCAGTGTATTCGGGCCACATACAAGATAGTGGAGCATCATTGCCATCACACCAAGTGGAGCATCAGGCCTCATTGCACCAAGTGGAGATATGCTGCCATTGTATTGCCAAGTACCAGCATCAGGCCTCATCACACCCAAGCATCAGGCCTCATCACATCAAGTGGAGCATCAGGCCTCATCACAAGATAGTGGAGCATCAGGTATCATCATACCAATATGGAGCATTGTATTGTCACATATGTCTGAGGATGCCATTGTATTGACAACATACCAAGATATGCTGCCATTGTATTGCCAACATACCAAGATATGCTGCCATTGTATTGCCAACATACCAAGATATGCTGCCATTGTATTGCCAACATACCAAGATATGCTGCCATTGTATTGCCAACATACCAAGATATGCTGCCATTGTATTGCCAACATACCAAGATATGCTGCCATTGTATTGCCAACATACCAAGATATGCTGCCATTGTATTGCCAACATACCAAGATATGCTGCCATTGTATTGCCAACATACCAAGATATGCTGCCATTGTATTGCCAACATACCAAGATATGCTGCCATTGTATTGCCAACATACCAAGATATTGCTTGCTCTCTCTCTACTCTCTCTTCCTACCTACCAGAGTGATGGATATATCCTCTCCTGCCTACCTTGACCTAATATCATATAACAGAACTTCTCAAGTTGCTGGGGTTGCAACTCCACTACTACGACATCCACTTCCCCCCAGTGGTCTGACTCCTCTCTCTCCTCTCTCTCTCTCTCTCTCTCTCTCTCTCTCTCTCTCTCTCTCTCTCTCTCTCTCTCTCTCTCTCTCTCTCTCTCTCTCTCTCTCTCTCTCTCTCTCTCTCTCTCTCTCTCTCTCTCTCTCTCTCTCTCTCTCTCTCTCTCTCTCTCTCTCTCTCTCTCTCTCTCTCTCTCTCTCTCTCTCTCTCTCTCTCTCTCTCTCTCTCTCTCTCTCTCTCTCTCTCTCTCTCTCTCTCTCTCTCTCTCTCTCTCTCTCTCTCTCTCTCTCTCTCTCTCTCTCTCTCTCTCTCTCTCTCTCTCTCTCTCTCTCTCTCTCTCTCTCTCTCTCTCTCTCTCTCTCTCTCTCTCTCTCTCTCTCTCTCTCTCTCTCTCTCTCTCTCTCTCTCTCTGCCTTTCTCTCACACACTCCCTTCTGACACTGTTCCTTTGTATGGCTGAGGTCCTAGAGCAGCTATAATGTACAGTGCATTTGGAAAGTGTTCAGACCCCTCTCTTTTTCCACATTGTTCTCGTTACAGCCTTATTCTAAAACGGATTAAATCTCTCTTCCTCATCAGTCTACACTCAATCCCCATAATGACAAAGCAAAAACTCTTTTTCTCTCAAATGTCTCTCTCTCTCTCTCTTTACATCTCTCTCTTTACTCCACTTAGTCTCATCTCTCAGATCTCAATCCTCTCTCTCCTAGTCTAAGTTCCCTGTCTCTCTTAGGATCTCCACTTTATTCTCTGTCTCAGAATCTCTCTCTCTCTCTTTTCTCTCTCTCTCTCTGGGACTTTTTCTCTCTCTCAGGGTGTCTCTCCCCCCCCTCTCTCTCTGTCCTCTCTCTCTCTTCCCGTTCTCTCTCTCAGTCTCTCCCAATCTCTCTCTCTCTCAGCTCTCTCTCTCCTCTCTCTCTCCATCTTTCAATGTCTCTCTCCTGGTTCTCTTTTTCTCTCTCTCAGTCTCTACTCTCTACTCTCGTGTCCTCTTGTCTCTCTCTCATCATGTCTCCCAACGCTCGCTCTCTCTCTCATTGGCGCCCTCTCAGAAAAACCCACCACAACTCTCCAGCAGTTGGATCTCTCTGGTGGAGCCAGAAGAGCGAAGGTTGGGAGAGGACATTAGAGGCCTGGTCTCTCTCTTTTTTCTCTCTCACGACGTCTCTCTCTTGGCATTAAGGGGGCCACTGGTCTCTCTCTGTGGTCTCAGGGCTAAAGGTACTCTCTTACCAGTCCGGTCCGGCTCGTTCCTCCCTCTCTCTCTCCAGGGTCTCCCTGCTCTCTCTCTCTCCTGCTCTCCGCACCTCTCTCTCTCTGCTCTCTCTCTCTCTCTCTCTCCTCTCTCCGCTCCAAGCCTCTGCTCTCTCTCCCTCCTCCCTCCTGTTCCTCTCTCCGCACTCTCTCTCTCTCTCTCGGCCTGTTCCTCTCCCCGGCTCTCTCTCTCTCTCTCAGCTCTGTCTACCTTTCTCTCACACACTCCCTTCTGACACTGTTCCTCGTTACTCTGGCTGAGGTCCTAGAGCAGCTATCCTGTCCAGTGCCATTTGGAAATATTCAGACCCCATTACTTTTTCCACATTGTTCACGTTCAGCCTTATTCTAGACAGGATTAAATAAATACAATTGGGGGGTTGGAGAGGAAGTGGGGAGGAAGCCCGGAGCCGGAGCCGCCGCCGAGGAGGAATGCCCATTGTTACGTTTCCAGCCCTCCCCTGTTTGCTTGTATTTAGGCAAAGCAAAAACGGTTTTTTAGAAATGTTTGTCAAATGTATTAAATTGAAAAAACAGAAATACCTTATTTTGTACATACAGTGTCTAGGTCGCGTTCTAGTTTGGTCAGTGATACCAATCTTAGTCAAATACATTTAAACTCAGATTTTCACAATTCCTGACATTTAATCCTAGTAAATGTTCCCTGTCTTAGGTCAGTTAGGATCACCACTTTATTTTAAGAAACATTAAAAATGTCAGAATAATAGTAGAGAGAATGATTTGATTTTCAGCTTTTATTTCTTTCATCACATTCCCAGTGGGTCAGAAGTTTACATACACTCAATTAGTGTTTGGTAGCATTGCCTTTAAATTATTTAAATTGGGTCAAACGTTTCGGGCAGCCTTCCACAAGCTTCCCACAATAAGTTGGGTGAATTTTGGCCCATTCCTCCTGACAGAGCTGGTGTAACTGAGTCAGGTTTGTAGGCCTCCTTGCTCGCACACGCTTTTTCAGTTCTGCCCACACATTTTCTATAGGATTGAGGTCAGGGCTTTGTGATGGCCACTCCAATACCTTGACTTTGTTGCCCTTAAGCCTTTTTGCCACAACTTTGGAAGTATGCTTGGGGTCATTGTCCATTTGGAAGACCCATTTGCGACCAAGCTTTAACTTCCTGACTGGTCTTGAGATGTTGCTTCAATATATCCACATCATTTTCCTTCCTCATGATGCCATCTATTTTGTGAAGTGCACCAGTCCCTCCTGCAGCAAAGCACCCCCACAGCATGATGCTGCCACCCCCGTGCTTCACGGTTGGGATGGTGTTCTTCGGCTTGCAAGTTACCCCCTTTTTCCTCCAAACATAACGATGGTCATTATGGCCAAACAGTTCTATTTTTGTTTCATCAGACCAGAGGACATTTCTCCAAAAAGTACGATCTTTGTCCCCATGTGCAGTTGCAAACCGTAGTCTGGCTTTTTTATGGCGGTTTTGGAGCAGTGGCTTCTTCCTTGCTGAGAGGCCTTTCAGGTTATGTCGATATAGGACTTGTTTTACTGTGGATATAGATACTGTTGTCTGTTGGCATCTTCACAAAGTCCTTTGCTGTTGTTCTGGGATTGATTTTCGCACCAAAGTACGTTCATCTCTAGGAGACAAAACGCATCTCCTTCCTGAGCGGTATGATGGCTGCGTGGTCCCATGTTGTTTACACTTGCGTACTATTGTTTGTACAGATGAACGTGGTACCTTCAGTTGTTTGGAAATAGCTCCCAAGGATAAAGCAGACTTGTGGAGGTCTACAACTTTTTTTCTGAGGTCTTGACTGATTTCTTTTGATTTTCCCATGATGTCAAGCAAAGAGGCATTGAGTTTGAAGGTAGGCCTTGAAATACATTCACAGGTACACCTCCAATTGACTCAAATTATGTCAATTAGCCTGTCAGAAGCTTCTAAAGCCATGACATCATTTTCTGGAATTTTCCAAGCTGTTTAAAGGCACAGTCAACTTAGTGTATGTAAACTTCTGACCCACTGGAATTGTGATACAGTGAATTATAAGTGAAATAATCTGTCTGTAAACAATTGTTGGGAAAATTACTTGTGTCAAAAAGTACTTGTGTCATGCAGCAAAGTAAGAGCGTGTGCCAGTAACCAATTTCGCTGCAAAAAGCAATAGTTTGTTAACAAGAAATGTGTGGAGTGGTTGAAAAAGCGTCTGCTAAATGAGTTTTAATGACGCCAACCTAAGTTTGTATTTGTGGAGTAAAAAATGAGTTTTAATGACTTCAACTGTAAGTATTCAGACCCTAGACTCAAAATTGAGCTCAGGTGCATCCTGTTTCCATTGATCATCCTTGAGATGTTTCTACAACTTGATTGGAGTCCACCTGTGGTAAATTCAATTGATTGGACATGATTTGGAAAGGCACACACCTGTCCATATAAGGTCCCACAGTTGACAGTGCATGTCAGAGCAGAAACCAAGCCATGAGGTTGAAGGAATTGTCCGTAGAGCTCTGAGATAGGATTGTGTCGAGGCACAGATCTGGGGAAGGGTACCAAAAAATGTCTGCAGCATTGAAGGTCCCCAAGAACAAAGTGGCCTCCATCATTCTTAAATGGAAGAAGTTTGGAACCACCAAGACTCTTCCTAGAGCTGGCCGCCCGTCCAAACTGAGCAATCGAGGGAGAAGGGCCTTGGTCAGGGAGGTGACCAAGAACCCGATGGTCACTCTGACAGAGCTCCAGAATTCCTCTGTGGAGATGGCAGAACCTTCCAGAAGGACAACCATCTCTGCAGCACCCCACCAATCAGGCCATTATGGTAGAGTGGCCAGGCGGAAAGCCACTCCTCTGTAAAAGGCACATGACAGCCCGCTTGGAGTTTGCCAAAATGCACCTAAAGGACTCTCAGATCATGAGATACAAGATTCTCTGGTCTGATGAAACCAATATTGAACTCTTTGGCCTGAATGCCAAGCGCCACGTCTGGAGAAAACCTGGCACCATCTCTACGGTGAAGGATGGTGGTGGCAGCATCATGCTGTGGGGATGTGTTTAAGCGGCAGGGACTGGGAGACTAGTCAGGATCGAGGGAAAGATGAACGGAGCACTGTACAGAGAGATCCTTGATGAAAACCTGCACCAGAGCGCTCAGGACCTCTGACTGGGGCGAAGTTCTCCTTCCAACAGGACAACGACCCTAAGCACACAGCCAAGACAATGCAGGAGTGGCTTCGGGACAAGTCTGAATGTCCTTGAGTGGCCCAGCCACAACCCGGACTTGAACCCGATCAAACATCTCTTGAGAGACCTGAAAATTGCTGTGCAGCGACGCTCCCCATCAAACCTGACAGAGCTTGTGAGGATCTGCAGAGAAGAATGGGAGAAACTTCCCAAATAAAAATATAGGTGTGCCAAGCTTGTAGCGTCATACCCAAGAAGACTCGAGGCTGTAATCGCTGCGAAAAGTGCTCCAACAAAGTACTGAGTAAAGGGTCTGAATACTTATGTAAATGTGATAATCAAGTTTTTGTTTTCTTCATACATTTGCAAAAATTGCTAAAAATCAGTTTTTGCTTTTTTCATTATGGGGTATTGTGTGTAGATTGATGAGGGGGGGGGGGGGAACAATTTAATCCATTTCAGAATAAGGCTGTAACATAACAAAATGTGGAAAAAGTAAAGGAATCTGAATAGTTTCAGAAGGCACTGTCAGCATTAGACCAAGTGAGTGGTGAGTGGACACTAAAGGACAGGCTGCTGAATAGGTCAGACTCTGTAACAGGAGATATGCTGTAATACATTCAAAGTGATCCCCCTGTCACTAGACTGACAGACTGGCTGCTTTGTTCCTCCCATTGGCCCTGTCAGCTTAGAACTGAGAGTGGGCTGGCTGGCTGGCTGGCTGACTGGCTGACTGGCTGACTGGATGGTTGGTTGGTTAACTGGCTGGCTGGCTGGATGGCTGGTTAGTTAGCTGTCTGGCTGGTTGGTTGGCTGGCTGACTGGTTAGCTCTCGTTGGCTGGCTGTCTGGTTAGCTGACTGACTGGCTGACTGGTTGGCAGGCTGGTTGGCTGGCTGGCTGACTGGCTAATTGGCTGACTGGCTGGTTGACTCTCTGGCTGGTTCGCAACTGACTGGCTGGTTGACTGGCTGGCTGGTTCGCAACTGACTGGCTGGTTGACTGGCTCAGAGCCGTCTTTAGGGCTGAAGCAAAGTGTTTCGGCGCCTCTTCCCTCTTTCCAAATCCCTGCTTGATGATGGCAGGCTGACTAGGATCTGGGAAGCAGCTTAAAAACCTGCCTGGAAGATGGGCTGGAGATGGAAAGGGATGGGGAGAGGAGAGAGGAGAGAGGAGAGAGGGAGAGAGGAGAGAGGAGAGAGGAGAGGGAGAGGAGAGAGGGAGAGGGAGAGGGAGAGGGAGAGGGAGAGGGAGAGGAGAGAGGGAGAGAGAGGGAGGGAGAGAGGGAGAGGGAGAGGGAGAGGGGGAGAGGGAGAGGGAGAGGGAGAGGGAGAGGGAGAGGGAGAGGGGGAGAGGAGAGGAGAGGAGAGGGAGAGGAGGAGTAGAGAGAGAGGAGAGAGAGGGAGAGGAGGAGGAGAGAAGGATTGGGAGAGAGGGAGCCTGCTAGCTTGCCTATTTATTTCTTAAAGAGCCTTTTCTCATTATATTCCAGTGCAGGCCTTGGATCACGGCTGGGCTGTATGGGGGAATCAAATATGGCCAAGCTAGCCAGCTGTGATGGGTTGGGGGAAGTTAAAGGGTTAATGATGTTTTCTTGTTTTAAATGGCAAACTGAGAAAGCTGGGGTGTATGAGTCACCATTAGCAGCTCTGGGGGTTTTTTCTTTCTCCAGTAAGCTTTCAGAAGAAGCAGGCTAAGACCGAAATAACAAGTCTACCACGACAGGTGAGGACGGGAGATAAAGGTTGCCATTGACAACTGAGAGGGGGTTACGTGCCCTGTCAGTACAGTATGTGCCCTGAAGAACAGAATTTTAGGAATATTACGCAGGCATCCAGTAGGGCAGGCTACATTATCTACAGCCTTCAGTGGTGTGAAGTTTCCCCTACATTATCTACAGCCTTCAGTGGTGTGAAGTTTCCCCTACATTATCTACAGCCTTCAGTGTTGTGAAGTTTCCCCTACATTATCTACAGCCTTCAGTGGTGTGAAGTTTCCCCTACATTATCTACAGCCTTCAGTGTTGTGAAGTTTCCCCTACATCATCTACAGCCTTCAGTGGTGTGAAGTTTCCCCTACATTATCTACAGCCTTCAGTGTTGTGAAGTTTCCCCGATTCCCCTCTTCCCCTTTCTCCCTGCCTTCTAAGAAGGGGAGATTTATTTTGCCCAACATTGAGGCAATAGTTATTTCTTAAATAACAATTGGATTGTGGGTGGAAAACTCCCTCCCCAGGGCAGAGGTAGAGCATGGAGAGGAGACCAGTATTAGAATGCAGAGACGATGTCCCTTGCCTCTCCTCTCATCTCCTCCCTCATCTACCTCTCCTCTCCTCGCCTCTCCTCTCCTCTCCTCGTCCTCCTCCTCTCTCCTCTCCTCTCCTCTCCTCTCCTCTCTCTCCTCTCCTCTCCTCTCTCTCCTCTCCCCTCTCCTCCTCTCCCTCTTCTCCTCTCTCCTCTCCTCTCCTCTCCTCTCCTCTCTCTCTCTCCTCTCCTCTCCTCTCCTCTCCTCTCCTAGCCTCTCCTCTCCTCTCCTCTCCTCTCCTCCTCTCCTCTCCTCTTCCTCTCCTCTCCTCTCCTCTCCTCTCCTCTCCTCACCTCTCCTCTCCTCGCCTCGCCATGACGGCCCGAATCTCTCTCCTCTCCTCTCAGATTGGTCCTCTCCTCTCCTATTCATCTCCTCTTCATGGAAGATTAAACTAATCCATCCACTCTTGCCAGGTCTTCTCATGAACTCTACTGCTTCTCCCTGCAGCTCTACCCTCTGATTCTCCTCTACTGTTACTCTCCCCTCCTGAATCAGCTCCTACCCTCTGATCACAAGTCTACTGTCCTCTAAACCCCTCTGAATGCAGCTCTACCCTTGATCACCTCTACTGTCTCTCCTCTCCCTCTAATGCTCCTGCAGCTCTACCCTCTGATTACAAGTCTACTGTACTAAACCCCTTCTGAATGCAGCTCTACCTCTGATCACAAGTCTACTGTTACTAACCCTTCTGAATGCAGCTTCTCACCTCTCCTTACAAGTCTACTGTTACTAAACCCTTCTGAACAAAGCTCTACCCTCTGATCACAAGTCTACTGTTACTAAACCCTTCTGAATGCAGCTCTACCCTCTGATCACAAGTCTACTGTTACTAAACCCTTCTGAATGCAGCTCTACCCTCTGATCACAAGTCTACTGTTACTAAACCCTTCTGAATGCAAGTCTCTACCCTCTGATGCACTCTACCCTCTACAAGTCTACTGTTACTAAACCCTTCTGAATGCAGCTCTACCCTCTGATCACAAGTCTACTGTTACTAAACCCTTCTGAATGCAGCTCTACCCTCTGATCACAAGTCTACTGTTACTAAACCCTTCTGAATGCAGCTCTACCCTCTGATCACAAGTCTACTGTTTACTAAACCCTTCTGAATGCAGCTCTACCCTCTGATCACAAGTCTACTGTTACTAAACCCTTCTGAATGCAGCTCTACCCTCTGATCACAAGTCTACTGTTACTAAACCCTTCTGAATGCAGCTCTACCCTCTGATCACAAGTCTACTGTTACTAAACCCTTCTGAATGCAGCTCTACCCTCTGATCACAAGTCTACTGTTACTAAACCCTTCTGAATGCAGCTCTACCCTCTGATCACAAGTCTACTGTTACTAAACCCTTCTGAATGCAGCTCTACCCTCTGATCACAAGTCTACTGTTACTAAACCCTTCTGAATGCAGCTCTACCCTCTGATCACAAGTCTACTGTTACTAAACCCTTCTGAATGCAGCTCTACTCTCTGACCAAGTCTCTGATCACAAGTCTACTGTTACTAAACCCTTCTTACTAAACCCCTTCAAATGCAGCTCTACCCTCTGATCACAAGTCTACTGTTACTAAACCCTTCTGAATGCAGCTCTACCCTCTGATCACAAGTCTACTGTTACTAAACCCTTCTGAATGCAGCTCTACCCTCTGATCACAAGTCTACTGTTACTAAACCCTTCTGAATGCAGCTCTACCCTCTGATCACAAGTCTACTGTTACTAAACCCTTCTGAATGCAGCTCTACCCTCTGATCACAAGTCTACTGTTACTAAACCCTTCTGAATGCAGCTCTACCCTCTGATCACAAGTCTACTGTTACTAAACCCTTCTGAATGCAGCTCTACCCTCTGATCACAAGTCTACTGTTACTAAACCCTTCTGAATGCAGCTCTACCCTCTGATCACAAGTCTACTGTTACTAAACCCTTCTGAATGCAGCTCTACCCCTTCTGAATGCAGCTCTACCCTCTGATCACAAGTCTACTGTTACTAAACCCTTCTGAATGCAGCTCTACCCTCTGATCACAAGTCTACTGTTACTAAACCCTTCTGAATGCAGCTCTACCCCTGATCACAAGTCTACTGTTACTAAACCCTCTGAATGCAGCTCTACCCTCTGATCACAAGTCTACTGTTACTACTAAACCCTTCTGAATGCAGCTCTACCCTCTGATCACAAGTCTACTGTTACTAAACCCTTCTGAATGCAGCTCTACCCTCTGATCACAAGTCTACTGTTACTAAACCCTTTCTGAATGCAGCTCTACCCTCTGATCACAAGTCTACTGTTACTAAACCCTTCTGAATGCAGCTCTACCCTCTGATCACAAGTCTACTGTTACTAAACCCTTCTGAATGCAGCTCTACCCTCTGATCACAAGTCTACTGTTACTAAACCTTCTGAATGCAGCTCTACCCTCTGATCACAAGTCTACTGTTACTAAACCCTTCTGAATGCAGCTCTACCCTCTGATCACAAGTCTACTGTTACCCCTTCTGATCAGCAAGTCCCTCTGACTGTGTTACTAAACCCTTCTGAATGCAGCTCTACCCTCTGATCACAAGTCTACTGTTACTAAACCCTTCTGAATGCAGCTCTACCCTCTGATCACAGCTCTGCATGAGAGAGAAAGAGAGAGAGAGCTATTAGATTAGATTGTATTAGTCTCACGCACAAGGATGCAGATGTAGTTGCAGTCTACAGAGAAATTCTTAAGCTCTGAGCTCCGACAGCGCAGGCTTGAATAAAACAAGTGAATGAAACAATAAAACAATGATATACACATATATACAATGAGAGAGAGAGAGAGAGCATCTGGGGGAGAACATTTGAATAATACAGTAGACCTGATCGACAGCTGTTTGTTACCTCCACTGTGTGGACAGGAGAAGACTAGTTTCTTAATGGACGGCATTAGCCTCTCGCTTTGCACTCTTTGTTGTTGTGGAAGTGGGATCGATGTCCTTCAGAAACCTCTACCTATAAAGGAGGGTTAAAAACCCTAAATAAGAAAGACTGCAGTCATCAGCTGACAGGTACCTACCTTCTGTTGAAGAGGTCAGCGTCTCTGATCTTGGCATCCCTGTCGTAGACAAAGTGTTCCTGTGTGATGGTGACGCTGCGGTCCAGACTGTGGTTCTTACTGATGGTCACTACAGGATAACCCATCTGGAGGGTCCAGCAGTCCATCACCTCCTTAATGTTAATGTCCTTCCCTTCCTTCTGCATGGCCTGGGGGGGGGGGGATATGGGGGAATCAATTACCAATTAACCAGTCCAACGTTGGTGTGTCGGTCGGGCTGGCGTTAAGTCATCAAATCAAATGTTATTGGTCACTTACATTTTAGTCATTTAGCAGACGCTCTTATCCAGAGCGACTTACAGGAGCAATTAGGGTTAAGTGCCTTGCTCAAGGGCACGTCAACAGATTTTTCACCTAGTCGGCTCGGGGATTAGAACCAGCAACCTTTCTGTTACTGGCATAACACTCTTAACCACTAAGCTACCTGCCGCCCCAGATATCACAGGTGCAGCTCAATGCTTATGTTTCTAGCTCCAACAGTGCAGTAATACCTAGCAATACAAAAAAATACACACATATCCCCAAACATACAAATAAAGAAATTAAGAAATATCAGAACGAGCAATGTAAAAGTCACTGAACAACACCATAAACGCAACATGCAACAATTTCAAAGATTTTACTGAGTTACAGTTCATATAAGGAAATCAGTCAATTGAAATTAATTTGTTAGGCCCTAATCTATGGATTTCACATGACTGAGAATACAGATACTGTATGCATCTGTTGGTCACATATACCTTAAAAGAAAGGTAGGGGCGTGGATAAAAAAAAAGTCAGTATCTGGTGTGACCACCATTTGCCTCATGCAGAGCGACACATCTCCTTCGCATAGAGTTGATCAGGCTGTTGATTGCGGCCTGTGGAATGTTGTCCCACTCCTCTTCAATGCTGTGTGAAGTTGCTGGGTATTGGCGGAACTGGAACACAATGTCGTACACGTCGATCCAGAGCATCCCAAACATGCTCAATGGGTGACATGTCTGGTGAGTATGCAGGCCATGGAAGAACTGGGACATTTTCAGCTTCCAGGAATTGTGTACAGATCCTTGCGACATGGGGCCGTGCATTATCATGCTGAAACATGAGGTGATGGCATTGAATGAATGGCACAACAATGGGCCTCAGGATCTTGTCATGGTATCTCTGTGCATTCAAATTGCCATAGATAAAATACAATTGTGTTCATTATCCGTAGCTTATGGCTGCCCATACCATAACCCCACTGCCACCATGGGGCACTCTGTTCACAACGTTGACATCAGCAAACTGCTCGCCCACACAACGCCATAGCTGCTGTCTGCCATCTGCCCGGTACAGTTGAAACCGGGATTCATCCATACAAAGCACAGTTGTCCAGCATGCCAGCGGCCATCGAAGGTGAGCATTTGCCCACTGAAGTCGGTTACGACGTCGAACTACAGTCAGGTCAAGACCCTGGTGAGGACGACGAGCACGCAGATGGGCTTCCCTGAGACGGTTTCTGACAGTTTGTGCAGAAATTCTTTGGTTGTGCAAATCCACAGTTTCATCAGCTGTCCGGGTGGTTGGTCTCAAATGATCCCGTAGGTGAAGAAGCCGGATGTGGAGGTCCTGGGCTGACGTGGTTACACGTGGTCTACGGTTGTGAGGCCGGTTGGACATACTGCCAATTCTCTAAAATGGTTGAGAAATGACCATTCAATTCTCTGGAAAAAGCTCTGGTGAACATTCCTTAAGTCAGCATGCCAATTGCACACTCCCTCAAAACTTGGGACATCTGTGGCATTGTGTTGCGTAACAAAACAGCACATTTTAGAGTTGCCTTTTACTGTCCCCAGAACAAGGTGCACCTGTGTAATGATCATGCTGTTTAATCAGCTTCTTGATATGCCACACCTGTCAGGTGGATGGATTATCTTGGCAAAAGAGAAATGCCCAATAACAGGGATGTAAACAAATTTGTGTACAACATTTTAGAGAAATAAGCTTTTTGTGCGTATGAAACATTTCTGCAATCTTTTATTTTAGCTCATGAAACATTGGACCAACACTTTACATGTTGCATTCATATTTTTGTTCAGTATATACATAACATCACAGGAGATTGGTGGCATCTCAATTCCACAAATTAACTTTTAACAAGGCACAACTGTTAATTGAAATGCATTCCAGGTGACTACCTCATGAAGCTGGTTGAGAGAATGCCAAGAGTGTGCAAAGCTGTCATCAAGGCAAAGGGTGGCTACTTTGAATAATCTAAAATGTGTTTTGTTTAACACTTTTTTGGTTACTACATGATTCCATATGTGTTATTTCATAGTTTTGATGTCTTCACTATTATTCCTCAATGTAGAAAAATAGTAAAAATAAAGAAAAAAAACTTGAATGAGTAGGTGTGTCCAAACTTTTGACTGGTACTGTACGTCTCGAGTCTGAGCCGTTGAATCCACTTTGTCACTGGACTGTGGTTCTGCCTGTTTGATTGCCTTACGGAGGGCATAGCTGGTCTGGTTGTACACGTCCATGTTCCCAGTCACCTTCCCGTGGTTAAATGCGGTGGTTCGCGCTTTTCAGATTTGCGCAAACGCTGCCATCTATCCACAGTTTTTGGTTTGGATAAGTTCTAATCATCACAGTGGGAGCAACATCCTATAAGCTCTTCCTGATGAACTCAGAACTGAGTCAGTGTCACATCGATACTATTTTCCGAGGCAACCCGAACATTTTCCCAGTCCACGTGATCAAAACAATTTTGAAGCATAGATTCCAATTGGTCAGACCAACGTTGAACAGTTCCCTACAACAGGTCCTTCCTGTTTAAGTTTCTGCCTATAGGAGGGGAGGAGGAAAATGAAGGATTTGCCGAAGGAAGGGCGGGGGAGGGCCTTGTAGCCGCCCCGGAAGGGGAAGTAGCAATGATCAAGAGTTTGCACAGGAGATGGGTTGATAGAACTTTGGTAGCTTTTTTCTCAGAGTTCCTTTAAGTCCACAGCTACAGTCAATGCGGCCTCAGGATTTCAGTTTGCACAAAGTCCGTTGTAGTTCCCTGAGAGCCGTTGCAGTGTCGGCTTGGGATGGAATATACACGGCCGTGACGATGACCGAAGACAATTATCTCGGGAGGTAATGAGGTCGGCATTTGATGATGAGGTATTCCAGATCCAGATCGGGTCCGTGTGAGAGAACCCCAAAGGACTTATCCGGAGTTTCCTGTACAGTCCCTGACAAAGATCACACCATGAGTAGTTAATCATGAAACATACACCTCTTCCTGTCTTGCCGGCTGGAGCACCCCCCGGGAGTGCGTGATATATGGAGAACCCCACTGGTCTGAAGTCAGTCAACCAAGCAGTCAGTCAGTCAGTCAACAGGTCGGCTGATGAGGACAGTATCAGTCCGTCAGGGAGCCATGATCATCCATAAACCAGAGTATGTTACAGTCAGTCCCAGTCATGATGTCTCTCTCAGTCAGTCAGGATTCAAGAGATCCTCGCGTCCAGTCAGTGAGCAGTCGTCTCTTTATCAGTGTCCAGGGACAGTGAAGTCATTAGCAGTCAGTAATATAGTCATCGTCAAGTGTCAGTCATTCAGATGTATCAGTCACAAACAGTCCTGAGTCAGTGACCAAGAGTCAGTTCACATCAGTCTCATGTTCCTCTTCTCTGACGATGGTATCTTGGTCAGCAGTCCCAGTCAGTCAGGATGAATGGAACTCAGTCAGTCAGTCAGTCAGTTGAGTCAGTCAAAGTCAAAGGATCCAGTCATGCCGAGTCAGTCAGTCAATTTCTGATCTAAGTGCCGTCAGTCAGAGTGACCGCCAATCTAATATCCAAAGTCAGTCAGTCAGTCATTTCACAGGCTGTAGAAGATCAATGCAGTCAGAAACAGTTCAGTCAGTCAGTGTAAGAAAGTCAGTCACATTTATTCAAAAACAAATAGTCAGTCAAAGTTGGCTAGGAGCTAGAAACAGGGCGACCATGTCTGTCGGCCAGTCAGTCATTCAGTCAGTCAGCCAGTCATTCAGTCAGTCAGTCATTCAGTAAGTCATTCAGTCAGTCAGTCAGTCAGTCATTCAGTCAGTCAGTCAGTTCAGTCAGTCAGTCAGTCAGTCATTCAGTCAGTCAGTCAGTCAGTCAGTCAGTCAGTCAGTCAGTCAGTCAGTCAGTCAGTCAGTCAGTCAGTCAGTCAGTCAGTCAGTCAGTCAGTCAGTCAGTCAGTCATTCAGTCAGTCAGTCCAGTCAGTCAGTCAGTCAGTCAGTCAGTCAGTCAGTCAGTCAGTCAGTCAGTCAGTCAGTCAGTCAGTCAGTCAGTCAGTCAGTCAGTCAGTCAGTCAGTCAGTCAGTCAGTCAGTCAGTCAGTCAGTCAGTCAGTCAGTCAGTCAGTCAGTCAGTCAGTCAGTCAGTCAGTCAGTCAGTCAGTCAGTCAGTCATTCAGTCAGTCAGCCAGTCATTCAGTCAGTCAGTCAGTCAGTCAGTCAGTCAGTCAGTCAGTCAGTCAGTCAGTCAGTCAGTCAGCAGTCAGTCAGTCAGTCAGTCAGTCAGTCAGTCAGCCAGTCATTCAGTCAGTCAGTCAGTCAGTCAGTCAGTCATTCATCAGTCAGTCAGTCAGTCATTCAGTCAGTCATTCAGTCAGTCAGTCAGTCAGTCAGTCAGTCAGTCAGTCAGTCAGTCAGTCAGTCAGTCAGTCAGTCAGTCAGTCAGTCAGTCAGTCAGTCAGTCAGTCAGTCAGTCAGCAGTCAGTCAGTCAGTCAGTCATTCAGTCAGTCAGTCAGTCAGTCAGTCAGTCAGTCAGTCAGTCAGTCAGTCAGTCATTCAGTCAGTCAGCCAGTCAGTCAGTCAGTCAGTCAGTCAGTCAGTCAGTCAGTCAGTCAGTCAGTCAGTCAGTCAGTCAGTCAGTCAGTCAGTCAGTCAGTCAGTCAGTCAGTCAGTCAGTCATTCAGTCAGTCAGTCAGTCAGTCAGTCAGTCAGTCAGTCAGTCAGTCAGTCAGTCAGTCAGTCAGTCAGTCAGTCAGTCAGTCAGTCAGTCAGTCAGTCAGTCAGTCAGTCAGTCAGTCAGTCAGTCAGTCAGTCAGTCAGTCATTCAGTCAGTCAGTCAGTCAGTCAGTCAGTCAGTCAGTCAGTCAGTCAGTCAGTCAGTCAGTCAGTCAGTCAGTCAGTCAGTCAGTCAGTCAGTCAGTCAGTCAGTCAGTCAGTCCAGTCAGTCAGTCAGTCAGTCAGTCAGTCAGTCAGTCAGTCAGTCAGTCAGTCAGTCAGTCAGTCAGTCATTCAGTCAGTCAGTCAATTATCAAGTAATTGCGTTATTGCTCAGGTACTTCTACTGCTATATCCATCAGAGGGGTCAATTCCAATTAAATCCCTGTCAGTTAAATTTGACATAGAATTGCCCACTAGTACTGCAATTCAATGATCACAAAAACTGGAATTCAAATGATCCCAATTTGGGATTGATTCCTGATGTCCATTTGGTTAATATGTTGTTTGATTAGTCAGTCAGGTAACCAGTCAGCTCATCAACAAGTGAATCAGTCTCTAACTCAGCCTCTTCCCTAACAGAGAAATGGAGTTCCACGCTGACTCCATGTCAATACTGTAGCGATCTGATGAGGTGATCACTCCAATGAGTGTGTGTGTGTGTGTGTGTGTGTGTGTGTGTGTGTGTGTGTGTGTGTGTGTGAGAGAGGTGATCGTCTCAGTGTTAAGTGTCTGGTGTGCGCTGGAGCTAAGCCACAAAAGCCCTGGTACATTTCTAATGTCTGGGAAACCCTGTGAGCTCACTGCTAAATGTGTTTAAACAGCATCGCTGGAGTGGGCTGACTGGGGTGAGGTGGAGAGGAGGAGAGGAGGAGGGGAGGAGAGGATGAGGGGAGGAGGGGAGGAGAGGTAAGGGCTACTCAGGGACTTGTCAGAGCGCCTGCCTTTGACACCTCGTCAGAGCGCTTCAGCCTACATTTGACCTGCCTTGCAGCCACCCAGGTCCTCAGCCCACCTAACCACCCTCAGACTGGTACCCCTGTTCCAGCCTGCCACAGACAATGCAGCTCCCCCTGAATCCCAGCCCAAGCCACCTCAGCACTCCCTTGAAATCCCAGGACCAAACCACAGAACCTCAGCCTGGCTCCCCCTGAATCCCAGGACCAAACCACAGAACCTCAGCCTGGCTCCCCCTGAATCCCAGGACCAAACCACAGAACCTCAGCAGCCTGGCTCCCCCTGAATCTCTCTCTCTCACACACACACATACACACACCACCCCTCTCTCTCTCTCGCCTCTCTCGCTCTCTCTCTCTCTCTCTCGCCCCTCTCTGTCTCTCTCTCTTCTCACTCCCCCTCTCCCTCTCCCTCTCTAATTTAGTGAACAGTTCAATGTTAGCCCTATGTGTGATGGCTAATTAAAAGAGATCTAAAGTAGTGCTGAAATAACATTTTTTTACATCCTCGGTACAAAGTGGACCGGGGAATTTCTAAAAGCAACAAGAAAGTGAGGACAAGAGAAATGTAAGACCTTAATTAAAAACCAGCTATGCAGAGTTAGTTAGTTGGGTTATAAAACTCCTCTGATGTCCTATGTTTTAAAAAAAAGGATAACTAATACATCAAAGACTGGACCGTTTTTTATTTTACGGGTGGGTCGTGTAGTGTAATATTGGACTCTCACCCTGAATAGTAAACTCAGCTTCTATAACTTCACCTGTGTTGGTCAGATAATAATAATAGTAATAATAATAATAATAATAATAATAATAATAATAATAATAATAATAATAATAATAATAATAAAAATAGAGTTTTGTTCAGTGTATCGTAATCTCTAATCCCTCATCTGTAATTCAGCGCCACCAAGGACCATGCGTTAAATACAAGGTAAGGGATTATTATTATTAATACCTCTGTCAATTCAGTCTGCTTTCCAAATAGGACATTTGTTCATGCTACACCTGCTTTAGGATGACTAGATTATCAGAATAAAGCTTTTTTGGGGGGGAAATTGACAATAATGATACATAATTGCTTCACAGCACTTGCCAGGGAAATAATTGCGGTGATCAGAATAGATCTTTTACATTTGTCATCATCCATCTGTGAAAATAGAGTAGTCAAAACCCGTCATAGTTTGGCAAGTCCTCTATTCAGATGAAGCCCCGTTCCTTGTAATTATCTGGAAATTACCCATCCATCCTCTCAGTATCTAAAACAAGACGTGATATTTCGGCCCCCGCTTTAAATGACGTTCAGCTTATAAAGGCTTCATAAAGCCTTCATCATGCCTCCGTAAGCACTACATAAATGTGCTACAAATAATCTCTAACCGTCATGTCATGCTTTATGAAGGGTTCACAAATGTGGCACAACTTTGTGACATAATCACCAATGTCAAATGTGACATAACCCACTATGTCGGACATGACATAGACACGTGCTTTATAAAGGGTGACATGTTGTGCTGAAGGATGACTTACGCTCTAAAGTGACGTCATGTTAGTCACATGACACATTTTTACATTTTAGTCATTTAGCAGACGCTCTTATCCAGAGCGACTTACATTATAAAAAATAAAAAATAAAAATCATACTGGCCCCCCCGTGGGAATCGAACCCACAACCCTGGCGTCGCAAGCACCATGCTCTACCAACTGAGCTACACCTAGTCTCGTTCCCAGACACACTGGGAAAAGAAGAGGAATACCTGGTGAGGTAGTCTCAGGTTGGACTACTCCAAATCATCTTGGCTTTGACACGCACGCACGCACGCACACACACACACACACACACACACACACACACACACACACACACACACACACACACACACACACACACACACACACACACACACACGCACGCTTCGCAGGTCCATCAACTCATTTCAATACCTCTCACATCTTACAGTAACCTGTGGATAATGAGAGAACCTTCATAAATCAGCAGAACGTTAATAACCTATTTATTGACACTTTATGTAGTGTTTATAACATTTTTAACATATTGACATTGACTTTATGTAGTGTCCTGTAATACTTACTTTAAAGTCAGACGCCTTTGGTCAACATTTGTACATAAAAAAAAACGTTATTACATTGAACATTACACAGGGCTGTGAATAATGTAGCCTTTCCCTGAGCTGGTGGATGAATGATTATGGCCTCTCTTCCTGGTACAGGAACTGCATGTTGGTTCCAACCTTAAAGTAACATCAAAGAAAGTTAGCAGGTCTGTGAGGAAATACCTTTGTCTCACCACCATCTGGATAAAGGCATTTCTGTGCTGCGCCAGAAATACTCTCATCTTTTATTTACAAAACTCATGATGGGACAATGAGACGTGTCTGTATCTAACGTAGCAAGCTAGCGATTGCTGTGAAGTCACTGAAATGACTTGAAATAACGATTGAGGTAGCTATGTAATCTAACTCAACACGTAACTACTACAAATTAATTTAATTTCAATAAATAAAGGTAAACATACTTGTTTTTCGCTGTCTAGTGGCACCACAGGTGGTTATTTGATTTGCGAACTCATCACATGTGTGCTTACAACGCTACAGAAACACTGCTAACCAAACAACAGTGCAGGGCAAGCACACTGAATTAAAGGGCAACTACACTCAAAAAAAATCTACATTTCTGAGAGAACTCAAAAGTAATCTCCTGATGTGGTTTAAGCATTGTTTTAAACACAGAAAATCCAATTTTGCTGTTTTTCTATTAAAAAAGTGTGGAAAAAATGGGGGAAATCCGAAACCTGGTTAAACAAAACCAAGAAAATGGAATTAAGCAAAAAATTAAAATGATTTGTTGCTGTGCATGACTGCACTTTAGAGGGTCTGTCATCCTACAGAACAGCATTCTGGGGGAAGTTGAGGTCAGGTCCAATATTGACTATGCACCCAAGAGGGAAATAGGTTGGGCCATCCTATAAAATGTTTTACAGTAATATAATATATACAATTTACCAGACGCTTTTATCCAAAGCGACTTACAGTCATGCGTGCATACATCTTTACATATGGGTGGTCCCGGGAATCGAACCCACTATCCTGGCGTTGCAATGCTCTACCAAGATGTATGACAAGGTTATAAATGCTTTGTGAAGCCTCAATTTAATATGATTTATAAAGCCTTTACTAAGTGGTGCTTATGTCACATAGTTATGCCACATTTATGAACCCTTTATAGAGCATGACTTATGGTTATAGATCATTTGTGACACATTTATGTAGTTTTTATGAAGCCTTTATAAGCTTTATGCCATTTAAAGTGGGACCATTGATCATGGCTTTGAACACACACACACACACACACACACACACACACACACACACACACACACACACACACACACACACACACACACACACACACACACACACACACACACACACTTCCTGACACCTCCAAGGCATAATGACAGGGGGAGTAAGCCAGGATAGACCAGCCATGCTGCCAGTGATCATTGGCTTCCCTTCACAAAAGGCTTTGTGCCCGCTTCACATGGCAGATTACTGATGCAAATTGGATCTCATGAATAGCTGATGGATAGCTGTGAATATCAGCATTCATTGAATTAATTGGCTGTCACGGACGATTGATGTCGCGTAGATGTGTCGATGGGACAAACAGAGTTAGTGAGAAGTGAAATCCTCTTTATCAGTCAAAGGTGTGCCTATCGCATGTCTTTAGTTCTTATAGTACTTCCAGTATTTACCCCTATAGGCGCAGACAGCCAGCTCATTACCTATGCATAGGGATATATTGGGTGATTGAAGTGGTGACAACAACGGTGAAATATTTGGGCTGCGTGTTGCAGGGCTCTTGGCAGATAGTACGCTTGAAAGTTGCCAAGTATTGCACATCGTTGTAGTTCTAAAATATTTATTATTACCATTGAGTTCAGCTCCCAGTACTTTGTCTACAGATCTCATTACAGAAGTAGAGGTGTGAGGAGAAAACTGAGTCTGCTTGGTGTTTCATGGACAGTGGAGGTGTGAGGAGAGAACTGAGTCTGCTTGGTGTTTCATGGACAGTGGAGGTGTGAGGAGAGAACTGAGTCTGCTTGGTGTTTCATGGACAGTGGAGGTGTGAGGAGAGAACTGAGTCTGCTTGGTGTTTCATGGACATGTCAGATTGAATGTTGAGTCAGATTGTCAGATTGAATTGAGAGAGAGAGACAGGGGATAAGGAGAGAGAGAGAGAGAGAGAGAGAGAGAGAGAGAGAGACAGGGGAGAGAGAGAGAGAGAGAGAGA
>CM072255.1:7971057-7998557 GCA_036851935.1 Coregonus suidteri
TTGGAGTGCGATTCAAGGAAAACGTTTTTTTTTCTTTTTTCTGATCTGTTTGAGGTATCTGGGTGGGTGGAGAGTAAGCTAGGGAATATGCAGTCAGTCAAGGTAGCGAGAAGTGGATTCATGATGATACGGTGTACATCAAGCCTGACGACTAACCAGGAGAGTCTGGCCATGATGCTGTGCTTTGAGTTGGAGCTTCTCCCTGATAGGGTGATGTTAGGATCCAGTATATGTATGTTCTTGTCTTAAGATTGTTTACACTGGATTATCTTCTCCTCTTTCCTCATTTCAGGAACTCCAAGATTCAACACTGTCTTCCCAAAACAGTGGATCTCACAGCCAATATATCAGCCCACCACTCAAAGATTCAGGAATGACCTGATGGAGCAAGTCCTGCAGAGATGCATGGACAAATACTGGGAGACCCACATTTATATTTTAGCAGATGCTCTTATCCAGAGTGACTTACAGGAGCAATTAGGGTTAAGTGCCTTGCTCAAGGGCACATCGACATATTTTTCAACTTGTCGGCTCGGGGATTCAAACCAGCGACCTTTTGGTTACTGGCACAACACGCTTAACCGCCAGGCTACCTACCACCCACATCCTGTGGAAGAGGCCATCGTCTGGCTGCCAACATAGCCCCATCTTAAAACCCAGCAAGGAGGAGGAAATTATTATTTTATTGGGATCCCCATTAGCTTTTTCAGAATCAGCAGCTACTCTTCCTGGGGTCCACAAAAAAACACAAAACACGACAAGTAACAAAACACTGATCCACAATTGCTGCAGCACACACATCAAGATAACTGCAGTACACATATCAAGATTCAAGGAAAACTTGGGCGGCTATTCTGACACCCACAACGAGCGTGACAGTTAGTCACATGTCCGTGGAACTTGTTCAGTTTATGTCTCAGTTGTTGAATCTTGTTATTGTTCATACAAATATTTTTACACGTGTTAAGTTTGCTGAAGATAAACGCAGTTGACAGTGAGAGGACGTTTATTTTATTTTTTTGCTGAGTTTACCTAATACAAACACACTAATGTAACATCATCTGTTAGCCTCTGGTCATTTTAACTGTGCATCTGTATCATTTTATATAAATACACTGTAGGCTACTACTATACACAACAGCACCACCGTACCTACTTGGTTCTGTCTGTTGTATATTGGACCTTGTATTGATGTGAGTTGTGTGAATGTCTTGTCTATACTGTCTATGGTATATTTAAGCAATAAGGCCTGAGGGGGTGTGGTATATGGCCATTATACCACGGCTAAGGGCTGTTCTTAAGCACGACGCAACGCAGAGTGCCTGGACACAGCCCTTAGCCGTGATATATTGGCCAATATACCACAAACCCCAGAGGTACCTTATTGCTATTATGAACTGGTTACCAACGTAATTAGAGCTGTAAAATAAATGTTTTGTCATCCCGTGGTATACAGTCTCTGTCACGCCCTGGCTCTGGGGACTCTTAAATGTTGAGCCAGGGTGTGGATTTTCTATGTTTAGTTTTCTATGTTTGTGTTCTAGATCGTTTAGATCTATGTTGGCCAGGTGGTTCCCAATCAGAGGCAGCTGTAGCTCGTTGTCTCTGATTGGGGACCATACTTAGGCAGCCTGTTTGGCACTAGTATTTTGTGAATCTTGTCCGTAAGTTTGTTTTGTATTAACTAGTCTACGTATGTTTGTTTGTTGTTTTGTTCGTGTTGTGTACGAAATGTACGCTTATCACGTTGGTCCGTGTCTTCAGTCGACGGCCGTGACAGTCTCATATACCATGGCTTTCAGCCAATAGCATTGGGCTCGAATTTTATAATTGACCTTGTATTGTCATGTTGTGTACAAAGGTCTATACTGTCTATGGTACATTATGTGCAGTGACCTTTAGTTTGATCAATAAATATCACTTGCCGGATTGTCCATTACAAAGGTCTACACTATTGACCTTTAGTTTTCAGATGTCACTGATCCATTGATCTGACTGCTTTATACTATACACTACACGATCACGTGGCAAACTGCAATGGATCAGTTACAGTAGATAGTAACACAGTAGATGGTGCTGGTTCAAACAGCATTTATTACAGTGAATTGACTAAATTGGTTAGGCCATGTTTGGCTGTGAAGATGAATCATCTGAGTGTAATTACAACAGGCCCATTACATCCTCTGCCTCCTTGAAATCCCATGTAGAATCCTGTCTGCGAGGGATATTAGTGGTGAATGGCACAAACAACACATGAAGGAAAGACTCTTCTGGGACTGACTGATAATATTACATACAGCCAGGATTAATACATCCCAGGATCCCCCATCCGTGGACCCAACTAAATAACATTAAAACCCCTGGAGCAGTAGTGGTTACATCCCTGGATCCCACACCATCACCAATAACATTAAAACCACCAGGAGCAGTAGTGGTTACATCCCTGGACCCCACACCATCACCAATAACATTAAAGCCACCAGGAGCAGTAGTGGTTACATCCCTGGACCCCACACCATCACTGATAACATTAACACCAGGCCAGGAGGGACTAGTGGTAACATCCCTGGACCCAGGGTACCATCACTGAATATTACATTAAAGCCACCAGGAGCAGTAGTGGTTACATCCCTGGACCCCACACCATCACTAATAACATTAAAACCACCAGGAGCAGTAGTGGTTACATCCCTGGACCCCACACCATCACTAATAACATTAAAGCACCACCAGGAGCAGTAGTGGTTACATCCCTGGACCCCACACCATCACTAATAACATTAAAACCACCAGGAGCAGTAGTGGTTACATCCCTGTACCCCACACCATCACTAATAACATTAAAGCCACCAGGAGCAGTAGTGGTTACATCCCTGTACCCCACTGATAATACCATCACCACTGATATACATTAAAACCACAGGAGGTAGCAGTAGTGGTACAGCATCCCTTGGGACTGACTGATAATAATGGTTACAGCCACACACCATCACTAATAACATTAAAGCCACCAGGAGCAGTAGTGGTTACATCCCTGGACCCCACACCATCACCAATAACATAAAACCACCAGGAGCAGTAGTGGTTACATCCCTGGACCCCACACCATTACTAATAACATTAAAACCACCTGGAGCAGTAGTGGTTACATCCCTGGACCCCACACCATCACTAATAACATTAAAACCACCTGGAGCAGTAGTGGTTACATCCCTGGACCCCACACCATTACTAATAACATTAAAACCACCTGAGGAGCAGTAGTGGTTACATCCCTGGACCCCACACCGTCACCAATAACATTAAAACCACCTGGAGCAGTAGTGGTTACATCCCTGGACCCCACACCATCACTAATAACATTAAAACCACCAGGAGCAGTAGTGGTTACATCCCTGGACCCCACACCATCACTAATAACATTTTTAACACCACCAGGAGCAGTAGTGGTTAAGTCCCTGGACCCCACACCATTACTAATAACATTAAAACCACCAGGAGCAGTAGGGTTACATCCACCTGGACCCCACCACTAATAATATTAAACCACACCAGTAGTAGTTAATCCCGGACTAATAACATTAAAACCACCTGGAGCAGTAGTGGTTACATCCCTGGACCCCACACCATTACTAATAACATTAAAACCACCAGGAGCAGTAGTGGTTACATCCCTGGATCCCACACCATCACTAATAACATTAAAACCACCTGGAGCAGTAGTGGTTACATCCCTGGACCCCCACACACCATCACTAATAACATTAAAAACGCCGAGGGCCACCTGGAGCAGTAGTGGTTACATCCCTGGACCCCACAGACCGTCACTAATAACATTAAAAGCCACCAGGAGCAGTAGTGGTTACATCCCTGGATCCCACACCATCACTAATAACATTAAAAGCCACCCTGGAGCAGTAGTGGTTACATCCCTGGACCCCACACCATCACTAATAACATTAAAACCACCTGGAGCAGTAGTGGTTACATCCCTGGACCCCACACCATCACTAATAACATTAAAATAACACCAGGGCAGCAGTAGTGGTGGTTACATCCCTGGACCCCACACCACCTACTTACTAATAACATTAAAACCTACCAGGAGCAGTAGTGGTTACATCCCTGGACCCCACACCATTACTAATGGCCCACACACCATAAAACGGCCAAAAAACACCTGCAGTGGTCATAGCACACCATCGCCTTAGGGTTTTACATCCCTGGACCCCCACACCATAAACCGGGCAGCGTATTTACATACACCACACCATTAATAACCTTAAACCACCAGGAGCAGTAGTGGTTACATCCGCTGGAGACCCAACATTACTAATAACATTAAAACCACCTGGAGCAGTAGTGGTTACATCCCTGGACCCCCACACCATCACTAATAACATTAAAAACCACCAGGAGCAGTAGTGGTTTACATCCTAGGACCCCACCACCATCACTAATAACATTAAAACCACTGGAGCAGTAGTGGTTACATCCCTGGACCCCACACACCATCACTGCAGTAACATTAAAACCACCTGGAGCAGTAGTGGTTACATCCCTGGACCCCACACCATCACTAATAACATTAAAACCACCAGGAGCAGTAGTGGTTACATCCCTGGACCCCACACCATCACTAATAACATTTAAAACCACCTGGAGCAGTAGTGGTTACATCCCTGGATCCCACACCATCACTAATAACATTAAAAACACCACCAGGAGCAGTAGTGGTTTACATCCACCTTGGACCCCACACCATCACTAATTAACCCATTAACATCCCGGAACCACCAGGGAGCAGTAGTGGTTACTCCCTGGACCCAACCACCATTAAATCCAGGGAGCTGGACACCCACACCATCACTAATAACATTAAAACCCACACCATTAACTAATAACTATTAAAACCACCTGGAGCAGTAGGGAGTACATCCCTGGACCCCACACCATCACTAATAACATTAAAACCTACCTGGTAGCAGTAGTGGTTACATCCCATGGACCCCACACCATCACTAATAACATTAAAAACACCATGATCAGTAGTGGTTACATCCCTGGGACCCCACACCATCACCAATAACATTACTTAGCAGTCTAACATTGAAACACCATCACTAATAACAGCAGTACCTGGAGCAGTAGTGGTTACATTCCCTGGATCCCTCACCTATTAACTAACAAAGTTAATTATTGTAACCTTATAAACATTAAAACCACCAGAGCAGTAGTGGTTACATCCCTGGATCCCACACCATCAAACCATAACATTTAACCACACCTGGATGCGTAGTGGTTACATCCTGGAACCCAACAACCATTCACACATAACATTAAAAGCACCGGGAGCAGTATGGTTTAACTATCCCTGGACCCCACACCATCACTAATAAACATTAAAACCACCGAGCAGTAGTGTTACATCCCTGGACCCACACATTACTAATAACATTAAAAACACCTGAGCAGCAGTGGTTACATCCCTGGATCCAACACCTATCACTAAAAACATTTAAAACACACCTGGACTTTTTTTTTTCTTTTTTTTTTTTTTTTTATGTAGTGTTAATCCTCTGTACACACACCATCACCAATAACATTATAAAACCCACAGTGTAAGCAGTAGAGTGTTACATCTGGGACCCCACACCATCACTAATACATTAAAACCACCTGAGCAGTAGTGGTTAAGTCCCTGGACCACACACCAGCACTAATAACATTAAAACGTACCAGGAGCAGTACGTGGTTTACATCCTCTGCGACCCCACACCATCACTAATAACATTAAACCACCAGGTAGCAGTAGTGGTTACAGCCCTGACCCCACACATCATTCATAACATTAAAAACACATGGAGCATAGTGTTACATCCCTGGACCCCACACCATCACTAATAACATTAACACCACCAGGAGAGCCAGTAGTGGTCTACATGCCCTGACCCCACACCCTACTAATAACATTAAAAACCACTGGGCAGTAGTGGTTACATCCCTGGACACCCCTCACCATTACTAATAACATTAAAACCACCATGGAGCAGTCGTGGTACATCCCTGGCACCCATCACCAGTACTAATAACATTAAAACACCAGGAGCATAGTGGTTACATCCCTGGATCCCACACCGCACCAATAACATTAAAACACCTGAGAGCAGTAGTGGTTACATCCCTGGACCCACCACCATCACCAACAACATTTAAAACCACCTGGTAGCAGTAGTGGTTATCATCCCTGGACCCACACCATTACTAATAACATTAAACCACGAGAGAGTAGTGGTTTACATCCCTTGACACCACACCTTACTAATAACATTTAAAACCCACCTGGAGCAATAGTGGTAACTATCCCTGGACCCAACACCATTACTAATACCATTAAAAACACAGGGCAGTCGTGGTTACATCCCTGGACCCACACTACACTAATAACATTAAAACCACCTGGACAGTAGTGGTACATCCCTGGGACCCCCGCACATTACTAATAACATTAAACCACTCTGGAGCAGTATGTGGTTACATCCTGGAACCTCACCATTACTCCATAACATTAAAACCACCGGCGCAGTAGTGGTTACATCCCTGGACCCACTAACATTACTAATAACATTAAAACCACTTGGAGCAGTAGTGGTACATCCCTGGACCCCACACCACACTATAACATTAAAACCACCTAGGAGCAGTAGTGGTTACATCCCTGGACCCCACACATCACTAATAACATTTAAAGCCACTAGGAGGCAGACACACACACCACACGCCACACACACACACACACACACACACCAGCCCACACAATGTGAATCTGAACCACAGACGACTTGACTGTGTTCCCCTGTCATGAAACCTTAACACCCCCCGTGGTGAACATGCTAATCAGACCATCATGATACAGTGTGATCCAAGACCGTATGGAGATGTGGCCGGGAGGGAAGGAGGAGGAGAGGAAGGAGAGGATGAAAGGAGAGCGGAGAGAGGATGCAAGGAGAGAGGAATAGAGCGGAGAGATGGAGAGTGAGAGAGTTGATTTTTTTTTTTTTTTATTGAATGAGAGGAGAGCGGAGTAGGCGAGAGGGAGAGGGAGAGGATGAGGGAGAGGAGAGAGGAGAGAGAGAGAGAGAGAGAGACTCTGTTCCCTCTTTTTCTCCTCCCCTATCTTTACCTCCCTCCTCCCCTATCTTTACCTCCCTCCTCCCCATATCTTGATCATCACTCATCCCTATCTCTTACCTCAGCCCTAAAACCTCTTGTCCATACCTCTCCTATCTTTACCGTCCCTACTACCCTGTACCCTCACTCCCCCTGATCCATTACCTTCCTCCTACCACCTATCTCTACATCCACTCCTCCACTATCATTATCCTACCTCCCTCCTCCCTATCTCTACCTGTCCTCCCGACACCTATATCTTTAACTCCACTCCTCCCCGTATCATATAAACTCCCTCCATACCCCTATCTATACCTACTCCTCCCCTATGTCCTCTACCTTCCATCTACTCCCCTATCTCTACCTCCCATCTCCCCGATAGCTCTACCTCCCTCCACACGCCTATCTTTACCTCTCCTCCTCCCTGTATCTACCTCCCTACTACACTATCTCGACATCCTTCCTAACCCTATCTCTACCTCACTCTCATTCGCCCTATCTCTACTCCCATCCATCCCCGTGATCTCTACCTCCCTCCTGTAGCCAAGATATCGTTACCTCCTACTCACCTAATCTCTACCTACCTCTCCCCTTATTCTCTACCTCCTCCTCCCATATCTCTAACTCACTCCCTCTATCATTTTTTTTTGTTTTTTAATTTGTTTCCTTTTTTTTTTATATATCATTAATGTTTTTTTATTTTTTTTTTCTCTACCTCCCTCCTCCCCTGTCCCTCCTCCCCTATCTCTACCTCCCTCCTCCCCTATACTACTACCTACATCCTCACCTAGTCTCTACCTCCTCCTCCCCTATCTCTAACCTCCTCCGCCCCGATGCTCTACCTCACTCCTCCGACAGATCTCTACGCCCTCCCTCGCCTGATCTCTACCGCCCTCCTCCCCTATCTCTACCTCCCTCCTCCCCTGTGTCCCCTCCTCCCCTATCTCTACCTCCCTCCTCCCCTATCTCTACCTCCCTCCTCCCCTATCTCTACCTCCCTCCTCCCCTATCTCTACCTCCCTCCTCCTCTGTCTGTTTTACCTCTCTCCCTTCCTTCTTCCCTCCCTCCTGCCACCTCCCTCTCTCCACCACTACTCCTCCCACCCTCCTCTTTCCCCTCCACTCTTAAATCCTCCCCTCCCTGCATCTCTCTCCTCTTTCCTTCCCTCCCTGCATCTCTTCCTCTTTCCTTCCCTCCCCCCATCTCTTCCTCTTTCTTCTATGTTCTTCCATCTCTTCATGTAATAAAGCAGCGGCAGCAGCAGAGATGTTTTGATGCGTCCTCCAGCCCTCAGTCTGTTTCCATTCAACTGAGTTTGCAAACACACACACACACACACACACACACACACACACACACACACACAACACACACACACACACACACACCAACAACACACACACACTTGTCAACACTGCACTGTCCTCTCAGTGGGAGTGGTAGGCTTCAGTATGAGGTGGAGTGGACATCCCTCCCCTGTACCCCCAGGCCAAGGCCCAAGCCAGCTGCCCTCCTGTCCTCCTCAGCCTCCTCAACCCCCCTGATGTCCACACAGTGCCCAGCTAGGCTGGGAGGAGATGGAGGAATGGAAGGAAGCAGAGCTTGTGGGAAATGGCCTTGGACAGGCACCAGACAGACATCTAGTAAAGGAGGCCAAATGACCTCTGCGCTCTCTCTCTTCTCACTCTCTCTATCTCTCTCTCTCTCCTCTTCTCTCTCTATCTCTCTCTCTCTCTCTCTGTCCTCTCTCTCTCTCTCTCTCTCTCTCTCTCTCTCTCTCTCTCTCTCTCTCTCTCTCTCTCTCTATCTCTTCTCTCTCTCTCTCTCTCTCTCTCTCTCTCTCTCTCTCTCTCTATCTCTCTCTCTCTCTCTCTCTCCTTCTCTCTCTCTCCTCTCTCTCTCTCTCTCTCTCTCTCCCTCCCTCCCTCTCTCTCCATCCCTCTCTCCTTCAGCATAAGAGTTCCTTCTCTGCCCTAGGGCTGAAGGTCCATAGAGGACCATGGTCCCTGGTGGTGGTCTGGTGTGGTCTGCCTGTCAGCTCACATCACTGCTGTTTGGACACCGACAGCTCCTGTTTATCGTCAGGTGGTTCAAGGTGTAAAAATAACACATCTTAATATAACAGTGTGGTAAACCAATCTAATAAAGCCTTTTTAATTTAGATGACAAAAGGAGTGCCATGTTTTCTTGTTGCATGCTTTCAGCTTTACAGTTTTCAGATCCTATAAGCCAAAAACGTATTTGTGTTTCAGTAAAACAGGGGTTGTCAATCTGGTGAACACACTGGAACTTCCACATAGTGCGGTAGAATGTTACAATGACCAGCATTCATTTGGCGAGATGTTCAGAAGAAACCCTTTCTGAGGAAGTTGACACATCTATCCGTTTAGAAGAAAAAAAGCGAATACAATCACTAAGATTACTTTCTCCTGGAGAACTGTCCAAATTATTTTCCATTTGCTTACAACATCATCTGAACATGAGTCATGCAGCGTGAGCTATTTTCTGAATTTTCTAGGGACCTGAAAGATGCAGAGATAGCAGCTATAGGAACAAAACCTACAGACATACTATTTTACTCCAGGGAATAATGCCGGGCCCTACAGATGTATGGACATAATTGATACTCTTTTGTTGCTGAGAATTTGCCTGCATCAGCTAATGAAATTAAAACTTGTAATTTATTTTCGTTTGGCTTCTAAAAGTTTTCACTTTGACATGTAAGGATATATTGGCCATAAACGAAAAATTTATAAATCCCTTACAGAACATATTCAATTAATATAATCAAATATAATTACAAGATCACATTTCCTGTTTCAGTCAGGATTATTTCCTGAGCTCAAATTAAAAATCCTACATTTGTAGGGTGTTAGCCTACCTGCCTGGGCTATAGGCATAAGTTCAAGTCACTGCCTGCTTCTCATCACCTGGAAGCCAAAAAGAAGAGTGTATCTTCTTAGAGGACAATTTTAAAACTATCAAACTTACATAGTAGTATGCGCCACAGGAAAGTCAAAGGGAAAATCAAATTGTATTTGTCACAAGCTTCGTAAACATACAAGTGTCAGACTAATACTGAACATAATACATAGAGACCCTTCACAACAGTGCAGAGAGAGAAAAAAGAGAATAATAACAGAAAAGTAGAGAAAATAAAATTACAATAGATAAATAGGAATAGAGGGACTAAGTGGAAACAATGAGTAAACAATATTCAATATGAGCATCGGGATTTACTATAAATTCACTGGAGAAACACCTGCAGTCCTCTGTAGCTCAGCACTGGTAGAGGCACGGCGATTGTAACGCCAGGGTAGGTGGGTTCGATCCAGGGATCACCCCATACATAAAAAGACATGTATGCAGCATGACTGTTAAGTCGCTTTGGATTAAAGAGTCTGCTAAATGGCATATATTTATTGATATGTTTTTCTCTCTCGCTCGATCACAGTCTAAGAACAGGAGAATACATGTCCTACTACTGCAGGTACTCTGACTACCTGGATACCAATCAACATGAGCATACATCAACAACTGTTATTTTATATACAGTAGCTTAATAACACAAGATAGATATTTGTCTCAACTACGAAATACAAGTTTATTTTTGGTAGAGCCTATTTCCCAAGAGAAAATCGAATTAGACCCGTTAGATATTATGACAGATATTTTTCGGGGTGGGGAATAATCAATATCATTCAAGCTGCAGGATTATTTTACTTCCTGAGACGAAAGGGAATGACACAAGAAATAAAATTAAAATCCAAATTAAGATCCGATATCTGTACAAACACCAACTGGACATTAAGGGACGTTGAGCCTGTTCTACTTCAACAGGGACAACTCCAAATGAAATTCATTTGCATCGTTATTGCAATCTCTTGATCTAATCCTTCCACGTAACAACACAACACACTCACAGGATAAAGCCTGAAATACATTTTTTCTGAATCAGATATTACAAACCAAATTTCGGTCGAATACTGGGCTAACTATTATTCCCATGAACGCTGTCTGTCTGTCCTGTCTGTCTGTATGCCTGTCTGGCCTGTCCTGTACACCACCTGTCTGTCGTCTGTCTGTCTGTCTGTCCTGTCCTGTCTGTCATGTCTTCTGTCTTCCTGTCTGTCGTAACAAAGCACCTGTGCTGTCCTTCACTGTCTTGTTACTGTCCGGAGTCTGTCTGTCTGTATGCCTTAAGAGCCTGTCTGAGAGACACCAGAGAGTCTTCTGTCTGTCTGTCTGAAGAGTCTTCTGTCTGTCTGTCGATCTGTCTTCTGTCTGCCTGCCTGCCTTACACACCTGTCTGTCTGTCTGTCTGTCTGAGAGAAAGAGTCGTCTGAGAGAGTCTGTTGTAGAGAGGAGAGAGAGGCCTCCTGAGAGAGCCTGAGGAAGAGAGGACCACCTGTCTGAGATAGAAGTCTGAGATGTCTGTCTGTCTTCTGAGGAAGCCTGATAGAGAAAGAAAGTCTGGAAGAGTCTGTCTTCAGAAGGAGGATGAGAGAGAAGAGGAGATCTGAACGAGAGACCTGCTGACGAGAGAGTTAGTTTGCCTACAGGATTTCTGTAGAAGAGAGGAAGCAGAGGAGTGAGACCCAGAGAAGGAGGAAGCGAGAGATAATGGTTATAACGGGAAAATAGAGAACGTTTGGAGGACGAGGAGAGGGACAGAGAGGGAGATAACGTGGAGAGAGAGAGTTTCAGCGTCAAGGATATTCAGATAGATAAACAAATCCTTCTGTCCTTTGTCTCCCACAGACTCTTATGACGTTCTAATTAAGCACTTTTTGTCCATTCATCTGTAACGCAGTACGGATCCAGTCTCAAAGCAGCACTCTTTCTGAGTATGGTATGTGCTCATGTAAAACGGTACAGCACCTGTCTGTATGTCATGTCTTGAATAATAATAAGCTGGAACAGTTTATGGTATAGACCACCACTTTACATCACGCTCTGTTAGAAAACCTATCAGATTGTCTGTCCAGAGAGAGATCTGAGAGTCTGTCCCGTCTGTCGGTACTCCACTGGCACACACTGGCTCCAATCACAGACGTTGATCTTCAAAGTCATTTTCACAGCAATTATTTTTCGCCACGTAGTAATGACGTTGATTTGAGCATCCCCGTGGACCCAGTCTTCCTCAGAGGGATAATGGTATAAACGTGGAACAAGACACGTTTTATCACAAACACACAACACACACACACACCCACCACACAAGTCACGGCAATGATGGCTACATCACCTTTTCTCACAGTCACACACCCTATGCAAACATGCACTACTGCACGTACAGAGACGAGATACAGTATCAACCACCAGCCCGTTTCTGATATATACAGTGCTCAGGTAAACGGGTACCAGCATAAGGTGTCAGGTTTCTGATATAATAAGCCTGGATCAGTTTACGTATAGACACCACATACTTCACGATATTAGAAAAATCAGCCCTACAGTATATACCCACACAGCCCCAGTATATATACCCCCCAATCAGCCCTACAGTATATATACCACACAGCCCCAGTATATATACCCCCCAATCAGCCCTACAGTATATACCCACACAGCCCCAGTATATATACCCCCCCAATCAGCCCTACAGTATATACCCACACAGCCCCAGTATATATACCCCCCAATCAGCCCTACAGTATATACCCACACAGCCCCCAGTATATATACAGCCCTACAGTATATGTGGATTAAAGAGCCCCACGTAGTGACGGAGATAATTGAGGTCAGGATGTCAATGACAGCCCCAGTGATATATCCCCTCCCAATCAGCCCTACAGTATATACCACACAGCCCCAGCCATATCTCTCTGTCTACAGGCTTTCATTATACACACAGCTGTGAGAGAGGGATTCATGAAATACTCTCTCTGCAGAAAGACTAGTCTACTAGTATAGGGGACGGATAGAGAGAGAGAGAGAGAGAGAGAGAGAGAGAGAGAGAGAGATAGAGAGGCTTTCAAAGAGAGAGCGAAAGAGAGAAAGAGAGAGAGAGAGAGAGATAGAGGAGAGAGAGAAAGAGAGTTTACTAGAGAGAGAGAGAGAGAGAGAGAGCAGAGAGAGGAGAGAGAGAGAGAGAGAGAGAGAGAGAGAGAGAGAGAGAGAGAGAGAGAGAGAGGGAGAGAGAGAGAGAGAGAGAGAGAGAGAGAGAGAGAGAGAGAGAGAGAGAGAGAGAGAGAGAGAGAGAGAGAGAGAGAGAGAGAGAGAGAGAGAGAGAGAGAGAGAAGAGAGAGAGACAGAGAGAGAGAGAGAGAGAGAGAGAGAGAGAGAGAGAGAGAGAGAGAGAGAGAGAGAGAGAGAGAGAGAGAGAGAGAAGAGAGAGAGAGAGAGAGAGAGAGAAAGAGAGAGAAAGACCCAGCTAATCAAGCCCAGGTGATGGATGGAGTAGAGAGAGATAGAGAGAAAGAGATCCATTCTGCTAGCCCAGATCATCTCTATAAAATAATGTCTCTATTTTTCTACTTAATGGTATTTTGCTCCTCACAGTGACTACCTCTCTAACTTACCATAGTTCCTCCAGAACCTGGAACACCAGTAACAGTTGACCATGTCTTTTCATCCCTCCTGGCTTGTTGGCATGGTTCTCTGCTCCAGAAACATCCTAATTCAGTTTGGATTGTAGCCTAACATGCTTCTGTTCTGATTGATCTAACATGGTTTCTGTTCTGATTGATCTAACATGCTTCTGTTCTGATTGATCTATACATGGCTTCTGTTCTGATTGATCTAACATGGTTTCTGTTCTGATTGATCTATACATGGTTTCTGTTCTGATTGATCTAACATGGCTTCTCTTGTTGGTTTGGCAGCCAAACCATTCAGAGAGAGAAGGATAATATGTTCCTGCTCCTCGTGTCCCTCCCCTCCCATTGGGCAGGGGGCGCCGTGGGATTTATTTAAGATACATCCTGAATTATAAATGTTCGCCAGGCGTAAGGAGGGATCTCAGCCAGTTACCTCAATGAGCTCACACTCTGTGTTACTGTGTGTGTGTGTGTGTGTGTGGGGAGTGGGGGGGGGGATAGAGATAGAGAGAGAGAGAGAGAGAGAGAGAGAGGAGAGAGAGAGAGAGAGAGAGAGAGAGAGAGAGAGAGAGAGTGAGAGAGAGAGAGAGAGAGAGAGAGAGAGAGAGAGAGAGAGAGAGAGAGAGAGAGAGAGCATTCTCAGTGAGCATAGTCTTGCTATTGAGACAGGCAGCCGTAGACAGACAGGCTATGTGCACACTGCCCACAAAATGAGGTGGAAACTGAGCTGCACTTCCTAACCTCCTGCCAAATGTATGACCATATTAGAGACACATATTTCCCTCAGATTACACAGACCCAGAATTTGAAAACAAATCTCATATCTACTGGGTGAAATACCACAGTGTGCCATCACAGCAGCAAGATTTGTGACCTGTTGCCATAAGAAAGGGGCAACCAGTGAACAACAAACACCATATTAAATACAACCCATTTTTATGCCCATTTTGTACTTTAACTATCTGCACATCGTTACAACACTGTATATAGCCAAAATATGACATCTGAAATGTCTCTATTCCTTTGGAACTTTTCTGAGTGTAATGTTTACTGTTAATATTTATTGTACTTGCTTTTTCACTTAAACTATTTCATGTTAACATATGTTTCCCATTCCAATAAAGCCCTTTGAATTGAATTGAATTGAGAGAGAGAGAGAAAGTGTAGGGGAGAACCAAGGTTTTGTAGTTAGTCAGAGACATATGGTGTCAAGTGAATCCTCTCCCAATTCCAAAGGCAGTCCCCCAAAACATTATATTTTAGGGCACATCGACAGATTTTTTTCACCTAGTCGGCTCGGGGATTAGATCCAGCGACCTTTCGGTTACTGGCACAACGCTCTTAACCACTAAGCTACCTGCCGCCAATACCAAAGGCCCAATACCAAATGCAGTCTCCTCAATACCAAAAGCAGTCTCCCAATACCAAACAGTCTCCCCAATACCAAAAGCAGTCTCCCCAAATATCAAAGGCAGTCTCCCCAATATCAAAAGCAGTCTCCCCAATATCAAAAGCAGTCTCCCCAATATCAAAGCAGTCTCCCCAATATCAAAAGCAGTCTCCCCAATACCAAAAGCAGTCTCCCCAATACCAAAAGCAGTCTCCCAATACCAAAGCAGTCTCCCCAATACCAAAAGCAGTCTCCCCTATACCAAAAGCAGTCTCCCCAATACCAAAAGCAGTCTCCCCAATACCAAAAAAAGCAAGTCTCCCCAATACCAAAAAGCAGTCTCCCCAATACCAAAGCAGTCTCCCCAATACCAAAAGCAGTCTCCCCAATACCAAAAGCAGTCTCCCCCAAAACCATACCAAAAGCAGTCTCCCCAATACCAAAAGCAGTCTCCCCAAAAGCAGTACCAAACCAAAAGCAGTCTCCCCAATACCAAAAGCAGTCTCCCCAATACCAAAGGCAGTCTCCCCAATACCAAAAGCAGTCTCCCCAATACCAAAAGCAGTCTCCCCAATACCAAAGGCAGTCTCCCCAATACCAAAAGCAGTCTCCCCAATACCAAAAGCAGTCTCCCCAATACCAAAAGCAGTCTCCCCCAATACCCCAAAAAAGGCAGTCTCCCCAATACCAAAAGCAGTCTCCCCTATACCAAAAGCAGTACCAAAAAAGCATAATGTGTTCTGGCATCCACCTCTACAGTGTCTTAAAAGACAGGACATTCATCCTCACAGTGAAACGCCGTTCCAGATGGTTGGACTACTGTTGCTAAGCAAACATAATAAGACTGAACTAAAGGAGCCTGATCGTAGCAACAGCATTATGGGATGTTGAATACCCTGTCCAATACTAATCTCAGGTCTGATATCTGGTTGGTACATTACAGATGGGGTTAAATGGGTTGAATGTAGTAGAAGGAATTGTGTGGAAGACTCGTTTGTTAGTCCAATCTGTGTTGATGAGCAATGTCCTTAAACAACCAGTGCATTCAGATAGTATTCAGACCTCTTGACTTTTCACACATTTTGTTACGTTACAACATTATTCTAAAATTGATTAAATTCTTTTTTTTTCCTCATCAATCTATATACAAAACCCCATAATGACTAAGCAAAAACAGGTTTTTATTAATATCACATTTACATAAGTATTCAGACCCTTTACTCAGTACTATGTTGAAGCACCTTTGGTGCAGCGATTAGAGCCAGCGATTAGAGCCTCGAGTCTTCTTGGGTATGACGCTACAAGCTTGGCACACCTGTATTTGGGGAGTTTCTCCCATTCTTCTCTGCAGATCCTCTCAAGCTCTGTCAGGTTGGATGGAGAGCGTCGCCGGACAGCTATTTTCAGGTCTCTCCAGAGATGTTCGATCGGGTTCAGGTCCAGGCTCTGGCTGGGCCACTCAAGGACATTCAGAGACTTGCCCCTGAAGCCACTCCTGTATTGTCTTGGCTGTGTGCTTAGGGTCATTGTCCTGTTGGAAGGTGAACCTTCGCCCCAGTCTGAGAGCTCTGGATTAGGTTTTCTTCTAGGTTAGACTACTGCAATGCTCTACTTTCCGGCTACCCGGATAAAGCACTAAATAAACTTCAGTTAGTGCTAAATACGGCTGCTAGAATCCTGACTAGAACCAAGAAATTTGATCATATTACTCCAGTGCTAGCTTCCCTACACTGGCTTCCTGTTAAGGCAAGGGCTGATTTCAAGGTTTTACTGTTAACCTATAAAGCGTTACATGGGCTTGCTCCTACCTATCTTTCCGAGTTGGTCCTGCCGTACATACCAATACGTACGCTACGGTCACAAGACGCAGGCCTCCTAATTGTCCCTAGAATTTCTAAGCAAACAGCGGGAGGCAGGGCTTTATCCTATAGATCTCCATTTTTATGGAACAGTCTGCCTACCCATGTGAGAGACGCAGACTCGGTCTCAACCTTTAAGTCTTTACTGAAGACTTATCTCTTCAGTAGGTCATATGATTGAGTGTAGTCTGGCCCAGGAGTGTGAAGGTGAACGGAAAGGCTCTGGAGCAACGCAAACGAACAGCCCTTGCTGTCTCTCTGCCAGGCCGGTTCCCCTCTCTCCACTGGGGTTCTCTGCCTCTAACCCTGTTACAGGGGCTGAGTCACTGGCTTGCTGGTGCTCTTTCATGCCGTCCCTAGGAGGGGTGCGTCACTTGAGTGGGTTGAGTTACTGACGTGATCTTCCTGTCTGGGTTGGCGCCCCCCCCTTGGTTTGTGCTGTGGTGGAAGACCTCTGTGGGCTATACTCGGCCTTGTCTCAGGATTGTAAGTTGGTGGTTGAGGATATCCCTCTAGTGGTGCGGGGGCTGTGCTTTGGCAGAGTGGGTGGGGTTATATCCTTCCTGTTTGGCCCTGTCCGGGGGTTTCTTCGGATGGGGCCACAGTGTCTCCGGACCGCTCCTGTCTCAGCCTCCAGTATATATGCTGCAGTAGTTTATGTGTCGGGGGGCTGGGGTAGTTGGTTATACCTGGAGTACTTCTCCTGTCTTATCCAGTGTCCTGTGTGAATTTAAGTATGCTCTCTTCTAATTCTCCTCGTTCTCTCTTTCTCTCTGAGAACCTGAGCCCTAGGACCATACGTCAGGACTACCGGGCATGCTGACACCTTGCTGTCCCCAGTCCGCCTGGCCTTGCTGCTATTCCAGTTTTAACTGTTCTGCCTGCGGTTATGGAACCCCTACCTGTCCCAGACCTGCTGTTTTCAACTCTTAATGATCGGCTATGAAAAAGCCAACTGAGAGACCTGAGCCCTAGGACCATACGTCGGGACTACCGGCCGTGGTGACTCCTTGCTGTCCCCAGTCCGCCTGGCCTTGCTGCTTTTCCAGTTTCAACTGTTCTGCCTGCGGTTATGGAACCCCTACCTGTCCCAGACCTGCTGTTTTCAACTCTTAATGATCGGCTATGAAAAGCCAACTGAGATTTATTCCTGATTATTATTTGACCATGCTGTCACTTATGAACATTTTTGAACATCTTGGCATGGTTCTGTTATAACCTCCACCCGGCACAGCCAGAAGAGGACTGGCCACCCCTCATAGCCTGGTTCCTCTCTAGGTTTCTTCCTAGGTTTTGGCCTTTCTAGGGAGTTTTTTCCTAGCCACCGTGCTTCTACACCTGCATTACTAGCTGTTTGGGGTTTTAGGCTGGGTTTCTGTACAGCACTTCGAGATATTAGCTGATGTACGAAGGGCTATATAAAATAAAATTGATTGATTGAACTCTCTGTACAGTGCTCCATTCATCTTTCCCTCCATCCTGACTAGTCTCCCAGTCCCTGCCGCTGAAAAACATCCCCACAGCATGAAGCTGACATCACCATGCTTCACCATAGGGATGGTGCCAGGTTTCCTCCAAACGTGACACATGGCATTCAGGCCAAAGAGCTCAGTCTTGGTTTCATCAGACCAGAGAATCTTGTTTCTCATGGTCTGAGTCCTTTAGGTGCCTTTTGGCAAACTCCAAGCGGGCTGTCATGTGCCTTTTACTGAGGAGTGGCTTCCGTCTGGCCACTCTACCATAAAGGCCTGATTGGTGGAGTGCTGCAGAGATGGTTGTCCTTCTGGAAGGTTCTCCCAACTCCACAGAGGAACTCTGGAGCTCTGTCAGAGTGACCATCGGGTTCTTGGTCACCTCCCTGACCAAGGCCCTTCTCCCCCGATTGCTCAGTTTGGCCGTGCGGCCAGCTCTAGGAAGAGTCTTGGTGGTTCCAAACTTCTTCCATTTAAGAATGAAGGAGGCCACTGTGTTCTTGGGGACCTTCAATGCTGCAGAAATGTTTTGGTACCCTTCCCCAGATCTGTGCCTCGACACAATCCTGTCTCTGAGCTCTACGGACAATTATTTCGACCTCATGGCTTGGTTTTTGCTCTGACTGGTACTGTCAACTGTGGGACCTTATATAGACAGGTGTGTGCCTTTCCAAATCATGTCCAATCAATTGAATTTACCGTAGGTGGACTCCAATCAAGTTCTAGAAACATCTCAAGGATGATCAATGGAAACAGGATGCACCTGAGTTCATTTTGAGTCTCATAGCAAAGGGTCTGAATACTTATGTAATAAGGTATTTCTGTTTTATATTTTTAATAGATTTGCAAAAATGTATTACAACCTGTTTTCGCTTTGTCGTTATTGGGTATTGTGTGTAGATTGATGAGGAAAGAAATGTATTTAATCCATTTTAGAATAAGGCTGTAACGTAACAAAATGTGGAAAAAGGGGAAGGAGGGTCTGAATACTTTTCCGAAAGCATCAATTGCAAAGGCCTGAAGTTAGACAATTAGGAACCTAACTAAATAACAACGATTCACAATCACAAATGATATAACCTTGTCTCCAGGGTTAACTAAGAGCTGCCTGGGGGACGAGATTACAACTGCCATGGTAACGGGTTGAATATTGGTGAGTATCCGGTCACAACACCAAGCCTCAAAGAAGATGCTGCTACGCGATTGAAGGATCGTTTCTGTACCCTCACTTGTGAAGGAAGACATCATACAACACTCAGACTGTAGATTTAACCAAATGTAAAGAATGAAACATTTAAACAGATATCACTACGTCGACATCCTCTGCATTGCTGTAGGGTGCAATTACATCGTACCACTCCACCGAGATACCTCTTCACCTCGCTACTCAAACATTTACATGGAGAAGCTCTTTGTAGTAGAAAAGTTTGCCAACGCTAGCATTAATATTGAGGTCTTTATAGCAGCTGGTTCGTTGTGTGATGTTCTGAGAGATCTATCCGTGATTCAAAGATGGGTCATAGGAAGTACAGGAAATAGGACAGGTAACCTCTCAATAGATAGAACTTCAACAGTAGGACTGTAAGATATACACTAGGGGAAACTTCAATGGAACTCTCACTCATATGTGTAAAATACACATTCTGTTTTTTGGTTTATTGATAGGGAATTTAGGATATTCCATTGTGATATTCAATTGTTATTGATAGGGAATTTAGGATATTCCATTGTGATATTCAATTGTTATTGATAGGGAATTTAGGATATTCCCATTGTGATATTCAATTGTTATTGATAGGGAATTTAGGATATTCCATTGTGATATTCCATTGTTATTGATATTTAGGATATTCCATTGTGATATTCAATTGTTATTGATAGGAATTTAGGATATTCCATTGTGATATTCAATTGTTATTGATAGGGAATTTAGGATATTCCATTGTGATATTCAATTGTTATTGATAGGGAATTTAGGATATTCCATTCCTTACTTAGATTTGTGTGTATTGGGTATATGTTGTGAAATTGTTAGATATTACTTGATAGATATTACTGCACTGTCGGAGCTAGAAGCACAAGCATTTCGCTACACCCGCAATAACATCTGCTAAACACGTGTATGTGACAAATACAATTTGATTTGATTTGATTTGTAAACACATTACATATTCTGGACAGACACAGACATTCCTGGGACTTGAAGGGTTAAGCTTCCTGCTTATTAGTATTTGCAGTCAGATTGATTAAATCAGTGGATTCACACAGAACCTGGTTTGCAGTTTGTGTTCAACCAGATTAGAGCCTTAATCCTTGGATGGATCTGTTAATCCACGGGGAGTGGTGTCCGTTCACGCTACTCACGTTCTTCTCCTTCACTACACACACACACACACACACACACACACACACACACACACACACACACACACACACACACACACACACACACACACACACACACACACACACACTCAGCATGGCTGCATGCATACCATACCATACCATACCATACCATACCATGTCATACCACATACCATACCATGTCATACCATACCATGCTGTTCTGGTGCTAGTGGATCTACAGTAATCCATCAATAATAGAGTGTATCTGATTCCTATATGATTACAGAGGAGACGCTTGCACATATGTTGCAGATGAGATGAGTCAACCATTCGTTGGTAAAGCATAGCATTCTAATGCCATGTGGAGGGGTGAGAGGAGAGAAGAGAGAGAGAGAGAGAGAGAGAAAAGAAAGAAAGAAAGAAAGAAAGAAAGAAAGAAAAAGAAGAAAGAAAGAAAAAAGAAAGAAAGAAAAAGAAAGAAAGAAAGAAAGAAAGAAAGAAAGAAAGAAAGAAAGAGAAAGAAAGGTGACTTACATTGAGTCCTCTCTGGAACACCTGTTGTCCCATGACGTTAGCCAGCATCCTGATCAGAGCAGCACCCTGAAGAGAAAGAGAGAGAGAGGGGAACACACTTGATCAATAATATAGGTTGAGTAACAATGTAACCTATGAGCTGTACATTACATTTTAGTTGACACTTTTATCCAGAACAACTTACAGGTGAAATTAGGGTTAAGTGCCTTGCTCAACAGCACATCAGCGGATTAGTTATATAGTCGGTTCGGGATTCGAACCAGCAACCTTTCGGTTACTGGCACAATGCTCTAAACCGCAAGGCTACCTGCTGCCCAGTACAATTCCATATAATGCTCTCCAAAGGCTTACTGCAGTGATATCGTGGTAGATATAACAGGAGGAGAATCAAGAAAACAAGGAAGGATGTATAAGTTCAGCTGTCCTAAACTGTAGATGTGATCATATATAAACCAGAACCCACTGAAAGGGCTCTTTAGCTGTCCTAAACTGTAGATGTGATCATATATAAACCAGAACCCACTGAAAGGGCTCTTTAGCTGTCCTAAACTGTAGATGTGATCATATATAAACCAGAACCCACTGAAAGGGCTCTTCAGCTGTCCTAAACTGTAGATGTGATCATATATAAACCAGAACCCACTGAAAGGGCTCTTTAGCTGTCCTAAACTGTAGATGTGATCATATAGATACATGAGGATGAGTCTGTTCCCTTTAGAGAGAGAGAGAGAGAGAGAGAGAGACAGAGACAGAGACAGAGAGAGAGAGAGAGAGAGAGAGAGAGAGAGAGAGACAGAGAGAGAGAGAGAGAGAGAGAGAGAGAGAGAGAAATAGAAGAGGGCAAGAGAGAGAGAGAGAGAGAGAGAGAGAGAGAGAGAGAGAGAGAGAGAGAGAGAGAGAGAGAGAGAGAGAGAGAGAGAGAGAGAGAGAGAGAGAGAGAGAGAGAGAGAGAGAGAGAGAGAGAGAGAGAGAGAAGAGAGAGAGAGAGAGAGAGAAGAGAGAGAGAGAGAGAGAGAGAGAGAGAGAGAGAGAGAGAGAGAGAGAGAGAGAGAGAGAGAGAGAGAGAGAGAGAGAGTGAGTGAGAGTACAGGGTTCCCGAGTGGCTCAGCGGTCTAAGGCACTGCATCTCAGTGCTTGAGGCGTCACTACAGACCCCCTGGTTCGATTCCAAACTGATAACCCTGGGACGTGAGGGAGCCGACGGACTGACCGCCGAGACAGAAAGCACCTCTGAGACTAAATTTGCTCCGCGGTGCTGGGAATATCTACGGCTGCTAAACAGATAGTGCAGGGCTCTCGTCTCGTCACATCTCTCCCCGGTCCTGGCTGTCTGATAACCAGATGAGTCAGAGATTTGGAGGGAGAGATGCCACTCAGATCCGGCCCAGACATGCCGACTGACACTCACAAATCAACTAAATAGGATTGAGGATGTCCTGCTGTGAAAACCAGTACTTTTCATAGTTTTTCTCTCTCCATCTAATGCTTAGTATTCAATGATGAACATGACTGACACCAAACAGGATTGGGAGACAGCGGCTCTGAACACTCCAGAAACGCTTTTCCTCTTTTCTTTTCTCTGTGTGTACAGTTAGACTTGTTGTCTAATACCTGGCCTGTTCACCCTGCTACCATCTAGAAGGAGGAGACACTACAGGGCCTGTTCACCCTGCTACCATCTAGAAGGAGGAGACACTACAGGGCCTGTTCACCCTGCTACCATCTAGAAGGAGGAGACACTACAGGGCCTGTTCACCCTGCTACCATCTAGAAGGAGGAGACACTACAGGGCCTGTTCACCCTGCTACCATCTAGAAGGAGGAGACACTACAGGGCCTGTTCACCCTGCTACCATCTAGAAGGAGGAGACACTACAGGGCCTGTTCACCCTGCTACCATCTAGAAGGAGGAGACACTACAGGGCCTGTTCACCCTGCTACCATCTAGAAGGAGGAGACACTACAGGGCCTGTTCACCCTGCTACCATCTAGAAGGAGGAGACACTACAGGGCCTGTTCACCCTGCTACCATCTAGAAGGAGGAGACACTACAGGGCCTGTTCACCCTGCTACCATCTAGAAGGAGGAGACACTACAGGGCCTGTTCACCCTGCTACCATCTAGAAGGAGGAGACACTACAGGGCCTGTTCACACTGCTACCATCTAGAAGGAGGAGACACTACAGGGCCTGTTCACCCTGCTACCATCTAGAAGGAGGAGACACTACAGGGCCTGTTCACCCTGCTACCATCTAGAAGGAGGAGACACTACAGGGCCTGTTCACCCTGCTACCATCTAGAAGGAGGAGACACTACAGGGCCTGTTCACCCTGCTACCATCTAGAAGGAGGAGACACTACAGGGCCTGTTCACCCTGCTACCATCTAGAAGGAGGAGACACTACAGGGCCTGTTCACCCTGCTACCATCTAGAAGGAGGAGACACTACAGGGCCTGTTCACCCTGCTACCATCTAGAAGGAGGAGACACTACAGGGCCTGTTCACCCTGCTACCATCTAGAAGGAGGAGACACTACAGGGCCTGTTCACCCTGCTACCATCTAGAAGGAGGAGACACTACAGGTGCATCAAAGCTGGGACCGAGAGACTGAAAAAGAGCTTCTATCTCCAGGCCAGCAGACTGTTAAATAGTCACCACTAGCCGGCCTCCACCCAGTACCCTGCCCTGAACCTTAGTCACTGTTACTAGCAGGCTACCACCCAGTACTCTACTCTGCACCTTAGAGACTGCTGCCCTATGTACATAGTCATGGAACACTGGACACTTTAATAATGTTTACATACTGTTTTACCCACTTCATATGTACAATTGAAGTCAGAAGTTTACATACACCTTAGCCAAATACATTTAAACTCAGTTTTTCACAATTCCTGACATTTAATCCTAGTAAAAAATCCCTTTCTTAGGTCAGTTAGGATCACCATTTTATTTTAAGAATGTTTGAAATGTCAGAATAATAGTAGAGAGAATTATTTATTTGAGCTTTTATTTCTTTCATCACATTCCGAGTGGGTCAGAAGTTTACATACACTCAATTAGTATTTGGTAGCATCGCCTTTAAATTGTTTAACTTGGGTCAAACATTTCGGGTAGCCTTCCACAAGCTTCCCACAATAAGTTGGGTGAATTTTCGGCCCATTCCTCCTGACAGAGCTGGTGTAACTGAGTCAGGTTTGTAGGCCTCCTTGCTCGCACACGCTTTTTCAGTTCTGCCCACACATTTTCTATAGAATTGAGGTCAGGGCTTAGTGATGGCCACTCCAATACCTTGACTTTGTTGTCCTTAAGCAATTTTGCCACAACTTTGTAAGTATGCTTGGGGTCATTGTCAATTTGGAAGACCCATTTGCGACCAAGCTTTAACTTCCTGACTGATGTCTTGAGATGTTGCTTCATATATATATCCACATAATTTTCCAAACATAACGATGGTCATTATGGCCAAACAGTTCTATTTTTGTTTCATCAGACCAGAGGACAATTCTCCAAAAAGTACGATCTTTGTCCCCATGTGCAGTTGCAAACCGTAGTCTGGCTTTTTTATTGCGGTTTTGGAGCAGTGGCTTCTTTCTTTGCTGAGCGGCCTTTCAGGTTATGTGGATATAGGACTCGTTTTACTGTGGATATAGATACTTTTGTACCTGTTTCCTCCAGCATCTTCACAAGGTCCTTTACTGTTGTTCTGGGATTTATTTGCACTTTTCGCACCAAAGTACGTTCATCTCTAGGAGACAGAACGCGTCTCCTTCCTGAGCGGTATGACGGCTGCGTGGTCCCATGGTGATATACTTACGTACTATTGTTTGTACAGATGAACGTGGTACCTTCTGGCGTTTGGAATTTGCTCCCAAGGATGAACCAGACTTGTGGAGGTCTACAATTTTTTTTCTGAGGTCTTGGCTGATTTCTTTTGATTTTCCCATGATGTCAAGCAAAGAGGCACTGGGTTTGAAGGTAGGCCTTGAAATACATCCACAGGTGCACCTCCAATTGACTCAAATGATGTCAATTAGCCTATCAGAAGCTTCTAAAGCCATGACATCATTTTTTGGAATTTCCCAAGCTGTTTAAAGGCACAGTCAACTTAGTGTATGTAAACTTCTGACCCCCTGGAATTGTGATACAGTGAATTATAAGTGAAATAATCTGTCTGTAAACAATTGTTGGAAAATTACTTGTGTCCTAACCGACTTGCCAAAACTATAGTTTGTTAACAAGAAATTTGTGGAGTGGTTAAAAAACGAGTTTTAATGACGCCAACCTAAGTGTATGTAAACCTCCGAGTTCAACTGTATATACTGTATTCTAGACAAGACTCATCCTATAGCATTACTGCTGTACATACCTTTTCTATTCATATACTGTCCATACTGTCTATACACACCATCAAATACATATATATTTATATCCCGGACTCCGACATTGTTCGTTCTGATATTTCTAGATTTCTTAATTCCTCTCTTTTTATTTTTTGGGATTTGTGTGTATTGTTTTGTATTGTTAGGTAGGAACATAAGCATTTCACTGCACCTGCGATAAGATCTGCAAAATGTGTATACACTACCAGTCAAAAGTTTGGACACACCTATTCATTCCAGGGTTTTTCTTAATTTTTACTATTTTCTACATTGTAGAATAATAGTAAAGACATCAAAACTATGAAATAACACATATGGAATCATGTAGTAACCAAAAAAGTGTTAAACAAATCAAAATATATTTTATATTTGAGATTCTTCAAAGTAGCCACCCTTTGCCTTGATTACAGCTTTGCACACTCTTGGCATTCTCTCAACCAGCTTCATGAGGTAGTCACCTGGAATGCATTTCAATTAAAAGGTGTGCCTTCTTAAAAGTTAATTTGTGGAATTTCTTTCCTTCTTAATGCCTTTGAGCCAATCAGTTGTGTTGTGACAAGGTACGGGGTGTATACAGAAGATAGCCCTATTTGGTAAAAGGCCAAGTTCATATTTTTGGCAAGAACAGCTCAAAGAAGCAAAAGAGAAACAACAGTCCATCATTACTTTAAGACATGAAGGTCAGTCAATCCGGAACATTTCAATAACTTTTTAAGTTTCTTCAAGTGCAGTCGCAAAAACTATCAAGCGCTATAATGAAACTGGCTCTCATGAGGACCGCCACAGGAAAGGAAGATCCATAGTTACTTCTGCTGCAGAGGATAAGTTCATTAGAGTAACCAGCCTCAGATATTGCAGCCCAAATAAATGCTTCACAGAGTTCAAGTAACAGACACATCTCAACATCAACTGTTCAGAGGAGACTGCGTGAATCAGGCCTTCATGGTCGGATTGCTGCAAAGAAACCACTACTAAAGGACACCAATAAGAAGAAGAGACTTGATTGGGCCAAGAAACACAAGCAATGGACATTAGACCAGTGGAAATCTGTCCTTTGGTCTGATGAGTCAACATTTTAGATTTTTGGTTCCAACCGGCGTGTTTTTGTGAGACACGGTGTGGGTGAACGGATGATCTCCGCATGTGTATTTCCCACCGTAAAGCATGAAGGGGGAGGTGGTCCCATGTAGCTCAGTTGGTGGAGCATGGCGTTTGCAATGCCAGGGTTGTGGGTTCAATTCCCACGGGGGGCCAGTATGATTTTTTTTTTAAATAATGTATGCACTCACTAACTGTAAGTCGCTCTGGATAAGAGCGTCTGCTAAATGACTAAAATGTCAAAATGAAAAATGACAAAAATGTGTTATGGTGTGGGGGTGCTTTGCTGGTGACACTGTCTGTGATTTATGTAGAATTCAAGGCACACTTAACCAGCATGGCCACCACAGCATTCTGCAGCGATACGCCATCCCATCTGGTTTGCGCTTAGTGGGACTATAATTTGTTTTTCAACAGGACAATGACTCAACACACCTCCAGGCTGTGTAAGGGCTATTTTAACAAGAAGGATAGTGATGGAGTGCTGCATCAGATGACCTGGCCTCCCTTTTTCTCCCCAATTTCGATCTTGTCTCATCGCTGCAACTCTCCAACGGGCTCGGGAGGCAAAAGTCAAGTCATGCGTCCTCCGAAACGTGACCCACCAAACTGCGCTTCTTAACACCCGCTTAACCCGGAAACCAGCCGCACCAATGTGTCGGAGGAAACACCGTTCACCTGACGACCAAGGTCAGCCTGCAGGCGCCCGG
>CM072255.1:8008557-8066057 GCA_036851935.1 Coregonus suidteri
CTCCTCCATCCATCCCTCCATCCCTCCACTATCACCCTCTCCTGTCCTCCTCCAATCCTCCCTCCATCCCCCCACTATCACCCTCTCCTGTCCTCCTCCAATCCTCCCTCCATCCCTCCACTATCACCCTCTCCTGTCCTCCTCCAATCCTCCCTCCATCCCTCCACTATCACCCTCTCCTCCCTCCATCCCTCCACTATCACCCTCTCCTGTCCTCCTCCAATCCTCCCTCCATCCCCCCACTATCACCCTCTCCTGTCCTCCTCCAATCCTCCCTCCATCCCCCCACTATCACCCTCTCCTGTCCTCCTCCAATCCCCCTCCCTCCCTCCCCCTCCCTCCCTCCCTCCTCCCTCCCTCCTCCCTCCCTCCCTCCCTCCCTCCCTCCCTCCCTCCCTCCCTCCCTCCCTCCCTCCCCCTCCAAGACTATCCCTCCTCCAATGTCATCAGAACGGCAGACTTCTAAACTCAGAGTCCCAGTGATATCTCCTTATCAGCTCCACCAATCAGAGTCCGTCAGTTGCATTACTCCTCAATATGACCTTTTTAACCCTTTACACTCGTGGGAATTGGCCTATATGGATAGGGCTACATTGAGATGTTTCTCACAGAGGAAATATGAAAAGCATATGCATAACCATGGTAGCAATTGAAAAGGGAACAGTTTGGAGAAAATTGTAAAATGATTAGACTGAAGGTGAGGACACAACAGTTCACCTGACGCAAGACTGAATCCAAACATTACACTGTTGATTTTATGAAGCATTTGTTGATAATGAAATCAGAAAATACTCTGGATACATTCAGTAACGTGATAGGACAATTCCTGGACAATGTGGGGTAGGTGCAACATAAGACAAAAAAAAAATGACAAGGGTTTGAGTGAGAGGACTAACTGGTGTCTCCCAGTGGCCACTCACCTCTCCAAAGTGTGCACAGTTCCTAAGTCATTTCAATGCACTTTTATGACCCAAAGAAGAGTCTTCAACTATAAGGTGTTTGTTTTAGCTCTCCTTGCTGTGCTGTTGAGGAACTAGAGCAAGCACACTGGTAGTTGTTTTGTTTGGAACACAACCCTGCATCCCCGCCGTCACACAATTACTGATGTTGTTTACGCAATCCAAAAAACAGTCCATTATAAAATCGCAATCTGGGTCAGGTGGGCATCATTTGAAAGCTTGTTCTGTTGCCAACATCACTAGCTAAGTTATAAAATACGATCTTACAGCGTTAGGGATTGCACAACGTCTTGTGGCGCGTGGTGCTCCAGTTCCGAATGGCTGTCAGTCAGAGCTGTGAAGCCGAGAACCTGAGCTCTGACGTCATGTTACTATATACCCCACTGCGTTCCACTGTCTGCGCTTATTAGCGCCCAAATCTGCCATTTTAAACCCGCATACGGGTACGAGTGTAAAGGGCTACACTGCTCTGCGCTTACATGCTTTTACATTTTTAGTCATTTAGCGCGCTTTATCCAGAGCTTATAGGAGCCGCTGGCTGATTGTGTTTGTCTGTCTGACTTAGTTTTGAGCTACAGTACCAGTCAAAAGTTTGGATTTTCTACATTGTAGAATAATAGTGAAGACATCAAAACTATGAAATAACACATATGGAATCATGTAGTAACCAAAATATATATATATTATTCAAAGTAGCCACCCTTTGCCTTGATGACAGCTTTGCACACTCTTGGCATTCTCTCAACCAGCTTCATGAATGCTTTTCCAACAGTCTTGAAGGAGTTCCCACATATGCTGAGCACTTGTTTGCTGCTTTTCCTTCACTCTGTGGTCCAACTCATCCCAAACCATCTCAATTGGGTTGAGGTCGGGTGATTGTGGAGGCTAGATCATCTGATGTAGCACTCCATCACTCTTCTTCTTGGTCAAATAGCCCGTACACAGCCTGGAGGTGTGTTTTGGGTCATTGTCTTGTTGAAAAACAAATGATAGTCCCAATAAGCGCAAACCAGATGGGATGGTGTATCGCTGCAGAATGCTGTGGTAGCCATGCCGGTTAAGTGTGCCTTGAATTCTAAATAAATCACAGACAGTGTCACCAGCAAAGCACCCCCACACCATCACACCTCCTCCTCCATGCTTCACGGTGGGAACCACACATGCGGAGATCATCCGTTCACCTACTCTGCATCTCACAAAGACACGGCGGTTGGAACCAAAAATCTCAAATTTGGACTCCAGACTAAAGGTCCAATTTCCACCGGTCTAATGTCCATTGCTTGTGATTCTTGGCCCAAGCAAGTCTCTTCTTATTATTGGTGTCCTTTAGTAGTGGTTTCTTTGCAGCAATTCAGCCATGAAGGCCTGATTCACGCAGTCTCCTCTGAACAGTTGTTGTTGATGTTGATGTTGTCTGTTACTTGAACTCTGTGAAGTATTTATTTGGGCTACAATCTGAGGTGCAGTCAACTCTAATGAACTTATACTCTGCAGAAGAGGTAACTCTGGCTCTTCCTTTCCTGTGACGGTCCTCATGAGAGCCAGTTTCATCATAGCGCTTGATGGTTTTTACGACTGCACACTTTTAAAGTTCTTGAAATGTTAAAAGTTCTTGAAATGTTCCGTATTTTAAAGTTCTTGAAATGTTCCGTATTGACTGACCTTCATGTATTAAAGTAATGATGGACTGTCATTTCTCTTTGCTAATTTGAGCTGTTCTTGCCATAATATGGACTTGGTCTTTTACCAAATAGGGCTATCTTCTGTATACCCCCCCCCACCTTGTCACAACACAACTGAATGGCTCAAACGCATTAAGAAGGAAAGAAATTCCACAAATTAACTTTTAACAAGGCACACCTGTTAATTAAAATGCATTCCAGGTGACTACCTCATGAAGCTGGTTGAGAGAATGCCAAGAGTGTGCAAAGCTGTCATCAAGGCAAAGGGTGGCTACTTTGAAGAATCTCAAATATAAAATATATATTTTGATTTGTTTAACACTTTTTTGGTTACTACATGATTCCATATGTGTTATTTCATAGTTTCGATGTCTTCACTATTATTCTACAATGTAGAAAATAGTAAAAATAAAGAACATTCCTGGAATGAGTAGGTGTGTCCAAACTTTTGACTTGTATGTCTGATCAGGAAGGGTAAAGGGTTTGCTGAAAACTGTCCACTTCTGAGAACTTTAGAAAAATGAATGTGTGAATATTAATACCTGAACTCTCTTTTTCACCCTCTTTGTTTATCTCTGTGTAACAGGACTGCATGTTAACAAAGCAGAGAGAGAGAGAGAGAGAGACAGGAGGATGTTGTTCTCTTCATTTAGACACCTTACCAATGGATGAGTCACACTGTCTTTCTTTCCTTAAGAGCATGAGGGCGGCATCATACGCCTCCTTCCAAAAAAAAGAGAGGTCAGGCATCAGCCAATTTGCACCTTAACTCATCTAAATACGGAAGCCAGTATCACGACTGCACTGCCTGCACAGTCACCGAGTCAGAGACAGGCTTCCAATGGTGTTAGAACTATAGAACTAGAATCATTCTGATCTATGGTTGGAACACTGGGATATTATTGTGTTCCGTTTTGTCATGCTAATGACGGTCTTATCTAATGTGAATAGAAACTGATATGAGTGTTTATTTTCCATACAGAGCTGTTGCATCTAGAGACACTCAGAGAAGCCTCGTCTGTGTCTCGCTGTGTGTATCTGAATCAAATTCATCACATCAACAAAAGGGACAAAGACTTGAAACTGACGAGAATAACTGAAGTGATGATTGTTGTGTTCTAGAACAAAGAGAGTTTTGAAGTATGGGCCACTGTTTCACTGGCCTGTTTGGTATATTGATGATACATGGAAATGATAATGTCTACCAAAACCCTATGACAAAACATTTATTTGTACTGATCTAATTACGTTTGTAAACAGTTTATAATAGCAATAAGGCATCTTGTGGGGTTTGTGATATATGGCCAATATACCACGGCCAAGGGCTGTGTCCAGGCGTTGCGTCATGCATAAGAACAGCCCTTAGCCGTGGTATATTGGCCATTTACCACACCTCCCTCGGGCCTTATTGCATAAGTATACTCGGTGTATATAGGGGAAGAGGGTGCCATGTAGGACGATACCTTAAGCTATTAATAGACAGGGGTGTCTTCCATAGATACTGTTAATATTCCATACGATGTGGTTGCCTTAGCAATGTCTTAGTTAAGCAGTGGGTTCACAGACAGCTATAGAATTACACATAATTTATAGGATCTCTATGGTAAGAGTGATCATAATTCCATGATGAAAGAAATATCACAATGGTAGTTCATTTTCATTAATAATATACTGTCGCAAATTCAATATCACATGAATAATATTTCCACTGAATGCATTCAATTATTTGTTTTCTATACACTGTAAACTCCATTTATGTTCAACACAATTCTTTGTCATAACAACGCACCTGTAGCTGAAGAAACGTGGGTTATATTTCATTAACCTGTCAGACATAACAACGTCTCTCTAATTGAATCACAGACACAGCTCAGCGGAGAGCTTATAGGAGAGTAAAGTATGATTTGCATAATTGTTCATATTCATGTTTGTATTAATTGGGTCTCATAGGCCTTTCCTGTGAATGGTGCTTTAGTAGAATATCTCTACATACGCATTACATTACAGCAAGAAGTGAAGATCACGTATCAGTCAGCTAGCTAGCTGGGGTAAGGGCTGAATATGAGTTATGTACGTATCAACATCAGTCAGCTAGCTAGCTGGGGTATGGGCTGAATATGGGTTATGTACGTATCAACATCAGTCAGCTAGCTAGCTGGGGTATGGGCTGAATAGGGGTTATGTATATATCAACATCAGTCAGCTAGCTAGCTGGGGTATGGGCTGAATATGGGTTATGTACGTATCAACATCAGTCAGCTAGCTAGCTGGGGTATGGGCTGAATATGAGTTATGTATATATCAACATCAGTCAGCTAGCTAGCTGGGGTATGGGCTGAATATGGGTTATGTACGTAAAAACATGATCAGTCAGCTAGCTAGCTGGGGTATGGGCTGAATAGGGGTTATGTATATATCAACATCAGTCAGCTAGCTAGCTGGGGTATGGGCTGAATATGGGTTATGTACGTATCAGTCCAGTCCAGTGTGATATTGGTACTGTGAGATGGTACAGTCCAGTGTGATATTGGTACTGTGAGATGGTACAGTCCAGTGTGATATTGGTACTGTGTGATGGTACAGTCCAGTCCAGTCCAGTGTGATATTGGTACTCTGTGATGGTACAGTCCAGTCCAGTGTGATATTGGTACTGTGTGATGGTACAGTCCAGTCCAGTGTGATATTGGTACTGTGTGATGGTACAGTCCAGTCCAGTCCAGTGTGATATTGGTACTGTGTGATGGTACAATCCAGTCCAGTGTGATGATATTGGTACTGTGTGATGGTACAGTCCAGTCCAGTGTGATATTGGTACTGTGTGATGGTACAGTCCAGTCCAGTGTGATATTGGTACTGTGTGATGGTACAGTCCAGTCCAGTGTGATATTGGTACTGTGTGATGGTACAGTACAGTCCAGTGCGATATTGGTACTGTGAGATGGTACAGTCCAGTCCAGTCCAGTGTGATATTGGTACTGTGTGATGGTACAGTCCAGTCCAGTGTGATATTGGTACTGTGTGATGGTACAGTCCAGTCCAGTGTGATATTGGTACTGTGAGATGGTACAGTCCAGTCCAGTAGTGTGATATTTGTACTGTGTGATGGTACAGTCCAGTCCAGTGTGATATTGGTACTGTGAGATGGTACAGTCCAGTGTGATATTGGTACTGTGTGATGGTACAGTCCAGTAGTGTGATATTGGTACTGTGAGATGGTACAGTCCAGTCCAGTGTGATATTGGTACTGTGTGATGGTACAGTCCAGTCCAGTGTGATATTGGTACTGTGTGATGGTACAGTCCAGTCCAGTGTGTGATATTGGTACTGTGTGATGGTACAGTCCAGTCCAGTGTGATATTGGTACTGTGTGATGGTACAGTCCAGTCCAGTAGTGTGATATTGGTACTGTGTGATGGTACAGTCCAGTCCAGTAGTGTGATATTGGTACTGTGTGATGGTACAGTCCAGTCCAGTGTGATATTGGTACTGTGTGATGGTACAGTCCAGTCCAGTGTGATATTGGTACTGTGAGATGGTACAGTCCAGTCCAGTAGTGTGATATTTGTACTGTGTGATGGTACAGTCCAGTCCAGTGTGATATTGGTACTGTGTGATGGTACAGTCCAGTCCAGTAGTGTGATATTGGTACTGTGTGATGGTACAGTCCAGTCCAGTGTGATATTGGTACTGTGTGATGGTACAGTCCAGTCCAGTAGTGTGATATTGGTACTCTGTGATGGTACAGTCCAGTCCAGTGTGATATTGGTACTGTGTGATGGTACAGTCCAGTCCAGTGTGATATTGGTACTGTGTGATGGTACAGTCCAGTCCAGTGTGATATTGGTACTCTGTGATGGTACAGTCCAGTCCAGTCCAGTGTGATATTGGTACTGTGTGATGGTACAGTCCAGTCCAGTGTGATATTGGTACTGTGTGATGGTACAGTCCAGTCCAGTGTGATATTGGTACTGTGTGATGGTACAGTCCAGTCCAGTGTGATATTGGTACTGTGTGATGGTACAGTCCAGTCCAGTCCAATGTGATATTGGTACTGTGTGATGGTAAAGTCCAGTCCAGTAGTGTGATATTGGTACTGTGTGATGGTACAGTCCAGTCCAGTGTAAATGATATTGGTACTCTGTGATGGTACAGTCCAGTCCAGTGTGATATTGGTACTGTGTGATGGTACAGTCCAGTCCAGTGTGATATTGGTACTGTGTGATGGTACAGTCCAGTCCAGTAGTGTGATATTGGTACTCTGTGATGGTACAGTCCAGTCCAGTGTGATATTGGTACTGTGTGATGGTACAGTCCAGTCCAGTGTGATATTGGTACTGTGAGATGGTACAGTCCAGTCCAGTGTGATATTGGTACTCTGTGATGGTACAGTCCAGTAGTGTGATATTGGTACTGTGTGATGGTACAGTCCAGTCCAGTGTGTGATATTGGTACTGTGTGATGGTACAGTCCAGTCCAGTGTGATATTGGTACTGTGTGATGGTACAGTCCAGTCCAGTAGTGTGATATTGGTACTGTGTGATGGTACAGTCCAGTCCAGTGTGATATTGGTACTGTGTGATGGTACAGTCCAGTCCAGTCCAGTGTGATATTGGTACTGTGAGATGGTACAGTCCAGTCCAGTGTGATATTGGTACTGTGTGATGGTACAGTCCAGTCCAGTGCGATATTGGTACTGTGTGATGGTACAGTCCAGTCCAGTGTGATATTGGTACTCTGTGATGGTACAGTCCAGTCCAGTGTAATATTGGTACTGTGTGATGGTACAGTCCAGTCCAGTGCGTTGCACTGCATGTCAAGTGGCCTAGTAACCATGCAGTGAGATATGGGTCTTCAATGAGTCCCCCACAGGGAACGGTATGACTTTCAATTAAAATGCTGCCGTCGCTACTAAGATGAAATCAGAGTAAATTACTACCGCAATGCAACATTTATGACCTGTCACTGTTTAGATCAGTGTAAATTACTACTGCAATGCAACATTTATGACCTGTCACTGTTTAGATCAGTGTAAATTACTACTGCAATGCGACATTTATGGCCTGTCACTGTTTAGATCAGTGTAAATGACTACTGCAATGCGACATTTATGGCCTGTCACTGTTTAGATCAGTGTAAATGACTACTGCAATGCGACATTTATGGCCTGTCACTGTTTAGATCAGTGTAAATGACTACTGCAATGCAACATTTATGGCCTGTCACTGTTTAGATCAGTGTAAATTACTACTGCAATGCGACATTTATGGCCTGTCACTGTTTAGATCAGTGTAAATTACTACTGCAATGCAACATTTATGGCCTGTCACTGTTTAGATCAGTGTAAATTACTACCACAATGCAACATAACAGATGAGGCTGTATACACTGTTTAGAGTCAGTGTAAATTACTACTGCAGTAGGGAACTATTTATGGCCTGTCACTGTTTAGAGTCAGTGTAAATTAGGTACTGCAATGCAACATTATGGGGGTCACTGTTTAGATCAGTGTAAATTACTACTGCAATGCAACATTTATGGCCTGTCACTGTTTAGATCAGTGTAAATTACTACTGCAATGCAGGGGGTATGGCCTGTCAATGTTTAGATCAGTGTAAATTACTACTATATACAATGCAACATTTATGGCCTGGTCACTGTTTCAGATCAGTGTAAATTACTACAGCAATGCAACATTTATGGCCTGTCACAGTTTAGATCAGTGTAAATTACTACTGCACAGAACATTTATGTGTTGAGGTAATATTCACTGTTTAGGATCAGTGTAAATTACTACTGCAAAAAACATGCAACATTTATGGCCTGTCACTTTTAATGTTTATTTGCAAAGTTTATGGAAAGTCACTGTTTAGATCAGTGTAAATTACTACTGCAATGCAACATTTATGGCCTGTCACTGTTTAGATCAGTGTAAATTACTACTGTCAATGCAACATTTATGGCCTGTCACTGTTTAGATCAGTGTAAATTACTACTGCAATGCAAACATTTATGGCCTGTCACTGTTTAGATCAGTGTAAATTACTACTGCAATGCAACATTTATGGCCTGTCACTGTTTAGATCAGTGTAAATTACTACTGCAATGCAACATTTATGGCCTGTCACTGTTTAGATCAGTGTAAATTACTACTGCAATGCAACATTTATGGCCTGTCAATGGACTGTTTAGATCAGTGTAAAAAGCCTCTGTCTACTGCAATGCAACATTTATGGCCTGTCACTGTTTAGATCAGTGTAAATTACTACTGCAATGCAACATTTATGGCCTGTCACTGTTTAGATCAGTGTAAATTACTACTGCAATGCAACATTTATGGCCTGTCACTGTTTAGATCAGTGTAAATTACTACTGCAATGCAACATTTATGGCCTGTCACTGTTTAGATCAGTGTAAATTACTACTGCAATGCAACATTTATGGCCTGTCACTGTTTAGATCAGTGTAAATTACTACTGCAATGCAACATTTATGGCCTGTCACTGTTTAGATCAGTGTAAATTACTACTGCAATGCAACATTTATGGCCTGTCACTGTTTAGATCAGTGTAAATTACTACTGCAATGCAACATTTATGGCCTGTCACTGTTTAGATCAGTGTAAATTACTACTGCAATGCAACATTTATGGCCTGTCACTGTTTAGATCAGTGTAAATTACTACTGCAATGCAACATTTATGGCCTGTCACTGTTTAGATCAGTGTAAATTACTACTGCAATGCAACATTTATGGCCTGTCACTGTTTAGATCAGTGTAAATTACTACTGCAATGCAACATTTATGGCCTGTCACTGTTTAGATCAGTGTAAATTACTACTGCAATGCAACATTTATGGCCTGTCACTGTTTAGATCAGTGTAAATTACTACTGCAATGCAACATTTATGGCCTGTCACTGTTTAGATCAGTGTAAATTACTACTGCAATGCACATTTATGCCTGTCACTGTTTAGATCAGTGTAAATTACTACTGCAATGCAACATTTATGGCCTGTCACTGTTTAGATCAGTGTAAATTACTACTGCAATGCAACATTTATGGCCTGTCACTGTTTAGATCAGTGTAAATTACTACTGCAATGCAACATTTATGGCCTGTCACTGTTTAGATCAGTGTAAATTACTACTGCAATGCAACATTTATGGCCTGTCACTGTTTAGATCAGTGTAAATTACTACTGCAATGCAACATTTATGGCCTGTCACTGTTTAGATCAGTGTAAATTACTACTGCAATGCAACATTTATGGCCTGTCACTGTTTAGATCAGTGTAAATTACTACTGCAATGCAACATTTATGGCCTGTCACTGTTTAGATCAGTGTAAAATTACTACTGCAATGCAACATTTATGGCCTGTCACTGTTTAGATCAGTGTAAATTACTACTGCAATGCAACATTTATGGCCTGTCACTGTTTAGATCAGTGTAAATTACTACTGCAATGCAACATTTATGGCCTGTCACTGTTTAGATCAGTGTAAATTACTACTGCAATGCAACATTTATGGCCTGTCACTGTTTAGATCAGTGTAAATTACTACTGCAATGCAACATTTATGGCCTGTCACTGTTTAGATCAGTGTAAATTACTACTGCAATGCAACATTTATGGCCTGTCACTGTTTAGATCAGTGTAAATTACTACTGCAATGCAACATTTATGGCCTGTCACTGTTTAGATCAGTGTAAATTACTACTGCAATGCAACATTTATGGCCTGTCACTGTTTAGATCAGTGTAAATTACTACTGCAATGCAACATTTATGGCCTGTCACTGTTTAGATCAGTGTAAATTACTACTGCAATGCAACATTTATGGCCTGTCACTGTTTAGATCAGTGTAAATTACTACTGCAATGCAACATTTATGGCCTGTCACTGTTTAGATCAGTGTAAATTACTACTGCAATGCAACATTTATGGCCTGTCACTGTTTAGATCAGTGTAAATTACTACTGCAATGCAACATTTATGGCCTGTCACTGTTTAGATCAGTGTAAATTACTACTGCAATGCAACATTTATGGCCTGTCACTGTTTAGATCAGTGTAAATTACTACTGCAATGCAACATTTATGGCCTGTCACTGTTTAGATCAGTGTAAATTACTACTGCAATGCAACATTTATGGCCTGTCACTGTTTAGATCAGTGTAAATTACTACTGCAATGCAACATTTATGGCCTGTCACTGTTTAGATCAGTGTAAAATTACTACTGCAATGCAACATTTATGGCCTGTCACTGTTTAGATCAGTGTAAATTACTACTGCAATGCAACATTTATGGCCTGTCACTGTTTAGATCAGTGTAAATTACTACTGCAATGCAACATTTATGGCCTGTCACTGTTTAGATCAGTGTAAATTACTACTGCAATGCAACATTTATGGCCTGTCACTGTTTAGATCAGTGTAAATTACTACTGCAATGCAACATTTATGGCCTGTCACTGTTTAGATCAGTGTAAATTACTACTGCAATGCAACATTTATGGCCTGTCACTGTTTAGATCAGTGTAAATTACTACTGCAATGCAACATTTATGGCCTGTCACTGTTTAGATCAGTGTAAATTACTACTGCAATGCAACATTTATGGCCTGTCACTGTTTAGATCAGTGTAAATTACTACTGCAATGCAACATTTATGGCCTGTCACTGTTTAGATCAGTGTAAATTACTACTGCAATGCAACATTTATGGCCTGTCACTGTTTAGATCAGTGTAAATTACTACTGCAATGCAACATTTATGGCCTGTCACTGTTTAGATCAGTGTAAATTACTACTGCAATGCAACATTTATGGCCCTGTCACTGTTTAGATCAGTGTAAATTACTACTGCAATGCAACATTTATGGCCTGTCACTGTTTAGATCAGTGTAAATTACTACTGCAATGCAACATTTATGGCCTGTCACTGTTTAGATCAGTGTAAATTACTACTGCAATGCAACATTTATGGCCTGTCACTGTTTAGATCAGTGTAATTACACTGCAATGCAACATTTATGGCCTGTCACTGTTTAGATCAGTGTAAATACTACTGCAATGTAACATTACTACTCAGCAAAATGCAACATTTATGGCCTGTCACTGTTTAGATCAGTGTAAATTACTACTGCTGCAATGCAACATTTATGGCCTGTCACTGTTTAGATCAGTGTAAATTACTACTGCAATGCAACATTATGGCCTGTCACTGTTTAGATCAGTGTAAATTACTACTGCAATGCACATTTATGGCCTGTCACTGTTTAGATCAGTGTAAATTACTACTGGCAACATTTATGGCCTGTCACTGTTTAGATCAGTGTAAATTACTACTGCAATGCAACATTTATGGGTCACTGTTTAGATCAGTGTAAATTACTGTGCAATGCAACATTAGTGTAAATGTCACTGTTTAGATCAGTGTAAATTATACTACATTTATGGCATTTATGGCCTGTCACTGTTTAGATCAGTGTAAATTACTACTGCAATGCAACATTTATGGCCTGTCACTGTTTAGATCAGTGTAAATTACTACTGCAATGCAACATTTATGGCCTGTCACTGTTTAGATCAGTGTAAATTACTACTGCAATGCAACATTTATGGCCTGTCACTGTTTAGATCAGTGTAAATTACTACTGCAATGCAACATTTATGGCCTGTCACTGTTTAGATCAGTGTAAATTACTACTGCAATGCAACATTTATGGCCTGTCACTGTTTAGATCAGTGTAAATTACTACTGCAATGCAACATTTATGGCCTGTCACTGTTTAGATCAGTGTAAAATTACTACTGCAATGCAACATTTATGGCCTGTCACTGTTTAGATCAGTGTAAATTACTACTGCAATGCAACATTTATGGCCTGTCACTGTTTAGATCAGTGTAAATTACTACTGCAATGCAACATTTATGGCCTGTCACTGTTTAGATCAGTGTAAATTACTACTGCAATGCAACATTTATGGCCTGTCACTGTTTAGATCAGTGTAAATTACTACTGCAATGCAACATTTATGGCCTGTCACTGTTTAGATCAGTGTAAATTACTACTGCAATGCAACATTTATGGCCTGTCACTGTTTTAGATCAGTGTAAATTACTACTGCAATGCAACATTTATGGCCTGTCACTGTTTAGATCAGTGTAAATTACTACTGCAATGCAACAACATTATGGCCTGTCACTGTTTTTCAGATCAGTTTAAATTTACTCACTGTTTAGATCAGTCAAATGGCCTACTCAATGCAACATTTATGGCCTGTCACTGTTTAGATCAGTGTAAATTACTACTGCAATGCAACATTTATGCAACATTTATGTGCCTGTCACTGTTTAGATCAGTGTAAATTACTACTACTGCAATGCAACATTTATGGCCTGTCACTGTTTAGATCAGTGTAAATTATGGCCTACTAGATCAAAATTACTACTGCAATGCAACATTTATGGCCTGTCACTGTTTAGATCAGTGTAAATTACTACTGCAATGCAACATTTATGGCCTGTCACTGTTTAGATCAGTGTAAATTACTACTGCAATGCGACAACATTTATGGCCTGTCACTGTTTAGATCAGTGTAAATTACTACTGCAACATTTATGGCCTGTCACTTTTAGATCAGTGTAAATTACCTGCAATGCAACATTTATGGCCTGTCACTGTTTAGATCAGTGTAAATTACTACTGCAATGCAACATTTATGGCCTGTCACTGTTTAGATCAGTGTAAATTACTACTGCAATGCAACATTTATGGCCTGTCACTGTTTAGATCAGTGTAAATTACTACTGCAATGCACATTTATGGCCTGTCACTGTTTAGATCAGTGTAAATTACTACTGCAATGCAACATTTATGGCCTGTCACTGTTTAGATCAGTGTAAATTACTACTGCAATGCAACATTTATGGCCTGTCACTGTTTAGATCAGTGTAAATTACTACTGCAATGCAACATTTATGGCCTGTCACTGTTTAGATCAGTGTAAATTACTACTGCAATGCAACATTTATGGCCTGTCACTGTTTAGATCAGTGTAAATTACTACTGCAATGCAACATTTATGGCCTGTCACTGTTTAGATCAGTGTAAATTACTACTGCAATGCAACATTTATGGCCTGTCACTGTTTAGATCAGTGTAAATTACTACTGCAATGCAACATTTATGGCCTGTCACTGTTTAGATCAGTGTAAATTACTACTGCAATGCAACATTTATGGCCTGTCACTGTTTAGATCAGTGTAAATTACTACTGCAATGCAACATTTATGGCCTGTCACTGTTTAGATCAGTGTAAATTACTACTGCAATGCAACATTTATGGCCTGTCACTGTTTAGATCAGTGTAAATTACTACTGCAATGCAACATTTATGGCCTGTCACTGTTTAGATCAGTGTAAATTACTACTGCAATGCAACATTTATGCCTGTCACTGTTTAGATCAGTGTAAATTACTACTGCAATGCAACATTTATGGCCTGTCACTGTTTAGATCAGTGTAAATTACTACTGCAATGCAACATTTATGGCCTGTCACTGTTTAGATCAGTGTAAATTACTACTGCAATGCACATTTTATGGCCTGTCACTGTTTAGATCAGTGTAAATTACTACTGCAATGCGACTTTTAGATACATTTATGGCCTGTCACTGTTTAGATCAGTGTAAATTACTACTGCAATGCAACATTTATGGCCTGTCACTGTTTAGATCAGTGTAAATTACTACTGCAATGCAACATTTACTGGCCTGTCACTGTTTAGATCAGTGTAAATTACTACTGCAATGCAACATTTATGGCCTGTCACTGTTTAGATCAGTGTAAATTACTACTGCAATGCAAGATCAGTGTAAATTACATTTATGGCCTGTCACTGTTTAGATCAGTGTAAATTACTACTGCAATGCAACATTTATGGCCTGTCACTGTTTAGATCAGTGTAAATTACTACTGCAATGCAACATTTATGGCCTGTCACTGTTTAGATCAGTGTAAATTACTACTGCAATGCAACATTTATGGCCTGTCACTGTTTAGATCAGTGTAAATTACTACTGCAATGCAACATTTATGGCCTGTCACTGTTTAGATCAGTGTAAATTACTACTGCAATGCAACATTTATGGCCTGTCACTGTTTAGATCAGTGTAAATTACTACTGCAATGCAACATTTATGGCCTGTCACTGTTTAGATCAGTGTAAATTACTACTGCAATGCAACATTTATGGCCTGTCACTGTTTAGATCAGTGTAAATTACTACTGCAATGCAACATTTATGGCCTGTCACTGTTTAGATCAGTGTAAATTACTACTGCAATGCAACATTTATGGCCTGTCACTGTTTAGATCAGTGTAAATTACTACTGCAATGCAACATTTATGGCCTGTCACTGTTTAGATCAGTGTAAATTACTACTGCAATGCAACATTTTATGGCCTGTCACTGTTTAGATCAGTGTAAATTACTACTGCAATGCAATGTCACATTTATGGCCTGTCACTGTTTAGATCAGTGTAAATTACTACTGCAATGCAACATTTTTTTCATGGCCTGTCACTGTAAATAGATCAATGTAAAATTACTGCAATGTCACTGTTTAGATCAGTGTAATTTATGGCCAATGTCACTGTGGCCTAGATCAGTGTAAATTACTACTGCAATGCAACATTTATGGGCCTTTATCACTGTTTAGATCAGTGTAAATTACTACTGCAATGCAACATTTATGGCCTGTCACTGTTTAGATCAGTGTAAATTACTACTGCAATGCAACATTTATGGCCTGTCATCAGTGTAAATTACTACTGCAATGCAATTTATGGCTGCACTGTTTAGATCAGTGTAAATTATACTACTCCTGTTATGGCCTGTCACTTTTAGATCAGTGTAATTACTACTGCAATGCAACATTTATGGCCTGTCACTGTTTAGATCAGTGTAAATTACTACTGCAATGCAACATTTATGGCCTGTCACTGTTTAGATCAGTGTAAATTACTACTGCAATGCAACATTTATGGCCTGTCACTGTTTAGATCAGTGTAAATTACTACTGCAATGCAACATTTATGGCTGTCTGTTTAGATCAGTGTAAATTACTACTGCAATGCAACATTATGGCCTGTCACTGTTTAGATCAGTGTAAATTACTACTGCAATGCAACATTTGGCCTGTCACTGTTTAGATCAGTGTAAATTACTACTGCAATGCAACATTTATGGCCTGTCACTGTTTAGATCAGTGTAAATTACTACTGCAATGCACATTTATGGCCTGTCACTGTTTAGATCAGTGTAAATTACTACTGCAATGCAACATTTATGGCCTGTCACTGTTTAGATCAGTGTAAATTACTACTGCAATGCAACATTTATGGCCTGTCACTGTTTAGATCAGTGTAAATTACTACTACTGCAATGCAACATTTTTGGCAGTGTAAATCACTGTTTAGATCAGTGATCAGTGTAAATTACTACTGCAATGCAACATTTATGGCCTGTCACTGTTTAGATCAGTGTAAATTACTACTGCAATGTCACATTTATGGCCTGTCACTGTTTAGATCAGTGTAAATTACTACTGCAATGCAACATTTATGGCCTGTCACTGTTTAGATCAGTGTAAATTACTACTGCAATGCAACATTACACTGTCACTGTTTAGATCAGTGTAAATTACTACTGCAATGCAACATTATGGCCTGTCACTGTTTAGATCAGTGTAAATTACTACTGCAATGCAACATTTATGGCCTGTCACTGTTTAGATCAGTGTAAATTACTACTGCAATGCAACATTTATGACCTGTCACTGTTTAGATCAGTGTAAATTACTACTGCAATGCAACATTTATGGCCTGTCACTGTTTAGATCAGTGTAAATTACTACTGCAATGCAACATTTATGGCCTGTCACTGTTTAGATCAGTGTAAATTACTACTGCAATGCAACATTTATGGCCTGTCACTGTTTAGATCAGTGTAAATTACTACTGCAATGCAACATTTATGGCCTGTCACTGTTTAGATCAGTGTAAATTACTACTGCAATGCAACATTTATGGCCTGTCACTGTTTAGATCAGTGTAAATTACTACTGCAATGCGACATTTATGGCCTGTCACTGTTTAGATCAGTGTAAATTACTACTGCAATGCAACATTTATGACCTGTCACTGTTTAGATCAGTGTAAATTACTACTGCAATGCGACACATTTATGGCCTGTCACTGTTTAGATCAGTGTAAATTACTACTGCAATGCAACATTTATGGCCTGTCACTGTTTAGATCAGTGTAAATTACTACTGCAATGCGACATTTAGACATTTATGGCCTGTCACTGTTTAGATCAGTGTAAATTACTACTGCAATGCAACATTTATGGCCTGTCACTGTTTAGATCAGTGTAAATTACTACTGCAATGCAACATTTATGGCCTGTCACTGTTTAGATCAGTGTAAATTACTACTGCAATGCGACATTTAGACATTTATGGCCTGTCACTGTTTAGATCAGTGTAAATTACTACTGCAATGCAACATTTAGACATTTATGGCCTGTCACTGTTTAGATCAGTGTAAATTACTACTGCAATGCAACATTTAGACATTTATGGCCTGTCACTGTTTAGATCAGTGTAAATTACTACTGCAATGCAACATTTATGACCTGTCACTGTTTAGATCAGAGTAAATTACTACTGCAATGCAACATTTATGACCTGTCACTGTTTAGATCAGTGTAAATTACTACTGCAATGCAACATTTATGGCCTGTCTGTCACGACCGTCTGAAGGAGGAGACCAATGCGCAGCGTTGCGAGTGAACATGAACATGATTATTAAATAAAATTACTCACGAAAACACAACAAACGACGATACGTGAAGTCCTCAAGTTACAAAATACTGACACACGGAACATGTAACCAGGAAACAATAACCCACAAAACACAGGAGAAAACACACAGAATATATATGGCTCCCAATCAGAGATAACGAGCCGACAGCTGACACTCGTTACCTCCGATTGGGAGTCATTAACCAATCACCAAAACACAAACAAATGAAACTCACCCAACCCAACACCACCAAATGAAATACACCCTGGCTCTAACACACAGTCAGAGTGTGACAGTACCCCCCCCTAAAGGTGCGCACTCCAATGCGCACCAGCATACAGTCTAGGGGAGGGTCTGGGTGGGCGTCTGTCCCCGGTGGCGGCTCTGGCCCCGTTTCGTGAGTCCCCACCCCTACCGCAGTCACCACCTGCTTCGGTAGCCTCCTACCAATGACCACCCCTCTCAACTAACCCCACCTGGACTAAGGGGCAACACCGGACTAAGGGGCAGCATCGGACTAAGGGGCAGTACCGGACTAAGGGGCAGCACCGGACTAAGGGGCAGCACCGGACTAAGGGGCAGCACCAGACTAAGGGGCAGCACCTGACTCAATGGCGGATCCTGGCTGGTTGGCTCTGGCGGATCCTGGCTGGACGGCTCTGGCGGATCCTGGCTGAACGGCTCATGGCTGGCTGAAGGATCTGGCTGCTCATGGCTGGCTGACGGATCTGGCTGCTCATGGCTGGCTGACGGATCTGGCTGCTCATGGCTGGCCGACGGATCTGGCTGATCCGGTCTGGCCGAAGGCTCTGGCTGATCCTGTCTGGCGGAAGGCTCTGGCTGATCCGGTCTGGCGGAAAATTCTGGCTGATCCGGTCTGGCGGAAGGCTCTGGCTGATCCTGTCTGGCCGAAAATTTCTGGCTGATCCTGTCTTAGGCGGAAGGCTCTGGCTGATCCTGTCTGGCGGAAGGCTCTGGCTGATCCGGTCTGGCGGAAGGCTCTGGCTGATCCGGTCTGGCGGAAGGCTCTGGCTGATCCTGTCTGGCCGAAGGCTCTGGCTGATCCTGTCTGGCGGAAGGCTCTGGCTGATCCTGTCTGGCGGAAGGCTCTGGCTGATCCGGTCTGGCGGACGGCTCTGGCTGATCCTGTCTGGCGGAAGGCTCTGGCTGATCCTGTCTGGCGGAAGGCTCTGGCTGATCCTGTCTGGCGGAAGGCTCTGGCTGATCCTGTCGGGCGGAGAGCTCTAGCGGCTCCGGCAATGCGGACGGCTCTGAAGGCTCTGGCAGACGGGCGGCTTTGTAGGCTCAGTACAGACGGGCAGTTCAGACGGCGTTGGGCAGACGGACAGTTCAGACGGCGTTGGGCAGACGGGCAGTTCAGACGGCGTTGGGCAGACGGGCAGTTCAGGCGCCGTTGGGCAGACGGGCAGTTCAGACTACGTTGGGCAGCGGGCAGTTCAGACGGCAGTTGGGCAGACGGACAGTTCAGACGGCAGTGCAACATTTAGACGGACAGTTCAGGCCCCGTTGGGCAGACGGCAGACTCTGGCCGTCTGAGGCGCACCGTAGGCCTGATGCGTGGTACCGGAACTGGAGGTACCGGGCTGAGGACACGCATCTCCTGGCTAGTGCGGGGAGAAACAACAGGAACGCACAGGACTCTGGGGACACACAGGAGGCCTGATGCGTGGTGCCGGAACTGGAGGTACCGGGCTGAGGACAACATCTCAGGGCTGTGCTGGGAAGATCAGCAACAGGGCATGCTTGGCCCTGGGGACGCACCTCACGCCTAGTGCGGAGAGCAGGAACAGGCCGGGCTGGGCTGGCGACGCGCACATATCCCTGGTGCGAGTGGCCGGACCAGGCCGGGCCGGGCTGGCGAAGCGCACCTTATCCCTGGTGCGAGTGACCGGAACAGGCCGGGTCGGGCTGGCGTAGCACACCGTGGACCTGGTGCTTGGAGTCGGAACAGGCCGGTCCGTACCGGGAACACACACCACTGGCCTCAACCGAGGATCAGGAACGGGCCGGACCGGACTGGCAACACACATCAGTCCTTCACGCCGTGCCACACACACTTCCCCCTTCTACTGTTTAGAATGGCTCCCGTACTCCGTTAGCCTTCTCTCCTTTTCTCCCTGTGGCAGCCTCCTGCTGCCCAATTACTACTGCAATGCAACCAAGCCATGTGCCCCCCCCCAAAAAATTTTTGGGGAGTAACCACGGGCTTCCAGCCTCGTCTCCGCGCTGCCTCTTCATACCACCTCCTCTCGGCTGCAGCTGCCTCCAGCTCTTCACGAGGGCGGTGATATTCCTCCTCATACCACCTCCTCTCGGCTGCAGCTGCCTCCAGCTCTTCACGAGGGCGGTGATATTCCTCCGGTTGTGCCCAAGGACCCTTTCCAGCCCGTATCTCCTCCCATGTCCAAGAATCTTTTGGAGGCGTCCATAAATCCTGTGTAGGTAGGTCCTGTCTCCGCTTGTTACGCTGCTTGGTCCTCTTGTGGTGGGTTATTCTGTCACGACCGTCTGAAGGAGGAGACCAATGCGCAGCGTTGCGAGTGAACATGATTTATTAAATAACGTACTCACGAAAACACAACAAACGACGATACGTGAAGTCCTCAAGTTACAAAATACTGACACACGGAACATGTAACCAGGAAACAATAACCCACAAAACACAGGAGAAAACACACAGAATATATATGGCTCCCAATCAGAGATAACGAGCCGACAGCTGACACTCGTTACCTCCGATTGGGAGTCATTAACCAATCACCAAAACACAAACAAATGAAACTCACCCAACCCAACACCACCAAATGAAATACACCCTGGCTCTAACACACAGTCAGAGTGTGACACTGTCACTGTTTAGATCAGTGTAAATTACTACTGCAATGCAACATTTATGGCCTGTCACTGTTTAGATCAGTGTAAATTACTACTGCAATGCAACATTTATGGCCTGTCACTGTTTAGATCAGTGTAAATTACTACTGCAATGCAACATTTATGACCTGTCACTATTTAGATTTTAACACCTTGGAAACCCTAAATGCATAAAGCATAAATACACCTCTGTCTGGAAACTTGGAGGGAACAGAAAGTGACATTTACCAAACAACATTTTGTTCCCCACACCAAACTCTTTATGAGAGATTATTTTAATGGAAGTGAGAGATGCATGAACGCATCGGCCCCTAAACGATGATGAACAAGGAATGAAAACGGGTCTAATTTAAATTGAAGGGTTTCAGATGGAACGGTTAAAGCAGGAAGTTAGTGGTTTATCATGCTAGATGTAAACAGTATGGACAGACTAATCAGTTACATAACAGTATTGTCTATTGTTTGGTAAATAGAGAATAAACTGTTCCTTGTCTATGTACCAACTGACAGAGTCATTATAATAAACTGCTCCTTGTCTATGTACCAACTGACAGAGTCATTAGAATGAACTGCTCCTTGTCTATGTACCAACTGACAGAGTCATTATAATAAACTGCTCCTTGTCTATGTACCAACTGACAGAGTCATTAGAATGAACTGCTCCTTGTCTATGTACCAACTGACAGAGTCATTATAATAAACTGCTCCTTGTCTATGTACCAACTGACAGAGTCATTAGAATGAACTGCTCCTTGTCTATGTACCAACTGACAGAGTCATTATAATAAACTGCTCCTTGTCTATGTACCAACTGACAGTGTCATTATAATAAACTGTTCCTTGTCTATGTACCAACTGACAGAGTCATTATAATAAACTGTTCCTTGTCTATGTACCAACTGACAGAGTCATTATAATAAACTGCTCCTTGTCTATGTACCAACTGACAGAGTCATTATAATAAACTGCTCCTTGTCTATGTACCAACTGACAGAGTCATTATAATAAACTGCTCCTTGTCTATGTACCAACTGACAGAGTCATTATAATAAACTGCTCCTTGTCTATGTACCAACTGACAGAGTCATTATAATAAACTGCTCCTTGTCTATGTACCAACTGACAGAGTCATTATAATAAACTGCTCCTTGTCTATGTACCAACTGACAGAGTCATTATAATAAACTGCTCCTTGTCTATGTACCAACTGACAGAGTCATTATAATAAACTGTTCCTTGTCTATGTACCAACTGACAGAGTCATTATAATAAACTGCTCCTTGTCTATGTACCAACTGACAGAGTCATTATAATAAACTGCTCCTTGTCTATGTACCAACTGACAGAGTCATTATAATAAACTGTTCCCTTGTCTATGTACCAACTGACAGAGTCATTATAATAAACTGCTCCTTGTCTATGTACCAACTGACAGAGTCATTATAATAAACTGCTCCTTGTCTATGTACCAACTGACAGTGTCATTATAATAAACTGCTCCTTGTCTATGTACCAACTGACAGAGTCATTATAATAAACTGTTCCTTGTCTATGTACCAACTGACAGAGTCATTATAATAAACTGCTCCTTGTCTATGTACCAACTGACAGAGTCATTATAATAAACTGCTCCTTGTCTATGTACCAACTGACAGAGTCATTATAATAAACTGTTCCTTGTCTATGTACCAACTGACAGAGTCATTATAATAAACTGCTCCTTGTCTATGTACCAACTGACAGAGTCATTATAATAAACTGCTCCTTGTCTATGTACCAACTGACAGAGTCATTATAATAAACTGCTCCTTGTCTATGTACCAACTGACAGAGTCATTATAATAAACTGCTCCTTGTCTATGTACCAACTGACAGAGTCATTATAATAAAACTGCTCCTTGTCTATGTACCAACTGACAGAGTCATTATAATAAACTGCTCCTTGTCTATGTACCAACTGACAGAGTCATTATAATAAACTGCTCCTTGTCTATGTACCAACTGACAGAGTCATTATAATAAACTGCTCCTTGTCTATGTACCAACTGACAGAGTCATTATAATAAACTGCTCCTTGTCTATGTACCAACTGACAGAGTCATTATAATAAACTGCTCCTTGTCTATGTACCAACTGACAGAGTCATTATAATAAACTGCTCCTTGTCTATGTACCAACTGACAGAGTCATTATAATAAACTGTTCCTTGTCTATGTACCAACTGACAGAGTCATTATAATAAACTGCTCCTTGTCTATGTACCAACTGACAGAGTCATTATAATAAACTGCTCCTTGTCTATGTACCAACTGACAGAGTCATTATAATAAACTGTTCCTTGTCTTTGTACCAACTGACAGAGCGGCAGGTAGCTTAGTGGTTAAGAGCGTTGTGCCAGTAACCGAAAGGTCACTGGTTCTAATCCCGGAGCCGACTAGGTGAAAAATCTGTCTATGTGCCCTTGAGCAAGGCACTTAGCCCTAATTTCTCCTGTAAGTTGCTCTGGATAAGAACGTCTGCTAAATGACTAAATAAAAAATACATAATAAACTGTTCCTTGTCTATGTACCAACTGACAGAGTCATTAGCCCCTGCAACTGTTCTAACACTCAGATAAGATCAGAAGTAAAGTCATTTTGGGTGGTTAAATTAGTTATAGTGTAATTACAAGGTATTGTAATCTTTCAGTATCTTTAGAACAAAACAAAGATCTTACCATGTTCCATTTGGGAAAGAGGAAGTCCGTTCCAACGTACTCAAAGAAGTGAGCGAAGCCTTCCTTCAGCCAGACATCCTCCCACCACACTGGGGTTACCAGGTCACCAAACCACTGCAGCAAGACAATAAGAAAACATCTGAGTTAAACTGAGCTTAGTCTCTTGTGTGACTGTCAACAAAACAAACATCTGACTTCATCTGAGCATAGTCTCTTGTGTGACGAATAGCTGGTTATCTTGTGCGCATTAGATTTGCTTTTGAGATTTAGCTTCGCTGAAAGTTTGGTGTAATTTCTCCACACTCCAAACCAAATCCAACTTTTCCACCTGAGGTAGAGTTGACTCCTTTAGAGATGAATCCGTTTCAGGTTATTACCCTTCAGGGGTTTTAGGAACACATGTTGCATTTCCACCTGAGGTAGAGTTGACTCCTTTAGAGATGAATCCGTTTCAGGTTATTACCCTTCAGGGGTTTTAGGAACACATGCTGCATTACCCAAAGAGCACAAAAAGGCAGAAAAAAAACTATTTCCCTAAAAGACAGACAGACGCTCTTGTTTCAACCTTGATCAATATGGAGGCTGAAAGTGTCCGAATAAACAGAAGTCACAAAGACAGAACCCGTTTACCACTTTTCAGCCACTTTATGCCAGGGGGGCTTTCCCAAACAAACTCCTGCTGAACACAAAATAAAAGCCTGTTTCAAAGTATCCGTTGAAACAGGATGAACGTACTTTTTTGAGGAACATACTTTTTTTGTGAGACAGGAACAAACACCAGGAAGATGTAGAAACAGAAACAGGTTATTGTGAGACAGACAGTATGACTAGAACACCAGCAGTCATCCAGATGATGTTCATAACAACCTCTCAGGTACTATCTACATGTGGATCCCTAAATAGAGGAGCTGCTAATGGATAGTTCTCTGTAGAACCGGTCTCCCTCCCAAAACGGACACTGGTCAAAAGTAGTGCACTATATAGGAAATAGGGTGCCATTTGGGACACAGAGCTGGGGCTCTTCATCACAACACTACAGGTGTAAGGACAACACTTCTCTGTGTGTGGTGGACTGTCCCATCCACCCTGTCACCACCCTGTCACCACCCAGTCACCACCCTGTCACCACCCAGTCACCACCCTGTCACTGTCACCATCCACCCTGTCACACCCTGTCACCCACCCTGTCACCCCTGTCACCCTGTCACTCCACCCTGTCACCACCCAGTCACCACCCACCCTGTCACTGTCACCATCCAGACATCACACCCACCCTGTCACCCCACCCTGTCACCACCAGACACCACCCTGTCACCAGTCACCACCACCCTGTCGCCACCCTGTCACTGTCACCATCCAGACACCACCCTGTCACCACCCTGTCACTGTCGCCACCCTGTCACTGTCACCATCCAGACACCACCCTGTCACTGTCGCCACCCTGTCACTGTCACCATCCAGACACCACCCTGTCACCAGCCTGTCACTGTCACCACCCAGTCACCACCCATACACCACCCAGGCACCACCCTGTCACCACTTAGTCACCATCATTACCCTGTCAACACCCAGTCACCCTCATCACCCTTGTCACCACCTGGACACCACCCTACACCACCCAGTCACCCCCTTTCACCACCCAGTCACCCCCTTTCACCACCCTACACCACCCTGTCACCAGCCTGTCACTGTCACCACCCTGTCAGCACCCTGTCACCACCCAGCACCACCCAGGCACTACCCTGTCACCACCATCACCTCAGTCACCCTCATCACCCTGTGACCACCCGGACACCACCCTACACCACCCAGTCATCCCCTTTCACCACTCAGTCACCCAGTCACCACCCAGGCACCACCCTGTCACTACCCAGTCACTACCACCCTGTCACCACCCAGTCACCACCCTGTCACTGTCACCATCCAGACACCACCCTGTCACCCACATCACCCTGTCACCACCCGGTTACCACCCTACACCACCCAGTCACCCTCTTTCACGACCCAGTCACCCAGAGAACCAGAGCACTAAAGAGACTCATGTAATATTTAGCCGTGGCAGCTAACGCCAGATCAAACTACATCACAGAGCAGGGCAGGGCAGGCAAACACTGAATGCTGCCGGCGTTCTGCTTCTCCGGGCTGGCTTTCAAACAAGGCCCTTCTGAAACAGACAAGTATCTCTGTCTCTCCCTCTGTATCCCTCTCACTCTCTCTCTCTCTCTCTCGTTCTTTTTGGCGGCTCAAGTGATGCTTTCAGCTTGCGTCAAATCTCCTCTGCTGGAGGACGACCAAATCTTTGACAACATTTGTTATGTCATTACTATGACAGCCTTATGTAGGGCTTATGAAGGTTCTATGTAGGCCATATGTAGGGCTTATGAAGGCTCTATGTAGGCCTTATAGCAGGGTTAAAATACAGTGTATCATCTGTGATGCCTGAAATGGCTGTTGGTTGGTTGGGTGGTTGGGTGGGTGGTTGGGTGGTTGGAAATCTAGGTCACTTTATACTCTACGCTTCAGACCCCCTCCACATCGACGACCCCCTCCCCTCCTCACCCTCCACATAGGTACAAAGAGAAGATCTGCCCGTTTGATCAAGCCACCATTACCATTTCCTGCAGTATACTGTGCCACAGATCTGCCAGCCAGCTGTTAAATATTTATAGCGTAAAATAAGCAAACGTGGAGGCCTGTTATTTCTACTGTAGTGCCCTCTTCTTGATCCACTGGCGCTGTGTCTTCCTGGTTGCACTTAAAAGAACGTAACCATGGTAATTAGACTCAATTGAGTGAGATGTAGAGGGACTTCAAAGACCAGGAAAAAACAAAGCACTTTTATTGTGCTTTTTGTGACAAATTTAGCACAAACTAGAAAAGATGAAGAGTGTTACAACCAACCAACTGACAGAAATTGTTTTTATTCCCGTTCAGGTTTTTTTTGTATTTTTTTTGGCACCTTGTGTGTTGCTATTATTTCTTGACAGTTGAAGAGCTATGATGTGATGTGATGTAAACACATCATATAAAACTGCTCTGCCGAGAAGTATACGCTGTCAGAATATTAAAAGCGTGCCGATTCATTCTGACGTCTCCGTCTGAATGTCAATGAGGAGCCAGGAAACTCCACATCCTGTCCAATTAAGATTTCACAAAAGTGAGAGAGTAATTGAAAGCAGGCTAGCTGAGATGAAGTAGATAGAGTGGATGCAGAAAGGCAGAAAGAGGTGCACAAGACCTTAATTAGTTAGCTATGTCAACTAGGACAGGGCCAAACTTCCAGATATGATAGTAACCCATCCAGATTATAACAGCCTGTGTGCTAGAGGTCTTCAAAATAATGTCAAGGGTATGGGTCGGATCTGATATGATTGTCAGGGGTCTTGGGTATGTGTAATTTTAACTGACTTGTCCGGAAGGGAAAGGGGAAAAGGGGATACCAGTTGTACAACTGAAAGCATTCAACAAGTCTTCCGCGTTTAACCAACCCCTCTGAATCAGAGAGGTGCGGGGGGCTGCCTTAATCCACATCATCGGGCCGTACAGATCTGAACGCCATCGCTGCAGTAGAGAGAGAGAGAGAGAGAGAGAGAGATGTTACCATTTATGCTGCTGCTCTTGCTTTTAACCAGAGTGGAGCTTGTTGTTGTTGCTGTCGGCCAATCACAAGTCATCAAAGCGGCAATAGGCTAGTAGTCATAGAGCCTCCATGTGGAAAAAGTTAGGAGATATCTAAACAATGAAAGATTGAATTAAAATGACTGAATTAAAGGAGAAGGATTGGCTACAACAACCAAGAGCCAACAGGTAGGCTGCTACTTAATATTCTGAATGGAATTGTTGTTTGTAACTGCGTAGGATGAGAAAATTCATGCAGCATCAATTAGCCTAGCTAGCTAGCAAACGATCTCCTGGTTTGATGCAGTCAAGACAGGTACTACAGAATCAATTAGCCTAGCTAGCTAACGTTCTCCATGTTTGATGCATTCAAGACAGGTACTACAGAATCAATTAGCCTAGCTAGCTAACGTTCTCCCTGTTGGATGCAGTCAAGACAGGTACTACAGAATCAATTAGCCTAGCTAGCTAACGTTCTCCCGGTTTGATGTAGTCAAGACAGGTACTACAAAATCAATTAGCCTAGCTAGCTAACGTTCTCCCTGTTTGATGTAGTCAAGACAGGTACTACAGAATCATATTTGATGATAAATAACCTAGCTATGGAAGCTAATAGTCTACTAGAGTGCAAGTCAGCTTGCTGGTTGGTTGCTGTCTCTCGTCTCTCATCTCTCCCTCCCTGCTCTCCATGTCACTCACTAGAGCAGCACCTCTCTCCCTCTGGCACTTTATCAGCTCCGGTTCATAAAGTAGCTTAAAAAAATTCCATCACTCAGATCGGACCGGGTCTGGATCCGACCAGGTCTATATGGAACTGGTCTCGTCGTCCTCGGTGGATGTATTGTCACAAATACACAAGCACCTTGAACTGTGTTTGTTTAAACTGACGAGAGTAAACATAAAACAATTAACACAGAGAATGCACTTTGAATAATTCAACACTGCCTCAAAGCAGCCGCATCTTACTCAGGTAGACTTAGTTTCCACAGCATCTTACTCAGGTAGACTTAGTTTCCACAGCATCTTACTCAGGCAGACTTAGTTTCCACAGCATCTTACTCAGGTAGACTTAGTTTCCACAGCATCTTACTCAGGCAGACTTAGTTTCCACAGCATCTTACTCAGGCAGACCTCTAAGAAGAAGCAGTGAGAGCACAAGCAGCAGTGTTGTGATGAGCTACTATGGGGCCAAAGGTCAAGTTTCTCACCCACCACGGGTTAAGTAAACAACGTATCGTTTTGACCCCTCGCCAACACCAACTTCCACAGCTATGCATGATGCTAATTAGCTAGTGCTCCATGCATTTATTATAAGCATGGCAGCCAGCCGGGCAGTGACCGTAACAGAGTGTATCCTTTAAAGTGTCAAACTAATGGACCTATACAGTACATGTAAGGTGATGGTGGGTGGGTGTGTGGGTGGTGTGTGTGTGTGTGTGTGTGTGTGTGTGTGTGTGTGTGTGTGTGTGTGTGTGTGTGTGTGTGTGTGTGTGTGTGTGTGTGTGTGTGTGTGTGTGTGTGTGTGTGTGTGTGTGTGTGTGTGTGTGTGTGTGTGTGTGTGTGTGTGGTGGTGTGCCGGGAGGCGGAGTATCTCTCATTACCGGCCCACACAGGAAAACAGGAACATGGGATAACAAGACTCATTAGAGGAGAACTTCCAGACCCCAGGAGGAATCACACAGACCTTTCTAACCAGATAACACACTAACCCGGCTCCAACAGAGACCCAGCTAGCTCACTAACAGATCATGTTAGCTTACTGAGTCTGCACAACTTATAGAACACACATTAACATACCCTATCACATAGGCCCAGCTAGCTAGTTAACACGTACCTTTATAGAACCACATTAACATACCCTATCACACAGGCCCAGCTAGCTAGCTAACACAGACCCTTATAGAACAGCCATTAACATACCCTATAACACAGGCCCAGCTAGATAGCTAACACAGACCCTTATAGAACAGCCATTAACATACCCTATAACACAGGCCCAGCTAGCTAGCTAACACAGACCCTTATAGAACAGCCATTAACATACCCTATCACACAGGCCCAGCTAGCTAGCTAACACAGACCCTTATAGAACAGCCATTAACATACCCTATCACACAGGCCCAGCTAGCTAGCTAACACAGACCCTTATAGAACAGCCATTAACATACCCTATCACACAGGCCCAGCTAGCTACTGTACAATATTTAACACAGACCCAGCTAACTATCTTACCAAGGACCAGCTAGCTATCTGTACAATAGTTAACACAGACCCAGCTAACTATCTTACCAAGGACCAGCTAGCTATCTGTACAATATTTAACACAGACCCAGCTAACTATCTCATAGAGACCCAACTAGCAAGCTATCTTTCTGAGATGACTGCACATCATTCAAAACTGTCATTACTGTACTCTATCACCACCACACGAGTGCATATTAGCGTGCTCTTTGTTTAAGGTTTACAGCTGAACGCTACTGTATGAATGCTACTGTATGGATGCTACTGTATGAATGCTACTGTATGAATGCTACTGTATGGATGCTACTGTATGGATGCTACTGTATGGATGCTACTGTATGAATGCTACTGTATGAATGCTACTGTATGGATGCTACTGTATGGATGCTACTGTATGGATGCTACTGTATGAATGCTACTGTATGAATGCTACTGTATGGATGCTACTGTATGAATGCTACTGTATGAATGCTACTGTATGGATGCTACTGTATGGATGCTACTGTATGAATGCTACTGTATGAATGCTACTGTATGGATGCTACTGTATGGATGCTACTGTATGGATGCTACTGTATGAATGCTACTGTATGAATGCTACTGTATGAATGCTACTGTATGAATGCTACTGTATGAATGCTACTGTATGAATGCTACTGTATGAATGCTACTGTATGGATGCTACTGTATGGATGCTACTGTATGAATGCTACTGTATGGATGCTACTGTATGAATGCTACTGTATGAATGCTACTGTATGAATGCTACCGTAGTGCTTTCTGGTTGTTGTTCTTTTCTCACTGACTGTAGCTATTCTTACGATTGATGACGTCATTACATGCCAAGGTTATCATTTTCTGCAATGAATAATAGACAAAGAGTGATTAATGTTGATTGAGTTGCGGGTGGGCGGGTTGAATGGAGGGCTGCTAGAGGATATAAATGGAGGTTCCAATCCGCCCCGGCAGATTCAGCTTTGACTCGATGTCAAAAAGAATGTCTGTGTCCCAAATGGCACGCTAATCAATACACTGTATAGTGCACTACTTTTTGACCAAGCCCTTGTGAAAAGTAGTGCACTAAATAGGAAATAGGGTGCCGTTAAGAGACACAACCAATGACTCACCCACCCAGAGCCTAAATAGCTGCTTAATCAGGTTCAGTCTATTTGTCTTTGTCTGTGTATTTCATCGGAATTCACCGATTTCTGTCAGATACCGGTGTGTGACGGATCCCATTTAAAAAACCTTTCTGTTCTGTTCTCCTAAACCCTCCATTGAAATCCAAGGAGTGTATTTGTCCAGTCAGACTCCTTGATCTTCACATACCCATTAATTAATGACTCCTCTTGACACATCCCCTTTAACAAAAAAATATAAACATCCTCCCATATTAAATCTGGCTGGCGCTAATAGAACAGTTTTGTTGCGCTAATGGCAGGTGATGGGAGAGAACGGTGAGCGGTGAATAGTGTAACAGTGAAGATAAGACTGACGCCGCTCCGCCTGGCGTTTCCAATGGGGCTCCGCTACGTACCAGGGCCTAATGAAGACTGAGTGAGCATGAAATAGAGAAACTCTTCAACGGTGATGGGCCGTGGTGTTACCTTCAATGGGAGACCAATAAATGACCTAGCATTTACAAGTAAAAGCAGAGTGGCGGTGGTGTGTACGTGGTTGCAGTGTTCTTTGCAGTCCCATTGGTGTCTTGAGTTCCAATAGATATAGTATCATCCAAAATGTTAAAAGGGTTCTCTGAAAGGGGAATTCAGTGGCGGCTAATCAATGGCCTGTAGCTGTGTCTCTTAACGTTAGGCCTTGGTAATGTGATTTATAGTGGGAGGAGAGCTGGGTGACACTGCTGAATTACTGGAGCTTCACAGAGTTCCTCTAACAGATCACAGAGAGCGGTCTGCATCCCAAACGGAACACCATTTCCTTCATAGTGACCATAGGGCTCTGGTCAAAAGTAGTGCACTGTGTAGGGAATAGGGGTGCCATTTTGGACACACACAGGGTGTTAGATGAGGAGTAATCCAACGAATTGTACCCAGATGAGCTGATCAATATATCGAATTGTACCCAGATGAGCTGATCAATATATTGAATTGTACCCAGATGAGCTGATCAATATATTGAATTGTACCCGGTTGAGCTGATCAATATATCGAATGTACCCAGATGAGCTGATCAACATATCAAATGAACTGCAGAAACCCAGTGCTATACTGTTTACATTCAACAACATCTGACTGGATTTGGGAGGGGGGGGGGGGGACAGAATCTACTCTGAGACAATGAAAATTTGAAAAATGCTAAATCAAGTTTATATGTCAGTTGTAATGACAGCTCCGGGGTTGGCTTAGCTACTGAGAGTCCAAGTAATGTTGTTAAACCTGGCGAGGCTCTCAAATAAACATTTGAGCGCTAATGAAGGGTAATATACAGTGCCTTCAGAAAGTATTCACACCCCTTGACTTTTCCCACATTTTGTTGTGTTAATGCCTGAATTTAAAACGGATTAAATTTAGATTTTGTGTCACTGGCCTACACAAAATACCCCATAATGTCAAAGTGGAATTATGTTTCTCGAATGTTTTACAAATTAACAAAAAATGAAAAGCTCAAATGTATTGAGTCAATAAGTATTCAACCCCTTTGTTATGGCAAGCCTAAATAAGTTCAGGAGTAAAAATGTGCTTAACAAGTCACATAATAAATTGCATTGATTCATTTTGTGTGCAATAATAATGTTTAACATGATTTTTGAACGTCTACCTCAGCTCTGTATTCCACACAATAATCTGTAAGGTCCCTCAGTCGAGCAGTGAATTTCAAACACAGATTCATCCCCAAAGACCAGGGAGGTTTTCCAACGCCTCGCAAAAAAGGGCATATATTGGTAGATGGGTAAAAAAATAAAAAAATAATCAGACATTGAATATCCCTTTGAGCATGGTGAAGTTATTAATTACACTTTGGATGGTGTACCAATACACCCAGTCAGTACAAATATACAGTCGTCCTTCCCAACTCAGTTGCCGGAGAGGAAAGAAACCGCTCAGGGATTTCACCATGAGGCCAATGGTGACTTTAAAACAGTTACAGAATTTAATGGCTGTGATAGGATATAACTGAGGACGGATGTAATTACTACACCATACTAACCTAATTGACAGAGTGAAAAGAAGGAAACCTGTACAAAATACAAATATTCCAAAACATGCATCCTGTTTGCAATAAGGTACTAAAGTAAAACTGCAAAAAATGTGGCAAAGAAATTAACTTTATGTCCTGAATGCAAAGCATTATGTTTAGGGCAAATCCAACACAACACTGAGTACCACTTTTCATATTTTCAAGCATGGTGGTGGCTGCATCATGTTATGGGTATGGTTGTCATTGGCAACGACTAGGGAGTTTTTTATGATAAAAAAAAAAAAACAGAATAGAGCTAAGCACAAGCAAAATCCTAGAGGAAAACCTGGTTCAGTCTGCTTTCCAACAGACACTGGGAGTCAAATTCACCTTTCAGTAGGACAATAACCTAAAACACAAGGCCAAATATACATTGGAGTTGCTTACCAAGACAACATTGAATGTTCTTGAGTGGCCTAGTTACAGTTTTGACTTAAATTGGCTTGAAAAACTATGGCCAGACTTGAAAATGGCTGTCTAGTAATGATCAACAACCAACTTGACAGAGCTTGAAGAATTAAAAAAGAATAATGTGCAAATATTGTACAATCCAGGTGTGCAAAGCTCTTAGAGACTTACCCAGAAATACTCACAGCTGTAATCGCTGCCAAAGGTGATTCTAAAATGTGATTCTAACACTCAGGGCGTTGAATACTTATCTAATCAAGATATATTTGTGTTTTATTTTTCATAATTATTTTACAAATGTTCTTTTTTTGGGGGGGACATTCCAGTATTTTCTGTAGATCGTTGACAAAAAAAATGACAAATCTATTTTTAATCCCACTTTGTAACACAACGAAATGTGGAAAAAGTCAAGGCGTGTGAATACTTTCGGAAGGCACTGTACTGTATATTACTTTCTGGTTGATTTTTCTGTAAAACAATGAGCCTGCATAACAACATCTCACAAGCTGCCATGTTTAACTTAGACTACAGACGGACGGATGCATTCCTATCTCCCTGCAAACGGAGCAGCATCCTTTATAAGACCCCCTTAAATCTGACAAGCATATTTTTGTATCTTTTAGGAAGATAAATTATTGAGGAAAGATGAATAATCCACCAGCTGCATATGGTGTGATGAAAAGCATCATGTTTGTGAAGCTGATTAGATATGATGTCCAGGATCTGATTAAGCACACACACACACACAGACTGATTAAGCTTCAATATTAACTTTTATATCTACCGACAGGGGAGTCTAGGCTATGAATAATTACATCATTCGTAGGCTGCGTGATAACTAAACCTTTCTAGGGAATCAGAATTACTATGTGGTCTTGTCTGTAGTGATATCGGTTTCAATTAGACTCGATTCTACACTATTCAGGGCTTGATCTCAGTAGATATATGTAACAACGTTGACGTTTAACCATTTATGTCACCTAATGAGACCATGTTCATCTTTACCCCTGAAAAACCATGATAACATCAGGCCCATGAGCACAGTCCACAGTATAATATGTACTAGTCTACATGTATTGAAAATAATGCTTTAATATGATTTGGTAGAAAACGACGTATTCAGGTTGAAGGTTCTGATAATGATGGTACAGGACGTTTTTGTATTTGTCACTACGGTTATAAATCACACTAAGATGTGTTTTTGCCTCAATCTACTGTCCAAACGTACACGATTCTAATTTCCTTCTTTCTATCTCTAAAAGGCTCTTAGATCTTTCAGAATACCAACTTGTGGTGGGAGGATATATTAATCAGGTATGTAATTTTTAGTTAGATAGGTCTCGTGTTTCATCTCACTCTCAAACTGATCAGGCCTCTGGTGACCTCGTCTCATTTGCTGCAGAGCTTAATATATTAGATGCCTGGCGGAATTTGATTGTCAAAGACGATACTTTATTTTCTTCAAGACATAATACATTTTCACAGATAAGACTATATTATTTATATCTCCCAATATAAACAGGTGTTTTCAGGCAACTGGGCCGCTCCACACGCTCTTCTCTGACCACGGATCTGTCCTTATCTTACTTGACAGCTCTTAAAAGAAAGATGTCAGAAGATGGCATTTAACACAACTTTGCAGCAGAACTATACTTTTATTTTTTTTTTTATTTTTTTTAAACAACTTTCAGCAAAGTTGAAATAATGTATGTTGTTTAATACAGATAGAGCCACATCCCCTCAGTCACTTTGACAAACTGTTTTTTTTGAGGAAACTCTTCTTTGTTTGCCTCACACTTAATTAAATTAATTACATCTTAATTAAATGTATATTAAATTAAACTGTTAATAACATTCGCAGTAAAAAATTTATAAGTAGTAGAGATGGAAAAGCAGATTACTCTGGTTTAAAACGAGCTGAAACAAAAATGTACAGAGCAAAAGGGGGGACATTTTAACAGCGTTAAAACACGAGCATAACACCTTACTACAATCTAAAGCTGAATTAACAATGCGTAAATAACATACTATTCTGAGGGGGAGAAAAGCTAGTAGACTTTTGGCTGCAAGGCTTAAGCTAAATGAAGCCTTTTCTTATATCAATACAATTCAAACACCATCTGGTAAGATATCGCATGACCTGGCAGAAATTAATGATATGTTTAGGCTATTTTATTCCCAATTATATATGTCAAAGGCTGACCCTGATCGTAGTAAGATTAGCCATTTCTTATCCCAAACTCCATAGAGCGCAATCTAAATTCCTTGATTCCCCAGCTACTCTTGAAGATGATCAAACTGGCTTTATAAAGGGTCCTTTAGCCTCAGACAGTATAATGTGACACGTCAATTCCATATCGTAAATTAGTCCGAAAACCAGCCAGTCCCTGCTGCAAATGTTTGTTTGGATGCAGAAAAAAGCCTTTGATAGACTAGAATGGAACTGTCTGTGGTTTGGGTAAAGGATTTATCTCCATGTTAAAAACATTGTATTCTGCACCCCAAGCAGTTTTGCAGACAGGAAACATGTTTATCCTTTCTGTTTCCAACGTTTCCTCAAGCCATCAGATTGGACCCACATATTTCACCCATCAATATCAAAAGGTATGCAGCGTAAAACTCTATGCCGATTACACTTTATTGAATTTCTCAGACATCTCAAATTCCCTTCATTTACATTTACATTTTACGTCATTTAGCAGACGCTCTTATCCAGAGCGACTTACAAATGGGTGCATTCACCTTATAGACAGTAGGATAACCACTTTACAATATGTTTTTTTTTTTTTTTTTTTTGGGTGGGGTAAGGGAATTCTGAAATTCTGAAATTATTTACTCTTTACGTTTCATTTTTCTGGATATAAAATAAACTTGGAAAAATCTATACTGGTGCCCCTAAATATCCCTGGAAAACTGCTGACTTTGCCTGCTGGAACTCCAGTACAGAGGCATGACACAGACTTGACTTATTTGGGCGTATGCATACCCACCAAATGTTCCCAAATTTGTAGAAAGAACTATGTCAAGCTAAAAGAGGAGATCACCTCTGATACAGAGCTGGTCCTCTCTTAAAATCTCATTACAAGGCAGGATTGCTATAGTAAAAATGAATGAAGTTGATCGTCTAAATGTTATTTTCATGGAGGGGCATAGAGGAAGCACTTTCTGCCCCACATAGACTTACAGAAAGAAAAAAAAAATCTGGTATTAAGTTAAAAACATCATTTCAAAAAAATGTGGTTCAATTATTTCCATCTCACTACAGGTATGGTACTAGGCTGAGAAACATCCCAGCTAGCACATTTTGTTCCATGGAAGTAGTGGGAACATACGTTTTTGGTTTCCCATTGGTTCTGTGAACAAAACCATACGTTTCCTGACTGGTAAAACTGAACTTTTTTTAAAAACGTTCTGAGAACTTTTAGGTTGCAGGGAGGTTCTGAGAATGTTTAACTATGGTTCCCTGATAGTTTTCATGGGAGGTTTTATTAACGTTCTGAGCACGGAAATTATAGGTTATCAGAAGGTAATTAAATGATGTTTTGAGAACATGTTTCAATAAGACTTTTAATAACACTGCTAGCTTAGTTTGGGTTAACTGTGTGGAACTCCAATCACAGATAGGTCACATGGAAATTCATTTGCTTATGCATTAATCATGCAAATGCAAAATGTGTTTATATTGTGGCACGGCGTCAGTGAGATTCAAACCTATGATCTTCTGGTTTCCATCCATGGAATTAGTCCACTACCCCACCAAGATGGCACTAGCATGCCATGTTTTTTTTTTACTCAAACAAAGCTGTTCATTTTAGTCTATTCAAACAGACCCCATTTCAAAGGAAACAAGCACTCATTAAGATTGGTGTGGCCAATTAGTTGGCGCGGCCAACACACCTGAACACACTAGAGGATAGATAGAGTTTTTTTTTTTTTTATGCTGAGAACAGAATGTATATGTTGTTAAATAACATTCTTAGAATGTTCATTGAACGTTACTAATGTTTTCTTGTGTTTTTTATGGAACGTGTTCTTAATGTTCTGAGAACATGACTTTAAACAGAACCATCAGGAACCCTGCATAAAACGTTATGCTGAAGTACTGACATTCCCACAGAAGAACGTTGTTTCTTAATGTTTTCTGAACGTTCTGAGAACATGACTTTAAACAGAACCACCAGGAAACCTGTAGGAAATGTTTGCTGATGTACAGAAATTCCCACTGAAGAACGTTGTTTCTTAATGTTCTCTGAACAATTTGAGAACATTCTCAATGTCAAACCAGTTGGAGAACATTCATAGAACATTACTAAAATTGGAATTAAATGTAACCATGTTTGAACTCTTAGGAATCGTTCTGTTAAAGTGATGAAATACCAAGAAAAGAAAAAAGAAATTGTCAAGTTCCTTAAATGTGCTGTGAATGTTCCAAAGCCAAGCAACTATCCTGCCCATTCCCAGAAAGTTGTGGGAAGGTTGTATGCAAAATACCGTAGGACAACAACACTCTTAACAGCAAGCTCTAAGAAACGTATGGTTCTCAGAACGTTATGCGCTAGCTGGGATATAGGCTACACCAAGAAGTTCTGTGACGCTTCTCCCATATGGCACAACCATAAACCTGTTGACAAATAGTAAGCATTTTGTGTATCCATTGTGGGGGCGGATAAAGGTGCGCATAACTTGCGAGACGTATATAATGATAAGGGTTACTACCTTTCCAGGACCTCAAACAAATGTACTCACTTCCTCTTTTCATGGTTCCTTTCCCTACAATGAAGATCTCTGTTAGAAGCTCATGGCGTACCATGGGATTCCCCGTTAACATCCCACATAATGCTTACATGGATTGACCCTTCATTAACTTCTAAAGTGATCTCTGCCACTTGTGATTGCCTGCTGTCTGTTAAAACGCTCTACATTGGGTGTCACTCTAGTATGGAACCGCGAAACGGAGGGATTGGGGCACGACCTGAACTGGGAAAACCATTTGGGGAAATGTATTCGTTACCTCTAAAAACCCCCAGCACACCAGCTTATACATTACATGCTTATACATAGAAGTTATGGAACCCCCCCCCCCCCATTTAGAAGTTTTAAGATGAAGCTGATTCCCACTCCAGTCTGTGATAGATGCAGTATGAATGCTGTTGGCGCACTAATGTACATGTTTTGGGGGGATGTCCTGTAGTGTCCAAGATCTGGTCACGTTTCAGATTTACTCACTAAAATTATGGGTTTCCCTGTGAACAAGGATCCATCCTTTATTTTTGTTGAACGATGACTCTACATCTGTGCTTTAACTGGTTCAGAAAATAATTGTTTATGTGGGGTTACCAGCAGCCAAAAAAAGGTTATCCTTAGTGCTTGGATTACCCCTACAATCCTCTCACCTCAAACACGGTTAGCATATTTTCAAAGATATTGTTCGTATAGAGCGATCAGTGGCCGTGATAAACAAAAGCCTGTTGAAGCATGGGATGTACTGTGCGAAACTCGAACAGATATGAACAACTCTTGACCTCAAAACAATGGACCTACTTGGTAAGGGGGAGGTGGGAGGACGAACTGCTTTTCTTTTCTAAGAATATGGTCATCTCCATGTAAAAGGACCCATGAGCACCAACATGTGAAGTTCATAGGAGCATGTCAAATGGTGTGTCAAATGAAAGCTAAGAGCCTATAATTATTGTTGAAATTAAGGCATATATACATTTTTCAACCGTTTTCCATCCTAAAAATGTTGAATAAGCAAAGGCTTTGATTTCTGGTCAAACAGAAAAGGGGGTCTTAGAAAACATCTACCAGAAAAAGTCTTAAAAGGTATTAGAAATACATCAAAACACAATAATATTGAAGTAAAGACCACTGCCAACTAATATCAACACCCATATTTAGTTTTGTAAAAAAAAAAATCTGCCTTCTGTAAGTTTAACACTGCCTTGTGCCTTGAAATTCCGTGAACAAAACCTCACATATCTTTAAGATATTTTAAAATGTCCCTCATGAGGAGAGAGGATAATGAAAGTTCACAGAAGTAACAAGTAAAGGCAGACCTACCAATTAGTTCTAGTGTTTTTACTGATATCTATTTTGTTTATGAATTATTAAGCGGTTAAAACTCGAAATGTCGTTACCAAATAAATAACGGAATTTCAAAAAAATCGGTCACGGAATCTCTGAAATTGAATTGGCTACAATGGGAAATCATAGTAGTCACAAACCACAGTGGGGTTCACAAGTTAGGACAACACAGTACAGTAGAGTTCAGTACAGTAGAGTTCAGTAGAGTACAGTAGAGTTCAGTTCAGTAGAGTTCAGTAGAGTTCAGTACAGTAGAGTTCAGTAGAGTAGAGTTCAGTAGAGTACAGTAGAGTTCAGTACAGTAGAGTTCAGTAGAGTTCAGTACAGTAGAGTTCAGTTCAGAAGAGTTAAGTAGAGTACAGTACAGTAGAGTTCAGTAGAGTAGAGTTCAGTACAGTAGAGTTCAGTAGAGTACAGTAGAGTTCAGTACAGTAGAGTTCAGTACAGTAGAGTTCAGTACAGTAGAGTTCAGTAGAGTAGAGTTCAGTACAGTAGAGTTCAGTACAGTAGAGTTCAGTAGAGTAGAGTTCAGTACAGTAGAGTTCAGTACAGTAGAGTTCAGTAGAGTTCAGTACAATAGAGTTCAGTAGAGTAGAGTTCAGTAGAGTAGAGTTCAGTAGAGTAGTAGAGTTCAGTACAGTAGAGTTCAGTACAGTAGAGTTCAGTAGAGTTCAGTACAATAGAGTTCAGTAGAGTAGAGTTTCAGTACAGTAGAGTTCAGTACAGTAGAGTTCAGTACAGTAGAGTTCAGTAGAGTAGAGTTCAGTACAGTAGAGTTCAGTACAGTAGAGTTCAGTACAGTAGAGTTCAGTACAGTAGAGTTCAGTACAGTAGAGTTCAGTACAGTAGAGTTCAGTACAGTAGAGTTCAGTACAGTAGAGTTCAGTAGAGTTCAGTACAGTAGAGTTCAGTACAGTAGAGTTCAGTACAGTAGAGTTCAGTAGAGTTCAGTACAGTAGAGTTCAGTACAGTAGAGTTCAGTAGAGTTCAGTAGAGTTCAGTACAGTAGAGTTCAGTAGAGTACAGTAGAGTTCAGTAGAGTTCAGTACAGTAGAGTTCAGTACAGTAGAGTTCAGTACAGTAGAGTTCAGTAGAGTTACAGTACAGTAGAGTTCAGTACAGTAGAGTTCAGTACAGTAGAGTTCAGTAGAGTTCAGTACAGTAGAGTTCAGTACAGTTCAGTACAGTACAGTAGAGTTCAGTACAGTAGTTCAGTACAGTAGAGTTCAGTACAGTAGAGTACAGTAGAGTTCAGTACAGTAGAGTTCAGTACAGTAGAGTTCAGTACAGTAGAGTTCAGTACAGTAGAGTACAGTAGAGTTCAGTACAGTAGAGTTCAGTAGTACAGTAGTAGAGTTCAGTACAGTAGAGTACAGTAGAGTAGAGTCAGTACAGTAGAGTACAGTAGAGTACAGTACAGTAGAGTTCAGTACAGTAGAGTACAGTACAGTAGAGTTCAGTACAGTAGAGTTCAGTACAGTAGAGTTCAGTACAGTAGAGTTCAGTAGAGTAGAGTTCAGTACAGTAGAGTTCAGTACAGTAGAGTACAGTAGAGTTCAGTACAGTAGAGTTCAGTAGAGTTCAGTACAGTAGAGTTCAGTACAGTAGAGTACAGTAGAGTAGAGTCAGTACAGTAGAGTAGTACAGTAGAGTTCAGTACAGTAGAGTTCAGTACAGTAGAGTTCAGTACAGTAGAGTACAGTAGAGTTCAGTACAGTAGAGTACAGTAGAGTTCAGTACAGTAGAGTTCAGTACAGTAGAGTACAGTACAGTAGAGTTCAGTACAGTAGAGTTCAGTTCAGTAGAGTTCAGTACAGTAGAGTTCAGTACAGTAGAGTTCAGTAGAGTTCAGTACAGTAGAGTTCAGTTCAGTAGAGTTCAGTACAGTAGAGTTCAGTAGAGTTCAGTACAGTAGAGTTCAGTAGAGTACAGTAGAGTTCAGTACAGTAGAGTTCAGTACAGTAGAGTTCAGTTCAGTAGAGTTCAGTACAGTAGAGTTCAGTACAGTAGAGTTCAGTAGAGTTCAGTACAGTAGAGTTCAGTACAGTAGAGTTCAGTACATTTTACATTTACATTTTAGTCATTTAGCAGACGCTCTTATCCAGAGCGACTTACAGTTAGTGAGTGGATACATATTTAATGTTTTTCATACTGGCCCCCCGTGGGAATCGTAGAGCACACTAGAGTTGAGTACACTATAATGTACTGTACTGTCCTGTACTGAACTCTACTTTACTGTTCTGTGCTGTACTTTGATGTCCAAACTTGTGAAACATAGACGTCTATGATTGGTTCAGATTTGGTCCGGTCCAACTAAATTTGGTCTTGTTTGGGGGCAGAACTCATTTAAATAATAGCCAGAGTGTAGAATAATACATTGCATATTTAGACCTTTGAGTTCCTATTCAGGATACATCCCCATGAAGAGCATGACTTTCATATCCATCATTATGCATTTTCTGTGTTGTACAGATCAGGGACCCATGATGAAATTCCATTACCGCAATCACTTCACTTACGCTGACACCCCATTCTTTCTGCCGACATTGTTGAATCTTTAATTTGGAGCAGATACAGTGGTGTGAAAAAGTGTTTGCCCCCTTCCTGATTTCCTATTTGTTTGCATGTTTGTCACACTTAAACGTTTCAGATCATCAAACAAATGTAAATATTAGTCAAAGATAACACAAGTAAACACAAAATGCAGTTTTGAAATGAAGGTTGTTATTATTAAGGGAAAACAACATCCAAACCCACAAGTGATTGCCCCCTACAACCTAATAACTGGTTGGGCCAACCTTAGCAGCAACAACTGCAATCAAGCGTTTGCGATAACTTGCAATGAGTCTTTTACAGCACTGTGGAGGAATTTTGGCCCACTCATCTTTGCAGAATTGTTGTAATTCAGCCACATTGGAGGGTTTTCGAGCATTAACTGCCTTTTTAAGGTCATGCCACAGCATCTCAATAGAATTCAGGTCAGGACTTTGACTAGGCCACTCCAAAGTCTTCATTTTGTTTTTCTTCAGCCATTCAGAGGTGGACTTGCTGGTGTGTTTTGGATCATTGTCCTGCTGCAGAACCCAAGTTCGCTTCAGCTTGAGGTCACGAACGGATGGCCGGACATTCTCCTTCAGGATTTTTTGATAGACAGCAGAATTCATGGTTCCATTTATCACAGCAAGTCTTCCAGGTCCTGAAGCAGCAAAACAGGCCCAGACCATCACACTACCACCACCATATTTTTTATGATGTTCTTTTTCTGAAATGTGGTGTTACTTTTACGCCAGATGTAATGGGACACACACCTTCCAAAAAGTTCAACTTTTGTCTCGTCAGTCCACAGAGTATTTTCCCAAAGGTCTTGGGGATCATCAAGATGTTTTCTGGCAAAAACGAGACGAGCCTTGATGTTCTTTTTGTTCAGCAGTGGTTTTTGTCTTGGAACTCTGCCATGCAGGCCATTTTTGCCCAGTCTCTTTCTTATGGTGGAGTCATGAACACTGACCTTAACTGAGGCAAGTGAGGCCTGCAGCTCTTTGGATGTTGGTGTGGGGTCTTTTGTGACCTCTTGGATGAGTCGTCGCTGCGCTCTTGGGGTAATTTTGGTCGGCCGGCCACTTCTGGGAAGGTTCACCACTGTTCCATGTTTTCGCCATTTGTGGATAATGGCTCTCACTGTGGTTCGCTGGAGTCCCAAAGCTTTAGAAATGGCTTTCAAATCTTTTCCAGACTGATGGATCTCAATTACTTTCTTTCTCATTTGTTCCTGAATTTCTTTGGATCTCGGCATGATGTCTAGCTTTTGAGGATATTTTGGTCTACTTCACTTTGTCAGGTAGGTCCTATTTAAGTGATTCCTTGATTGAGAACAGGTGTGGCAGTAATCAGGCCTGGGTGTGGCTAGAGGAATTGAACTCAGGTGTGATAAACCACAGTTGAGTTGTGTTATAACAGGGGGGGCAAACACTTTTTCACACAGGTTTATTTGAACAGTGAGAGACAGAATAACAACAAAAAAATCCAGAAAAACGCATGTCAAAAATGTTATAAATTGATTTGCATTTTAATGAAGGAAATAAGTATTTTACCCCCTATCAATCAGAAAGATTTCTGGCTCCCAGGTGTCTTTTATACAGGTAACGAGCTGAGATTAGGGGCACACTCTTAAAGGGAGTGCTCCTAATCTCAGTTTGTTACTTGTATAAAAGACACCTGTCCACAGAAGCAATCAATCAATCAGATTCCAAACTCTCCACCATGGCCAAGACCAAAGAGCTCTCCAAGGATGTCAGGGACAAGATTGTAGACCTACACAAGGCTGGAATGGGCTACAAGACCATCGCCAAGCAGCTTGGTGAGAAGGTGACAACAGTTGGTGAGATTATTTGCAAATGGAAGAAACACAAAAGATCTGTCAATCTCCATCGGCCTGGGGCTCCATGCAAGATCTCACCTCATGGAGTTGCAATGATCATGAGAACAGTGAGGAATCAGCCCAGAACTACACGGGAGGATCTTGTCAATGATCTCAAGGCAGCTGGGACCATAGTCACAAAGAAAACAATTGGTAACACACTACGCCGTGAAGGACTGAAATCCTGCAGCGCCCGCAAGGTCCCCCTGCTCAAGAAAGCACATATACAGGCCCGTCTGAAGTTTGCCAATGAACATCTGAATGATTCAGAGGAGAACTGGGTGAAAGTGTTGTGGTCAGATGAGACCAAAATCAAGCTCTTTGGCATCAACTCAACTTGCCGTGTTTGGAGGAGGAGGAATGCTGCCTATGACCCCAAGAACACCATCCCCACCGTCAAACATGGAGGTGGAAACATTATGCTTTGTTTTTCTGCTAAGGGGAAAGGACAACTTCACCGCATCAAAGGGACGATGGACGGTGCCATGTACCGTCAAATCTTGGGTGAGAACCTCCTTCCCTCAGCCAGGGCATTGAAAATGGGTCGTGGATAGGTATTCCAGCATGACAATGACCCAAAACACACGGCCAAGGCAACAAAGGAGTGCCTCAAGAAGAAGCACATTAAGGTCCTGGAGTGGCCTAGCCAGTCTCCAGACCTTAATCCCATAGAAAATCTGTGGAGGGAGCTGAAGGTTCGAGTTGCCAAACGTCAGGCTCGATACCTGTATTGACTTGGAGAAGATCTGCAAAGATGAGTGGGACAAAATCCCTCCTGAGATGTGTGCAAACCTGGTGGCCAACTACAAGAAACGTCTGTCCTCTGTGATTGCCAACAAGGGTTTTGCCACCAAGTACTAAGTAATGTTTTGCAGAGGGGTCAAATACTTATTTCCCTCATTAAAATGCAAATCAATTCATAACATTTTTGACATGCGTTTTTCTGGATTTTTTTGTTGTTATTCTGTCTCTCACTGTTCAAATAAACCTACCATTAAAATTATAGACTGATCCTGTCTTTGTCAGTGGGCAAACGTACAAAATCAGCAGGGGATCAAATACTTTTTTTACCTCACTGTAGGTTTGGATTTTGTTTTCCCTTAATAATAACAACCTCCATTTCAAAACTGCATTTTGTGTTTACTTGTGTTATCTTTGACTAATATTTAAATTTGGTTGATGATCTGAAACATTTAAGTGTGACAAACATGCAAACAAATAACAAATCAGGAAGGGGGCAAACACTTTTTCACACCAGTGTTTTTAGAAAAAGTGGACTTTACCGAAATTCTGTTACCAAACTTTGCATCTGCACAGTTCTCCCAGTAAATGTGTTTTTGTAAAATGTTCAGTGTAAATTGTTAAAAGTAGTCCTTGTGCGTAGAGTTGTATGGTTTGTTAAACTTTGAAATCAATGGTTTTTGTTTGGCATACATTTTAAGTGAAAAAGTCAGTGCAATTCCGTTACCGTGGATTTTCCCATAACGTCCAAATATGGTATTGTGAACTTCTACTTCCTCCCTATACGATTAATTTGGTGTTCTCAAATAATTATGACTCCTGACAGTATGTAAATAGATTGTTTGCTTGTTTGTTTGTACAAAAGTACGTTTTGTTTTGTTTTTATTGTCAAGACGTATAATATTTGTAACATGATCCTCCATTCATATGTGTATTGTATATAAAATAAATAAACTTTTTTTATTTTTTAAATAGAAAAAGCATTCTGAATGTGAATATGAAGCCATTCCAACAATGCTCACTTGTCGAGACAGTCTCCCACAGCCGATTAATAATCAATTTTCAACAATGGAGACCAAAATCCCAGTTGCTCCTCAACACTGGAGTTTCACAAAGGCTGGTGAGGGAACGCAGAAGAAAACAGGCACAAGCAGAAAATAATTTCACATTGTTCCAGTTCAGTTCTGAGGAGAAGAACCATTGGAAGGAGATATATATATATTTTTTTTCAATGTTCCACTTTTCCCTGAAAAAAAATTAAATGGCCTTGTTTTCGTTTGTTTGATCGCTCAGTAATAGACTGCAACGATAACAGGCCCAAAAAGTGGGTTACTAACAGTACTGTCTCACAGACAGCTGGAGAGAGGAGCAGCTTTGATACTAACAGTACTGTCTCACAGACAGCTGGAGAGAGGAGCAGCTTTGATACTAACAGTACTGTATCACAGACAGCTGGAGAGAGGAGCAGCTTTGATACTAACAGTACTGTCTCACAGACAGCTGGAGAGAGGAGCAGCTTTGATACTAACAGTACTGTATCACAGACAGCTGGAGAGAGGAGCAGCTTTGATACTAACAGTACTGTATCACAGACAGCTGGAGAGAGGAGCAGCTTTGATACTAACAGTACTGTATCACAGACAGCTGGAGAGAGGAGCAGCTTTGATACTAACAGTACTGTATCACAGACAGCTGGAGAGAGGAGCAGCTTTGATACTAACAGTACTGTCTCACAGACAGCTGGAGAGAGGAGCAGCTTTGATACTAACAGTACTGTATCACAGACAGCTGGAGAGAGGAGCAGCTTTGATACAGTACTGTCTCACAGACAGCTGGAGAGAGGAGCAGCTTTGATACTAACAGTACTGTATCACAGACAGCTGGAGAGAGGAGCAGCTTTGATACTAACAGTACTGTATCACAGACAGCTGGAGAGAGGAGCAGCTTTGATACTAACAGTACTGTATCACAGACAGCTGGAGAGAGGAGCAGCTTTGATACTAACAGTACTGTATCACAGACAGCTGGAGAGAGGAGCAGCTTTGATACTAACAGTACTGTATCACAGACAGCTGGAGAGAGGAGCAGCTTTGATACTAACAGTACTGTATCACAGACAGCTGGAGAGAGGAGCAGCTTTGATACTAACAGTACTGTATCACAGACAGCTGGAGAGAGGAGGAGCAGCTTTGATACTATACTAACAGTACTGTATCACAGACAGCTGGAGAGAGGAGCAGCAGCTTTGATACTAACAGTACTGTATCACAGACAGCTGGAGAGAGGAGCAGCAGCTTTGATACTAACAGTACTGTATCACAGACAGCTGGAGAGAGGAGCAGCTTTGATACTAACAGTACTGTATCACAGACAGCTGGAGAGAGGAGCAGCTTTGATACTAACAGTACTGTATCACAGACAGCTGGAGAGAGGAGCAGCTTTGATACTAACAGTACTGTACTGTTTGATACTCAGTACAGACAGCAGCTGGAGAGAGGAGCAGCTTTGATACTAACAGTACTGTATCACAGACAGCTGGAGAGAGGAGCAGCTTTGATACTAACAGTACTGTATCACAGACAGCTGGAGAGAGGAGCAGCTTTGATACTAACAGTACTGTATCACAGACAGCTGGAGAGAGGAGCAGCTTTGATACTAACAGTACTGTATCACAGACAGCTGGAGAGAGGAGCAGCTTTGATACTAACAGTACTGTATCACAGACAGCTGGAGAGAGGAGCAGCTTTGATACTAACAGTACTGTCTCACAGACAGCTGGAGAGAGGAGCAGCTTTGATACTAACAGTACTGTCTCACAGACAGCTGGAGAGAGGAGCAGCTTTGATACTAACAGTACTGTCTCACAGACAGCTGGAGAGAGGAGCAGCTTTGATACTAACAGTACTGTATCACAGACAGCTGGAGAGAGGAGCAGCTTTGATACTAACAGTACTGTCTCACAGACAGCTGGAGAGAGGAGCAGCTTTGATACTAACAGTACTGTATCACAGACAGCTGGAGAGAGGAGCAGCTTTGATACTGTACTGTCTCACAGACAGCTGGAGAGAGGAGCAGCTTTGATACTAACAGTACTGTATCACAGACAGCTGGAGAGAGGAGCAGCTTTGATACTAACAGTACTGTATCACAGACAGCTGGAGAGAGGAGCAGCTTTGATACTAACAGTACTGTATCACAGACAGCTGGAGAGGGGAGCAGCTTTGTACTAACAGTACTGTATCACAGACAGTGGAGAGGGTTTGATACTAACAGTACTGTCTCACAGACAGCTGGAGAGAGGAGCCTTTGATACTAACAGTACTGTATCACAGTGGAGAGAAGCAGCTTTGATACTAACAGTATTGTATCACAGACAGCTGGAGAGAGGAGCAGCTTTTACTAACAGTACTGTATCACAGACAGCTGGAGAGAGGGAGCCGCTTTGATACTAGTATCACAGACAGGGAGAGAGGAGCAGCTTTGATACTAACAGTAAATGTTCACAGACAGCTGGAGAGTTAGCAGCTTTGATACTAACAGTTAAGGCTAGAGAGGAGCAGCTTAGGCTGTTAGGGTTAGAGAGTATTTTCCAGCAATGGAGCCAGATACAGCAGGGTTAGGGTTAGATGAGGCTAGGGTTTTTTGGGTTAGGTGTGTGTGTGTGTAGTGTGTTGTGTGGTGTGTTAGGGTGTAGTGTGTGTGGTGTTAGGTTTTGTAGGAAGACCCCAGGGTTAGGGTTTGAGGAACTAGGGACATTTTGTTAGTCCCCAGAAGGTCAAATGCTAGGAGCTAGGGTTTAGGGTTAGGTTAGAATTAGGAGGGTTAGGGTTAAGGGTTAGGGTTAGGAGCTAGGTTTAGGGTTAGGGTTAGGGTTAGGAGCTAGGGTTAGGGTTAGGAGCTAGGGTTAGGGTTAGGAGCTAGGGTTAGGGTTAGGGTTAGGGTTAGGGTTAGGAGCTAGGGTAGGGGTTAGGGTAGGAGCTAGGGTTAGGGTTAGGTTTAGGAGCTAGGGTTAGGGTTAGGGTTAGGTTTAAGGTTAGGTTTTGGGTTAGGGTTAGGTTTAGGTTAGGTTAGGTTAGGGGTTAGGAGGGTTAGGGTTAGGAGCTAGGGTTAGGGTTAGGAGCTAGGGTTAGGGTTAGGAGCTAGGGTTAGGGTTATGATTAGGGTTAAGGTTAGGTTCTTGGGTTAAGGTTAGGGTTAGGGTTAGGTTTAGGGTTAGGGGTTAGGGAAAATAGGATTTTGAATGGGACTGAATTGTGTGTCCCCACAAGGTTAGCTGTACAAGACTGTGAATGTGTGTGTGTGTGTGTGTGTGTGTGTGTGTGTGTGTGTGTGTGTGTGTGTGTGTGTGTGTGTGTGTGTGTGTGTGTGTGTGTGTGTGTGTGTGTGTGTGTGTGTGTTCAGGCCTTGGCCAGCTGTCTAATGACTGTGTGAGCACAGCAGGAGGACGTGTTAAACCGTATTTCCTCTCAGACTATCTGTTCTCTCTATAATGAGTAGATAGAAGAACAATCAGCTGGAGCCAGTCTGTGTCCCAAATGGTACCCTATTCCCTACACGCTGTCCTATGGGGCCTTGTTCAAAAGTAGTGCACTATATAGGGAATAATGGTGGCGTTTGGGACCCAGTCGGGATATATAGGACCCCAGCGTGTTAATCTGCCAGTGTAGATGGCTGTGTGTACACTATCCTGTCAGACTCTGTACCCGCTGGCCCTATAAACCCTCTGAGGACAAAGTGCTGAGTCTGAACAGAACAGAACAGGAGCGGTTTAGTGTCCTAGACAAGAGGAATAAACAGGGAAAATGGGTCAAATTCAAGTTGAATGGAAAGAGCTCAGTTTTAAAGGGGCCCATAATGTGATATTGTACCACAACACACATCAATCAGATGGAAGGTTAACCAACCGGGGTTTCAAGGACTTTGTTATCGGGCTAACAGTGGCCAATACAGTGTCTACCTGTACCCTTTGGATACAATTACAATACATTCATTTATCTAAAGCTCCAACGCAGCCGTTTTTATCTCAATATCAAATCATTTCTGGGTAACAATTTAGTACCTTACTGTGATTGTTTTCAATTAAAATAGTTTAAAAAAAAAAAAAAAAAAAAAACAAGAGCAATTTCTCAAGCAAGAATTTAGCTAGGACTGTCTGGGTGGGGAGGGGAAAACTGAAAACTAGCTGTGATTGGCAGAGAGGTTTGGAACACTCTTTCTTATTGGTCTAATAGAGGGACCATCTTAGTGAGTGGACTATTCTGATTAACTAAATCAAATGAAAATGAATGAATGGATGTATTTGGATACAAAACATCACCTGGTTGAACTACAGTGGTTTATTTTTTAATAATTTTTAGTCATTTAGCAGATGCTCTTATCTTAGTTGGCTCGGGGGTTAGAACCAGCGACCTTTCGGTTACTGGCACAACGCTCTTAACCACTAAGCTACCTGCTGCCCGTGGTTGTGGCTGTAATTTATCATCACATTTCATAGAAACAAATCATTATTTGTTAGAATGTACACAGAGGCTTAATATGTTATGGTCTGCATCTTACCAATGATACATTTATGCAGAAACATGGAGCTGAGTTTTCCATTAGCAATAATGACTGTGCCAGATGTGAGTCTCTGATCTCTGTCAAGCCTTCATTAACCTGTGGATATGGCAGCAGCTCTCTTTGTTTCTGATACATAAAAACCAACTATCAGCCTCTCCTCTGCTAGCTCGACTAATGGACTGTGTGTGTGTGTGTGTGTCGGTGTGTGTCGGTGTGTGTGTGTGTGTGTGTGCCAGTGTGTCGGTGTGAGAGACAGAGAGAGAGAGAGAGTGTTTCATGTAGATCCAGAGTTTCATTAAGGCACCTGTCTGAGAGGACTCGGGGACAACAGAGGAGAACACAAACGCTCAGCCCTCATCCTATTCTCATCAAGGAGCCCTGCTCTGACTGAAGCACTACTCTGCTGTGGCGACAAACGACCATGGTGAGTAAAAAGGGCCAGGAGTCCCCAGTCTCCAGCCCCCAGTTACAGGGTATAATCAGAACCCATGGTTTCAAATAAGGAAGAACTCAGGGTCCTAAAGATGACGTGAGTTTAGTCAGTAGTGTTTTGTACCTGATGGTACGAGAAGTGTAGTGTAGCGTATGTGTTAGCATAGTATAGAATTACCTAGCGTAGCATAGCATTACATAGCCTAGTGTAGCGTATAGTTATGTAGCCTAGTGTAGTATAGCATAGCATAGCCTAGCATAGCATAGTGTATTATACCTGATGGCTGATCTCATGCACCAACACTGTAATGAGCTCCATCTGGTAAGAGAAGTGTAGCGTAGCCTAGCCTAGAATAGCATAGCATAGTGTATTATACCTGATGGCAGATCTCAAGCACCACCACCATAATTACCTCCATCTGGTAAGAGAAGTGTAGCGTAGCCTAGCCTAGCATAACATAGCATAGTATAGTGTATTATACCTGATGGCAGATCTCATGCACCACCACCATGGTTAGCTCCATCTGGTAAGAGAAGTGTAGCGTAGCCTAGCATAGCATCGCATAGCATAGTGTATTATACCTGATGGCAGATCTCAAACACCACCACCATAATTACCTCCATCTGGTAAGTTAGCTCCATTCTAGTGTATTATACCATGGCAGATGTAGGCGTGCTTGGAGATAGCGGCCAGCATAGCAGGTGTGGTATACCTGATGGCAGATCTCATGCACCACCACCATGGTTAGCTCCATCTGGTAGCCGAAGACAAGGAAAAAATAGCATAGCAAGGATACCTTGAATCCACTCATCCATGGTTGCTACCATAGGAAGTCAGCACTCTGTTGATAACCATAGAGAAGTCCACCTGTGGTCCAGTAGAAAGTCTACAGTATGCCAGACTGTTGATAACAACACATAATTCAGTCCACCTGTTGATACCATAGAAGTCCACCTGTTGATACCATAGAAGTCCACCTGTTGATACCATAGAAGTCCACCTGTTGATACCATAGAAGTCCACCTGTTGATACCATAGAAGTCCACCTGTTGATACCATAGAAGTCCACCTGTTGATACCATAGAAGTCCACCTGTTGATACCATAGAAGTCCACCTGTTGATACCATAGAAGTCCACCTGTTGATACCATAGAAGTCCACCTGTTGATACCATAGAAGTCCACCTGTTGATACCATAGAAGTCCACCTGTTGATACCATAGAAGTCCACCTGTTGATACCATAGAAGTCCACCATAGAAGTCAAAACAACTAAAAGGACCATCATGTAATTAGTTTAAAATGCCTTTATGTAAATTATGATCAATAGAACAACAAGTTTCAAACTCAGACATGTTTCGTCAGCATGGCCTTCGTCAGGGAATACCAAAACACAAAGACACAATGATGTCTTCTTCTGAACAAACCATGTTCCAATCAACCCTGGTTGAAGAGGGAGTGGTTACAGAATAGTTAGTAGTCATTGGACAACACCTAGTGAACAATAATATACATTGAAAAGTGAAATAAATATGTTATGAAAATGTATATTAAGGTATTAGAACAGTTAGAATAAACAAAGAAGTACTATCCTTGAATAGTTAGTCATTTGGTTTGGCAGAAGGTTGTGAAGAATTGGCATCACAAACGTACACACGCAAGCACGCGCAAACATACACAAACGCACACACGCAGGTCAAAGGTTAGAGAGGAAGAGTCCACAGCTGAGACAAGAGGTAGAGGACAATTCAAGGCAACCATCGTTTACGCTTTGTTTCAAAGCCATGGACCACGCAGGCGAGGCCTTTCTTTCTTTATGGGAGATGTGGAGTGTAAAAAACTTCAGTGCCTTGTCACTGGGAGAACACATCACTTTCTCCCTCCCCGGGTTCTCTTGACTAAGAAAAAGAGAGTGGTTGAGTTTTCTGTGACAGCCGTCGAGTGATGGAAGACATTTCCACAGAAAGACAAATAAAAGAGGGCTTTAAAACTCTGCTTTATTTATAACAAGGAATGAAAGAACCACTTTTATTTCTCAGGAGCCAAACAGGCAGTAAAAAAAGCCACTGTGTTTCCCTCTCCAACAACAGCCCTAGTTTACACAGAGAGAGACATTCACAACCGGGACAGATGTCATTTTGTTTCACTGAATCCATGCAGAATTCCCTGCTCTCTACTGTCAACACTGTTACTGTGCTTTCTATTGCACTTGTCTTTTTAATAAACATCAACTGCAGAAGTAAGAAATAAGCTGCTACTTTAAGACAGAGTAGCTAGCTTCTTTAATCTGGGAGACTGGCAGTATCATGACGTGTGATTGGTGCATTCACAACTTGGCCCAATGGCAGTGCCCGCAGGGGTCAGGTGTAGAAGAAACTAAATCTCTTATTTAAAAAGCAGGAAGCTGGAAGATTAGACTCATGTTTTTGGGGGGCCTGTAAATGTAGGCGTCTGTAAATTATCCCAGCCTTGGCAAAACCAAGTGTTTTTGATCCACTCCTTATCTTAGTCAAAGACAACATGCGGCGTGTTTTGAAAAAAACAAGGTAGAGTAAGTACTGTGGCTGTCGCAGCGCCGTAATACGATTACCGAAGTGTTTTGCGAATAAACTAGATACACGCTATGTACAGCTATTTGCATATTCCTTTGAGGTAAATGGCTGATCATTTCTGGGAGTGAGGGGTTATCTATCACTTGGCATGTCACAGAGAAATGTGACATGGATGCATGCGCTCCTGTGCCTCACGGTTGTGGAGTATCGGGGGGCTGTGACAGGGGAGGGAAAACATCCCGGTGTTTGTTAGACATAGTTTAGGAAGCAGCAGGGAGGAGGTAGAGGAGATAATAAACAGACTTGATTAGAGAGAGAGAGAGAGAGAGAGAGAGAGAGAGAGAGAGAGAGAGAGAGAGAGAGAGAGAGAGAGAGAGAGAGAGAGAGAGAGAGAGAGAGAGAGAGAGAGAGAGAGAGAGAGAGAGAGAGAGAGAGAGAGAGAGAGAGAGAGAGAGAGAGAGAGAGAGAGAGAGAGAGAGAGAGAGGATGAGAGAGAGGGGGAGAGAGAGAGAGAGAGAGAGAGAGAGAGAGAGAGAGGAGAGAGAGAGAGAGAGAGAGAGAGAGAGAGAGAGAGGAGGGGGGGGGGAGAGAGAGAGAGAGAAGGATGAAGGAGAGGGAGAGACAGAGAGAGAGAGAAGGATGAAGGAGAGGGAGAGACAGAGAGAGAGAGAGAAGGATGAAGGAGAGGGAGAGAGAGAGAGAGAGAGAGAGAGAGAGAGAGAGAGAGAGAGAGAGAGAGATAGAGAAGGATGAAGGAGAGGAAGAGATAGAGAGAGAGAGAAGGATGAAGGAGAGGGAGAGAGAGAGAGAGAGGATGAAGAGAGAGAGAGAGAGCCCTAAACAGAGAGTACAGGAGAATGAAGGACTGAGGGGAAAGAGTAGAGACTCAGTGAGCATAGCCTTGATGAGAAAGGCCGAGAGGCAGAGAGAGAGAGACAGGTGCACACTGCCCACAAAATGAGGTGGAAACTGAGCTGCACTTCCTAACCTCCTGCCAAATGTATGACGATATTAGAGACACATATTTCCCTCAGATTACAGCGATCCACAAAGAATTCGAAAACAACCCAAATTTGATAAACTCCCTTATCTACTAGGTGAGAAACCACAGGATCACAGCTGCAGATTTGTGACCTGAGAAAAGGAACCAGTGAAGAGAGTTTATTTATTTTCCCATTTGTACTTTAACTATTTGAGAGATATATACATAATATGACATTTGAAATGTCTTTATTCTTTTGAAACTTCTGAGAATGAGTTAATATTTATTGTTTAGATCTACTTCACTTGCTTTGGCAGAACACACGAGAGAAATTGAAATTGAATTGAGAGAGGATGAGAGAGAGAGGAGAGAGAGAGAGAGAGAAGGATGAAGGAGAGGTAGAGAGAGAGAGAGAGAGAGAGAGAGAGAGAGAGAGAGAGAGAGAGAGAGAGAGAAGGATGAAGGAGAGAGAGAGAGAGAGAGAGAGAGAGGAGAGAAGGAGAGAGGTGAGGGAGAGAGAGAGAGAGAGAGAGAGGGAAGGAGAGAGAGAGAGGACAGAGATTAATTAGAGAAGATTTAGAGAGACAACGACGGTTTCTCATATTATTTAACAGACGGTTCTCATAATGACGGTTCTCATAATGACGGCTCTCATAACGACGGCTCTCATAACGACGGCTCTCATAACGACGGCTCTCATAACGACGGCTCTCATAATGACGGCTCTCATAACGACGGCTCTCATAACGACGGTTCTCATAACGACGGTTCTCATAACGATGGTTCTCATAACGACGACTCTCATAACAACGGCTCTCATAACGACGGTTCTCATGGCTCCAGGACTCATGAAAAGGCGTCGTTACGGCTTTATGGGAGAACGAACGGTGCAGCTTTTAAAATACAACAACACGTCGTTATAAAACAGGCATGACGCTAACCAGTTGTTTCTATTAAATTAGCATTCTGGAATTAGACGCAGAGAGGAAATCAAAATGGAACAGGCAGGCCCTAATTGGACATTGTAATTGTGATTTATGACTGAAAGACTTGACGGCTACGGGGCAATTCCAGTTTTATATTGGCCCTGCACGGGCTGCATGGGCTTCCAATGAGGCGGCTGATGTCAATGAACAGGGGCACACGGAGGGCGACACGCTGGATCCACGCAGGTCAACACGCTCTAACCACTTTCACGGGGAGGAAAAGTTGATTAGCTGATTAAATGGCAGTGTCCACTTTCTGACTGTGTCATAACCGTGTACAAATGTATGTGATCATCTATCTGTCCAGACACCACAGCCCTTCTACCGGCACACAGTAGGGATATGATACAGTTATATGTTACAGGCACTGACATGTCCCTCTGTCTATTATATCAAACTCCATCTCACTCCTACACACAGATCAAACTCCATCTCACTCCTACACACAGATCAAACTCCATCTCACTCCTACACACAGATCAAACTCCATCTCACTCCTACACACAGATCAAACTCCATCTCACTCCTACACACAGATCAAACTCCATCTCACTCCTACACACAGATCAAACTCCATCTCACTCCTACACACAGATCAAACTCCATCTCACTCCTACACACAGATCAAACTCCATCTCACTCCTACACACAGATCAAACTCCATCTCACACCTACACACAGATCAAACTCCATCTCACTCCTACACACAGATCAAACTCCATCTCACTCCTACACACAGATCAAACTCCATCTCACTCCTACACACAGATCAAACTCCATCTCACTCCTACACACAGATCAAACTCCATCTCACTCCTACACACAGATCAAACTCCATCTCACTCCTACACACAGATCAAACTCCATCTCACTCCTACACACAGATCAAACTCCATCTCACTCCTACACACAGATCAAACTCCATCTCACTCCTACACACAGATCAAACTCCATCTCACTCCTACACACAGATCTGTCACACTCTGGCTCCGGGACTGTGTGTTAGAGCCAGGGTGTATTTCATTTGGTGGTGTTGGGTATGGGTGAGTTTCATTTGTTTGTGTTTTTTTGGTAATTGGTCTGGTGACTCCCAATCGGAGGTAACGAGTGTCAGCTGTCGGCTCGTTATCTCTGATTGGGAGCCATATTTATACTGTGTGTTTTTCACCTTGTGTTTGTGGGTTTTTGTTCCTGTTGTGCCTGTGTTTCAGTGTTCCGTGTTTTTGTCACTGAGGACGTTACGATCGTGTTTTGTTTCATTTTCGTGTGTGCGCTTTATTAAAATAAAGTATGTATGCTTATCACGCTGCGCCTTGGTCCGCTCATTTCGAAGACGATCGTGACAGAAAAACCCACCATCAAAGGACCAAGCAGCGTGTCCAGGAGCCGAGGGTCTGGACATGGGAAGAGTTATTGGACGGAAAGGATCCTTGGGCCACAACCGGGAGAATATCGCCTCCCTCGTGAAGAGCTGGAGGCAGCCAAAGCCGAGAGGAGGTGGTATGAGGAGGCAGCACGAAGGCGAGGCTGGAAGCCCGTGGAAGAGAGGCAACCCCAAGAAATTTTTTGGGGGGGGCACATGGCTTGGGCGACTGAGCAGCAGGAGGCTGCCACAAGGCAGATGCAGAAGGCTACCAGGTTAAGGGGGCTGGGGGGCGGAGGCAGAAAAGGGACGGATTCAGGAAGCTACCAGGTTAAGGGGGCTACTGGGAAAAGCAGGGAAGGAAGGTGTAGAGGCTCGGCGAGAGGTACTGGGGTGTGTAACCAGTCCGGGTCCGGCCCGTTCCTAATCCCGAGGTACAGCCAGTAGTGTGTGTTCCCCGTACGGTACGGCCTGTTCCGGCCCCTCGCACTAAGTGTACGGTGCGCGTCGCCAGCCCGGTTCGGCCTGTTCCTGCCACCCGCACCAAGTGTACGGTGCGCGTCGCCAGCCCAGCCCGGCCTGTTCCTGAGCCTCGTAGGAAGCCTACGGTGCGCGTCGCCAGCCCGGTTCGGCCTGTTCCTGCCACCCGCACCAAGTGTACGGTGCGCGTCGCCAGCCCAGCCCGACCTGTTCCGGCCACCCGCACCAAGTGTACGGTGTGCGTCGCCAAGCCCAGCCCGGCCTGTGCCTGAGCCTCGTAGGAAGCCTACGGTGCGCGTCGCCAGCCCGGTTCGGCCTGTTCCTGCCACCCGCACCAAGTGTACGGTGCGCGTCGCCAGCCCAGCCCGACCAGTTCCGGCACCACGCATCAGGCCTACGGTGCGTCCCCAGGGCCAAGCATGCCCTGTTGCTGCTTCCCGCACTAGCCCTGAGATGCGTGTCCTCAGCCCGGTACCTCCAGTTCCGGCACCACGCATCAGGCCTACGGTGCGTCCCCAGGGTCCTGCATGCCCTGTTGCTTCTCCCCGCACTAGCCCTGAGATGCGTGTCCTCAGCCCGGTACCTCCTGTTCCGGCACCACGCACCAGGCCTACGATGCGCCTCAGACGGCCAGAGTCTGCCGTCTGCCCAACGGGGCCTGAACTGCCCGTCTGCCCAAAGCCTGCAAAGCCGCCCGTCTGCCATGAGCCATCAGAGCCGTCCGCCAGACCAGAGCCGCTAGAGCCTTCCGCCAGACAGGATCAGCCAGAGCCTTCCGCCAGACAGGATCAGCCAGAGCCTTCTGCCAGACAGGATCAGCCAGAGCCTTCTGCCAGACAGGATCAGCCAGAGCCTTCTGCCAGACAGGATCAGCCAGAGCCTTCCGCCAGACAGGATCAGCCTGATCCGTCAGTCGGCCATGAGCAGCCAGATCCGTCAGCCAGCCATGAGCAGCCAGATCCGTCAGCCAGCCATGAGCAGCCAGATCCGTCAGCCAGCCATGAGCAGCCAGATCCGTCAGCCAGCCATGAGCAGCCAGATCCGTCAGCCAGCCATGAGCAGCCAGATCCGTCAGCCAGCCATGAGCAGCCAGATCCGTCAGCCAGCCATGAGCAGCCAGATCCGTCAGCCAGCCATGAGCCGTCCAGCCAGGATCCGCCAGAGCCGTCCAGCCGGATCCCGCCAGAGCCGTCCAGCCGGGATCCGCCAGAGCCGTCCAGCCGGGATCCGCCAGAGCCGTCCAGCCGGGATCCGCCAGAGCCGTCCAGCCGGGATCCGCCAGAGCCGTCCAGCCGGGATCCGCCAGAGC
>CM072255.1:8078557-8113557 GCA_036851935.1 Coregonus suidteri
TGTATCTTCCCTAATATGCACTGTGATTGGAGGAAGATTTACACAGTAGAGTGGAGTAATGACTAGCTCTGCCCCTCTCACTGTAGAGTTTCTCATCTGATATAAAACACAACGGCTTTTACAAAAAAAAAAAAAAAAACAAAAAACTAATATTAATATTTTAAAAAATGTATTCATTTCCTAACTTTCCTGTGATAGAATCACGCCGACAATCTGCATGCAAATTGAATTCCTGTTAAGACTGCTAACGGTTTAGAGTCATGAGAGAGAATGTGTTGGTTTACTGAATATGGGGATTTGTCTGCTTTTAAACAGGCGTTCAAGTGACAACTTCTGAGCATATTTCATAACACTCGTCGTATTAATAAGTACGATTAGATACAGTATCCTGTCAGCTTCAGGCTCTAATTTCACAACTGTGGTGAATTAGTGATAGAGCCTTTCAGAGCTGAATTAGTGATAGAGCCTTAGAGCTGAATAGAGCCTTTCAGAGCTGAATTAGTGATAGAGCCTTTCAGAGCTGATAGAGCCTTTCAGAGTGATAGAGCCTTTCAGAGCTGAATTAGTGATAGAGCCTTTCAGAGCTGAATTAGTGATAGAGCCTTTCAGAGCTGAATTAGTGATAGAGCCTTTCAGAGCTGAATTAGTGATAGAGCCTTTCAGAGCTGAATTAGTGATAGAGCCTTTCAGAGCTGAATTAGTGATAGAGCCTTTCAGTGTTTTACCCGGTTGTAACTCAAATCAAATCAAATCAAATGTTATTGACCACATGCGCCGAATACAACAGGTGCAGACATTACAGTGAAATGCTTACTTACGTATCTTTCCTCAACATACTGTATACTATCAATGGTTTTACCGCTATATCTCTGCTCTCTATACACTGTCAATGGTTTTACCGCTATATCTCTGCTCTCTATACACTATAATGGACTGCAATTTGTCACATTTACTCAAATAAAGCAACCGTGCAATATGAAAACAAATAAAGATATATAAAGCCTCCATTGAAATGGAAAGACGCACAAACAATATTCCATCAGATGAAATGGAATGGAATCCTAGAAGAAGAAAGTCCTTTCAAGTTGGGAGTTTGAAAAAAGGAAAGCTTTCAAGCCCAAAAAATAGCCTGGGTATTTTCACTTTCAAAGCTTTTGGCTCCCACCTCCCTTACTGCTAGTCTTTACTGCAAAACAAGCTGCCTGCACTTTCATGTCATGGAAAACTCCAGAAGTGATGCAAAACCACGTCAAACCAGAGCAAAAGAAAGATATGCTAAAAAAACAAACAACCACAAAAAACGAACCCGCAAAATATTGATTGTACTTTTGTTTGGGAGCCATTGAATAATTGATTTAGCTCTCCTGAACATAGAAGAAGATCTATGCATAGAGAGTCTGTGAATCACACCTGTTCAACAGCCAAGGGACTTGTTATGTGCTGGGGAAACAACAGTATCACCATGGGGTCCTAAACACTAGACAGATAGAAGCCTGCCTGAGACAAAAAAATACCACAGAAAAACCCACTACGATTTCCATCAGACGTCTCTGAGGAGTCCCGTTAGAGTTGGTATTGAGTCTCTGAGGAGTCCCGTTAGAGTTGGTATTGAGTATCTGAGGAGTCCCGAGGAGAGTTGGTATTGAGTCTCTGAGGAGTCCCGTTTGAGAGTTGGTATTGAGTATCTGAGGAGGTCCCGTTAGAGTTGGTATTGAGTCTCTGAGGAGTCCCGTTAGAGTTGGTATTGAGTCCTCTGAGGAGGTATCCCGTTAGTCCCGTTAGAGTTGGTATTGAGTCTCTGAGGAGTCCCGTTAGAGTTGGTATTGAGTATCTGAGGAGTCCTGTTAGGAGTTGGTATTGAGTCTCTGAGGAGTCCCGTTGAGTTAGAGTTGGTATTGAGTCTCTGAGGAGTCCCCGTTAGGAGTGAGGAGTCCCGTTAGAGTTGGTATTGAGTCTCTGAGGAGTCCCGTTAGAGTTGGTATTGAGTCTCTGAGGAGTCCCGTTAGAGTTGGTATTGAGTATCTGAGGAGTCCCGTTAGAGTTGGTATTGAGTCTCTGAGGGTCCCGTTAGAGTTGGTATTGAGTTGAGAGTTGGTATTGAGTATCTGAGGAGTCTTGTTAGAGTTGGTATTGAGTCTCTGAGGAGTCCCGTTAGAGTTGAGGAGTATTGAGTCTGGTATTGAGGAGTCCCGTTCCCGTTAGAGTTGGTATTGAGTATCTGAGGAGTCCTGTTAGAGTTGGTATTGAGTCTCTGAGGAGTCCCGTTTAGAGTTGGTATTGAGTCTCTGAGGAGTCCCGTTAGAGTTGGTATTGAGTATCTGAGGAGTCCCGTTAGAGTTGGTAATGAGTATCTGAGGAGTCCCGTTAGAGTTGGTATTGAGTCTCTGAGGAGTCCCGTTAGAGTTGGTAATGAGTCTCTGAGGAGTCCCGTTAGAGTTGGTATTGAGTCTCTGAGGAGTCCCGTTAGAGTTGGTATTGAGTCTCTGAGGAGTCCCGTTAGAGTTGGTATTGAGTATCTGAGGAGTCCTGTTTGAGAGTTGGTATTGAGTCTCTGAGGAGTCCCGTTAGAGTTGGTATCTGAGTATCTGAGGAGTCCCGTTAGAGTTGGTATTGAGTATCTGAGGAGTCCCGTTAGAGTTGGTATTGAGTATCTGTTAGGAGTCCCGTTAGAGTTGAGTATTGAGTCTCTGAGGAGTCCCGTTAGAGTTGGTATTGAGTATCTGAGGAGTCCCGTTAGAGTTGGTATTGAGTCTCTGAGGAGTCCCGTTAGAGTTGGTATTGAGTATCTGAGGAGTCCCCGTTAGAGTTGGTATTGAGTCTCTGAGGAGTCTCCCGTTAGAGTTGGTATTGAGTATCTGAGGAGTCCTGTTAGAGTTGGTATTGAGTCTCTGAGGAGTCCCGTTAGAGTTGGTATTGAGTCTCTGAGGAGTCCCGTTAGAGTTGGTATTGAGTCTCTGAGGAGTCCCGTTAGAGTTGGTATTGAGTCTCTGAGGAGTCCCGTTAGAGTTTAGTATTTGAGTATCTGAGGAGTCCCGTTAGAGTTGGTATTGAGTCTCTGAGGAGTCCCGTTAGAGTTGGTATTGAGTCTCTGAGGAGTCCCGTTAGAGTTGGTATTGAGTCTCTGAGGAGTCCCGTTAGAGTTGGTATTGAGTCTCTGAGGAGTCCCGTTAGAGTTGGTATTGAGTTGGTCGATCAGGGAGATTTGGTCTATGGTAGGATCAGTGTTTGGCTATGGAGCGATTTCAGAGCCAACAGAAATTGTATTTGAATTCCATAAATTAGCATTTGTATTAGGATATTGAATTTTAATTTTAATATTTTCTCATTTGTAATGCCCAAATTGAATCATTTAATTCATCAATTGAACATGATTTGAAACTGATTTGAATGAATATTGCATTCTGTTGTAAAAATTCAATTTCAACTGAATTGAATATTCAAATTCAATATTTATATATACATTTTCAATATGGTAGATATTGCATTCATTGTCTTTGTATCAAGTTTACAAACTATAATTTCAAGTTTATCAAAGTTTCATATATTCAACTTCTCAAATGCATTCATATTCAGTTTTTAAATTCAGTTCTCTAAATTCAGTTTCAAAACCAGAGACAACATCCTGGTGCTTAGCCAGCCAGGAAAGGAGAACAGATCAACACTCTCTGTGGTAAACAGAAGCTTCTGGCGGTTTCTGAAGCCAAGGTGGCATGTTGAATTTATTTTCTTCCTATGACTTTCGCTGTAGCGTTTGAACCGTTTTGGCTATAAGCTATTATGAGCCCAGTCTCTGGAACATGGACATGCCTTCTATGATGATCACAGGCTGCGCAGGACACGTTTAAAAAGAAGTGTTACAAAAAAAAAAAAACGTAATTTGGCCTCCATAAGAATATAGTTGAATAGCCTTGTCATAGCCCTTTCAAGGATAGCCTTTCCACTCCCTATTTAATCTTGTTCTTGTGCCTGACTGTGTTGGAACCAGGTATCCTGCATGTCACAAGACTGTGCTAGCCCAGCTTAGCTAAAGAGTTCAGGAAGCTAACACAAGTCCTCAAGTCTCCAGCAAGGTTACTCATCAAGGTCACTCATCGAACCACCTCGGTCACATTGACCTCAGACTCAGAGATCACGGCACCAGCATAGCTGACTGGGTTCTAAATCAGGCCTCCCGCACAACAACAACAACAACAACAACAACAACAACAACAACAACACTTTCTGTGGCAAACAGAAGCAGAAGGATCTGTGCCCCGTTTTAATGAGAGTGCAACAGAGGTGGTGTGGTGATCCATGCATGTGATGAGGAAGCCTGCCTGAGACCTGAAGACGTGTTAGTTTGACAGATAGGGTTTTACCCCAGATCTCCTGTGCGCCAGACAATGCAACACATCAGGTCATTTTTTATTTTTTATTTTTTTGTCATTTAGCAGACACTCTTATCCAGAGCGACTTACAGGAGCAATTAGGGTTAAGTGCCTTGCTCAAGGGCACACCGACAGATTTTTCACCTAGTTGGCTCAGGGATTAGAACCAGCGAGTTTGGTTTAGTTTCATCACATGATCGTGGTCACCAAACCACCTGTGTTACACTTCACCCCTCCTTTGACCTCCTCCTTGGAGAGACCCATCCACGTTACAGAACCAATGCCTAGGCTTTAGCTCAGCAGGCCAACACAGTCTTAACCCAGTCCGTCATGTTACTAACCTTTTAATGACTACCCTTGACGGAGACTTGAAGCTATGTCTTCAGGTTGCTCATCACATAAGCAAGGATCACCAAAACCTCGCTCTTTTGGTGAGTAACCTTGCTGGGATCTGTGAAACTCACTCCTTGAAGTGTCGCCCCAATCAAAAAAAAAAGCATTTTTTAATAGCGCGATGGGTTGGAATGCTTAGGAAGGCGGTCACATGTATTTTTTGAGGCAGAAGTCTCGAGTTCGAGTCTCCAAATAAGCTGAATCAGGGGGAAGCGGTACTCGCTGAGCAGGCAGCGTGACGTCCTTTACAACGGTGCCTCTGGACTCGGATCTACAGGTGCGCTCAGCTCAACCACTGGAGTCACGGTGGGGTGAATATAGTGGATGGGGATCTGTGAAACTCACTCATCAGCCTGAAGTCCAATTTTCAATAACGTGATGGGTTGGAACTCTTCAGGAGGGTGGTTTTTTTGCGAGGCAGAGGTTCTGAGTTCGAGTCTCGGTATGAGCTTATTCAGGGTGAAGCGGTACTCGATAAGCAAGCAGCGTGTCGTCCTTTACATGAACTTCCTTAACTTATCCATATAGGCTTTAGCTAAGTGGGCTAACACAGTCTTCTATCTGTTCTCTTCTACCTTTCCTGGCTGGCTAAGCACCAGGATGTTGTCTCTGGTTTGAATCTGAATTTAGAGAACTGAACTTGAGAACTGAATCTGAATGCATCCGAGAAGTTGAATATATGAAACTTTGATCAACTGAAAATGATGGATTCTAAACTTGATACACAGACAATGAATGCAATATCTACCATATTGAAACTAATATTCATTTGAATATTCAATTCAATTGAAATTGGATTTTAAAACTGAATGCAATATCAATTAAATTCAGTTTCAATATCCTAATACAAATTCTAAATTATGGAATACAAATACAATTTCTGTTAGCACTGAAATTGCTCCATATTAGGCTGGCTGAGCTGCTTTCTCTGAGGACCACAGGATGTGTTCCCACTTGTATTTATGTGATTCGGATGTTTGGGATATCAGCCCAAAGCTACAGATGTAGGATCTTAATTTGAGCCAGTTTGCTAAAGCAGGAAAATAATTGTGCAGCAACAGGAAATGTGAATTATTATGTGGATTATAACTAATGGAAATGTTTTGTATGGGGTTGATACACTACTAAGTTTGCCTCCACCTGTACATACTACTGTAGAAGGATGTTATTCAGGTAGGGAATGGATTGATTTGCAATATACACACAGAGTGGATCCTGATATTCTCTGTTCTTTAGTAAGGAATGAATAGCATTTATACCTTACATGTTCACCATAGCAACAAGCTGTAAAACAGGGCTCAAATTCCCCCTCCAGATAGAGTGTAAAAGGACAATTGGGAACTGTGTCTGTCTGCACATGATTTCTAGCTCCTCTGATTGGCCTACACATATCCCATTAGCACTCTGTGTGAAACATGATACATACAGACGCCATTGCCACCCGCCTGACACCTACTTTGAGCTAAATGTCAGCTCCCACTACTCTCCGTTAGTGTCGGAATAGAGATGTGTAAACAGCACAGCTTTCCCTGTCTACTGTCTCTGTCTGTGGACAGGTTATATTCACTGCCATGACATTTGTGGGCACTGCCACTGACTGTGCTTTTTGTGAGGTATACTGTACTCTGGCCACTTAAACCTGTGAAAGAGGTGTGAACCCAGTGGCTGGGTAAAGAGGTGTGAACCCAGTGGCTGGGTAAAGAGGTGTGAACACAGAGGCTGGGTAAAGAGGTGTGAACCCAGTGGCTGGGTAAAGTGGTGTGAACCCAGTGGCTGGGTAAAGTGGTGTGAACCCAGTGGCTGGGTAAAGTGGTGTGAACACAGAGGCTGGGTAAAGTGGTGTGAACACAGAGCTGGGTAAGAGGTATGAACCCAGTGGTTGGGTAAGTCTCCTGAGTGGCGCAGTGGTCTAAGGCACTGCATCGCAGTGCTAACTGTGTCACTAGAGATCCTGGTTCGAATCCAGGCTCTGTCGCAGCCGGCCGCGACCGGGAGACTCATGGGCGGCGCACAATTGGCCCAGCGTCGTCCAGGGTAGGGGGGAATGGCCGGCAGGGATGTAGCTCAGTTGGTAGAGCATGGCGTTTGCAACGCCAGGGTTGTGGGTTCAATTCCCACGGGGGGCCAGTATAAAAAAAAATATGTATTCACTAACTGTAAGTCGCTCTGGATAAGAGCGTCTGCTAAATGACTAAAATGTAAATGTAATGTAAAATGGTAAAGTGGTGTGAACACAGAGGCTGGGTAAAGTGGTGTGAACACAGAGCTGGGTAAAGAGGTATGAACCCAGTGGCTGGGTAAAGAGGTATGAACCCAGTGGCTGGGTAAAGTGGTGTGAACACAGTGGTTGGGTAAAGTGGTATGAACACAGAGTCTGGTTAAGAGTTATGAACACAGAGGCTGGGTAAAGAGGCCATTGATGTCGCACCCCTCTCTCTCTATATATGTCATCCCCTCCCTCCCTCTCTCTCTCTCTCTCTCTCTCTCTCTCTCTCTCTCTCTCTCTCTCTCTCTCTCTCAGTCTATCTCTCTGTCTTTCTTTCTTTCTCTCTCTCTCTCTCTCTCTCTCCATCTCTCTCTCTCTCTCTCTCCATCTCTCTCTCAGTCCTCTCTCTCTGTCTTTCATTCTCTCTCTATCTCTTTCTCTCTCTCTCTCTCTCTCTCTCTCTCTCTCTCTCTCTCTATAACTCTCTCTCTCTCTCTCCCCCCTTCTCTCTCTAAGGAGAGTGCTTTGCCCCAAGGGAGCACTGAGCTGCCATGATAATCATAGGTCTGTTAAACACCTCCTGGCTTAGGTACCTGCTGGATGGATGAACCCTTTGACTTTCCTAACCTGACATCAACACACTCAAGCTGCACAGCAAGAGAGTATCTCTTCAGAAGTGATGCTTGGGAACAATACTTGTAAATGCCTGTACACTTTTATAAAGTGCTGAGAGCTGGGGAATTGATGTATAGGCTGTTCACCAGTCAATAGCCTCTTAAAGTGAGTGCTTCAGTTTGAATGATTCACTGCATGGTGAAACTGTACCAATCAACTGAAGAACACTGGACTTGGCTGCCAGGGTGAGAATTGAGATGGTAGAAGTGATATACTTCACACACACACACACACACACACACACACACACACACGCATGCACGCACGCGGGCACACACACACACACACTTTACAGTGCTAGATACACTTCTTCAAGTGAAGAACCCTTTGCTTTGCAGTGAGGCTGAGAGAGTCTCTAGTGAGGAGAGAACCATACAGACAGAGAGTCTCTACTGAGGAGAGAACCATACAGACAGAGAGTCTCTACTGAGGACAGAACCATACAGACAGAGAGTCTCTACTGAGGACAGAACCATACAGACAGAGAGTCTCTACTGAGGACAGAACCATACAGACAGAGAGTCTCTACTGAGGACAGAACCATACAGACAGAGAGTCTCTACTGAGGACAGAACCATACAGACAGAGAGTCTCTACTGAGGAGAGAACCATACAGACAGACAGTCTCTACTGAGGAGAGAACCATACAGACAGAGAGTCTCTACTGAGGACAGAACCATACAGACAGTCTCTACTGAGGAGAGAACCATACAGACAGAGAGTCTCTACTGAGGAGAGAACCATACAGACAGTCTCTACTGAGGAGAGAACCATACAGACAGTCTCTACTGAGGAGAGAACCATACAGACAGAGAGTCTCTACTGAGGACAGAACCATACAGACAGTCTCTACTGAGGAGAGAACCATACAGACAGAGAGTCTCTACTGAGGAGAGAACCATACAGACAGAGTCTCTACAGAGAGTACAGACTCTCTACTGAGGAGAGAACCATACAGACAGAGAGTCTCTACTGAGGAGAGAACCATACAGACAGTCTCTACTGAGGAGAGAACCATACAGACAGTCTCTACTGAGGACAGAACCATACAGACAGAGAGTCTCTACTGAGGACAGAACCATACAGACAGAGAGTCTCTACTGAGGACACATACAGAACCATACAGACAGACAGTCTCTACTGAGGAGAGAACCATACAGACAGAGAGTCTTTACTGAGGAGAGAACCATACAGACAGAGAGTCTCTACTGAGGAGAGAACCATACAGACAGAGAGTCTCTACTGAGGACAGAACCATACAGACAGAGAGTCTCTACTGAGGACAGAACCATACAGACAGAGAGTCTCTACTGAGGACAGAACCATACAGACAGAGAGTCTCTACTGAGGACAGAACCATACAGACAGAGAGTCTCTACTGAGGAGAGAACCATACAGACAGAGAGTCTCTACTGAGGAGAGAACCATACAGACAGAGAGTCTCTACTGAGGAGAGAACCATACAGACAGAGAGTCTCTACTGAGGAGCAAACCATACAGACAGAGAGTCTCTACTGAGGAGAGAACCATACAGACAGAGAGTCTCTACTGAGGAGAGAACCATACAGACAGAGAGTCTCTACTGAGGACAGAACCATACAGACAGTCTCTACTGAGGAGAGAACCATACAGACAGAGAGTCTCTACTGAGGACAGAACCATACAGACAGAGAGTCTCTACTGAGGAGAGAACCATACAGACAGAGAGTCTCTACTGAGGAGAGAACCATACAGACAGAGAGTCTCTACTGAGGACAGAACCATACAGACAGAGAGTCTCTACTGAGGAGAGACCATACAGACAGAGAGTCTCTACTGAGGAGAGAACCATACAGACAGAGAGTCTCTACTGAGGACAGAACCATACAGACAGAGAGCCTCTACTGACAGAGAGTCTCTACTGAGCAGAGAACCATAAAGACAGAGAGTCTTTACAGACAGAGAGTCTCTACCGACAGAGAGTCTCTACTGACAGAGAGTCTCTACAGACAGAGAGCTAATGTGTCCTGACAAAACAACATAAATCCTTCAATCCATTGCAGTACAGACAGACACAGCACTGGGCTGTTTAGCTCAGAGAGACAGGCTGAATCCCAAAAGGCACCCTTTCCCTAGTGCATTTGGAAAGTATTCAGACCCCTTGACTTTTTCAACATTTTGTTACATTACAGACTTATTCTAAAATGGATTAAATAGTTTTTTCCCCCCTCATCAATCTACACACAATACCCCATAATGACAAAGCAAAAACCGTTTTTTTTTTTTTTTTTTTGCAAATGTATTACAAATAAAAAACGGAAATAAAACATTTACATAAGTATTCAGACCCTTTACTCAGTACTTTGTTGAAGTACCTGTGATGGAAAATTGTATGTTTGTGCTTTTCTAATAACCAATTTCTGTGTTCTATGTTCGTGCTTCTCTAATAACCAATTTCTGTGTTCATGCAAGTGACTGATTGAACGTGCCTGGGAGGAATCCTCACTATCAGTATCTACAATTTGGCAGTACGCCCAGAGCCTTGTTTTGAGAACGAAAGGGATATCTCAGTTTCAAGGTGTCAGCTTGGAGAGAAGAAGCCTGGTGAGGTATTGGTCGGTCACATGCATGAACCAAAGGTTAATGATGAATTAATTATGAATAATGAATAAGCTAAATCATGCAAATATAACTTGTCTGTGTAAGCAGTATATAAGAGAACTAACAGGACTGCCCCGGCGGAGCTCACTTCAGACCGGTACTTTATGCATCTAGGTTGTGACCTCTCCAGCTTGCTGTTAATAAACAATGATTAATCTAAGATTGACTTCGAGTGTCCCATGTGTAGAATTTCCATGACACACCTTTGGCAGCGATTACAGCCTTGAGTCTTCTTGGGTATGACGCTACAAGCTTGGCACACCTGTATTTGGGGAGTTTCTCCCATTATTTTCTGCAGATCCTCTCAACCTCTGTCATGTTGGATGGGGAGCGTCGCTGCAGAGCTATTTTCAGGTCTCTCCAGAGATGTTTGATCGGGTTCCAGTCCGGGCTTTGGCTGGGCCACTCAAGGACATTCAGAGACTTGTCCTTTATTTAACGAAGCCACTCTCTGCATTGTCTTGGCTGTGTGTGTTTATGGGGTCAAACATGTCCTGTTGGAAGGTGAATCTTTGCTCACCAGTCTGAGGTCCTGAGCACTCTGGATTAGGTTTTCATCAAGGAACTCTCTGTACTTTGCTCCTTTCATCTTTCCCTCGATCCTGACTAGTCTCCCAGTCCCTGCGGCTGAAACACATCCCCACAGCATGATGCTGCCACCACCATCCTTCACCGTAGAGATGGTGCCAGGTTTCCTCCAGACGTGACGCTTGGCATTCAAGCCAAAGAGTTCAATCTTGGTTTCATCAGACCAGAGAATCTTGTTTCTCATGGTCTGAGATTCCTTTAGGTGTCATTCCTAAGTGGGCTGTCATGTGCCTTTTACTGAGGAGTGGCTTCCGTCTGGCCACTCTAACATAAAGGCCAGATTGGTGGAGTGCTGCAGAGATGGTTGTCCTCCTGGAAGGTTCTCCTAACTCCACAGAGGAACTCTGGAGCTCTGTCAGAGTGACCATCAGGTTCTTGGTCACCTCCCTGACCAAGGCCCTTCTCCCCCGATTGCTCAGTTTGGCCAGGCAGCCAGCTCTAGGAAGAGTCTTGGTGGTTCCAAACTTCTTCCATTTAAGAATGATGGAGGCCACTGTGTTCTTGGGGATCTTCAATGCTGCATAAATGTTTTGGTACCCTCCCCAAGATCTGTGCCTCGACACAATCCTGTCTCAGAGCTCTACGGACAATTCCTCCGACCTCATGGCTTGGTTTGACATGCACTGTCAATTGTGGGACAGGTGTGTGCCTTTCCACAGGTGGACTCCAATCAAGTTGTAGAAACATCTCATGGATGATCAATTGAAACAGGATGCACCTGAGCTCAATTTCTAATCTCATAGCAAAGGGTCTGAATTCTTATATAAATGTGATGTTTCATTATTTTGTATATATATATACATTTGCACACAAATAACAATAACCTGTTTTTGCTTTGTCATTATGGGGCATTGTTTACATTTACATGATCAGATAGCTCTGCTAAGGTTCTGCTGCCTCTTAGGGAATCAGATAGCTCTGCTAAGGTTCTGCTGCCTCTTAGGGAATCAGATAGCTCTGTTAAGGTTCTGCTGCCTCTTAGGGAATCAGATAGCTCTGTAAAGGTTCTGCTGCCTCTTAGGGAATCAGATAGCTCTGTTAAGGTTCTGCTGCCTCTTAGGGAATCAGATAGCTCTGTAAAGGTTATGCTGCCTCTTAGGGAATCAGATAGCACTACTAAGGTTATGCTGCCTCTTAGGGAATCAGATAGCACTGCTAAGGTTCTGCTGCCTCTTAGGGAATCAGATAGCTCTACTAAGGTTCTGCTGCCTCTTAGGGAATCAGATAGCTCTGTAAAGGTTATGCTGCCTCTTAGGGAATCAGATAGCTCTGATAACGTTATGCTGCCTCTTAGGGAATCAGATAGCTCTGCTAAGGTTCTGCTGCCTCTTAGGGAATCAGATAGCTCTGTAAAGGTTCTGCTGCCTCTTAGGGAATCAGATAGCGCTACTAAGGTTCTGCTGCCTCTTAGGGAATCAGATAGCTCTACTAAGGTTCTGCTGCCTCTTAGGGAATCAGATAGCACTACTAAGGTTCTGCTGCCTCTTAGGGAATCAGATAGCACTACTAAGGTTATGCTGCCTCTTAGGGAATCAGATAGCACTACTAAGGTTCTGCTGCCTCTTAGGGAATCAAATAGCTCTACAAAGGTTATGCTGCCTCTTAGGGAATCAGATAGCACTACTAAGGTTCTGCTGCCTCTTAGGGAATCAAATAGCTCTATAAAGGTTATGCTGCCTCTTAGGGAATCAGATAGCACTACTAAGGTTCTGCTGCCTCTTAGGGAATCAGATAGCTCTGTAAAGGTTCTGCTGCCTCTTAGGGAATCAGATAGCACTACTAAGGTTCTGCTGCCTCTTAGGGAATCAAATAGCTATGTAAAGGTTCTGCTGCCTCTTAGGGAATCAGATAGCACTACTAAGGTTCTGCTGCCTCTTAGGGAATCAGATAGCACTACTAAGGTTCTGCTGCCTCTTAGGGAATCAGATAGCACTACTAAGGTTCTGCTGCCTCTTAGGGAATCAGATAGCTCTGCTAAGGTTCTGCTGCCTCTTAGGGAATCAGATAGCTACTGTAAAGGTTCTGCTGCCTCTTAGGGAATCAGATAGCTCTGTAAAGGTTCTGCTGCCTCTTAGGGAATCAGATAGCTCTACTAAGGTTCTGCTGCCTCTTAGGGAATCAGATAGCTCTGTAAAGGTTCTGCTGCCTCTTAGGGAATCAGATAGCACTACTAAGGTTCTGCTGCCTCTTAGGGAATCAGATAGCACTACTAAGGTTCTGCTGCCTCTTAGGGAATCAGATAGCTATGTTAAGGTTCTGCTGCCTCTTAGGGAATCAGATAGCACTACTAAGGTTCTGCTGCCTCTTAGGGAATCAGATAGCTCTGTAAAGGTTCTGCTGCCTCTTAGGGAATCAGATAGCTCTGTTAAGGTTCTGCTGCCTCTTAGGGAATCAGATAGCTCTGCTAAGGTTCTGCTGCCTCTTAGGGAATCAGATAGCTCTGCTAAGGTTCTGCTGCCTCTTAGGGAATCAGATAGCTCTGTAAAGGTTCTGCTGCCTCTTAGGGAATCAGATAGCTCTGATAAGGTTATGCTGCCTCTTAGGGAATCAGATAGCTCTGCTAAGGTTCTGCTGCCTCTTAGGGAATCAGATAGCTCTGTAAAGGTTCTGCTGCCTCTTAGGGAATCAGATAGCTCTGTAAAGGTTATGCTGCCTCTTAGGGAAACAGATAGCTCTGACTAAGGTTATGCTGCCTCTTAGGGAATCAGATAGCTCTACTAAGGTTCTGCTGCCTCTTAGGGAATCAGATAGCTCTACTAAGGTTCTGCTGCCTCTTAGGGAATCAGATAGCTCTATAAAGGTTATGCTGCCTCTTAGGGAATCAGATAGCTCTGCTAAGGTTCTGCTGCCTCTTAGGGAATCAGATAGCACTACTAAGGTTCTGCTGCCTCTTAGGTAATCAGATAGCACTACCAAGGTTCTGCTGCCTCTTAGGGAATCAGATAGCTCTACTAAGGTTCTGCTGCCTCTTAGGGAATCAAATAGCTCTGTAAAGGTTACTGCTGCCTCTTAGGGAATCAGATAGCACTACTAAGGTTCTGCTGCCTCTTAGGGAATCAGATAGCACTACTAAGGTTCTGCTGCCTCTTAGAGAATCAGATAGCACTACTAAGGTTCTGCTGCCTCTTAGGGAATCAGATAGCTCTACTAAGGTTCTGCTGCCTCTTAGGGAATCAGATAGCTCTGTAAAGGTTCTGCTGCCTCTTAGGGAATCAGATAGCTCTACTAAGGTTCTGCTGCCTCTTAGGGAATCAGATAGCTCTGTAAATGTTATGCTGCCTCTTAGGGAATCAGATAGCTCTACTAAGGTTCTGCTGCCTCTTAGGGAATCAGATAGCTCTACTAAGGTTCTGCTGCCTCTTAGGGAATCAGATAGCTCTGTAAAGGTTATGCTGCCTCTTAGGGAAACAGATAGCACTACTAAGGTTCTGCTGCCTCTTAGGGAAACAGATAGCTCTGTAAAGGTTCTGCTGCCTCTTAGGGAAACAGATAGCTCTATAAAGGTTATGCTGCCTCTTAGGGAATCAGATAGCTCTGTAAAGGTTCTGCTGCCTCTTAGGGAAACAGATAGCTCTGTAAAGGTTATGCTGCCTCTTAGGGAATCAGATAGCTCTGTAAAGGTTCTGCTGCCTCTTAGGGAAACAGATAGCTCTACTAAGGTTCTGCTGCCTCTTAGGGAAACAGATAGCACTACTAAGGTTCTGCTGCCTCTTAGGGAAACAGATAGCTCTGTAAAGGTTATGCTGCCTCTTAGGGAATCAGATAGCTCTGCTAAGGTTCTGCTGCCTCTTAGGGAATCAGGGCTATGTAAAGGTTCTGCTGCCTCTTAGGGAATCAGATAGCACTACTAAGGTTCTGCTGCCTCTTAGGGAATCAGATAGCACTACTAAGGTTCTGCTGCCTCTTAGGGAATCAGATAGCTCTACTAAGGTTCTGCTGCCTCTTAGGGAATCAGATAGATCTGCTAAGGTTCTGCTGCCTCTTAGGGAATCAAATAGCTATGTAAAGGTTCTGCTGCCTCTTAAGGAATCAGATAGCTCTGTTAAGGTTCTGCTGCCTCTTAGGGAATCAGATAGCTCTGTAAAGGTTATGCTGCCTCTTAGGGAATCAGATAGCTCTACTAAGGTTCTGCTGCCTCTTAGGGAATCAGATAGCTCTACTAAGGTTATGCTGCCTCTTAGGGAAACAGATAGCTCTGTAAGGTTCTGCTGCCTCTTAGGGAAAACAGATAGCTCTGTAAAGGTTATGCTGCCTCTTAGGGAAACAGATAGCCCTGTTAAGGTTCTGCTGCCTCTTAGGGAAACAGATAGCTCTGTAAAGGTTATGCTGCCTCTTAGGGAATCAGATAGCTCTGTAAAGGTTATGCTGCCTCTTAGGGAATCAGATAGCACTACTTAGGTTATGCTGCCTCTTAGCGAAACAGATAGCACTACTAAGGTTCTGCTGCCTCTTAGGGAAACAGATAGCTCTGTAAAGGTTATGCTGCCTCTTAGGGAAACAGATAGCCCTGTTAAGGTTCTGCTGCCTCTTAGGGAAACAGATAGCTCTGTAAAGGTTCTGCTGCCTCTTAGGGAAACAGATAGTGCTCTGTAAAGGTTATGCTGCCTCTTAGGGAAACAGATAGCTATGTAAAGGTTCTGCTGCCTCTTAGGGAAACAGATAGCTCTGTAAAGGTTCTGCTGCCTCTTAAGGAAACAGATATTACTGTAAAGGTTCTGCTGCGTCTTAGGGAAACAGATAGCCCTGTAAAGGTTCTGCTGCGTCTTAGGGAAACAGATAGCCCTGTAAAGGTTATGCTGCCTCTTAGGGAAACAGATATCTCTGTAAAGGTTCTGTATTCTACCTCTTAACAAGGCAGATCCAATCAGTTTCAAGACCCAGCTATCACCCATGCACACACACACACACACACACACACACACACACACACACACACACACACACACACACAGATTGAGATTTTCCCTATAAGAGAAAATATTTAATGTAACATTCATTAGGGTCTACTGGGAAACCAAATATTGACCAACACTTTGGTTCCTACCCTGTCACAATAACCCCTCCCTGGCTTTTTAATTTGTTGTCATGTCAGACAACACTGTATTCAAAGTGCCTACTATATTCCAACTTTTAGTTGACGTTGAATTGAACAGTATAAAACAACCAGAATGGAGAAAGCCCCATTAAAAATACTTAGAATGTATGTGTTGCCACCCTAGGGTCATGCACTACTCATAAAGCAAATATAGAACTTTTTTTATTCAAAAACATAAAATAGCAACAAATACTGTCATAAATGTGAAAAATATTGTGATATATTTTGGCCCTATTGTCCAGCCCTAACACACACACACACACACACACACACACACACACACACACACACACACACACACACACACCCCAGGTAACAGTCCTCAAATGGGATTAGAAAGGGTGATGCTTTCAGATGCTATGACTCACACACACACACACGTGCACTCACACACACAAACACACACACACACAGTGGTGGAAAAAGTACCCAATTGTCATACTTGAGTAAAAGTAAAGATACCTTAATAGAAAATGACTCAAGTAAAAGTGAAAGTAACCCAGTAAAATACTACTTGAGTAAAAGTCTAAATGTAATCGTTAAAATATACTTAAGTATCAAAAGTAAATGTAATCGCAAAAATATACTTAGGTATCAAAGGTAAAAGTATAAATCATTTCAAAGTCCTTATATTAAGCAAACCAGACGGCACCATTTTCTTGTTTTTTATTTATTTACGGATAGCCAGGGGCACACTGCAACACTCAGACATCATTTACAAATGAAGCATGTGTTTTCCTGCAATTTTAACTCAAATGTTTGTTTGTCTGTGCAAGTCTGTGTGTGTGTGTGTGTGTGTGTGTGTATGTGTATGTGTGTGTGTGTGAGTGTGTGTGTGGTGTGTGTGTGTGTGTGTGGTGTGTGTGTGTGTGTGTACTGTGTGCGTGTGTGTGTGTGTGTGTGCGTGTGTGTGTGTGTGTGTGTGTGTGTGTGTGTGTGTTTGTGTGCGTGTGTGTGTGTGTGTGTGTGTGTGTGTGTGTGTGTGTGTGTGTGTGTGTGTGTGTGTGTGTGTGGTGTGTGTGTGTGTGTGTGTGTGAGAGAGAGAGAGAGCATGTGTGCTTTCACATCCGTCTGTCAGTTTGGTTCTATGACTAGCCTGAGCGGGAAACAGCCTCCTTTACAAAACTGTAAGCTTTAAAACTACTGTACATTTGAAATATTGTTACAAAACCCCATAAACAAACCCACAGTGAGGTGAGGATTTTCACCTCTGTAGGCCCAGTATCAGTTAGTATACAGCGTCACGCCTCACAGTTTGAACCCATTTCATCCTCTATTGCAGCACTACAAAACCAAGCCATGTAGAAACAATTACTGTATACCACTACAGCATACTGATGGTCACTGATAACACGCCTAAAATAGATGAGGGTGACCCTCTCTCTCCCTCTATCTATCCCCCTCTATCCCCCTCATTTTCTGTCCCTCTCTCTCTCTCTCTCTCTCTCTCTCTCTCTCTCTCTCTCTCTCTCTCTCTCTCTCTCTCTCTCTCTCTCTCTCTCTCTCTCTCTCTCTCTCTCTCTCTCTCTCTCTCTCTCTCTCTCTCTCTCTATCCCTCCTCCACACTCTACACCACTCCAACTGTACACCACACCACACAGTACACCACAGTACACCACCCAGAGTACTCCACACCACAGTACATCACTACCTCTCTCTCTCACACCACAATACACCTCTCACTACACCACACCACAGTACATCACACCACTGTACACCACACCACTGTACACCACACCACAGTACACCACACCACACCACAGTACACTACACCACAATACACCACACCACAGTACACCATACCACAGTACACCACACCACAGTACACCACACTCTCTACACACACACCTCAGTACTCCTCTCTCAGTCTCCACACCAGAGTACTCTCTCACAGTACATCACTCCACAGTACACCACACCACACTACACCACAGTACACCATACCACAGTACACCACACCACAGTACACCACACCACTGTACACCACACCACAGTACACCACAGTACACCACACCAGAGTACACCACACCACAGTACATCACACCACAGTACACCACACCACAATACACCACAGTACACCACACCACAGTACATCACACCACTGTACACCACACCACTGTACACCACACCACAGTACACCACACCACACCACAGTACACTACACCAAATACACACCACAGTACACCACAGTACACCACACCACAGTACACCACACCACACACACCACACCACAGTACACCACACCACAGTACAATACACCACAGTACACCACACCACACATTTCTTCTTAACTGCCATTTTCCTTAACTATAGATTGAAGAAGATAGTTAAGCAAATTTGATATTCCTCAAAAAGGTTCTTGGAAATGTTCTTGCACTATTTCTTATGTTTCTCATTAAGCTAAAAGTTATAGGAAATGTTCTTCATTCCAAGACAGCTAAAACCTTGTCTTAAACTCAGGGCAGTGACAGAAAAAGCTCATAAAAGCAATTGAACATGTTTAATTCACTCACAAACTTAATCTGAAAGTTTCAGTATTGATTATTTTAAACCCAAGAACATGTTTTAGAACAGTAATCTCAGTAAGAAATATGCTAACATGATTGCCATTGCTAGCTAGATAGCTTGCTAAATCAGACCACTGCGCCACTCACTGTACACCACACCACAGTGGTCTGTACTCTGTACTCTGTGGCGCAGTGGTCTGTACTCCTGAGTGGCGCAGTGGTCTAAGGCACTGCATCGCAGTGCTAACTGTGCCACTAGAGATCTGTTCGAATCCAGCTCTGTCGCAGCCGGCCGTGACCGGGAGACTCATTTGGCATCGCAATTGGCCCCAGCGTCGTACAGGGTAGGGGAGGGAATGGCCGGCAGGGATGTAGCCAGTGATAGAAACAATTTGCAACGCTAGGGTTGTGGGTTCAATTCCCACGGGGGGCTTATAAAAAAAAAATATGTAAAACTAACTGTAAGTTGCTCTGGATAAGATCTATCCCCTAAATGACTAAAATGTAAAATGTTAGTTGCCTAGCAACAAACATCTTAAGAAGATATTTGAGAAGTTAGTAAGAAAATCATTCAATCTTAAGGTATTGTTGAGGAATTGCACTTACAAACTATCTTATTAACTTCTTCTTTTTTTTCTTAAGATTCTTCTTAAGTTTTTGAGTAAGAAGTGTTTTGTGAATCTGGGCCCAGGTCTGTGATTTAGCTAGTCATTCTCCATGTTTCTCTGAAGGAAGACATCAAGCATCTCCATATGGTACAACGACTATTTAATTGCCGGGAGGAGAATAGCAACAACTCATTATTTTATTTTCAGAGTCTTCTGAAAACACCCAAAGGTTTCTGCATGGATAAGATAAAGAAGTTGTCCCAGTTACCAGATGAAACCTTGTGGAGACTCTATTTCCCCAGTGCATGGGTGGTCTATGAAACCTCAGGGAGACTCCATTTCCCCAGTGCATGGGTGGTCTATGAAACCTCAGGGAGACTCCATTTCCCCAGTGCATGAGTGGTCTTATGAAAACTCAGGGAGACTCCATTTTCCCAGTGAATGGGTGGTCTATGAAACCTCAGGGAGACTCCATTTCCCCAGTGAATGGGTGGTCTATGAAACCTCAGGGAGACTCCATTTCCCCAGTGAATGGGTGGTCTATGAAACCTCAGGGAGACTCCATTTCCCCAGTGCATGGGTGGTCTATGAAACCTCAGGGAGACTCCATTTCCCCAGTGCATGGGTGGTCTATGAAACCTCAGGGAGACTCCATTTCCCCAGTGAATGGGTGGTCTATGAAACCTCAGGGAGACTCCATTTCCCCAGTGCATGGGTGGTCTATGAAACCTCAGGGAGACTCCATTTCCCCAGCAGATGAAACCTCAGGGAGACTCCATTTCCCCAGCAGATGAAACATCAGGGAGACTCCATTTCCCCAGAAGATGAAACCTCAGGGAGACAGACAGACAGACAGACAGTTATATTCAGCGGGGGATTGGCTGGGCGGAGTGATATCGGGGGAGTGATTGTTAGAATACAAATGAGTGTATGCCGACAGGGTCTATTTGACGAGGCGTTAGAGGCGGAGGTCCAGTGCAGAGACAGAAGCTGGTTTGGCTGGTGACTCTGATTCTGGGGGTTGTCCAATTCCATTTCTGTTTTCTCTTGGGAGATATCAAGCCGAGCTATGACACTGGCTGTCTGCGCTTACAGAGGAATGCATGTGGGATGGCTGTAATTTCAAAGGGATTTCAAACAGAGCTTGTAGGGATATGACTGTTGCATAATCCCTGTCTCTCTTCTCTGTCCTTTCTCTCTATATTCTCTCTCTCCCCCATCTCCCCCCCCCCCCCTCTCTCTCTCCCCTCCCTCTCTCTCTCTCTCTCTCTCTCTCTCTCTCTCTCTCCCTCTCTGTCTGTCTCCTCTCCCCTCTCTCTCCCCTCTCTCCCTCCTCTCCACCCCCTCTCTCCCCTCTCTCTCTCTCTCTCTCTCTCTCTCTCTCTCTCTCCTCTCTCTCTCTCTCTCCCCCTCTCTCCCCCCCCCCCTCTCTCTCTCCTCCCTCCCCCTCTCCCCCCCCCTCTCTCCCCTCCCCCTCTCTCTCTCTCTCTCTCTCTGGCAGACAGTTCTGTGATGTGTGTTTGATCAGAGGGAGAAGCTGATAATAGGACTGGACACTAGCTGGAAGAGCTCTTACAGTACCTGGTGTGTCCCTACGGACACGCTTTGCATTCAGCCTTGCCGCATACACCGTCGTCTAACTTCCCTGACTTCTGACTTCCCTTTAATGTGTGTGTGTGTGTGTGTGTGTGTGTGTGTGTGTGTGTGTGTGTGTGTGTGTGCGTGTGTGTGTGTGTATGTGTGCGTGTGTGTTATCGTCAGAGGGAGGGGACAGAGCGCAGAGGGCAAAACGACCAACAAAGTTCTAATGGATTTGAGTGGAGCTGCTAATGTGGGTTTTTGATTGGTTTGGGTCGCGGCCAGCATTGCCAGTTAATTGGTTAGGTATTAACAAAGACAGCAGATCAGAGCCTGAATTCACACAGTATATCAGAGTAGGAGTGCTGATCTAGGATCAGGTTCCCCCCCCCTGTTTTATTCATTCCTACTCGGAGACAAATTTGTGAATTTCAGATCTGGCTTTTTAAAATAGTGAATAGTCTGAGTGGTGTGCTGCCAAGCGTACATGTGGGTTCTGCGGTGAGGTGTGTGTGTGTGGTGTGGTGTGTGTGTGTGTGTGTGTGTGTGTGTGTGTGTGTGTGTGTGTGTGTGTGTGTGTGTGTGTGTGTGTGTGTGTGTGTGTGTGTGTGTGGTGTGTGTGTGTGTGTGTGTGTGTGTGTGTGTGTGTGTGTGTGTGTGTGTGTGTGTGTGTGTGTGTGTGGGTGCTGTGTGTGTGTGTGTGTGAGGTGAGTGTGATGGAAAGACGATACTTAGTGAAGTGAGAAAAAGCAATATGATTCCTGAGATAGAGAACAGATATGTCACTGACTGGAGGAGAGAAGAGGAGACAGGCCCAGCTCAGTGGGAGATGTGACCTGACAGCCATGAAAAGATTTTAGGTCTGCGTGCCCAAATGACACCCTATTCCATTTATAGTGCACTGCTTCAGAACCAGGTCCAATACGGCTCTTGTCTGGTTCTGGTCAAAAGTAGTGCACTATACTATAAGTGCATTCGGGAAAAGTATTGAGACCCCTTTACTTTTTCTACATTTTGTTACGTTACAGCCTTATTCTAAAATGGATTAAATACATGTTTTTACATAAGTATTCAGACCCCTTGACTTTTTCCACATTTTGTTACGTTACAGCCTTATTCTAAAATTGATTAAATTGGGGGGGGGGTTTCTACACACATTACCCCCTAATGACAAAGCAAAAGCAGGTTTTTAGAAATGTTTTCAAATTTAAAAAAATTAAAACACTGAAATATCACATTTACATTAGTATTCAGACCCTTTACTCAGTACTTTGTTGAAGCACCTTTGGCAGCGATTACAGCCTTGAGTCTTCTTGGGTATGACACTACAAGCTTGGCACACCTGTATTTGGGGAGTTTCTCCCGTTCTTCTCTGCAGATCCTCTCAAGCTCTGTTAGGTTGGATGGGGAGTGTCGCTGCACAGCTATTTTCAGGTCTCTCCAGAGATGTTCGATCGGGTTCAAGTACGGGCTCTGGCTGGGCCACTCAAGGACATTCACAGACTTGTCCCGAAGCCACTCCTGCTTTGTCTTGGCTGTGTGCTTAGGGTCGTTGTCCTGTTGGAAGGTGAACCTTTGCCCCAGTCTGAGGTCCTGAGCGCTCTGGAGCAGGTGTTTATCAAGGATCTCGCTGTACTTTCCTCCGTTCATCTTTCCCTCGATCCTGACTAGTCTCCCAGTCCCTGCCGCTTAAAGACATCCCCACAGCATGATGCTGCCACCACCATGCTTCCCCGTATCAGTCACTGGCTTCATCAATAAGTGTATCGATGACGTCATACCCACAGTGACCGTACGTACATACCCCAACCAGAAGCCATGGATTACAGGCAACATCCGCACTGTGCTAAAGGGTAGACCTGCCGCTTTCAAGGAGCGGGACTCTAACCCGGACGCTTATAAGAAATCTCGCTATGCCCTCCGACTAACCATCAAACAGGCAAAGAGTCAATACAGGACTAAGATTTAATTGTACTACACCGGCTCTGACGCTCGTCGGATGTGGCAGGGCTTGCAAACTATTACAGACTACAAAGGGAAGCACAGCCACGAGCTGCGCAGTGACACAAGCCTACCAGACGAGCTAAATTACTTCTATGCTCGCTTCGAGGCAAGTAACACTGAAGCATGCATGAGAACATCAGCTGTTCCGGACAACTGTGTGATCACGCTCTCCGTAGCCGATGTGATTAAGACCTTTAAACAGGTCAACATTCACAAGGCCGCAGGGCCAGACGGATTACCAGGACGTGTACTCCGAGCATGCGCTGACCAACTGGCAAGTGTCTTCACTGACATTTTCAATCTGTCCCTGACTGTGTCTGTAATACCAACATGTTTCAAGCAGACCACCATAGTCCCTGTGCCCAGGAACACTAAGGTAACCTGCCTAAATGACTACAGACCCGTAGCACTCACGTCTGTAGCCATGAAGTTCTTTGAAAGGCTGGTCATGGCTCACATTAACAACCATTATCCCAGAAACCCTAGACCCAACTCCAATTTGCATACCGCCCCAACAGATCCACAGATGATGCAATCTCTATTGCACTCCACACTGCCCTTTCCCACCTGGACAAAATGAACACCTACCTGAGAATGCTATTCATTGACTACAGCTCTGCATTCAACACCATAGTGCCCTCAAAGCTCATCACTAAGCTAAGGACCCTGGGACTAAACACCTCCCTCTCCAACTGGATCCTGGACTTCCTGACGGGCCGCCCCCAGGTGGTAAGGGTAGGTAACAACACATCTGCCATGCTGATCCTCAACACGGGGGCCCCTCAGGGGTGCATGCTCAGTCCCCTCCTGTACTCCCTGTTCACCCATGACTGCATGGCCAGGCACGACTCCAACACCATCATTAAGTTTGCCGACGACACAACAGTGGTAGGCCTGGTCACCGACAACGATGAGACAGCCTATAGGGAGGAGGTCAGAGACCTGGCCGTGTGGTGCCAGGATAACAACCTCTCCCTCAACGTGATCAAGACAAAGGAGATGATTGTGAACTACAGGAAAAGGAGGACCGAGGACGCCCCCATTCTCATCGACGGGGCTGTAGCGGAGCAGGTTGAGAGCTTCAAGTTCCTTGTTGTCCACATCACCAACAAACTATCATGGTCCAAACACACCAAGACAGTCGTGAAGAGGGCACGACAAAGCCTATTCCCCCTCATGAGACTGAAAAGATTTGGCATGGGTCCTCAGATCCTCAAAGGTTCTACAGCTGCACCATCGAGAGCATCCTGACTGGTTGCATCACTGACTGGTATGGCAACTGCTCGGCCTCCGACCGCAAGGCACTACAGAGGTTAGTGCGTATGGCCCAGTACATCACTGGGGCCAAGCTTCCTGCCATCCAGGACCTCTATACCAGGCGGTGTCAGAGGAAGGCCCTAAAAATGGTCAAATACTCCAGCCACCCTAGTCATAGACGGTTCTCTCTGCTACCGCACGGCAAGCAGTACCGGAGCGCCAAGTCTAGGTCCAAAAGGCTTCTTAACAGCTTCTACCCACAAGCCATAAGACTCCTGAACAGCTAATCAAATGGCTACCCGGACTATTTGCATTGTCATTATGGGGTATTGTGTGTAGATTGTGTGTAGATTGATGAGGAAAATAATTCATTGAATCCATTTTAGAATAAGGCTGTAACGTAACAAAATATGGAAAAAGTCAAGGGGTCTGAATCCTTTCCGAAGCCGCTGTATAGGGAATAGAATGCCATTTGGCACACAGCGTAGACTTCACTTCAACTTAACATTTAATAGCAGGTGTCTGTGCTCTGGAGACAGTTAGCTGAAGTTGAAGATCGTTCCTGCAGTGTATGTTCTGCCTCTAGAGGAGGCCAACAAGAGTATCAGTCCTCAAGCACTTGTTTCACATTCATTTTTCACATTGTGTGAAGGGCAGCATTTAGACCAAAAATACCATATCATATTTACACAACCCAACAAATCAGATATCAACTAAATAAACCCGATTACGCAACAAAGTATCAACAATTAACTTGAACTGAGTTTAAAAAAAAAAAAATCCCATCTGTCTCCAACAACATGGCTGAGAGCGTTCAGCTGTGCCTGTCTAAAAGCACAGAGTGTTTCTCAGTAGAGAGAGAGAGACAAACACTATGGTTACACCACCAAACACCTGTGTGTTGGCCCTTTATTCAGCCGTGTGTGTGTGTGTGTGTGCGTGCGTGTGCGTGTGCGTGTGTGCATGTTAGCAGAGCTAAAACCCTTCAAGCGTGCTCACCAGTGAGGCCGGCCGGCCGGCCTGATAGAGCGGACAGACAGAGGGAAGGAGAGCGAGCGTGAAATGGAGCGGCTGGCGGATAACGCCCCTCTGCCCAGGCAGCTAGACCAGGCCAGCCTCAGCAAGCTAGGCATCAGGACACACATTCATCCACCTCCCCCCTACTGCCTCTACAGCCGCAACCTCTCTTAAAAACGCATGAACCTCCCGTGTTTGTTTCCCCGTCACTAGACAGAGGCTTAGATCTCCGCTAACAGTGTCTCAGCATCAGAAACCTTGTCGATTGACTACTCTCTACGGCTATGCTTTAAATGTCAATACTAGCGCGTCACTTAGAATGCGCGGCCAATACATTGCTTCATGTTTTTCTCGCTAAGTGGCATGCTACTACTGCAGTATAGGGATATCAGACCAGAGCCCACATCTGTTTTATCCTGATGTTAAAAGTATATTTTCTGCATCCCAAATAGCACCCTATTCCCTATATGGCGCACTACTTTTCAACCAGGGCCCAGTCAAAAGTAGTGAACTATGTAGGGAATAGGGTGCCATTTGGGATGCAAGTTAACGGCCCGTTCTGATAACCCTGGATTCTCATACAGCATGAGTGGCAGCGGACAGCATAGAGTTACGGTCAAAATGGGCCTTTCAACAGCCATCCATTACACTGGGAAATGCCATGAAATACAACAGAGCCACTGGAGAACCATAAGGGGCTGATGATGGCCTGCTAGGTCTGCAGGTGGTGCACAGCAGTAGACCAAACGCTTGACGTACATGGTGGGTGAGTGCTGAGTGGCGATCGTATCGCTGTTACACCTACACCTAACAACCACCCCCCATCACCTCAGAGAGAGAGCTACAGATGTTGGATCTTCATTTGAGCCAGTTTGCGTCAGCAGGAAAATAATCCTGCAGCAACAGGAAATGTGAATTATTATGTGGATTATAATTAATCTAAAAAATATATTTTTCGTGAGGGCAAATGAAGTCGGAATTTTTTTACTTGAAATTGCAAACATTAGAAGCCTTTTTAAACCTCAAATACAAGTTTGCATTTCCTGCTGTGCAGGAAAATTCTCCACAACAAAAGAGTGATCAAATTAAGATCCTACATCTGTATCAGGCTATCAGGCTATCTCCTGCCTGGGTTTGATTAGAGGGTGTAGAAATTCTGATCAGCTGATGCCGCCACCTACCTCACAGCCATGGCAACCGAGGGAGAGAGAGCGAGACGGAGAGAGAGACTGAGAAAGAGACAGAGAGAGACAGAGAGAGACAGAGAGAGAGACAGAGAGAGACAGAGAGAGACAGAGAGAGAGTAACATCCTCCAAGTCTCAGCATATCATCTACTTTAGATGAAGAATGGTACTGAGAGATGGAGGGAGGAGGAGGAGGAGGAGGAGGAGGAGGAGGAGGAGGAGGAGGAGGACAGAAGGAGAGGAGAGGAGGAGGAGGAGATGAGAGAGGATAAGATGACAACGGCTCTGTTGAGAGATGGAGAGGATGGCTGATGGAGAGGAGGAGGAGGCTGATGGAGGAGGCTGATGGAGAGGGGGATGGAGGAGGCTGATAGAGGGAGATGGAGGAGGCTGATGGAGAGGGAGAGGGAGGAGGCTGATGGAGAGGGAGAAGGAGGAGGCTGATGGAGAGGGAGATGGAGGAGGCTGATGGAGAGGGAGATGGAGGAGGCTGATGGAGAGTGAGATGGAGGAGGCTGATGGAGGGAGATGGAGAGGCTGATGGAGAGGATGGAGGAGGCTGATGGAGGAGGAGATGGAGGAGGCTGATGGAGAGGGAGATGGAGGAGGCTGATGGAGAGGGAGATGGAGGAGGCTGATGGAGAGGGAGATGGAGGAGGCTGATGGAGAGGGAGATGGAGGAGGCTGATGGAGAGGGAGATGGAGGAGGCTGATGGAGAGGGGGATGGAGGAGGCTGATGGAGAGGGGGATGGAGGAGGCTGATGGAGAGGGGGATGGAGGAGGCTGATGGAGGGAGAAGGAGGAGGCTGATGGAGGGGAGATGGAAAAAGGCTGATGGAAGAGGGAGATGGAGGAGGCTGATGGAGAGGGAGATGGGGATGGAGAGGGGGATGGAGAAGGCTGATGGAGAGGAGAGGAGGCTGATGGAGGAGGGAGAAGGAAAAAAGCTGATGGAGAGGGGAGAGGAGATGGAGGAGGCTGATGGAGAGGGGGATGGAGGAGGCTGATGGAGAGGGGGATGGAGGAGGCTGATGGAGAGGGAGGATGGAGGAGGCTGATGGAGAGGGAGATGGAGGAGGCTGATGGAGAGAGGGGAGGAGGGAGGCTGATGGAGAGAGATGGAGGAGAGCTGATGGAGAGGGGGATGGAGGAGGCTGATGGAGAGGGAGAAGGAGGAGGCTGATGGAGAGGGAGAAGGAAAAAGCTGATGGAAAGGGGGATGGAGGAGGCTGATGGAGATGGAGGGGCTGATGGAGGAGGGATGGAGGAGGCTGATAGAGAGGGGGATGGAGGAGGCTGATGGATAGGGAGATGGAAAAAGGCTGATGGAAGGGGATGGAGGAGGCTGATGGAGAGGGAGATGGAGGAGGCTGATGGAGAGAGGGATGGAGGAGGCTGATAGAGAGGGAGATGGAGGAGGCTGATGGAGAGGGGGATGGAGGAGGCTGATGGAGAGGGGGATGGAGGAGGCTGATGGAGAGGGGGATGGAGGAGGCTTATGAGAGGGAGATGGAGGAGGCTGATGACTGTAACAATGCTTTGAGAGTGTTGTCATCCATCCCAAATAGCACCCTATTCCCTTAATAGTGGACTAATGTTGACCAGGACCCATTTTAAACATAACCTTGGTCTCTCTGAGACACTCCAGGGTCTACAGAATGAAAGTATACTGATGTGTAGGTAGCATGTAACAACAGTCCTCTAGGGTAGCTATCATTACAACAGGAGAGACTCTGGAGGAAACACTCCTAACCTCTAGGGTAACATGTAAATGTCTGCTCACCTACAGTCCTCTAGGGAGAGACTCTGGAGGAAACACTCCTAACCTCTAGGGTAACATGTAAATGTCTGCTCACCAACAGTCCTCTAGGGTAGCTATCATTACAACAGGAGAGACTCTGGAGGAAACACTCCTAACCTCTAGAGAGGAGAGACTGATCCTGATGTCCAGGAGCAGACTGGTACTGTCCAAACAGGGACAAAGAGGGCAAAGCCTAAAACCCAGATAAGAACTGAAAACACAGAGTATGTGTCCCAAATGGTACCCTATTCCCTACGGGCCCTGGTCAAAAGTAGTGCACTACATAGGGAATAGGGTGCCATTTCAGCATTCAAAGAGGGAGTAAGAGGGCGTCCGACAGAATGACAGAGCGATTAAGAGAGAAGATAGAGAAGAGGGGTAGAGATGATGGAGACAGACAGAAAGACAGAGAGATTAATAGAGAAGAGAGAAGAGGGGTAGAGATGATGGAGACAGACAGAAAGACAGAGAGAAGAGAGAGAGAGAGAGAGAAGAGAGAGAAGAGAAGAGAGAGAGAGAAGAGGGGTAGAGATGATGGAGACAGACAGAAAGACAGAGAGAAGAGAGAGAGAAGAGAGAGAAGAGAAAGAGAAGAGAGAGAAGAGGGGTAGAGATGATGGAGACAGACAGAAATACAGAGAGAAGAGAGAGAAGAGAAAGAGAAGAGAGAGAAGAGGGGTAGAGATGATGGAGACAGACAGAAAGACAGAGAGATGAAGAGAGAAGAGAAAGAGAGGAGGGAGGGGTAGAGATGATGGAGACAGACAGAAAGACAGAGAGATGAAGAAGAGAGAGAAGAGGGGTAGAGATGATGGAGATGGACAGAGACGGTAGAATGCAACAAAGAGGAAGAGGAGGGAGGAGATGAAGAGAACAAGATGAAGATCTAGAGAGAGAGACAGAAAGAGCTGACGTTTTAGAGCATTACAGTGACAGGACTGTCATGAGCCGAGGGCAGCGATGGTCGCTGGGGGCAACGTTGGTTGCTAGGGGTGAATGCCGAGTGCTGACCCTGGCCTTAGTTTCTGACAGACAGACAGAGAGAGGAGCGAGGGAGAGAGGGAATGGAGAAAAGAGAGAGCTCCAGAGGGGATCAGTGAAGCGAGACGCTGTCACCACCAAGCCTGAGCCAGCACCATCCTTCCACCCTCCCTCCCTCCCTACCTCCCTCCCTCCCTCCCTCCATCCATCCCTCCAGCACTCCCCTGCCTCTACACCTCTGGCCTCGTTCCTACCCCTATTAGCCCATCATTCCCTCAACCCCTATACACACACACATACACACACACACACACACACACACACACACACACACAGACAGACAGACACACATACACACACACACAGTAACCCTCCTGAGCTCTGGATTAGAAACAGCATGTCAGAGTACAGACCATTAATAAAGAGTTCTTCCTGTTCCGTCGCGCTCTTCAGTTTGAGCACAAAGATAGACTTCTGAGAGTACTGTTCCATATAAAAGATATACCTCTGAGAGTTCTGTTCCATATAAAAGATAGACCTCTGAGAGTACTGTTCCATATGAAAGATAGACCTCTGAGAGTTCTGTTCCATATAAAGATAGACTTCTGAGAGTTCTGTTCCATATGAAAGATAGACTTCTGAGAGTTCTGTTCCATATAAAAGATAGACTTCTGAGAGTTCTGTTCCATATGAAAGATAGACTTCTGAGAGTTCTGTTCCATATGAAAATATATACTTCTGAGAGTACTGTTCCATATGAAAGATAGACTTCTGAGAGTTCTGTTCCATATAATAGACTTCTGAGAGTTCTGTTCCATATAAAGATAGACCTCTGAGAGTTCTGTTCCATATGAAAGATAGACTTCTGAGAGTTCTGTTCCATATAAAAGATATACTTCTGAGAGTTCTGTTCCATATAAAAGATATACTTCTGAGAGTTCTGTTCCATATAAAAGATATACTTCTGAGAGTTCTGTTCCATATAAAAGATAGACCTCTGAGAGTTCTGTTCCATATGAAAGATAGACCTCTGAGAGTTCTGTTCACTCCATATGAAAGATAGACTTCTGAGAGTTCTTCTGTCCATATGAAAGATAGACTTCTGATGAGTTCTGTGAAAGATAATATGAAATAGGACTTCTGAGACTCATTTCCATATGATGATAGACTTCTGAGAGTTCTTTTCCATATGAAAGATAAGACTTCTGAGGTTCTGTTCCATATGATATCACTCTCTGAGAGTTCTGTTCCATATGAGAGATAGACCTCTGACTGTATTGAAATATAAAAGATAGAGACTGAGAGTTCTGTTCCATATGAAAGATAGACTTCTGAGAGTTCTGTTCCATATAAAAGATAGACTTCTGAGAGATCTGTTCCATATGGAGATAGACTTCTGAGATTGTGGTACAGATGCGAGAACATGGAGGGTGTGAACAGGGGAACTACCGTCAGATGGAGGCCATGATAATTTGGATGCCTGGGAGGGGATGGATACTCGTGGAGAGATGGAGGGATGGAGAGGATGGAGGGATGGAGCTATGCAGACTGGATTTCACTGCTTGAAAAGCCTTCACAAAGCCACTTGTCTATTATCACTGATGGAGGTATGACACAGATTATCTACATGATGGAGTTCAGTGTCATGGAGAGATGGAGAGATGAAGGTGGGATGGAGAGATGGAGAGATGGATCTGTGAGATGGAGATTGATGGAAGAGAGATGGATGGAATATGGGGGATGGAGAGGATGGAGGGATGGAGGGATGGAGGAGATGGAGGGATGGAGAGATGGAGGGAGAGATGGAGGAGAGATGGAGAGATGGGGATGGAGGGATGGAGGGATGGAGGGAGGGATGGAGAGATGGAGGGATGGAGAGAGGGAGGGATGGAGAGATGGAGGGATGGAGGGATGGAGGGATGGAGAGGAGGGATGGGAGAGATGGAGGGATGGAGGATGGAGATGATGGAGGGAGGGAGGGGAGGAGGGATGGAGATGGAGGGATGGAGGGGGGGAGGGAGGGATGGAGAGATGGAGGGATTCGAGAGATGGAGGGATGGAGAGATGGAGGGATGGGAGATGGAGGGATGGAGGGATGGAGAGATGGAGGGATGGAGGGATGGAGAGATGGGGGAGGGGATGGAGGGATGGATGAGATGGAGAGATGGAGGATGGAGAGATGGAGAGATGGAGGGATGGAGGATGGAGAGATGGAGGGAGGGAGAGATGGAGGGATGGAGAGGAGAGATGGAGGGATGGAGGGATGGAGGGATGGAGAGATGGAGAGATGGAGGGATGGAGGGATGGAGAGATGGATGGTAAAGAAAGAAGGGTATTCAGCTTGAATCTTCCTCACTGTCAACACAGTTAATACAATAGCCGTAATTAGCACGGCTTGGTGGATTATGTCGAGGTGCCTTCGGGAGCCTGCAAACCCCGTGTCAATTTACAATTTAAAAAACAAGGAGGGGGCAGAGCGGAAGGGGGGAGGTGGAATACGAGGGGGGGGGGGGGGGAGGGGGTGAAAGACAAGGGAAGGGGGGGAGAAAGAACGTGAGGGAAGGCGAGTTACATGAATTAATATCAGAGAAAACGAGTTGGATGAGCGCCCACGGAGAGATGTCAAAGCTCATTAGAAGAAAATGATCAGCCAATGGACAGATATAGAGCTGGATGTACACTACCGTTCAAAAGTTTGGGGTTTGGGGTCACTTAGAAATGTCCATTAAAATAACATCAAATTGATCAGAAATACAGTGTAGACATTGTTAATGTTGTAAATGGCTATTTTAGCTGGAATACTTTTAGGCTTGAATAGAGTTATTGAATACTACATAGGCTACACAGTGTACTCAACAGACGCTCACAAATAGCACCTCAAAACTGGCAGCTCAACGTAAAGTGAAGTGGCGACTCAACCTTCTAGGCAGAGTCTGCAAAGACGCCCATATCTCAGACTGGCCAATAAAAATACAAAGATGGGCAAAAGAACACAGACACTGGACTTTTTCTTTGCAACTATGCCTAGGTCAGCATCCCCGAGTTTGCCTCTTGACTGTTGACGTTGAGACTGGTGTTTTGCGGGTACTATTTAATGAAGCTGCCAGTTGAGGACCTGTGAGGCATCTGTTTCTCAAACTAGACACTCTAATGTATTTGTCCTCTTGCTCAGTTGTGCACCGGGGCCTCCCACTCCTCTTTCTATTCCGGTTAGAGCCATTTTTCGCTCTTCTGTGAAGGGAGTAGTACACAGCGTTGTATGAGATCTTCAGTTTCATGGCAATTTCTCACATGGAATAGCCTTCATTTCTCAGAACAAGAATAGACTGACGAGTTTCAGAAGAAAGTTATTTGTTTCTGGCCATTTTGATCCTGTAATCGAACCCACAATTGCTGATGCTCCAGATACTCAATTAGTCTCAAGAAGGCCAGTTTTTTATTGCTTCTTTAATCAGCACAACAACAGTTTTCAGCTGTGCTAACATATTTGCAAAAGGGTTTTCTAATGATCAATTAGCCTTTTAAAATGATAAACTTGGATTAGCAAACACAATGTGCCATTGGAACAAAGGACTGATGGTTGCTGATAATGGGCCTCTGTACGCCTATGTAGATATTCCATAAAAAATCTGCAATTTCCAGCTACAATAGCCATTTACAACATTAACAATGTCTACTCTGTATTTCTGATCAATTTTATGTTATTTTAATGGACAAAAAAATTGCTTTTCTTTCAAAAACAAGGACATTTCTAAGTGACCCCAAACTTTTGAACGGTAGGTGTAGGTCTGGATATATGTCTGGATACAGAGCCAGACCTACAGTGGGGAGAACAAGTATTTGATACACTGCCGATTTTGCAGGTTTTCCTACTTACAAAGCATGTAGAGGTCTGTAATTTTTATCATAGGTACACCTCAATTGTGAGAGACGGAATCTAAAACAAAAATCCAGAAAATCACATTGTATGATTTTTAAGTAATTAATTTGCATTTTATGGCATGACATAAGTATTTGATACATCAGAAAAGCATAACTTAATATTTGGTACAGAAACCTTTGTTTGCAATTACAGAGATCATACGTTTCCTGTAGGTCTTGACCAGGTTTGCACACACTGCAGCAGGGATTTTGGCCCACTCCTCCATACAGACCTCCTCCAGATCCTTCAGGTTTCGGGGCTGTCGCTGGGCAATACGGACTTTCAGCTCCCTCCAAAGATTTTCTATTGGGTTCAGGTCTGGAGACTGGCTAGGCCACTCCAGGACCTTGAGATGCTTCTTACGGAGCCACTCCTTAGTTGCCCTGGCTGTGTGTTTCGGGTCATTGTCATGCTGGAAGACCCAGCCACGACCCATCTTCAATGCTCTTACTGAGGGAAGGAGGTTGTTGGCCAAGATCTCGCGATACATGGCCCCATCCATCCTCCCCTCAATACGGTGCAGTCGTCCTGTCCCCTTTGCAGAAAAGCATCCCCAAAGAATGATGTTTCCACCTCCATGCTTCACGGTTGGGATGGTGTTCTTGGGGTTGTACTCATCCTTCTTCTTCCTCCAAACACGGCGAGTGGAGTTCAGACCAAAAAGCTCTATTTTTGTCTCATCAGACCACATGACCTTCTCCCATTCCTCCTCTGGATCATCCAGATGGTCATTGGCAAACTTCAGACGGGCCTGGACATGCGCTGGCTTGAGCAGGGGGACCTTGCGTGTGCTGCATGGATTTTAATCCATGACGGCGTAGTGTGTTACTAATGGTTTTCTTTGAGACTGTGGTCCCAGCTCTCTTTCAGGTCATTGACCAGGTCCTGCCGTGTAGTTCTGGGCTGATCCCTCACCTTCCTCATGATCATTGATGCCCCACGAGGTGAGATCCGGATATAGGGCCGGATATAGGGCTGGATATAGGGCTGGATATAGGGCTGGATATAGGGCTGGATATAGGGCTGGATATAGGGCTGGATATAGGGCTGGATATAGGGCTGGATATAGGGCTGGATATAGGGCTGGATATAGGGCTGGATATAGGGCTGGATATAGGGCTGGATATAGGGCTGGATATAGGGCTGGATATAGGGCTGGATATCTGGATATAGGGCTGGATATAGGGCTGGATATAGGTCTGGATATAGGGCTGGATATAGGGCTGGATATAGGTCTGGCTGGATATATGGGGATATGGATATAGGGCTGGATATCTGGGTATAGGGCTGGATATCTGGGTATAGGGCTGGATATAGGGGTCAACTGATGTGTTTAACTGAGGCCTATCCAGACGTCCAGGGTATTGGACGTCTGGCTAGGCCTAGATAAAGTGATTGATTGATAAAGGGCTGGATATAGTGGTTTACTGATGATACCACTATAAGCTTAATAAGATCCTGTCCAGTCTATTAGGAGCAGTAACATGAGCAGGTTAAAGGTTGTAACCATGACAATTTATTTTTATTTTACCTTTATTTAACTAGGCAAGTCAGTTAAGAACAAATTCTTATTTACAATGACGGCCTACACCGGCCAAACCTGGACCAATTGTGCGCCGCCCTATGGGACTCCCAATCACGGCCGGTTGTGATACAGCCTGGAATCGAACCAGGGGGTCTGTAGTGACGCCTCAAGCACTGAGATGCAGTGCCTTAGACCACTGCGCCACTCGGGAGCCCAATGACGATCATTGGGTTGTTGTGTTCTGTTATGTTACGGCATGACGGCGTCTGATACTGTATTCCTTGAGAAAGAGATCTTCTGACCTCAATGGGACTTCCTGGTTAAATAAAGGTTTTAAAAAGCCTACTGCACTGTCTATCTGAGTGCTGTGAACTCATAAAGCCTACTGCACTGTCTATCTGAGTGCTGTGAACTCATAAAGCCTTCTGCACTGTCTATCTGAGTGCTGTGAACTCATAAAGCCTACTGCACTGTCTATCTGAGTGCTGTGAACTCATAAAGAACTGTCTATCTCTGTGATAAAGCCTACTGCCCTGTCTATCTGAGTGCTGTGAACTCATAAAGCCTTCTGCACTGTCTATCTGAGTGCTGTGAACTCATAAAGCCTTCTGCACTGTCTATCTGAGTGCTGTGAACTCATAAAGCCTACT
>CM072255.1:8118557-8131057 GCA_036851935.1 Coregonus suidteri
GGGGAAATGACCCAGTGTTAACTCAAAAAGAGAAGACTAGGGGGGAAATGACCTAGTGTTGACTCAAAAAGAGAAGACTAGGGGGGAAATGACCCAGTGTTAACTCAAAAAGAGAAGACTAGGGGGGAAATGACCCAGTGTTAACTCAAAAAGAGAAGACTAGGGGGGAAATCACCCAGTGTTAACTCAAAAAGAGAAGACTATGGGGGAAATCACCCAGTTTTAACTCAAAAAGAGAAGACTAGGGGGGAAATCACCCAGTGTTAACTCAAAAAGAGAAGACTAGGGGGAATTGACCCAGTGTTAACTCAAAAAGAGAAGACTAGGGGGGAAATGACCCAGTGTTAACTCAAAAAGAGAAGACTAGGGGGGAAATGACCCAGTATTAACTCAAAAAGAGAAGACTATGGGGGAATTGACCCAGTGTTAACTCAAAAAGAGAAGACTAGGGGGGAAATGACATTTTTTTTTTTTTTACATTTTAGTCATTTAGCAGACGCTCTTATCCAGAGCGACTTACAGGAGCAATTAGGGTTAAGCGCCTTGCTCAAGGGCACATCGACAGACTTTTCACCTAGTCGGCTCGGGGATTAGAACCAGCGACCTTCCGGTTACTGGCACAACGCTCTTAACCACTAAGCTACCTGCCGCCCCATGACCAAGTGTTAACTCAAAAAGAGGAGAGTAGAAAAGAGAAGGAGGGAGGGAGGGAGGAGAGGGGAAGAGAAGAGGGGAAGAGGGGAAGGGGAAGAGGGGAAGAGGGGAAGGGAAGAGGGAAGAGGGGAAGAGGGGAAGAAGAGGGGAAGAGGGAAGAAGAAGGGAAGGGGAAGAAGAGGGGAAGGGAAGAGGGGAAGGGGGGAAGGAAGGGAAGAGGGGAAGGGAAGAGGGGAAGGGAAGAGGGGAAGAGGGGACACACAGGAGGAATTAGAGGATATCACCATGCTGGACTGGGCGTGTGTGTGGGTGTTTGTGTTTGTGTGTTTGTTTGTGTGTGGTGTGTGTGTTTGTTTGTGTGTGGTGTGTGTGTGTGTGTGTGTGTGTGCGTGCATGTGTGTGTGTGTGTGTGTGCGCGTGCTTCTCTGTGTGTTTGTGTGTGTGTGTGCGCGTGTGTGTGTGCGTACGTGTGTGTGTGCGCGTGCATCTGTGGGTGTGTGTGTGTATGTCTTCTTGTCGAGGAGGGAGGATGGGAAATTGTCTGACATTGAGTGAGCGGCAGGTGTCACACCGTTCAAGGCTTTAGAGGGAAGCTACATAGACTGTGATGTCACCAAGCTCTCTCTGTGATGTCAGAGCACGTTGTAAACGTGTCCTCTCTCCCCTGTCTCTTCTGTCTGATCCATGGAGGACACTGGGATACTATTCCTACAACCTTCATACTTTACGTTCTATATATCTTAAAGCCAGACATTCAGAATGACTTTAAGGAAACTGAGAGCTGCATCCCAAACGGCCCCCTATTCCCTGGATAGTAGTTCCCTGCCTATGGCCCGCCCCCTATTCCCTGTATTGTAGTTCCCTGCCTATGGCCCGCCCCCTATTCCCTGTATTGTAGTTCCCTGCCTATGGCCCGCCCCCTATTCCCTGGATAGTAGTTCCCTGCCTATGGCCCGCCCCCTATTCCCTGGATAGTAGTTCCCTGCCTATGGCCCGCCCCCTATTCCCTGGATAGTAGTTCCCTGCCTATGGCCCGCCCCCTATTCCCTGTATTGTAGTTCCCTGCCTATGGCCCGCCCCCTATTCCCTGGATAGTAGTTCCCTGCCTATGGCCCGCCCCCTATTCCCTGGATAGTAGTTTTTTTTTTTTTTTTTTTTTTCATTTAGCAGACGCTCTTATCCAGAGCGACTTACATGAGCAATTAGGGTTAAGTGCCTTGCTCAAGGGCACATCGACAGATTTTTCACCTAGTCGGCTAGGGGATTAGAACCAGCGACCTTTCGGTTACTGGCACAACGCTCTTAACCACTAAGCTACCTGCCGCCCTTAACCACTAAGCTACCTTCCCTGCCTATGGCCCGCCCCCTATTCCCTGGATAGTAGTTCCCTGCCTATGGCCCGCCCCCTATTCCCTGGATAGTAGTTCCCTGCCTATGGCCCGCCCCCTATTTTCTGCCTATGGGCCCTTGTCAAAAGTAGCGCACTATGTAGGGAGAAAGGCTGAGGAGGCTGTAGCTGGAAATGTGTCACTCTCAGACCCAGTCTACTTTAAGTTCAAACAGAAAGAGTGTAGAGACTAAAATAACTGTGAGGTTTGACATAGAGAGAGAGACAGAACCACCCTGGAGAGAGGAGGCCATCTTAACACAGGATGAAATGATAACTCACACAGAGAGAGTTCAGAGTAGACTGGTAAGACACTCTGTGAGGGATATCTTCAATGGCCCTTTCTTCCCTGAGCTCTATAGTCTAGTTAGTTCCACTGCTTTTTGTAGCGTTCCCCTCTAATCAGGGACTGATTTAGACCTGGGACACCAGATGGACGCAATTAATGATTTTACATTTACAGTCATTTAGCAGACGCTCTTATCCAGAGCGACTTACAGTTAGTGAGTGCATACATTTTCATACTGGTCCCCCGTGGGAAACGAACCCACAACCCACGCCATGCTCTACCAACTGAGCTAAAGGGGACTGTAGGTAGAACAGAAAAGCAGCAGGCTTCAGACCTCGCAGGGTAAGAGCTGAATACCCATTGGTCTAGAGGATGATGATAGAACTAGAATTGTTAGATTTGACATTCTAATTTGAATCATTATTCTGTGTCTTTGTCCTTTCTTGTAAAACTGTTTCCATGGCGACACACCTCCTCTAAGCTTTGATAGGAGATCCAGCAGGCAGATGGGATGGATCACAGGGACACAATAGGGCAGATGAGTGTTTGTGCCTCGTCTGGTCCATACAGACAACCGTTAGGCCCGGCTAGTCATATAATCGCTCAACCATATTTGCTCTATCCTGTCTGAACAACTAACAATATGAGTATCAATATATGGACTATGATGAACTGATAAACTAAAAAAAAAACGATTTGAGACAATTGTTGTTGATGTAAAAAGGGCTTTGTAAATAAATGTTGATTGATTAATGATAAAAGGCCATATTTTCTCTCGTCTTGTCCTCTCAAGTTACAAAGGGTCTTGTTCACCTCTAATAACGTTGTTGCATTTAAAATGGATTAGATGTTTTGTCACTCTGATAAAATGGCCTCTGGTCCCCGTCTCCCACACTCTATTTCCACTCTAAATGAAAAATGTTTCTCAAAACAAGAACGGGTCACGGCACATGAACGCCGTGGTGGTCACATCTTAAATTGATCATTTTAACACGCTCATAATCGGAGGCTAAACACCATGCAGTTTTCCGAAATGGCACTCTATCCCCTATTTAGTGCACTACTTTTCATCAGGACCCACTGGGCTCTGGTCAACAGTAGTGCACTATGTAGGGAATAGGGTGCCATTTGGGATGCTAACCTTAACACCATGCATTTGTCACAGTGCTGAGCTGAGGTCAGGAGAAGCCTTGATGTTATCCCTGTTGGCCCCCTGCCCTGCGCCACACCTAATATAGGCAACATGTCATTGTGTCAAAAGCCTGGCGCTCTGTTAGAATTACAACAAGCACTGATCTGTCAAGAGGAACAAAGACCGTGAAGAATAAAGATGTACCATAATTGGACAAGACCTCTGTAATTTCCACCCTAAATGGCTTTGTGTATCATTAGATTATGCCTGACTACCTAGCATACAGGGAATGTGTATCATTAGATTATGCCTGACTACCTAGCATACAGGGAATGTGTATCATTATTATGCCTGAGATTATGCCTACTACCTAGCATACAGGGAATGTGTATCATTAGATTATGCCTGACTACCTAGCATACAGGGAATGTGTATCATTAGATTATGCCTGACTACCTAGCATACAGGGAATGTGTATCATTAGATTATGCCTGACTACCTAGCATAATACAGGGAATGTGTATCATTAGATTATCATGATTATGCTACCTAGCATACAGGGAATGTGTATCATTAGATTATGCCTGACTACCTAGCATACAGGGAATGTGTATCATTAGATTATGCCTACTACCTAGCATACAGGGAATGTGTATCATTAGATTATGCCTGACTACCTAGCATACAGGGAATGTGTATCATTAGATTATGCCTGACTACCTAGCATACAGGGAATGTGTATCATTAGATTATGCCTGACTACCTAGCATACAGGGAATGTGTATCATTAGATTATGCCTACTACCTAGCATACAGGGAATGTGTATCATTAGATTATGCCTGACTACCTAGCATACAGGGAATGTGTATCATTAGATTATGCCTGACTACCTAGCATACAGGGAATGTGTATCATTAGATTATGCCTACTACCTAGCATACAGGGAATGTGTATCATTAGATTATGCCTGCCTACTACCTAGCATACAGGGAATGTGTATCATTAGATTAGATTATGCCAGGGAATGTGTATCATTACCTTATGCCTACTACCTAGCATACAGGGAATGTGTATCATTAGATTATGCCTGACTACCTAGCATACAGGGAATGTGTATCATTAGATTATGCCTGACTACCTAGCATACAGGGAATGTGTATCATTAGATTATGCCTGACTACCTAGCATACAGGGAATGTGTATCATTAGATTATGCCTGACTACCTAGCATACAGGGAATGTGTATCATTAGATTATGCCTGACTACCTAGCATACAGGGAATGTGTATCATTAGATTATGCCTGACTACCTAGCATACAGGGAATGTGTATCATTAGATTATGCCTACTACCTAGCATACAGGGAATGTGTATCATTAGATTATGCCTACTACCTAGCATACAGGGAATGTGTATCATTAGATTATGCCTACTACCTAGCATACAGGGAATGTGTATCATTAGATTATGCCTACTACCTAGCATACAGGGAATGTGTATCATTAGATTATGCCTGACTACCTAGCATACAGGGAATGTGTATCATTAGATTATGCCTACTACCTAGCATACAGGGAATGTGTATCATTAGATTATGCCTACTACCTAGCATACAGGGAATGTGTATCATTAGATTATGCCTGACTACCTAGCATACAGGGAATGTGTATCATTAGATTATGCCTGACTACCTAGCATACAGGGAATGTGTATCATTAGATTATGCCTGACTACCTAGCATACAGGGAATGTGTATCATTAGATTATGCCTGACTACCTAGCATACAGGGAATGTGTATCATTAGATTATGCCTGACTACCTAGCATACAGGGAATGTGTATCATTAGATTATGCCTGACTACATAGCATACAGGGAATGTGTATCATTAGATTATGCCTGACTACCTAGCATACAGGGAATGTGTATCATTAGATTATGCCTGACTGGAATGTAGCATACAGGGAATGTGTATCATTAGATTATGCCTGACTACTAGCATACAGGGAATGTGTATCATTAGATTATGCCTGACTACCTAGCATACAGGGAATGTGTATCATTAGATTATGCCTGACTACCTAGCATACAGGGAATGTGTATCATTAGATTATGCCTGACTACCTAGCATACAGGGAATGTGTATCATTAGATTATGCCTGACTACCTAGCATACAGGGAATGTGTATCATTAGATTATGCCTGACTGCCTAGCATACAGGGAATGTGTATCATTAGATTATGCCTGACTGCCTAGCATACAGGGAATGTGTATCATTAGATTATGCCTGACTGCCTAGCATACAGGGAATGTGTATCATTAGATTATGCCTACTACCTAGCATACAGGGAATGTGTATCATTAGATTATGCCTACTACCTAGCATACAGGGAATGTGTATCATTAGATTATGCCTGACTACCTAGCATACAGGGAATGTGTATCATTAGATTATGCCTACTACCTAGCATACAGGGAATGTGTATCATTAGATTATGCCTGACTACCTAGCATACAGGGAATGTGTATCATTAGATTATGCCTACTACCTAGCATACAGGGAATGTGTATCATTAGATTATGCCTACTACCTAGCATACAGGGAATGTGTATCATTAGATTATGCCTACTACCTAGCATACAGGGAATGTGTATCATTAGATTATGCCTACTACCTAGCATACAGGGAATGTGTATCATTAGATTATGCCTGACTACCTAGCATACAGGGAATGTGTATCATTAGATTATGCCTACTACCTAGCATACAGGGAATGTGTATCATTAGATTATGCCTGACTACCTAGCATACAGGGAATGTGTATCATTAGATTATGCCTGACTACCTAGCATACAGGGAATGTGTATCATTAGATTATGCCTACTACCTAGCATACAGGGAATGTGTATCATTAGATTATGCCTGACTACCTAGCATACAGGGAATGTGTATCTAGCTAGGGAATGTGTATCACTAGATCTGCCTACTACCTAGCTACTGTGTCTCATTAGATTATGCCTGACTCCTAGCATACAGGGAATGTGTATCATTAGATTATGCCTACTACCTCTCATACAGGGAATGTGTATCACTAGATTATGCCTACTACCTAGCATACAGGGAATGTGTCTCATTAGATTATGCTCTACCTAGCATACAGGGAATGTGTATCATTAGATTATGCTCTAGCTACCTAGCTACAGGGAATCTCTCTCTAGCAACAGGGAATGTGTACTCTAGATTATGCTCTCTAGCATACAGGGAATGTGTATCATTAGATTATGCCTCTACCTAGCATACAGGGAATGTGTATCATTAGATTATGCCTACTACCTAGCATACAGTCATGTGTATCAATAGAATTATAGGATTACATCCTGGATTATTGACTGGTTCTCTGGAGTCAATTCTGTTGAGATTAAATCCCCTATTACAAAATCCCTGCCAATGCAATTTTTCTTCCTCTCTCTGAGCCGGCCCAGCCCTGATCTGCTCAAGGTTCTACTCTCCTCTCTCTAAGATGCCACCAATGCCTCTCTCTCTCTCTCTCCTCCACACCTCCGTTCCTACTTTTGTCAGAATCAACAGAGAAGGATTACATCCTGGAGATTGACAGAGAGGAGTCAGATTCTGAGATTAGATCCCCTAGAGAGAGCCAATGCAATTTAGAGGAGAGAGGCCCAGCCCTGAGAGAGAGAGAGAGTGGGTAGACCAAGAGAGAGAGAGACGTTCCAGAGAGAGAGAGAGACAGAGAGACAGACAGAGAGAGAGAGAGAGACAGAGAGAGACAGAGAGAGAGAGAGAGAGAGAGAGAGAGATAGAGAGACAGAGAGAGAGAGAGAGAGAGAGAGAGAGACATGAGAGAGAGAGAGAGAGAGACAGACAGAGAGAGAGAGAGACAGAGAGACAGAGAGACAGAGAGAGAGAGAGAGACATAGAGAGACAGAGAGAGAGAGAGATAGCCCTTAAATTGAATTGAATTGAATTGAGAGAGAGATTGTGATGAGGGTGATGGAAAGGAGTCAGGCGCAGGAGGGTATTCACCGAATACAGAGTTTATTCCTTCGTAGACACACAAATGCGCTCAAATAGCGATCAACGAAACAGGCACAGGGGGGAAATCTACCCTGGCAACACAATGTTACGAGTAGCTCCACAAGCTACACTACTCTCAGAAATAACAATCACCCACAAGGACAAGGGGGCAGAGGGAACACTTATACACAGACTAACTAGGGGATAGGAACCAGGTGTGTGTGATTGACAAGACAAGACAATTGTGATGATGATTGGGGCGACAGTGGTTAGTAAGCCGGTGACGACGAACGCCGAAGCCTGCCCGAACAAGGAGGGGAGGCAGCCTCGGCCGAAGTCGTGGCAGAGAGAGAGAGAGAGAGAGAGAGAGAGAGAGAGAGAGAGAGAGAGAGAGAGAGAGAGAGAGAGAGAGAGAGAGAGAGAGAGAGAGAGAGAGAGGAGAAAGTGTGGAAATGATAATACTTCATGGTGTGACTTTGAACTTCATTGTGATCAGATGCCATCTATCTACACAGATTGACAGACACATTGCAACCCTGCTGTGGATGTGGTTCTCGTTCTGGGGTGGGTTGAGGAGACAAAAGGGCAACATGGCATTTCAGAACCAATCCAAGTGGGCAAAGGTGGTTGGAATAACGTACCAGTAACTGGTTGGAATAACGTACCAGAAACTGGTTGGAATAACGTACCAGAAAAATGTGTTTGGAATAACGTACCAGAAACTGGTTGGAATACTGTTTGGAACGTACCAGAAACTGGTTGGAATAACGTACCAGAAACTGGTTGGAATAACGTACCAGAAACTGGTTGGAATAACGTACCAGAAACTGGTTGGAATAACGTACCAGAAACTGGTTGGAATAACGTCACTATAACATAGCCTGCTAGGATATTCCAGTTTACCAGAACCAATATTACGACTGCTAAATGAACGAAAGAGGAGACTAAAGAGCAAAGCCACTCTCTCTACCAACCCCCCCCCCCCCCCCCCCTAAAACCAGCCTGTTGTAACCAAATGTCCAATTTGCTGAGCCCCCTGCAGTCTTTCAGCTGTGACGTCTCGGGGTCCCAGTGGAGGGCTGTCAGAGCCATTTGACAGCATTAGAGGCCCCCCAAAGACAAATGGGACTGATTTGAGTGGCGCAGTGGTCTAAGGCACTGCATCGCAGTGCTAACTGTGCCACTAGAGATCCTGGTTCGAATCCAGGCTCTGTCGCAGCCGGCCGCGACCGGGAGACTCAGCCTGGCCCCCCGTGGGAATCGAACCCACAACCCTGGCGTCGTCCAGGGTAGGGGAGGGAATGGCCGGCAGGGATGTAGCTCAGTTGATAGAGCATGGCGTTTGCAACGCCAGGGTTGTGGGTTCGATTCCCACGGGGGCCAGTATAAAAAACAATATTTATTCACTAACTGTAAGTCGCTCTGGATAAGAGCGTCTGCTAAATGACTAAAATGTAAATGTAAATGTTAAAGCACACAGGAGGAGTTACACTGTCATACTCCAGGGAAGACATTGCCAGCCCCAGATTAAAGAAGGGAAATTCTCTCTGCCCGCCTGCCCGCCCACACAACACACTACACACACGCATAGGCATAGATGCATGCACATACGGCCCCACAGACACACACTGTAATTTGTGTGAGGTTGAGCTGTGATATTGTATCGCCTTTCAAAACTCCTGGAATAGTGAATCGGTCAGAAGCATGGCCAGGCCGAGGCTCAGCACACAACATGCATCTACTGCCATCTTAATAATGCATTCAGTACAGCCTGCGATGCCCAACACTGACTTTCTCCAAGTTACATCTAAGTCCCATTATATGTTCATCATATTGCAAAGGATGATAGGATCCGTACAGTTCAGTTAGTGTAACATACTGAACCATGGCTGGCACTGATATCTCAAAACCTCTGAAAACTTCTCTAAATGTATTGGACCATGTTCCATGGTTCAGCCTTTGCCCGAGGGATGCCCTACTCTACTCTGAGCAGTGCTGGATTCCTGTGCGAGGCAGGCAGGTGCGATTCTGAAAGACAGCATATGGTTTTGGGTTTAGAACAGCGAGGCAGAAAGCAGAAGCCCGTCAAGCAAAGTTAGCCTCCAACTCCAAGCGCAGCCTGCCGGTCGAGTCAGGTGAAGAGCTAGTCTAGTGGAGAAGACTTTATATAATACATGGAGGGGAGGAAACTTGACAGACAGATCACAGCTACTGGAATATAAAGGGCACAGTCTGTCTTCACAGCAGGGGGGGGGGGGGGGGGGGGATAGAGAGAGGGAGGAGAGGTAAGGAGAGAGTAGAGAGAGAGAGGGAGATGAGAGAGGAGAGAGAGAGAGAGGGGAGAGAGAGAGAGAGAGAGAGAGAGAGAGAGAGAGAGAGAGAGAGAGAGAGAGAGAGAGAGAGAGAGAGAGAGAGAGAGAGAGGATGGAGAGGGGAGACAGAGAGAGAGGGAGAGGGACTGAGAGGGAGAGAAAGAGAGAGAGGGACGACCTCAATAGGCAGAACACCATGGAGGAAAGCGAAATTAGGCTAATACTACTATGGCTAGTCTCACGTACTGTTAACACTAAAAAAGCTTTAGAGAATACCCCCCACGTACATGTTCCTAAATACTCCTGATATATTTTAAGTCCCCCCTTGTCCTTGACTTTCATAAATAAGTCTATAGAACACAAGATGTCGTTAATTAGAATGTTAATATCATTAACATAATTTGTGTTCACTGGCAGTCAATGAGAAGCTAATAATAATAATATGCCATTTAGCAACGCTTTTATCCAAAGCGACTTACAGTCATGTGCGCATACATTTTAAAAAACTACACCTAAACTATATCCAAACTACACTTAAACTATATTCACACTACACCTAAACTGTATCCAAACTACATCTAAACTATACCCACTACAGTGGTCCTCTGTAGCTCAGCTGGTAGAGCACGGCGCTTTTAACCAAACACACCTAAACTATTCCAATCTACACCTAAACTATATCCACACTACACAAAAATCTATGAACGCATGACTGTAAGTCTATTTCCATACACCTAAACTATGTCCAACTAAATGGCATATATATATATACAAAAACTATATCCAAACTACACCTACTATATCCAAACTACACCTAAACTATATCCAAACTACACCTGAAACTATATCCAAACTACACCTGAAACTATATCCAAACTACACCTAAACTATATCCACACTACAAAACTATATCCAAACTACACCTAAACTATATCCAAACTACACCTAAACTATATCCAAACTACACCTAAACTATATATCTAAACCTAAACTTTATCAAACTACACCTAAACTATATCCAGACACGACTAGGGTCCAAACTTGCACAAGGGCTACATCCACACTACACCTAAACTATATCCACCTACACCTAAAACTATCCAACCGACTACACCTAAACTATACTCCAAACTACGCTAAACTATATCCACACTACACCTAAACTATATCCAAACTACACCTAAACTATATCCAAACTACACCTAAACTATATCCAAACTACACCTAAACTACTCCAAACTACACCTACACTATATCCAAACTACACCTAAACTATATCCAAACTACACCTAAACTATATCCAAACTACACCTAAACTATATCCAAACTACACCTAAACTATATCCACACTACACCTAAACTATATCCAAACTACACCTAAACTATATCCAAACTACACCTAAACTATATCCACACTACACCTAAACTATATCACTACTAACCTAAACTATATCCAAACTACACCTAAACTATATCAAAACTACACCTAAACTATATCCAAACTACACCTAAACTATATCCAAACTACACCTAAACTATATCCACACTACACCTAAACTATATCCACCCTACACCTAAACTATATCCAACTACACCTAAACTATATCCAAACTACACCTAAACTATATCCAAACTACACCTAAACTATATCCACACTACACCTAAACTATATCCAAACTACACCTAAACTATATCCAAACTACACCTAAACTATATCCAAACTAAAAACTATATCAAAACTACAGCTAAACTATATCCACACTACACCTAAACTATATCCAAACTACACCTAAACTATATCCAAACTACACCTAAACTATATCCACCCTACACCTAAACTATATCCAAACTATAACCAAACTACACCCAAACTATATCAAAACTACAGCTAAACTATATCCAAACTACACCTAAACTAATATCCACAAACTACACACTAAACTATATCCACACTACACCTAAACTATATCCACACTACACCTAAACAATATCCACACTACACCTAAACTATATCCACACACTATATCACCTAAACTATATCCAAACTACACCTAAACTATATCCAAACTACACCTAAACTATATCCACACTACACCTAAACTATATCCACACTACACCTAAACTATATCCATACACCTAAACTATATCCAAACTACACCTAAACTATATCCAAACTACACCTAAACTATATCCAAACTACACCTAAACTATATCCAAACTATATCCAAACTACACCCAAACTATATCCAAACTACACCTAAACTATATCCACACTAAACCTAAACTATATCCAAACTACACCTAAACTATATCCAAACTACACCTAAACTATATCCACCTACACCGAAAACTATATCCAAACTATAACCAAACTACACCCAAACTATATCAAAACTACACTAAACTATATCCACACTACACCTAAACTATATCCACACTACACCTAAACTATATCCACACTACACCTAAACTATATCCACACTACACCTAAACTATATCCACACTACACCTAAACTATATCCACACTACACCTAAACTATATCCACACTACACTAAACTATACCCAAACTACACCTAAACTATATCCAAACTAATGTCACACACATAATAAAAGAGTTAGCCTACAGACAACATTAAATTGACAATAGTCTGATGGGTGACAATATTATAATTTTGTTAAATTGTATAT
>CM072255.1:8136057-8206057 GCA_036851935.1 Coregonus suidteri
AGCACGGGGACCACCGCTGAGAGTGTGTGTGCGCAGGCCACCGAGTGCAGGACTTGACAGGGAGTGTACCAGCTAAGCCCACTCACCACCAGGCCAGACTGATAACTAACAGGGACTCTATAGACTCTTTGATCTCCTGGCAGACGGTGGTCTATAGTCTGTATGGTGACTAAACTGTTCTATAATGGTTTGACTGATCTCCCATTGTGCTCACAACACTGTAGGCTGGTAACTCCAGACTACTCAGGACTGCTCCATTGAACTGTACAGGCAGGCCAGACTATCAGACTGGACTATAGTATTGACCTTGAGGGGGCAGACAGTTAGACTGACTCTATAGTCTCCAGTGAGCTCCACAACACTGGCAGACAGATAACTGCAGACTGACTCTATAGTCTCCATTGAGCTCCACAACACTGGCAGACAGATAACTAACAGACTGACTCTATAGTCTCCATTGAGCTCCACAACTGGCAGACAGATAACTAACAGACTGACTCTATAGTCTCCATTGAGCTCCACAACACTGGCAGACAGATAACTAACAGACTGACTCTATAGTCTCCATTGAGCTCCACAACACTGGCAGACAGATAACTAACAGACTGACTCTATAGTCTCCATTGAGCTCCACAACACTGGCAGACAGATAACTAACAGACTGACTCTATAGTCTCCATTGAGCTCCACAACACTGGCAGACAGATAACTAACAGACTGACTCTATAGTCTCCATTGAGCTCCACAACACTGGCAGACAGATAACTAACAGACTGACTCTATAGTCTCCATTGAGCTCCACAACACTGGCAGACAGATAACTAACAGACTGACTCTATAGTCTCCATTGAGCTCCACAACACTGGCAAGGAAGGTGGACCTTTTCTGACTGGGTTCCTGGTGCCTAAGCCCAAATTTTGATAACTAACAGACTGACTCTATAGTCTCCATTGAGCTCCACAACACTGGCAGACAGATAACTAACAGACTGACTCTATAGTCTCCATTGAGCTCCACAACACTGGCAGACAGATAACTAACAGACTGACTCTATAGTCTCCATTGAGCTCCACAACCCTGGCAGACAGATAACTAACAGACTGACTCTATAGTCTCCATTGAGCTCCACAACCCTGGCAGACAGATAACTAACAGACTGACTCTATAGTCTCCATTGAGCTCCACAACACTGGCAGACAGATAACTAACAGACTGACTCTATAGTCTCCATTGAGCTCCACAACACTGGCAGACAGATAACTAACAGACTGACTCTATAGTCTCCATTGAGCTCCACAACACTGGCAGACAGATAACTAACAGACTGACTCTATAGTCTCCATTGAGCTCCACAACACTGGCAGACAGATAACTAACAGACTGACTCTATAGTCTCCATTGAGCTCCACAACACTGGCAGACAGATAACTAACAGACTGACTCTATAGTCTCCATTGAGCTCCACAACAAGACAGATAACTAACAGACTGACTCTATAGTCTCCATTGAGCTCCACAACACTGGCAGACAGATAACTAAAAGACTGACTCTATAGTCTCCATTGAGCTCCACAACACTGGCAGACAGATAACTAACAGACTGACTCTATAGTCTCCATTGAGCTCCACAACACTGGCAGACAGATAACTAACAGACTGACTCTATAGTCTCCATTGAGCTCCACAACACTGGCAGACAGATAACTAACAGACTGACTCTATAGTCTCCATTGAGCTCCACAACACTGGCAGACAGATAACTAACAGACTCCATTGAGCTCAGAGCTACTCTCTTACTGTAGTGTTGGACAACCCAGCAACGTCTCGGGTCCTACTGTGTACTAAAACATTTATTATGTTGTATTAATGTTGTATGAGGTTTACCAAGAAACATGCTACTAAATCAATCATTTCTGAATGTAGTGGGTCGATATTAAAACTTCATAAGCAACGGCTAGAGGCATCATTTCCTTTTTTTGGATGACATTCAACACTTTCTATTTTGATCTGACACACTTGGCTCTGACATATCTATGAGTCATCACAGACAGATGAATACACCTCTTCAACATGAGTCACTTGGAGACACTGATATGACAAACCATAGACAAACAATCTAATGGCAAAAAAATCATTCCATTGGTTGATTTAGGGATATAATCTCATCCTCAAAAAAAAACTCTAACAGACTATCATGTGATCCCCCACAGGCCTGGCAGACGAGGGCTGCATTCATTAGGCACTAAAGGGAAGATAATGGACTGAAACAGGGAGGGTCCAATAAGAAACTATCATTCCTCCTCTCCTCTCCTCTCCTCTCCTCTCCTCTCCTCTCCTCTCCTCTCCTCTCCTCTCCTCTCCTCTCCTCTCCTCTCCTCTCCTCTCCTCTCCTCTCCTCTCCTCTCCTCTCCTCTCCCTCTCCTCCTCCTCTTCCCTCTCCTCTCCTCTCCTCTCCTCTCCTCTCCTCCTCCTCCTCTCCTCTCCCCCCACTCCCTCTCCTCTCCATTCATCCCCTCCCCTCCCTCCTCTCCTCTCCTCTCCTCTCCTCTCCTCTCCTCTCCTCTCTCCTCTCCTCCTCTCCTCCTCCTCTCTCCTCTCCGCTCCGCTCCTCTCCTCTCCTCTCCTCTCCTCCTCCTCTCCGCTCCTCTCCTCTCCTCTCCTCTCCTCTCGACTCCTCCTCTCCTCTCCTACAGTATATCTCCATGACAGCTGATGAATGATACCATTGGATTGATTTCCTCCTCTATTCTCCTTACTCCATCCTCTCCTCCTCCCTCCTTTTCTCTCCTCCTCCTTCCGTCTCTGTCATCCTGTCTTGGATGCTCTGGCCTCGCCACCTCGTCAACCCCATCCCTTCAGAGAGTATATAGTAGACGTGGCAGGCAGAGGCGTCATGCCCATAGGGGGCGCAGGGGCACATGCCAGGGGCACGTGCCCCCTCAGAATTGTCCTGTTTCATTTTTCAGTTTTGTTGTTGTTTCTCTGTAATACTACTAGCCACCTAGCAATTTTATGAAGTTGGTTTTAGCTAGCCCAGATAGGTTCCCTATCTCCCAACCTCATATCTAGCTACCAAGAAGCCATTTCAGGCTATCAATCAAGTTATAGTAGCTAGCTTGTCTAACTATCTTAGCTGGCATGCCTGCTGGCAAGGTTGGTAGACTTTAGAAAAGCAAGCAATAACTAAATGTACTGAATAAGACTCATTTTCCTTTCAATCTTGTACCCAGATTTGAGCAGAGATGCAGAGAAGCATATTTAACTTCTTTAATAAAGGACCATCAGTCAGGAGGATACAGACAGCTCAAGAAAAAGAGACATATTTTTTACATGGAATTAAGCATAATGATTATGGCTCTAGATTGAAGGAAAAAGCTGTTTCAGGAGTTTGAAAAGTTCTCAAATTTACGGTCGGGGGCCTAGCCCCCCTCGTACTTTGTGCCCCCTCAGATTTTTAGGGTGCATGACGCCCCTGCTGGCATGTCACAGTCACTTCAATGTCATCAATCTCTCTCTTTCTTCCCTCTCTCTCTCTCTCTCTCTCTCTCTCTTGTCTCTCTCTTTCTTCTCTCTCTCTCTCTCTCTCTCTCGCTGTCTGTGTCTGTCTCCCTCTCTCTTTCTTCCCTCTCTCTCTCTCTCTCTCTCTCTCTCTCTCTCTTTCTGTCTCTCTTCTCCCTCTCTCTTCTCTCTCTCTCTCTCTCTCTCTCTCTCTCTCTCTCTCTCTCTCTCTCTCTCTCTCTCTCTTCTGTCTCCCTCCTCTCTTCCCTCTCTCTCTCTCTCTCTCTCTCTCTCGCTCTCTCTTTCTTCTCTCTCTCTTCTCTCTCTCTCTCTCTCTCTCTCTCTCTCTCTCTTCTCTCTCTTCTCTCTCTCTCTCTCTCTCTCTCTCTCTTTCTTCTCTCTCTCTCTCTCTCTCTTCTCTCTCGCTCTCTCCCTCTCCCTCTAGCTTGCTCTCTCTATCTCTCTCCCTCTCTCTCACCCTCTCTTCTCACTCTCTCTCTTATTTCTCTCGCCCTCTCTCTCTCCCTCTCTCTCCCTCTCCCTCTCTACTCTCTCTCTCTCTCTCTCTCTCTCTCTCTTGCCCTCTCTCTCTCTTCTCTAAACCTCTAACTGTGGATCGATACAGGAAGACAGATCTGTTGTATGGTGAAACATGTTAAACCCTCTCTGATTCAGTGTTTCCGATGACATGAAACCTGTCTGACTCCTCATAAACCTTTCAGTTGTGATACAGAGTCACTTATCTGACTCAAATCAAATGTTCCTTGTCACATGCGCCGAATAAAACCGGTGCAGACCTTACCGTGAAATGCTTACTTACAAGCCCTTAACCAACAATGCAGAGGAAGAAAATAAAAATAGTAACACAATAAAATAACAATAACGAGGCTATATACAGGAAGTACCGGTACTGAGACAATGTGCGGGGGTACAGGTTAGTCGAGGTAATTGAGGTAATATGTACATGTAGGTAGGGGTAAAGTGACTATGCGTAGATAATAAACAGCGAGTAGCAGCAGTGTAAAAAAGGGGGTCAATGCAAATAGTCCAGGTAGCCATTTGATTAACTGTTCAGCAGTCTTATGGCTTGGGGTAGAAGCTGTAATGCCTTGGGGGTAGAAGCTGTAATGGCTTGGGGGTAGAAGCTGTAATGGCTTGGGGGTAGAAGCTGTAATGCCTTGGGGGTAGAAGCTGTAATGGCTTGGGGGTAGAAGCTGTAATGCCTTGGGGGTAGAAGCTGTAATGCCTTGGGGGTAGAAGCTGTAATGCCTTGGGGGTAGAAGCTGTAATGGCTTGGGGGTAGAAGCTGTAATGCCTTGGGGGTAGAAGCTGTAATGCCTTGGGGGTAGAAGCTGTAATGGCTTGGGGGTAGAAGCTGTAATGCCTTGGGGGTAGAAGCTGTAATGCCTTGGGGGTAGAAGCTGTAATGCCTTGGGGGTAGAAGCTGTAATGGCTTGGGGGTAGAAGCTGTAATGGCTTGGGGTAGAAGCTGTAATGGCTTGGGGGTAGAAGCTGTGGCACATATTTTATTTTATAATTGTACTTTCTACCCCTTTTTTCTCCCCAATTTCGTGATATCAAATTTGGTAGTTACAGTCTTGTCCCATTGCTGCAGCTCCCCTACGGACTCGGGAGAGGCGAAGGTCTAGATTCATGCGTCCTCCGAAACACGACCCTGCCAAGCCGCACTGCTTCTTGACACACTGCTCGCTTAACCCGGAAGCCAGCCGCAACAATGTGTCGGAGGAAACACCGTACAACTGGTGACCGAAGTCAGCATGCATGCACCCAGGCCCGCCACAAGGAGTTGCTAGAGCGCGATGGGACAAGGACATCCCGGCCGGCCAAACCCTCCCCTAACCGGGATGACGCTGGGGCAATTGTGCGGCGCCTCATGGGTCTCCCGGTCGCGGCCGGCTGCGACACAGCCTGGGATCGAACCCGGGTCTGTAGTGACGCCTCTAGCACTGCAATGCAGCGCCTTAGACCGCTGCGCCACTCGGGAGGCCCCACAATCGGTTAGGAGCAAATAAAACAGACGCCATCCCCTCCAGCGCCATTATAGTGAGACTTTGTTAAGCTTGTCAGCTATGATGAAGTTACTTCGGTGACAAAGCTCTTCCTTGTCATCTTGCTCAAAAACATATTGGTGAATTATGGACATTGTCATTGCAGAAAGGGGTCTACAACAATAACATGCTTGAATCCAAGACAAAGTACATTATACAGATGCTGGTGAACAGTGTGTGTAGTGGAGAGTTAATGCACATAAACGCAGTTTACCCACCTTTTTTATTTTGCGTGAGCATTTACCCACCTTTTGCGGATAAAATGCATTGAAAGTATAGGAAGTGCTACTTTACTCACGGTGATCAGCGTTTTTAACCACTACTCCACTACTCCACTGGTGAAAAGGTTCTGCCTCTGAACATTAGAGAATGAGAGAGGGAGATAGTTATAAAGAGATGAGTTGATTCAAGCCTTTCTCTAATCCACAACACATCATTGATTTCATTATACAGTAACACCCCTTAAGCCACACACACTCTAAAATGGTACTACTGGTAGGTAGCACTTTAGAGTGAACAAAGACAGAGACAGAGAGAGAGAGAGAGAGAGAGAGAGAGAGAGAGAGAGAGAGAGAGAGAGAGAGAGAGAGAGAGAGAGAGAGAGAGAGAGAGAGAGAGAGAGAGAGAGAGAGAGAGAGAGAGAGAGAGAGAGAGAGAGAGAGAGAGAGAGAGAGAGAGAGAGAGAGAGAGAAAGAGAGAGAGAGAGAGAGAGTGTAGAGAGAGACTGTAAGATAAAAGCGAGAAATGGCAGATTATTATTAGATTAGAGAGAGAGAGAGAGAGAGAGAGAGAGAGAGAGAGAGAGAGAGAGAAAGAGAGAGAGAGAGAGAGAGAGAGAGAGAGAGAGAGAGAGAGAGTGAGAGAGAGAGAGAGAGAGAGAGAGAGAGAGAGAGAGAGAGAGAGAGAGAGAGAGACCAGAGGAAATGATAGAGATACTCCACTAACAGACTGGCAGCTCCACAGCAGGGGAGAACACAGTAGAAAACTCCCTTTGAGACTCCCCCCCCCCTCTTCTTTATCTCTCTTCCTCCCTCCCGCCTTCCATTTCCCCCCTCATTCTCCGTTCCTCTGACAGTGAAAGCGAAGCCAGTAGTTAGCCTTAGTGCAGTTTCAGTGGTTAAGTGGTTGCTTACCAAAATGCCACCCTATTCCCTACATAGTGCACTACTTTTGACCAGAGCCCATAGGGCTACGTAGGGAATAGGGCGCCATTTGGGACACAGACTCAGCTCTGCTCTGTCACTCTGAGGAGATGGCAGTGGTGATTAACTTGCTCTAATTGGAGCTTACTTAAGGATTGGAGGGGCTGAACAATGGCCCGCTGTGATGGACAAAGACAGATCCACTTTATGGCGTCGTTTCTCAAAACGCAAGACGACGACTCGTTATGCAAGAACAAACCCACTGACATGGCCCTCTCCCCTCTCTCCTCTCGCTCTCTCAATTCAATTCAAAGGGCTTTATTGGCATGGGAAACATGTGTTTACATTGCCAAAGCAAGTGAAATAAACAATAAACTAATGTGAGACACAAAACAACATCAACAAAAAGCTATTCGAATTTAACAGCAAATATTGCACTTAAAAAGGTTTTAAAAAGTATATCTCTCATTCTCTCTCTCTCTCTTCTCTCTCCCCTCTCTCGCTGGTGCCACATGCCAATGTGATGTGATGCCAAGAGCGGTAAATGACAGAAAATAAATGAATTGAATTCAATGCTGGAAAAACTGAATGACAAGTAAATATGAGGTTGAAAAAGGTAGAAAGAAACTGGAGAGGGAAAACTATTTGGAGAGCACTGTAGGAACTATCTTCCTTTACCATTGTAGGAACTATCTTCACCATTGTAGGAACTATCTTCATTTCCAATGGTAGGACCTATCTTCCTTTACCATTGTAGGAACTATCTTCCTTTACCATTGTAGGAACTATCTTCCTTTACCATTGTAGGAACTATCTTCCTTTCCATGGTAGGAACTATCTTCCTTTAGAATTGTAGGAACTATCTTCCTTTACCATTGTAGGAACTATCTTCCTTTAGCATTGTAGGAACTATCTTCCTTTACCATTGTAGGAACTATCTTCCTTTACCTGATTATTATTTGACTGCTCTTCCTTTAGAATGGTAGGAACTATCTCCACTTTCCAATGGTAGGACCTATCTTCCTTTACCATTTTAGGAACTATCTTCCTTTAACATTGTAGGAACTATCTTCCTTGTACTAACCCGGCTGTAGGCTGTAGGAACTATCTTCCTTTACATTGTTCGGAATTATCTTGATGTAAATTGTAGGAATTATCTTTGATAGGAACTATCTTCCTTTACCATTATAGGAACTATCTTCCTTTAGAATTATAGGAACTTCCTTTACCATTGTAGGAACTATCTTCCTTTAGCATTGTAGGAACTATCTTCCTTTAGCATTGTAGGAACTATCTTCCTTTACCATTGTAGGAAATATCTTCCTTTACCATTGTAGGAACTATCTTCCTTTAGCATTATAGGAACTATCTTCCTTTAGCATTATAGGAACTATCTTCCTTTAGCATTGTAGGAACTATCTTCCTTTAGAATTGTAGGAAATATCTTCCTTTAGCATTATAACTATCTTCCTTTAGAATTATCTTCCTTTAGCATTATAGGAACTATCTTCCTTTAGCATTGTAGGAAATATCTTCCTTTAGAATTGTAGGAACTATCTTCCTTTAGCATTGTAGGAACTATCTTCCTTTAGAATGGTAGGAACTATCTTCCTTTACCATTGTAGGAACTATCTTCCTTTAGCATTGTAGGAACTATCTTCCTTTACTTTAGGAACTATGTAGGAAGAATTATCTTCTATCTACCTTTAGCATAGGGAACTATCTTCCTTTAGAATGGTAGGAACTATCTTCCTTTAGAATGGTAGGAACTATCTTCCTTTAGCAAAGTATTGTGCTGAGTAGAACAATGTAATTGCTAATAGTCCACACTGACACAATGCCATTTCAATGGAACTATTTGTCATTATTAGTTCACAACGACACAATGCCCTTTCAGTGGAACTATCTGTCATTATTAGTTCACACTGACACAATGCCATTTCAATTGAACTATCTGTCATTATTAGTTCATTATCTGTCCCTCTATTAAGTCTTTCTCTTATGGTTTATAAAGGAAATCCACTTTAAAAGTCTTTCTCTTATGGTTTATAAAGGAATAATGGTTTATAAAGGAAATCCACTTTAAAAGTCTTTCTCTTATGGTTTATAAAGGAAATCCACGTTATAAAGTCTTTCTCTTATGGTTTAAAAGTCCACTTTTCTCTTATGGTTTATAAAGGAAATCCACTTTAAAAGTCTTTCTCTTATGGTTTATAAAGGAAATCCACTTTAAAAGTCTTTCTCTTATGGTTTATAAAGGAAATCCACTTTAAAAGTCTTTCTCTTATCGTTTATAAAGGAAATCCACTTTAAAAGTATTTCTCTTATGGTTTATAAAGGAAATCCACTTTAAAAGTCTTTCTCTTATGGTTTATAAAGGTTTATAAAGGAAATCCACTTTAAAAGTCTTTCTCTTATGGAAATTTTAAAAGTCTTTCTCTTATGGTTATAAAGGAAATCCACTTTAAAAGTCTTTCTCTTATGGTTTATAAAGGAAATCCACTTTAAAAGTTTCTTATCGTTTATAAAGGAAATCCACGTTAAAAGTCTTTCTCTTATGGTTTATAAAGGAAATCCACTTTAAAAGTCTTTTCTCTTATGGTTTATAAAGGAAATCCACTTCTTAAAAAGTCTTTCTTTAAAAGTATTTCTTATGGTTTATAAAGGAAATCCACTTTAAAAGTCTTTCTCTTATGGTTTATAAAGGAAATCCACTTTAAAAGTCTTTCTCTTAAATAAAGGAAATCCACTGCAAAGTCGAGGCTGCTTCATGGTTTCATAAAGGAAACAAAAAGACCTTTCAATATATCGTTCAAATATTATCGTTATTGTTCAAAAGGCAACAAAACAGATAGATTGGTCTATGTGAACAGTCTAAAATCCAAATCAGTTAGAAATAAAAACCGGAACCATCCTCGTGCTCCTCTCGAGTTTCCCAAGATGCCGTGTCGTACGCGTGGTAGCGTGCTACGGTGCTGTGTGCTACAGGCAGGCCGTCTTTCCATGTGATTGAATCCTACACGGTCGCATTCAACAGAGCGTCAGTACGGCAGGCGGTATGAATCAGTGCTGCATGGCCCTAGCTGTTAGGTCCTGGGGGGGCCTCCAACTGCTGTCTCTACCCAGCACCCAGATGGGAGCCTTTATATAACCCACAACACGCATTATATCTAGGACATGTCTTCACCGAGGCCTCGCTTCACAACGGAACCATGACGTGATGAGGCAGATCTGACAGGGCGCTCTGATCCCTATGTAGTGCACTACTTTTGAGCAGAGTTGTCTCTCAAATGGCTCTCTCCCCTACGTAGTGCACTAGACGGGGATAAGGGTGCAATCCTGAATTACCAGAGAGGAGACACAGAGGAGACTAACTTTTAATGTCAGACATTTTCTCCCTCACCCAACGAGACCTAATATAGTGTAGGGAATTCAGGGGGGGGGGGGGGGGTGGTATCCCCGACCAGGACTCGAACCCCGGTCCAGCGACTGCCAAGCCAACACCTTACATTACCAGAGGTCGCTAGGTGTTGGGTTAAGGTTGCTGCATTACCCCCCCTTCCTTCGGGAGAGAGCCTGTCCCCACTCTTCTCTATTGCAAGTCCCTCACGGGGACACACCTCTCTGACAGCGTGAATTCTTTGGGGCATGGATTCTACAAGGTGTCGGAAACGTTCCACAGGGATGTTGGTCCATGCTGACGTGATGGCATCAAGCAGTTGCTGCAGATTGGACGGCGGTACATTCATGCTGCCAACAGCCCGTTCCATCTCATCCCAAAGATGCTCTATTGGGTTTGGTCAGCAACAATGTTCAGATACACCGTGGCGTTCAATCGTTGCTCAACTGGTATCAAGGGACCTAACGTGTGCCAGGAAAACATTCCCCACAACAGCTGCTTCTTCTTGTTTTTGGCTGATAGGAGTGGAACCCAGTGTGGTCGCCTGCTGCAATAGCCCATCTGTGACAACGATCGACGAGTTGTGCGCTTTCGAGATGCCGTTCTGCACACCACTGTTGTACTGCGCCGTTATATGTTTGTGGCCCGCCTGTTAGCTTGCACCATTCTTGCCATTCTCCTTTGACCTCTCTCATCAACGAGCTGTTTTCACCCACAGTACTGCCGCTGACTGGATGGTTTTTTGTTGGACACTGTAGTGCATCAAAAGCCGAGGAGAACGGCCGTTTCTGAGATACTGGATCAGGCGCGCCGGGCACCGACGATCATACCGTCTCTTAGGTCACTCGTTTTGCTCATTCTAACATCTAATCAAACAGTAACTGAATGCCTCGATGCCTGTCTGCCCGCTTTATATAGCAAGCCATGGCCATGTGACTCACTGTCTGTAGGAGCGATCAATGTTCATGAACAGGGTGGTGTACCAAATAAACTGTCAGTGTACAAGCCTTAGTTTTATTAACAGACTACAACATAACATATGAACTGGCATGACGGTTTCTCCCATGGGTCGCCAAAGGTCAAGGCCACGCCTCCAACTAGCCACACCTCCAGATTATCTAATAGGCTAGGTTGTTTACTTAGAGAAGAACAATAGGTGAGGTCACTAGATTAGATAGATAGATAGATAGATAGATAGATAGATAGACAGACAGACAGACAGACAGACAGACAGACAGACAGACAGACAGACAGACAGACAGACAGACAGACAGACAGACAGACAGACAGACAGACAGACAGACAGACAGACAGACAGACAGACAGACAGACAGACAGACAGACAGACAGACAGACAGACAGACAGACAGACAGACAGACAGATAGATAGATAGATAGATAGAGATAGATAGATAGATAGATTAAACCTCCTCCTTCTTGCTCCTACAAGTCTATACAGTACAAGTCAAACTCTTCAAACACCTCTGAAGGTGACTACATGAAACCATATTTAATCAGCTCTATATTACATTCCTACGTATGACCCTGTATTAGTAGGGAGAAAAGGCAAACAAAAGGAAAACATATCAATTCTAATTGGCCCTCGTGAGATGAGCATATGACAACGAACCATTTTTGTAGAGCTCATCTCAGCAGCCACAGAGAGACAAAAAAGATTGCTTCCTAAAATGCAGCTATGACACCATGACAAGTACTTTACCCATGCTCCTTTTCCATAACTGTACAACAACAACAACAACAACAACAACAACAGCAACAACAACAAAGGAACCACCAGGAGCTCTGTCTCCTAATATACGCTATAGACAGACAGAGACTGATGCCTGTGTGTTAAAGTACACTACATTCTGAGACCCTGAAGCAGTTGGGTTAGTTCTCCAGTGAGCCCCGTGGAGCCTTGCCTTGCCATCCAACATGACGCCATGCTGCCACAGCTAGCAGATGGAGCCTAGCGCCGTCGGGAGGGAGGAGGGAGGGAGGGAGAGGGAGGGAGGGAGGGAGGGCATTTAAGAGCACACACAAGTGGGGAGAGAGCTGGCGGGAGGTGGTGACAGGGGAAAGGGAAAGGAGACAGGGAACGAGGGAGAGAGGGAGGGGTGAAAAGGATGGAGAGAAAGAGAGAGAGAGGACGAGGGAGCGAGGAAAAGAGGGAGGGAGAGAGAGAGAGCGGAAAGGAGGGAGGGAGAGTGGGAGAGAGAGAGAGAGAGAGAGAGAGAGAGAGAGAGAGAGAGAGAGAGAGAGAGAGAGAGAGAGAGAGAGAGAGAGAGAGAGAGAGAGAGAGAGAGAGAGAGAGAGAGAGAGAGAGAGAGAGAGAGAGAGAGAGAGAGAGAGAGAGAGAGAGAGAGAGAGAGAGAGAGAGAGAGAGAGAGAGAGAGAGAGAGAGAGAGAGAGAGAGAGTGTCAGGGAGGGAGAGAGGGAGTATGTTGGGGAAGATTGATGGGAATATTTAAATGAATACGCCAAACTGACAGAAACCCAATGGAGCGAGACACAGACAGAGTAGACTTCTGATGTCAGGCTGCACTCTGTGACTGCTGCACACACACACACACACACACACACACACACACACACACACACACACACACAGAGACGCACACACACATACACACAGAGACGCACACACACATACACACAAATGGACCTACACACGCACAAATCGCCATACACACATCAGCTACAGAGAAATCCCAACCGATGACTCCAACAATCTAACAGCCCTAGAATGAACATTACACTATTGAATTCTGGCAATCACAGAGTGGAAAAGACTAAACTGTCTTTAAATGGGCTACCATTCTGCACAGGGTAACGCAGCCATAGAATAAACTGTCTTTAAATGGGCTACCATTCTGCACAGGGTAACGCAGCCATAGAATAAACTGTCTTTAAATGGGCTACCATTCTGCACAGGGTAACGCAGCCATAGAATAAACTGTCTTTAAATGGGCTACCATTCTGCACAGGGTAACGCAGCCATAGATTAAACTGTCTTTAAATGGGCTACCATTCTGCACAGGGTAACGCAGCCATAGAATAAACTGTCTTTAAATGGGCTACCATTCTGCACAGGGTAACGCAGCCATAGAATAAACTGTCTTTAAATGGGCTACCATTCTGCACAGGGTAACGCAGCCATAGAATAAACTGTCTTTAAATGGGCTACCATTCTGCACAGGGTAACGCAGCCATAGAATAAACTGTCTTTAAATGGGCTACCATTCTGCACAGGGTAACGCAGCCATAGAATAAACTGTCTTTAAATGGGCTACCATTCTGCACAGGGTAACGCAGCCATAGAATAAACTGTCTTTAAAAGGGCTACCATTCTGCACAGGGTAACGCAGCCATAGAATAAACTGTCTTTAAATGGGCTACCATTCTGCACAGGGTAACGCAGCCATAGAATAAACTGTCTTTAAATGGGCTACCATTCTGCACAGGGTAACGCAGCCATAGAATAAACTGTCTTTAAAAGGGCTACCATTCTGCACAGGGTAACGTAGCCATAGCAACACAGAATAGCCTTCCACATCTAGGATTCCCCTGCTCAGAAAATCAGGAAATCCTCTCACTATCGACAACAAGCCTTGCTGTGCGTGTGTGTGTGCCTTGCAGACAAGCATTATTCCGACCACGCAGTACAGAACAGAACAGTTGAGTTAGCCCCGGGGTCCCACGTGTCTCACCTAATTTGGGCAGGGAGTATTTGACTTTGAAGTAATCCTCATAGAACTGGAGGAGTCTCTTTGTGATGTGGAGCGCGTAGTCCCCCGCTCCGCTCTGGATGGCGTTGGGTCTGGCATACAGCCGGATCTGGAGAAAGGAGTGAGGGAGGGAGGGAGGGAGGGAGGGAGGGAGGACAAAAAGAGAAGAGAAAACATAAAGACTGAGAGGATGTGAAGAAGTGGGGAAATGAAGCACCGGCTCAGTTCTGTCCTTCCATTGCTCTCCCTTTGGTCCACAGTGTTTCATTAGTGTGTTAGTTCTCATGCCGCCTCACAGGGAATACTCTGTTAAATGTCTGCCGCCATTATTTAGAAGTGGCGGCAGTCACTGTTTGGAAGTCAGTTGATTTGAAGCCGCTGTGCTTGTCTCTGGAGCATGCGGCAATTGAATGCTATGGCATTAGTGTCTGTGTGTGTGTGTGTGTGTGTGTGTGTGTGTGTGTGTGTGTGTGTGTGTGTGTGTGTGTGTGTGTGTGTGTGTGTGTGTATGTGTGCGTGCGTGTGTTTGTGCGTGAGTGCGTGCGTGGGTGTGTTTGTGTCTGTGTAAGGGTTTCGAACAAGCCTTTCAGTTAAAAAGTTCATCTTGACTCTTCAATAGGCCTGTAGGAGCCATGGTCATGGCAGGTAGCCTAGCGGTTAAGAGCGTTGGGACAGTAACCGAAACGTTGCTGGTTCAAATCCCCATGGAGGCTCTAAGTAGTTCTACGTTGATGTTAATATCGTGGAGGTTCTAAGTAGTTCTATGTTAATGTTATGGAGGCTCTAAGTAGTTCTATGATGATGTTAATGTCATGGAGGTTCTAAGTAGTTCTATGTTAATGTCATGGAGGCTCTAAGTAGTTCTATGTTGATGTCATGGAGGCTCTAAGTAGTTCTATGTTGATGTCATGGAGGCTCTAAGTAGTTCTATGATGATGTCATGGAGGCTCTAAGTAGTTATATGTTGATGTTAATGTCATGGAGGCTCTAAGTAGTTCTATGTTAATGTCATGGAGGCTCTAAGTAGTTCTATGTTAATGTCATGGAGGCTCTAAGTAGTTATATGTTAATGTCATGGAGGCTCTAAGAAGTTCTATGTTAATGTCATGGAGGCTCTAAGTAGTTCTATGATGATGTTAATGTCATGGAGGATCTAAGTAGTTCTATGTTAATGTCATGGAGGCTCTAAGTAGTTCTATGTTAATGTCATGGAGGCTCTAAGTAGTTCTATGTTAATGTCATGGAGGCTCTAAGTAGTTATATGTTAATGTCATGGAAGCTCTAAGTAGTTCTATGATGATGTTAATGTCATGGAGGCTCTAAGTAGTTCTATGTTAATGTAATGGAGGCTCTAAGTAGTTCTATGATGATGTTAATGTCATGGAGGCTCTACGTAGTTCTATGTTAATGTAATGGAGGCTCTAATTAGTTATATGATAATGTAATGGAGGCTCTAAGTAGTTCTATGTTGATGTTAATGTCATGGAGGCTCTAAGTAGTTCTATGTTAATGTCATGGAGGCTCTAAGTAGTTCTATGTTGATGTCATGGAGGCTCTAAGTAGTTCTATGTTAATGTCAGGGAGGCTCTAAGTAGTTCTATGTTAATGTCATGGAGGCTCTAAGTAGTTCTATGTTGATGTTAATGTCATGGAGGCTCTAAGTAGTTATATGATGATGTTAATGTCATGGAGGCTCTAAGTAGTTCTATGTTAATGTCATGGAGGCTCTAAGTAGTTCTATGTTAATGTCATGGAGGCTCTAAGTAGTTCTATATGTTAATGTCATGGAAGCTCTAAGTAGTTCTATGATGATGTTAATGTCATGGAGGCTCTAAGTAGTTCTATGTTAATGTAATGGAGGCTCTAAGTAGTTCTATGATGATGTTAATGTCATGGAGGCTCTACGTAGTTCTATGTTAATGTAATGGAGGCTCTAATTAGTTATATGATAATGTAATGGAGGCTCTAAGTAGTTCTATGTTGATGTTAATGTCATGGAGGCTCTAAGTAGTTCTATGTTAATGTCATGGAGGCTCTAAGTAGTTCTATGTTGATGTCATGGAGGCTCTAAGTAGTTCTATGTTAATGTAATGGAGGCTCTAATTAGTTATATGATAATGTAATGGAGGCTCTAAGTAGTTCTATGTTGATGTTAAGTGTCATGGAGGCTCTAAGTAGTTCTATGTTAATGTCATGGAGGCTCTAAGTAGTTCTATGTTGATGTCATGGAGGCTCTAAGTAGTTCTATGTTAATGTCAGGGAGGCTCTAAGTAGTTCTATGTTAATGTCATGGAGGCTCTAAGTAGTTCTATGTTGATGTTAATGTCATGGAGGCTCTAAGTAGTTATATGATGATGTTAATGTCATGGAGGCTCTAAGTAGTTCTATGTTAATGTCATGGAGGCTCTAAGTAGTTCTATGTTAATGTAATGGTGGCTCTAAGTAGTTCTATGATGATGTTAATGTCATGGAGGCTCTATGTAGTTCTATGTTAATGTCATGGAGGCTCTAAGTAGTTATATGTTGATGTCATGGAGGCTCTAAGTAGTTATATTGTAATGTAATGGAGGCTCTAAGTAGTTCTATGATGATGTTAATGTCATGGAGGCTCTACGTAGTTCTATGTTAATGTAATGGAGGCTCTAATTAGTTATATGATAATGTAATGGAGGCTCTAAGTAGTTATATGTTGATGTTAATGTCATGGAGGCTCTAAGTAGTTCTATGTTAATGTCATGGAGGCTCTAAGTAGTTCTATGTTGATGTCATGGAGGCTCTAAGTAGTTCTATGTTAATGTCATGGATGCTCTAAGTAGTTCTATGTTAATGTCAGGGAGGCTCTAAGTAGTTCTATGTTAATGTCATGGAGGCTCTAAGTAGTTCTATGTTGATGTTAATGTCATGGAGGCTCTAAGTAGTTATATGATGATGTTAATGTCATGGAGGCTCTAAGTAGTTCTATGTTAATGTCATGGAGGCTCTAAGTAGTTCTATGTTAATGTCATGGAGGCTCTAAGTAGTTCTATGTTAATGTCATGGAGGCTCTAAGTAGTTCTATGTTGATGTTAATGTCATGGAGGCTCTAAGTAGTTCTATGATGATGTTAATGTCATGGAGACTCTAAGTAGTTCTATGATGATGTTAATGTTAAATCACATGTTAATGTCATCATAGAACTAATTAGAGCCTCCATGAAATCATCATATAACTACTTAGAGCCTCCATGACATTAACATAATCATTGAACTACTTAGAGCCTCCGTGACATCATCATAGAACTACTTAGAGTCTCCATGACATTAACATCATCATAGAACTACTTAGAGCCTCCATGACATTAACATCATCAGATAACTACTTAGAGCCTCCATGACATTAACATCATCATATAACTACTTAGAGCCTCCATGACATTAACATAGAACTACTTAGAGCCTCTATGACATTAACATAGAACTAATTAGAGCCTCTATGACATTAACATAGAACTACTTAGAGCCTCCATGACATTAACATATAACTACTTAGAGCCTCCATGACAGCAACATATAACTACTTAGAGCCTCCATGACATTAACATAGAACTACTTAGAGCCTCCATGACATTAACATAGAACTACTTAGAGCGTCCATGACATTAACATCAACATAGAACTACTTAGAGTCTCCATGACATTAACATAGAACTACTTAGAGCCTCCATGACATTAACATATAACTACTTAGAGCCTCCATGACATCATCATATAACTACTTAGAGCCTCCATGACATTAACATAGAACTACTTAGAGCCTCCATTACATTAACGTCAACATAGAACTACTTAGAGCCTCCATGACATGAACATAGAACTACTTAGAGCCTCCATGACATCAACATAGAACTACTTAGAGCCTCCATGACATTAACATATAACTACTTAGAGCGTCCATGACATTAACATCAACATAGAACTACTTAGAGCCTCCATGACATTAACATAGAACTACTTAGAGCCTCCATGACATTAACATAGAACTACTTAGAGCCTCCATGACATCATCATAGAACTACTTAGAGCCTCCATGACATTAACATAGAACTACTTAGAGCCTCCATTACATTAACGTCACATAGAACTACTTAGAGCCTCCATGACATTAACATAGAAACTACTTAGAGCCTCCATGACATTAACATAGAACTACTTAGAGCCTCCATGACATTAACGTCAACATAGAACTACTTAGAGCCTCCATGACATTAACGTCAACATAGAACTACTTAGAGCCTCCATGACATTAACATAGAACTACTTAGAGCCTCCATGACATTAACGTCAACATAGAACTACTTAGAGCCTCTATGACATTAACGTCAACATAGAACTACTTAGAGCCTCCATGACATTAACATAGAACTAATTAGAGCCTCCATGACATTAACATCAACATAGAACTACTTAGAGCCTCCATGACATTAACATAGAACTACTTAGAGCCTCCATGACATCATCATAGAACTACTTAGAGCCTCCATGACATCATCATAGAACTACTTAGAGCCTCCATGACATTAACATCAACATAGAACTACTTAGAGCCTCCATGACATTAACGTCAACATAGAACTACTTAGAGCCTCCATGACATTAACATAGAACTACTTAGAGCCTCCATGACATTAACGTCAACATAGAACTACTTAGAGCCTCCATGACATTAACGTCAACATAGAACTACTTAGAGCCTCCATGACATTAACATAGAACTACTTAGAGCCTCCATGACATTAACATCAACATAGAACTACTTAGAGCCTCCATGACATTAACATAGAACTACTTAGAGCCTCCATGACATCATCATAGAACTACTTAGAGCCTCCATGACATTAATATAGAACTACTTAGAGCCTCCATTACATTAACGTCAACATAGAACTACTTAGAGCCTCCATGACATTAACATAGAACTACTTAGAGCCTCCATGACATTAACATATAACTACTTAGAGCCTCCATGACATTAACATATAACTACTTAGAGCCTCCATGACATTAACATCAACATAGAACTACTTAGAGTCTCCATGACATTAACATAGAACTACTTAGAGCCTCCATGACATTAACATAGAACTACTTAGAGCCTCCATGACATCATCATAGAACTACTTAGAGCCTCCATGACATTAACATAGAACTACTTAGAGCCTCCATTACATTAACGTCAACATAGAACTACTTAGAGCCTCCATGACATTAACATAGAACTACTTAGAGCCTCCATGACATTAACGTCAACATAGAACTACTTAGAGCCTCCATGACATTAACATCAACATAGAACTACTTAGAGCCTCCATGACATTAACATAGAACTACTTAGAGCCTCCATGACATTAACGTCAACATAGAACTACTTAGAGCCTCCATGACATTAACGTCAACATAGAACTACTTAGAGCCTCCATGACATTAACATAGAACTAATTAGAGCCTCCATGACATTAACATCAACATAGAACTACTTAGAGCCTCCATGACACATTAACATAGAACTACTTAGAGCCTCCATGACATCATCATAGAACTACTTAGAGCCTCCATGACATCATCATAGAACTACTTAGAGCCTCCATGACATTAACATCAACATAGAACTACTTAGAGCCTCCATGACATTAACATCAACATAGAACTACTTAGAGCCTCCATGACATTAACATAGAACTACTTAGAGCCTCCATGACATTAACGTCAAACATCAACATAGAACTACTTACTTAGAGCCTCCATGACATTAACGTCAACATAGAACTACTTAGAGCCTCCATGACATTAACATAGAACTACTTAGAGCCTCCATGACATTAACATCAGAACATAGAACTACTTAGAGCCTCCATGACATTAACATAGAACTATTTGGAGCCTCCATGACATTAACATATAACTACTTAGAGCCTCCATGACATTAACATAGAACTACTTAGAGCCTCCATGACATTAACATCAACATAGAACTACTTAGAGCCTCCATGACATTAACATAGAACTACTTAGAGCCTCCATGACATTAACATATAACTACTTAGAGCCTCCATGACATCATCATATAACTACTTAGAGCCTCCATGACATTAACATAGAACTACTTAGAGCCTCCATTACATTAACATCAACATAGAACTACTTAGAGCCTCCATGACATTAACATAGAACTACTTAGAGCCTCCATGACATCAACATAGAACTACTTAGAGCCTCCATGACATTAACATATAACTACTTAGAGCGTCCATGACATTAACATCAACATAGAACTACTTAGAGTCTCCATGACATTAACATAGAACTACTTAGAGCCTCCATGACATTAACATAGAACTACTTAGAGCCTCCATGACATCATCATAGAACTACTTAGAGCCTCCATGACATTAACATAGAACTACTTAGAGCCTCCATTACATTAACGTCAACATAGAACTACTTAGAGCCTCCATGACATTAACATAGAACTACTTAGAGCCTCCATGACATCAACATAGAACTACTTAGAGCCTCCATGACATTAACATATAACTACTTAGAGCGTCCATGACATTAACATCAACATAGAACTACTTAGAGTCTCCATGACATTAACATAGAACTACTTAGAGCCTCCATGACATTAACATAGAACTACTTAGAGCCTCCATGACATCATCATAGAACTACTTAGAGCCTCCATGACATTAACATAGAACTACTTAGAGCCTCCATTACATTAACGTCAACATAGAACTACTTAGAGCCTCCATGACAAAACATAGAACTACTTAGAGCCTCCATGACATTAACATAGAACTACTTAGAGCCTCCATGACATTAACGTCAACATAGAACTACTTAGAGCCTCCATGACATTAACGTCAACATAGAACTACTTAGAGCCTCCATGACATTAACATAGAACTACTTAGAGCCTCCATGACATTAACATCAACATAGAACTACTTAGAGCCTCCATGACATTAACGTCAACATAGAACTACTTAGAGCCTCCATGACATTAACATAGAACTACTTAGAGCCTCCATGACATTAACATCAACATAGAACTACTTAGAGCCTCCATGACATTAACATAGAACTACTTAGAGCCTCCATGACATCATCATAGAACTACTTAGAGCCTCCATGACATCATCATAGAACTACTTAGAGCCTCCATGACATTAACGTCAACATAGAACTACTTAGAGCCTCCATGACATTAACGTCAAACATAGAACTACTTAGAGCCTCCATGACATTAACATAGAACTACTTAGAGCCTCCATGACATTAACGTCAACATAGAACTACTTAGAGCCTCCATGACATTAACGTCAACATAGAACTACTTAGAGCCTCCATGACATTAACATAGAACTACTTAGAGCCTCCATGACATTAACATCAACATAGAAACTACTTAGAGCCTCCATGACATTAACATAGAACTACTTAGAGCCTCCATGACATCATCATAGAACTACTTAGAGCCTCCATGACATTAACATAGAACTACTTAGAGCCTCCATTACATTAACATCAACATAGAACTACTTAGAGCCTCCATGACATTAACATAGAACTACTTAGAGCCTCCATGACATTAACATAGAACTACTTAGAGCCTCCATGACATTAACGTCAACATAGAACTACTTAGAGCCTCCATGACATTAACGTCAACATAGAACTACTTAGAGCCTCCATGACATTAACATAGAACTACTTAGAGCCTCCATGACATTAACGTCAACATAGAACTACTTAGAGCCTCCATGACATTAACGTCAACATAGAACTACTTAGAGCCTCCATGACATTAACATAGAACTACTTAGAGCCTCCATGACATTAACATCAACATAGAACTACTTAGAGCCTCCATGACATTAACATAGAACTACTTAGAGCCTCCATGACATCATCATAGAACTACTTAGAGCCTCTATGACATCATCATAGAACTACTTAGAGCCTCCATGACATTAACATCAACATAGAGCCATATAACTATATTTTGTTCCTGGATGTCGACATGGAGAGCGAGGGAGGGTATAGAATAGCAAGGTGTCGCTTTGTTTGGAATGTATTTCCTGTGGTAAGAGTGATCACTACTCTCAGTGTCGCCGGTGAGGAACGGGCTGATGCATGGTGCTGTCGATGTGGACATCTATCCACACGAGCACACGCATGCAAACACACACATACACACACACACACACCCCACCACCACACACCACACACACACCATACACACACACACACACACACACACACACACACACACACACACACACACACACATTGAATGGATGGTCGTACTAGCCTGCACTATGGTGAGAGAGAGAGTCACATTGCTAGAGGGGAAAACAGCCTGAATGTGAAGCACACACGCTGAGTAATGGGGTGTGTTTCTCTTATATGGTAAACAGGAGGAAATTCCATCAATTCTTGCCGCTGCAGCAAACAGGTGCATGTATTATAGAGTACAGTACTGACCATCACACCACCCACTGGGCTGAGTGATCATAACATGTATTATAGAGTACAGTACTGACCATCACACCACCCACTGGGCTGAGTGATTGATTATACCATGTATTATAGAGTACAGTACTGACCATCACACCACCCACTGGGCTGAGTGATCATACCATGTATTATAGAGTACAGTACTGACCATCACACCACTCACTGGGCTGAGTGATCATAACATGTATTATAGAGTACAGTACTGACCATCACACCACCCACTGGGCTGAGTGATTATACCATGTATTATAGAGTACAGTACTGACCATCACACCACCCACTGGGCTGAGTGATTATAACATGTATTATAGAGTACAGTACTAACCATCACACCACCCACTGGGCTGAGTGATTATACCATGTATTATAGAGTACAGTACTGACCATCACACCACCCACTGGGCTGAGTGATTATACCATGTATTATAGAGTACAGTACTAACCATCACACCACCCACTGGGCTGAGTGATTATAACATGTATTATAGAGTACAGTACTAACCATCACACCACCCACTGGGCTGAGTGATCATAACATGTATTATAGAGTACAGTACTGACCATCACACCACCCACTGGGCTGAGTGATTTTACCATAGGCTCAGTTGTGTCCCAAATGGCACCCTATGCCTTATATAGTGCACTACTTTTGATCAGGGTCCATAGGGCTCATATAGTGCACTATGTCGGGAATAGGGTGCCATTTGGGACGCAGTCATAATGACGTGAAAATGAGTTAAAGTACGACAGCTCATCATCATCATCATCATCATCATCACGCTAGTGGAAGATTGATCCTATAGGACATTATACGGACGGTATTCTATGGAGATAATGATCCATGTTCTAAGATTCCATCACTTCTTAACCAAGCTGGACAAAGAGGGGGAATAGTGTTACAGTTTTTTACAATCACTTTGGCACTAATTTCAGAACCTTGACGTCATTTTTCAAAACTCTAGACACAAAACTCACAACCAATTATCAAAATGCACATTTTTCAAAAATCTAACACTTTTTTCAATTGCTTGGATACAATACACATAAAACTAAGATCATTTGTTCATGTAACAAAAATCACCTGTTCAATATGACACAACTTAACATCAAAGTACTACTATTTCAAAAGGCAATTCACACATTACATTTCAGATGAGTGTCTATTCATTTCATTACAATTATCCAACTATCAATTGATACAACTGCTCAAAATGATAAGTAACTGTTGCATTACTCTTAATGCATAGTTGTATGGAAACAGACAAACAATATTCCATGTTTAGATCATGAAAGTTTCAAGATAACGAGATTCATTGTCACCAATTAGCGTGGAGCATGAACATATTAGACTACATTATCTATGGATGTAATATTTCATCATCATTCTTTATCAGACACTGTTTCTATGGTCCCATGTACCACCTTTTCAGACTATTTACAGTATTGACAGTACTGCACTCTACGGATGCAGGCCCTTGTAATTGCTTGTCCAATTCTGCCAACTTGTTACTGATGATTGAGTTCACATTATGGAACGAGTATATAAAGAATTACAGTAGGGTCATTGACAAGTGTCCTCCATCACACCCTTTAGGTTACAGTAGGTCATTGACAAGTGTCCTCCATCACACCCTTTAGGTTACAGTAGGTCATTGACAAGTGTCCTCCATCACACCCTTTAGGTTACAGTAGGTCATTGACAAGTGTCCTCCATCACACCCTTTAGGTTACAGTAGGTCATTGACAAGTGTCCTCCGTCACACCCTTTAGGTTACAGTAGGTCATTGACAAGTGTCCTCCATCACACCCTTTAGGTTACAGTAGAGTCATTGACAAGTGTCCTCCATCACACCCTTTAGGTTTACAGTAGAAATCTCATTGACAAGTGTCCTCCATCACACCCTTTAGGTTACAGTAGGTCATTGACAAGTGTCCTCCATCACACCCTTTAGGTTACAGTAGGTCATTGACAAGTGTCCTCCATCACACCCTTTAGGTTACAGTAGGGTCATTGACAAGTGTCCTCCATCACACCCTTTAGGTTACAGTAGGGTCATTGACAAGTGTCCTCCATCACACCCTTTAGGTTACAGTAGGTCATTGACAAGTGTCCTCCATCACACCCTTTAGGTTACAGTAGGTCATTGACAAGTGTCCTCCATCACACCCTTTAGGTTACAGTAGGTCATTGACAAGTGTCCTCCATCACACCCTTTAGGTTACAGTAGGTCATTGACAAGTGTCCTCCATCACACCCTTTAGGTTACAGTAGAGTCATTGACAAGTGTCCTCCGTCACACCCTTTAGGTTACAGTAGGTCAATTGACAAGTGTCCTCCATCCTCCATCACACCCTTTAGGTTACAGTAGGTCATTGACAAGTGTCCTCCATCACACCCTTTAGGTTACAGTAGGTCATTGACAAGTGTCCTCCTCCATCACACCCTTTAGGTTACAGTAGGTCATTGACAAGTGTCCTCCATCACACCCTTTAGGTTACAGTAGGGTCATTGACAAGTGTCCTCCATCACACCCTTTAGGTTACAGTAGGTCATTGACAAGTGTCCTCCATCACACCCTTTAGGTTACAGTAGGTCATTGACAAGTGTCCTCCATCACACCCTTTAGGTTACAGTAGGGTCATTGACAAGTGTCCTCCATCACACCCTTTAGGTTACAGTAGGGTCATTGACAAGTGTCCTCCATCACACCCTTTAGGTTACAGTAGGGTCATTGACAAGTGTCCTCCATCACACCCTTTAGGTTACAGTAGGGTCATTGACAAGTGTCCTCCATCACACCCTTTAGGTTACAGTAGGGTCATTGACAAGTGTCCTCCATCACACCCTTTAGGTTACAGTAGGGTCATTGACAAGTGTCCTCCATCACACCCTTTAGGTTACAGTAGGGTAATTGACAAGTGTCCTCCGTCCCACTCTAATTATACGAGCAGAACAGGCGGTTATTTTCCGCCATGTGAACACGGCAGGGTTTTTGTCTAATCAGCCCCTGGGCCTCAGCTGTGGTAACACTTCCTTAGGCTGCATCTAAAGCTGGCTGCAATATGCACACACACACAAGACACACACATACATACACACACACACACACACAAGACAAACACACACACACACAATACGGTCATGCTCCAATTCTGCCTGCCGTGCGTGTGGTGAAAGTCTCAACAGCCACAATGGGACATTTACATAACTGAAGAGCCTTGTTGTCATGCCCTGTAGCCTCCCGCTTTGCTTCTTCAGCAGACAGTAAATCTCTGAGGGGAGAGCCAGGCTCCTCTCCTCTCCTCTCTACAGCAGACAGTAAATCTCTGAGGGGAGAGCCAGGCTCCTCTCCTCTCCTCTCTACAGCAGACAGTACATCTCTGAGGGGAGAGCCAGGCTCCTCTCCTCTCATCTCTGCAGCAGACAGTGAATCTCTGAGGGGAGAGCCAGGCTCCTCTCCTCTCCTCTCTTCAGCAGACAGTAAATCTCTGAGGGGAGAGCCAGGCCTGACACCACTTCAAAGTTAAAGCACATGATTGTTTTAGGCCAGTGCAGTGTTCTTTAGCTTCCTGACACTGAGACTAGAATGTCTGTATTTGCTATATAGAGTACCCTCCCATAGGGCTCTGGTCAGAAGTAGTGCACTATCTAGGGAATAGAGAGTGCCATTTGGAACGCACACTTGAATGGTCACCTGGCCTGCTCCGTTTCAATTGGATGTGTTCTGGCTCTCAATTCCCACCTTGTGTGTGTTCTGCTGGTTGTGGAAGTTATGATGTCCACCACTGATTGTTGAGAGGAAGGGGAGTCATACCAGAAACTGGCCCTACTGTTACAATAGACACGGAAAGGCAGCTGGATACTAATCATTGGATGTGGCAGTCTGTTGTATTTGTCCCAAATGGCACCCTAGTCAAACGTAGTGCACTATATAGAGAATAGGGTGCCATTTGGGACTCACAACCAGAATGTGATAAGGAATCTGGAGCTCAGCTTTCTGGCTTCTGGTTTTGGAGAAGCAATGGGAAATGTCTGTTCTCTTTCCTACCCAGAGGAATATCTTCAGGACTGGTCATTCAGTATTGTATGTCATAATATTATATGATGCAGAACGATAGTAGTTTCATTCACCTGTAGGCATGACCCCATGAGCTATGGGGTGTGTTTTACCAATTATATCATCTTGAAAACATGAATGTGAGTTGGTGCATGTATCTCCAGTTTGATGTTCTAGGCATGGCTATTCTTTGAAGAGCAGTGTGTCACGGCGCTAACATGACGTGTGATACACTATACCAGGCAGGATCCATACCATCACAAGACAACAGCAACGGGCTTACAAACTCAAATAACACCCTTCTCTTCCTTGCATCACACTTGTCTTTTGTCACTAGCCCTGACGTTGCTGATAGCAGTTTTTTTGTTGTTGTTGAGGAAAAGTTCTGCTTACGATGACTGTGACATGTGGTTGTCTCACCTAGCTACCTTAAGATGAATGTCACTCTGAGTCACTCTGGATGAAATGTAAATGTAAGGCTTTAATCCATTCCATTTGTTTTTACTGATACAAACAGTGCCATCTCTGTTAACTTGTTCTGTACTACTCACAACTAAGCATGGAAACAAGTATTTTCATTGCTCAGTCCGCTCCAAGCCAACCTGGTGTCCCTGGAGGAGTTCAAAGGAAAAATAGAAGAGTAGGTTGTTGAGATATATAGTTGTCTCTAGTTGTCACCCGATGCCACTAGTCAACGTTGCCTTACGGCAGGAAACATGTTGTTTTATTTCAAGTGTTTTTGATACTGTTATGGCCCTGTAATTTGTAGATGGTCTTTACTGACGTGTAGATGGTCTTTACTGACGTGTAGATGGTCTTTACTGACGTGTAGATGGTCTTTACTGACGTGTAGATGGTCTTTACTGACGTGTAGATGGTCTTTACTGACGTGTAGATGGTCTTTACTGACGTGTAGATGGTCTTTACTGACATGTAGATGGTCTTTACTGACGTGTAGATGGTCTTTACTGACTGACGGTGTAGTAGATGGTCTTTGACTGTAGATGGTCTTTACTGACGTGTAGATGTAGATGGTGTAGATGGTCTTTACTGACGTGTAGATGGTCTTTACTGACGTGTAGATGGTCTTTACTGACGTGTAGATGGTCTTTACTGACGTGTAGATGGTCTTTACTGACGTGTAGATGGTCTTTACTGACGTGTAGATGGTCTGACGTGTAGATGGTCTTTACTGACGTGTGTAGATGGTCTTTACTGACGTGTAGATGTACTGACATGGTCTTTACTGACGTGTATGGTCTTTACTGACGTGTAGGGTCCTTTTATGACTGGATAATGTCAAGGGGTCTGAATAATTTCCAAATGCACTGTATACATGTTGGGCTCATACACATTTGAACTGTCTGCCTAATTATTGGCTAAACTTTGTGCGTGCAATGCGCCCCGGCTCATGCCCTTTAGTCTCCATAGCCTACTCACAGTTAACACAAGTAATCACTAACTTCCTTGTGCATTTCCCACACACAACTTTCTGGCAAGTGTTGCAAGTTTTGTGTGTTTTGTTCTGTTTGCAATGCCTGCAGGCTTGGCACTGTCTCCGCTTCTTCCTGCTGTTGCTCTGGTCGCGTATCCTCCGGATGCTACAGACCTGGACCTTGGGCAAGCAGCACAGCTTTCCCAGCCATGTGGTGTGCTCTGAGCGCTTTTGCTAGTTGAAGCGTATACTCCCTCTGTGGCACGTTCCCCCTGCAGGCCTTGTAGAGGATGGCAGTTTCCTCGTGCAGGCCTTGTAGAGGATGGCAGTTTCCTCGTGCAGGCCTTGTAGAGGATGGCAGTTTCCTCCTGCAGGCCTTGTAGAGAATGGCAGTTTCCCCCTGCAGGCCTTGTAGAGGAAGGGCAGTTTCCTCCTGCAGGCCTTGTAGAGAATGGCAGTTTCCCCCTGCAGGCCTTGTAGAGGATGGCAGTTTCCTCGTGCAGGCCTTGTAGAGGATGGCAGTTTCCCCCTGCAGGCCTTGTAGAGGATGGCAGTTTCCCCTGCAGGCCTTGTAGAGGATGGCAGTTTCACCCTGCAGGCCTTGTAGAGGATGGCAGTTTCTTCCTGCAGGCCTTGTAGAGGATGGCAGTTTCCCCCTGCAGGCCTTGTAGAGGATGGCAGTTTCCCCCTGCAGGCCTTGTAGAGGATGGCAGTTTCCCCTGCAGGCCTTGTGTAGAGGATGGCAGTTTCCCCCTGCAAGCCTTGTGTAGAGGATGGCAGTTTCCTCCTGCAGGCCTTGTAGAGGATGGCAGTTTCCCCCTGCAGGCCTTGTAGAGGATGGCAGTTTCCCCCTGCAAGCCTTGTGTAGGATGGCAGTTTCACCCCTGCAAGCCTTGTAGAGGATGGCAGTTTCACCCCTGCAAGCCTTGTAGAGGATGGCAGTTTCACCCCTGCAAGCCTTGTAGAGGATGGCAGTTTCACCCCCCCTGCAGGCCTTGTGTAGGATGGCAGTTTCCCCCTGCAAGCCTTGTGTAGGATGGCAGTTTCCCCCTGCAGGCCTTGTAGAGGATGTGCGTGTTTATGCCAGCCAGGTCAAGGGTGTTATAGAACACTGCCACTGGCCATCTTCAGGTACCTTTGACACTGTGCCTGCACGTCATTTGGTCCAGCACATCCACCTTCAAATTAAATGAAAAGTGTGTTAGTATAATGTACTGGAATACAATATATTACAACGTATTCTGCAATTAAATGCTTACTGGCAAGTTCTATAGGCTACACAAATCAGTGCCACAAAGAATCAATGTAAACACAGTAAGAAAAGATATATACCTTCGTTGCATTGTAGTGGGTAACCGTCTCAGGCTTTGCCTTTTGGACTCCCTCAATGGTAAAAGTTGGGTGCATCGTGCTGATGAGGCAGACGGTCTTTCGTTGCTTACCCCCGGTAAATGGGCAGCGTGGCATTCTCACTTTTCAGCACCTGTGTGCTGAACAGCTCCGCCCGCTCCTTTACGGAGGGGGGGGGCAGCTCCCGTCTTGCCTTGTTTACTGTGCCCACCAGGCTGATTTTTTTTGGAGAGCAGTGCTTTGGCGAGGTCAAGTGAGGTGAAGAAGATGTTTCCTCCCTTCCCAGGTAAGGATCAATCATCTTCAGCACCACACTCTGTCCTAGTCTTTATCCAGGTCTCTGTGTCTCATCCTTTCCCAGGTATGGCACACCGTTCAACATGTACTTGCTCGTCACATCAGCAGCCAGCCAAAACTTTATACCAAACTTGTCTGGTTTGTTCGCCATGTACTGAGTAAAGAGGCAGCGTGCTCATCCACAGTGATGTCGGTACCGGGCTTGTAGCAGGCGATGCTGTTCTCAGTTAATTTCACCCACACCTCGGAAACCAGGGCAATTTTGCCTTCTTGGAGACGTCTGCCTCAGGTCTCTCTCTTGTCAAAACGCAGGAATTTCATGACCTCCCTGGATGGATTCCGGGACATGGTCCCTTTGAAGAATGCATAGCCCCAGTCAGCCAACCAGCAGCTCTCCATACTCTTAGCGCCTTGTGCACCAGCGGATATACAACAGCGCAACGAAGGTATTGAGCAGGACAACAGACATGTCCCACCAACTGGTCACCTTTACTCTGGTGGTGAGAGCGTCTTCAACAGACATGTCCCACCAACTGGTCACCTTTACTCTGGTGGTGAGAGCGTCTTCAACAGACATGTCCCACCAACTGGTCACCTTTACTCTGGTGGTGAGAGGGTCTTCAACAGACATGTCCCACCAACTGGTCACCTTTACTCTGGTGGTGAGAGCGTCTTCAACAGACATGTCCCACCAACTGGTCACCTTTACTCTGGTGGTGAGAGCGTCTTCAACAGACATGTCCCCACCAACTGGTCACCTTTACTCTGGTGGTGAGAGCGTCTTCAACAGACATGTCCCCACCAACTGGTCACCTTTACTCTGGTGGTGAGAGCGTCTTCAACAGACATGTCCCACCAACTGGTCACCTTTACTCTGGTGGTGAGAGCGTCTTCAACAGACATGTCCCCACCAACTGGTCACCTTTACTCTGGTGGTGAGAGGGTCTTCAACAGACATGTCCCACCAACTGGTCACCTTTACTCTGGTCTTCAACAGACATGTCCCCACCAACTGGTCACCTTTACTCTGGTCTTCAACAGACATGTCCCCACCAACTGGTCACCTTTACTCTGGTCTTCAACAGACATGTCCCACCAACTGGTCACCTTTACTCTGGTCTTCAACAGACATGTCCCACCAACTGGTCACCTTTACTCTGGTGGTGAGAGGGTCTTCAACAGACATGTCCCCACCAACTGGTGACCTTTACTCTGGTGGTGAGAGGGTCTTGGCATGTGCTGCGGGTTCCTGCAGCTTCAGTCATGACATTCTGTCCTTGTCGTCTCCCTACATTTTCGCCTGGCTGTACGAGCTTCCAGACTGTGCCGTCCTTTCCCATTCCCTGTCTCTCAGGTAGTGGTGGATTTGGCACTGCAGGATCAATAAAAATATATGTCATTTTAGCCTATTTGGAGCAAATTGCCTACCTGGTAAGTCTATAGGACGTGGTCTGGGTGCTGTTGTGGATGGCACAGGCGCAGATGGCAATGGTTGTGTATTCAGCCCTGTTGACAATGATAATAGCCTAATTAGTTTATTATATTTCATCAAATGTAGATGTGAATCAGGGCTAATCTTCTGTTCATACACAACAATTACAATATTGCAATAACATCGCAATTGGCTTGCATACATAATACAACATGAAGACCTGCTAATAGGCCTAATGATTAAAAATAAACAAATAATAATAGGCTAATGATAATAATAATAATACTGATAATAATAATAATAATAATAGCCTAATAATGGAAACAATTAGGCCTACAACAACAATTGTAAGCCGATAATAGCCTAACGCCAGTAATATACTTATTATTGATAGTAACAGCAGTGACAGGCCAACAATGACGATAATAAGAATATTCTCATAATAATAATAATATCATTTGGCTAATAATAATAAACTAACAACAATAACAATAGCATTCTATTCTGATGCTGTAGTTCTAATTGTATTCTATTGCACCTCGGTTAGGCGAAGGCCTATATGGGTTGTATTGGTAAACGCTTGTCTTGTAAACAGAGATCGCTGTAAGTCAGACCAACAATTGAGCATCTCTTTTCCTAGGCAAAAAAAAAAGCTGAAGAAGAGGCAAGGCCTACCGGGAACATCAGCCGACGCGGAGGTCTTGAAGTGGATGTGCCCAAACTCAGTCTTTTGCGCTGGGGCATCTATGGTATCACTGTCAAGAGTCAGGGTCATCGGAAGAGCTCTCGCACACCCATGAGACATCGCTCCCTGCATCAGATTGAATGGCTTCCATCAGACTCTTCCATATCCTGGAGCATGGCTGAAGCCTGTGCGGCGGTCAGCTTCCTCTTTCCTGACATAGCTAGACACTAGTTTGTTTTGATCCGACTAGCGATCTGTTGTTTTGTATTCTACTGTATTCTGTTGTGTTTCTATTCTGTTCTATTAGAATCTGTTCCAATTCTAATTTCTATTTGCACCTGTATTCTATCTATTTGGTATTCTAGAATCTAAAGGCTACTTTCCATTGTGCTCGTTTGAAAGCAAGTAAACAACAACAGTTGCTAAGCAACATCAACGCTGGAAACACAAGGCGGGAAAAATAGCGAGGCAGACAATAGCTTCGGGAAGCCAACAGTGGGTAAAACATGAACACGGTCATTTTAACCATCATGGCCCTTTGAAGTAGAATTGCTCAGAACGTTTTTGTATTTTATGATATTGATCTCAATGTGCTTCTAGACTGGAAAATACACGTATTTAGAAAAAGTCAGAGACAGGTGGGTTCAAGGTTTTTTATTGAAATTAAGTTATTGAAATTACAACATTGAAAAAGGTCAGATTGACAGTCTTGGCAGTTATAGTGTTAAATAAAGGTTAAATAAAAACCCTCAGTGCAGCTAACTGCCCACTCCACTTCACAGCGTTGACACCAACTGCAACGAACACTGAGTACTCTGCTACACGCTTCTCCTCGCTACACTTCCCCCGATATACACAAGCCTTTCTCCCGTTCCTCATCTCTCCCTCGCCGCGCACGCACACGCCACACTCCGATGATGGATGAGTTGAGACCGGCCAGTGTTGCCACGGTAATTTGATTGATGGGTTAGTGCCAGCGTGAGGGGTGAGCGTTAAGAGGGGGGCCGGTATGGAAATAAATGCTGCAGATATGGCTGGTCATTAAAGGTGCTGTTGAGGAGGTGATGAGGACTACAGGCGGCGTTGTGAGGTGTGTGTGTGTGTGTGTCTGTGTGTGTGTGTGTGTGTCTGTGTGTGTGTGTGTGTGTGTGTGTGTGTGTGTGTGTGTGTGTGTGTGTGTGTGTGTGTGTGTGTGTGTGTGTGTGTGTGTCTGTGTGTGTGTGTGTGTGTGTGTGTGTCTGTGTGTGTGTAGGGAGATATTGGACAATGCCCTTGGATAATGACAGTGGAGATGAATGGGCAGTAATTAAAGTGGGATGACGAAGATGACGATGATGATGATGAAGGAGGAGGAGGAGGGGAACCCAAGGTTAACAGGAAGGGAAGGTGAGAGAGTTGTCGAGATAACGAAGATAGTTGTCTGAAGGAGAGGAGAGGACACCTGCTGAATACTGTGCTAATGCTGTGTGGCACCCTATTCCCTAGATAGTGCACTTCTTTTGACCAGAGCTCTATGGATGCTGGTCAAAAGAAGTGCGCTTTATAGGGAATAGGGTGCCACGTTGTTGCTGTTCTGTGAATAAGGTCAGGCATGAAGGCTCCTCTCTTCTTTAAAGCAGACAAGCTGACAAATGGTTCAGACACTGCAAAGCGTTTTGAACGGCAGCTCTCTGTTTGTAGTGATGAGAGTATTAACTATTTAGAAGGTGTTTGTAGTGATGAGAGTATTAACTCTTTAGAAGGTGTTTGTAGTGATGAGAGTATTAACTCTTTACAAGGTGTTTGTAGTGATGAGAGTATTAACTCTTTACGAGGTGTTTGTAGTGATGAGAGTATTAACTCTTTACGAGGTGTTTGTAATGATGAGAGTATTAGCTCTTTACGAGGTGTTTGTAGTGATGAGAGTATTAACTCTTTACAAGGTGTTTGTAGTGATGAGAGTATTAACTCTTTACAAGGTGTTTGTAGTGATGAGAGTATTAACTCTTTACAAGGTGTTTGTAGTGATGAGAGTATTAACTCTTTACGAAGGTGTTTGTTAGTGATGAGAGTATTAACTCTTTACGAGGTGTTTGTAGTGATGAGAGTATTAACTATTTAGAAGGTGTTTGTAGTGATGAGAGTATTAACTATTTAGAAGGTGTTTGTAGGATGAGAGTATTAACTCTTTACGAGGTGTTTTTGTAGTGTTAACTCTTGGTGATTGTAGTGATGAGAGTATTAACTATTTAGAAGGTGTTTGTAGTGATGATGAGATTAACTCTTTAGAAGGTATTAACTCTTTAGAAGGTGTTTGTAGTGATGAGAGTATTAACTCTTTACGAGGTGTTTGTAGTGATGAGAGTATTAACTCTTTACAAGGTGTTTGTAGTGATGAGAGTATTAACTCTTTACGAGGTGTTTGTAGTGTGAGAGTATGAAGTGATGAGAGTATTAACTCTTTACGAGGTGTTTTTGTAGTGATGAGAGTATTAACTAGTTAGAAGGTGTTTGTAGTGATGAGAGTATTAACTCTTTACGAGGTGTTTGTAGTGATGAGAGTATATTAACTCTTTACGAGGTGTTTGTAGTGATGAGAGTATTAACTCTTTAGGAACCCAATATTAACTCTTTACGAGGGTGTTTGTAGTGATGAGAGTATTTAACTCTTTACGAGGTGTTTGTAGTGATGAGAGTATTAACTCTTTATAAGGTGTGTGTAGTGATGATGAGTATTAACTCTTTACAAGGTGTTTGTAGTGATGAGAGTATTAACTATTTACGAAGGTGTTTTTGTAGTGATGAGAGTGTTATTTAGAAGGTGTTTTAACTCTTTACGAGGTGTATGAGAGTATTAACATGTTTGAAGAGATATTAACTATTTACGAAGTGTTTGTAGTGATGAGAGCTGATGAGAGTATTAGCTTACGAGGTGTTTGTAAGTGATTTCTTTACGAGAGGTTTTGTAGTGACTGATGTAGAGTGATTAACGAGGTGTTTGTAGTGATGAGAGTTTAACTCTTTCGAGGGGTGTTTGTAGTGATGAGAGTATTAACTCTTTACAAGGTGTTTGTAGTGATGAGAGTTTGTAGTGATGAGAGTATTAACTATTTTTTTAGAAGGTGTTTGTAGTGATGAGAGTATTAACATAACTCTTTACAAGGTGTGTTTGTAGTGATGAGAGTAACGGATTGGCTGAAATGGAGTCTGGACCACACTCAGAGTGATGAGAGAGTATTAACTCTTTACGAGGTGTTTGTAGTGATGAGAGTATAAGCTCTTTAGAAGGTTTTAGTGATGAGAGTATTAACTCTTTTTCCGAGGTGTTTGTAGTGATGAGAGTATTAACTCTTTACAAGGTGTTTGTAGTGATGAGAGTATTAACTCTTTACGAGGTGTTTGTAGTGATGAGAGTATTAACTCTTTACGAGGTGTTTGTAGTGATGAGAGTATTAACTCTTTACGAGGTGTTTGTAGTGATGAGAGTATTAACTCTTTACAAGGTGTTTGTAGTGATGAGAGTATTAACTCTTTACGAGGTGTTTGTAGTGATGAGAGTATTAACTCTTTACGAGGTGTTTGTAGTGATGAGAGTATTAACTCTTTACGAGGTGTTTGTAGTGATGAGAGTATTAACTCTTTACAAGGTGTTTGTAGTGATGAGAGTATTAGTGGGAAACAGCAGCAGTCTACTCCACATATCAGTATCAAGGGTAATCACTAGATAGACATACTAAAGGACAAAGTGGGTTATATCCTCAGACGTGATGGGCTAGTAGGCAGGCTATCATGAGTTATTTCATCTTTAATTTGGGGTTAGGTAATGAAGTTGCAGCTAGTGGAGAGAACATGTTGTATGTCTCTGACTTTATACTGTATACAGTGTTTATTTTGGAAACAGTAATAATGTGTTTCCAAGACAATTTCCCCCTTGGGCTCAATACAGTTGATCTTATCTTCTGACAGTAACTCACCACCACTCCACCGTTGGGCGTTAGAGAGCCTATTGTGACCTCACATCCCAATGGGGATGAACAGGATTAAGTCAGTCAGTCAGTAAGACTGTAACTCTACACCACTCCACTGTCGGTGGTTTCCTCTCTGTGGGTGAAGTTACAGACTGCCCAGGTTTAGGGTAAGGGGTAAGGTTAAGGTTAGGGTTAGGGTTAGGGGGGTCAGTAGTGTAACTCACCACCACTCCGCTGTCAGTGGTTACCTCTCTGTAGGTAAAGTTACAGACTGCCCAGGCCAGGTAGTAGGTGGACATACGAGGGGTCCTGGAGAAGTGGTTGGTCACCCAGCCATCATCATCAGAGATGGAGGCCTCTACAGGCATGTTGGAGAGAGAGAGGTAGGACGCATCGTGTCTCAGGATGACCCGGAACGTGGCCTTGTAGATGGGCTCGTCGAAACACGGGAAGGCCTTTCTGGCATGGGTGGGGGAGAACTGTGTCACCGCCATGTACCTGGAGAGAGTGGGAGGGAGAGGGGGAGGAAGAGGGGGAGAGAAAAGAGAGAGGGGGAGGGAGAGAGAGGGGGAAGAGGGAGGGAGAGAGAGAGAGAGACGAGAGGAAGAGAGAAGAGAGAGGGAGAGAGGAGGAGAGAAGAGAGAGAGAGGGAGGGAGAGAGAGAGAGAGAGAGAGAGACAGAGAGAGAGGAGGAGAGAGAGAGAGATAGACAGAGAGAGGAGGGAAGAGAGAGGGGAGAGAGATAGAAAGACAGAGAGAGGGAGAGAGAGGGGGAGGAGGAGAGAGAGGGGGAGGGGATGGGGGAGGGAGGGGCAGGGAAGAGTTTAGTTTCACATTAGATTAGGAGAAAAAAGGAACCTATTGAAATGGGCGGAGAGTTGTTCTATACTTAGAAAACATTTCACCTTGACTATTCCTTTCTTATGGCCCTGGAATACTGATGAGCTCTGAGTTCACATTGAAACAGATAGGCTTCCTGTTTTGGTTTTACATATAACTGAAAGTGCTTCAGAGTATGTCACAGCAGAGTAAAGGCCATTGTAGGTTCGCTTTGCTAATAGCAGAACTCGGCTAGGCGAAGTGAACGTCTGTGCTCACGTACTCCTTTCAAATACATTTGCTTGAAAAACGAGAAAAAAGCAGCAATATTAATGTTTATCCCTCTTGAGATGTCGTATCAACAACATAGCCGGTACACTTCCTCAAAATAGTCAGAATTGATCTAAGATAACTCAAGAAATCTGTCGTTAATTTTGAAGTTTTTGCCGAGGAAGTCTTTGCAGAGGAATCCATTTTACATCTAAGATGTTTGACGCAGTATTTCTCAAGTGAACAAAATATGTATGAAAACTAGTTGTCTGTCGTTGAATGACAACAAACACTCCATTGAAGAATCCCCACTGTTGACCAATCACTGACGAGGGGGACATACGGTAAACATTAGGAATCACAGAATAAGGGTGAAAAGTATTTCAAATAATTCTCAGTTGGTTGAGAGTTCTTCATTTGCAAATGCACTGACCTATATAGATATTGCATCTATTTGATCAATAATAGCTGCTCCTAACAGCTTCTGCTGTGGAGAAGTCTTGGTTTCACTTGACAGAAGTCTTGGTTTCACTTGAAAGAAGTCTTGTTTTCACTTGAAAGCCGCCCACCACAGTGCTACAGCTGAATTCGTGCCCACGTCAGCTCGTTATAGCGACTCAGACATGGTCACAGTAACAATCTTATAAATGGCAGCCGGCCCTCCAGTTTGTTAACTTCCTGTCCTGTAGTCTATTCGAAGACTCCACATAGTCACAGTTAGTGACTCAATTACATCCCAGAATAGTCTGAATCTTTTTAATAGTATGAGGTTTTATTTGCTATATTTGCACTTTTTCCCATTCCCAAACACTAGTTGTTTTCATTTTATTTTCCTACTTTTCTGTTCCCAAATCTCCTTGTAATTATCATTCCAGAGACAGAGCCGTGTCTGAGAGAATAAAGTGCAGCATCAGGAGTTCTGAGAAAAGGTCTGAGAGCCTATCCTCTCACAGTTAGATTGGCAGTGGGGTGAGGAGAGGGGGTGTGTGTGTGTGTGTGTGTGTGTGTGTGTGTGTGTGTGTGTGTGTGTGTGGTGTGTGTGTGTGTGTGTGTGTATGTGTGTGTGTGTGGTTGGGATAGGAGGTTAAGGAGGTGGCTCTGAGTTAACTTAGCCACAGTCATGATGTTAGTGATGTTATTGATGTTAATGATGAAAGCAGTGATTTCCAGCATCATCCACCAGCCTGTTTAATAACCAGACAGCTGGATTACAGAGTATCAAAGCATCTCCAACCACTGAGGAGTGGAGGATGAAGGAGGGAGGGGGGAGAAGAACTGGCCTTCACCTCTACAGGACCAGACCTCTCTTTCATCACTCCATCCTCTCTTTCATCCTCTCTTTCATCACTAGCTGATTGGCTGACTGGCTGGCTGACTAGCTGACTAGCTAACTGGCTAACAGGCTGATTGGCTGACTGGCTGACTGGCTGACTGACTGACTGGCTGACTGAATGACTGGCTGACTAGCTCACTAGCTGACTGGCTGACTGGCTGACTGGCTGACTGGCTGACTGGCTGACTGGCTGACTGGCTGACTAGCTGACTGGCTGACTGAATGACTGACTGACTGACTGACTGACTGGCTGACTGAATGACTGAATGACTGACAGACTAGCTGACTGGCTAACTAGCTGACTGGCTGACTGGATGACTGGCTGACTAGCTGACTGGCTGACTGGATGACTAGCTGAATGGCTGACTGGTTGACTGGCTGACTAGCTGACTAGCTGACTGGCTGACTGGATGACTAGCTGACTGGCTGACTGGATGACTAGCTGACTGGCTGACTGGCTGACTAGCTGACTGGTTGACCGTCTGGCTGACTGGCTGATCGAATGACTGAATGACTGGCTGACTGATTGACTGACTGACTGGCTGACCGAATGACAGAATGTCTCGCTGACTGAATGACTAGCTGACTGGCTGACTGGCTAACTGGCTGACTAGCTGACTGGCTGATCTGGCTGAATGACTGGCTGACTGAATGACTGAATGACTGGCTGACTGAATGACTGGCTGACTGGCTGACTGACTGGCTGACTGCTGACTGACTGGCTGACTGGCTGACTGGCTGATCGAATGACTGGCTGACTGGCTGACTGAATGAATGGCTGACTGGCTGACTGGCTGACTGGCTGACTGGCTGACTGGCTGACTGGCTGACTAGCTGACTGGCTGACTGGCTGACTGGCTGACTAGCTGACTAGCTGAATGGCTGACTGGCTGACTAGACTGACTGACTGGCTGACTGGCTGACTGGACTGATCGAATGGCTGACTGAATGACTGGCTGACTGGCTTGACTGACTGACTGGCTGACTGAATGACAGAATGACTGGCTGACTGATGACTAGCTGACTGGCTGATCGAATGACAGAATGACTGGCTGGACTGACTGAATGACTGGCTGACTGGCTGACTGGCTGACTGGCTGACTAGCTGACTGGCTGACTGGCTGACTGGCTGACTGGCTGACTGGCTGACTGAATGACAGAATGACTGGCTGACTGGCTGACTGACTGACTGGCTGACCGAATGACAGAATGTCTCGCTGACTGAATGACTAGCTGACTGGCTGACTGATCTGACTAGCTGACTGGCTGACTGGCTGGCTGACTGGCTGACTAGCTGACTGGCTGACTGGCTGACTAGCTGACTGGCTGACTGACTGGCTGACTGGACTGGCTGACTGGCTGACTAGCTGACTAGCTGACTGGCTGACTGGCTGACTGGCTGACTGGCTGATCGAATGACAGAATGACTGGCTGACTGATTGACTGACTGACTGGCTGACCGAATGACAGAATGTCTCGCTGACTGAATGACTAGCTGACTGGCTGACTATCTGACTAGCTGACTGGCTGACTGGCTGACCAGCTGACTGGCTGACTAGCTGACTGGCTGATCGAATGACAGAATGACTGGCTGACTGAATGAATGGCTGACTCGCTGGCTGACTGGCTGACTAGCTGACTGGCTGAATGGCTGACTGGCTGACTGAACTGGCTGACTGGCTGACTGAATGACTAGCTGACTGGTTGACTGGCTGACTGGCTTACTGGCTGACTGGCTGACTAGCTGAATGGCTGACTAGCTGACTGGCTGACTGGCTGACTGGCTGACTGGCTTACTGGCTGACTGGTTGACTGGCTGAATAGCTGACTGAATGACTGGCTGACTGGTTGACTGGCTGACTAGCTGACTGAATGACTGGCTGACTGGCTGACTAGCTGACTAGCTGACTGGCTGACTGGCTGACTGACTGGCTGACTGGCTGACTGGCTGACTGGCTGACTGGCTGACTGGATGATCGAATGACAGAATGACTGGCTGACTGGTTGACTGACTGACTGGCTGACCGAATGACAGAATGACTGGCTGACTGAATGACTAGCTGACTGGCTGACTAGCTGACTGGATGACTGGCTGACTAGCTGACTGACTGACTAGCTGACTGGTTGTCTGGCTGACTGGCTGATCGAATGACAGAATGACTGCTGATGACTGACTGACTGACTGACTGGACTGACTGACTGAATGACTGAATGACTGGCTGACTGAATGACTAGCTGACTGACTGACTGGCTGACTGGCTGACTGCTGACTGACTGACTGCTGACTGGCTGACTGGCTGACTGCTGACTGACTGACTGACTAGCTGACTGGTTGACTGGCTGATCGAATGACAGAATGGACTGACTGGCTGGTGACTGACTGACTGACTGACTGGCTGACTGAATGACTGGATGACTGGCTGACTGAATGACTAGCTGACTGGCTGACTGCTGACTAGCTGACTGGCTGACTGGCTGACTAGCTGACTGGTTGACTGGTTGACTGGCTGATCGAATGACAGAATGACTGGCTGGCTGGTTGACTGACTGACTGGCTGACCGAATGACTGGATGACTGGCTGACTGAATGACTAGCTGACTGGCTGACTATCTGACTAGCTGACTAGCTGACTGGCTGACTAGCTGACTGGCTGACTGGTTGACTGGCTGATCGAATGACAGAATGACTGGCTGGCTGGTTGACTTGCTGACTGGCTGATCGAATGACAGAACGACTGGCTGGCTGACTGGCTGACAGAATGACAGAATGACTGAATGACTGGTTGACTGGCTGACTGGCTAACTAGCTGACTGGCTGACTGGCTGACTAGCTGACTAGCTGACTGAATGACTGGCTGACTAGCTGACTAGCTGACTGAATGACTGGCTGACTGGCTGACTAGCTGACTGAATGACTGAATGACTGAATGACTGGCTGACTGGCTGACTGGCTGACTAGCTGACTGGTTAACTGGCTGACTGGCTGATCGAATGACAGAACGACTGGCTAACTGGTATACTGACTGACTGGCTGACCGAATAACTGGCTGACTGAATGACTAGCTGACTGGCTGACTAGCTACCTGGTTGACTGGCTGACTGGCTGATCGAATGACAGAACGACTGGCTGGCTGACTGGCTGACAGAATGACAGAATGACTGGTTGACTGGCTGACTGGCTAACTAGCTGACTAGCTGACTGGCTGACTGACTGACTGAATGACTGGCTGACTGACTGGCTGACTAGCTGGTTGACTGGCTGACTGGCTGACTGAATGACTGAATGACTGACTGGCTGACTGGACTGGCTGCTGACTGGCTGACTGATTGAATGACTGGCTGACTGAATGACTGGTTGACTGACTAGCTGACTGGCTGACTGAATGACTAGCTGACTGGCTGACTGGCTGACCGGCTGACTGGCTAACTAGCTGACTGGTTGACTGGCTGATCGAATGACAGAATGACTGGCTGACTGGCTGACTGGCTGACTGGACTGACTGGCTGATGACTGACTGACTAGCTGACTGGCTGACTGAATGACTGGCTGACTGGTTGACTAGCTGACTGGATGACTGGCTGACTGGCTGACTAGCTGACTAGCTGACTGGCTGACTGGTTGACTGGCTGACTAACTAACTTAAAGACTGGCTGACTGGCTGACTAGCTGACTAGCTGACTGGCTGACTGGTTGACTGGCTGACTGACTGACTGAATGACTGAATGACTGGCTGATCTGACTGAATGACTGGCTGACTTGACTGGCTGACTGGCTGACGAATGACAGAATGACTGGCTGACTGGATGACTAGCTGACTGGCTGACTAGCTGACTGGATGACTGGCTGACTAGCTGACTGGCTGACTACCTGACTGGTTGTCTGGCTGACTGGCTGATCGAATGACAGAATGACTGGCTGACTGGTTGACTGACTGACTGGTTGACCGAATGACAGAATGACTGGCTGACTGAATGACTAGCTGACTGGCTGACTAGCTGACTAGCTGACTAGCTGACTGGCTGACTAGCTGACTGGTTGACTGGTTGACTGGCTGATTGAATGACAGAATGACTGGCTGACTGGTTGACTGACTGACTGGCTGACCGAATGACTGGCTGACTTGCTGACTGGCTGACTGGCTGACTGGCTGACTAGCTGACTAGCTGACTGGCTGACTAGCTGATCGAATGACAGAACGACTGGCTGACTGGTTTACTGACTGACTGGCTGACCGAATGACAGAATGACTGGTTGACTGAATGACTAGCTGACTGGCTGACTGAATGACTGGCTGACTGGCTGACTGGCTGACTGATGAATGACTGGCTGACTGAATGACTGGCTGACTGAATGACTGGCTGACTGATTGACTGGCTGACTGATTGACTGGCTGACCGGCCCTCTGCTTTGCCTTTAGGATTAACCTGGGTAGTCCAACCATAAAACCGTAATCCACACAGTTTCCTTGCCTAGTGGCTGTGACAGTTAGGGAGAGGGGAGAGAGGGGGGAGAGAGGGGGGGAGGAGGGGGAGAGGGGGGAGAGAGAGGGGAGAGAGAGAGAGAGGGGGAGAGAGGGGGAGAGGAGGGGAGAGAGGGGGGAGAGGGGGGGAGAGTGACTGGGACCCACAGAGGGGGGGGACTGGGGAGGAGGGGACTGAATCAGGGGGGAGAGAGGGGGGGACTGAGAGGGGGGGGGAGAGAGAGGGGGAGAGGAACTGGAGAGAGAGGGGAGGTCCTTCAGGGGGCGTTTGGACCCCACACAGTGACATATAAAGGGCTATCAGAATCAGTAGGAGCCTGATAAACTGACGGTTAGGCTGATTGGAGATCTGAGGTGGTGAAGCTGGTTTAGATCTGAGATGGTGAAGCTGGTTTAGATCTGAGGTGGTGAAGCTGGTTTGGATCTGAGGTGGTGAAGCTGGTTTAGATCTGAGGTGGTGAAGCTGGTTTAGATCTGAGGTGGTGAAGCTGGTTTAGATCTGAGGTGGTGAAGCTGGTTTAGATCTGAGGTGGTGAAGCTGGTTTAGATCTGAGGTGGTGAAGCTGGTTAGATCTGAGGTGGTGAAGCTGGTTTAGATCTGAGGTGGTGAAGCTGGTTTAGATCTGAGGTGGTGAAGCTGGTTAGATCTGAGGTGGTGAAGCTGGTTTAGATCTGAGGTGGTGAAGCTGGTTTAGATCTGAGGTGGTGAAGCTGTTTAGATCTGAGGTGGTGAAGCTGTTTAGATCTGAGGTGGTGAAGCTGGTTTTAGATCTGAGGTGGTGAAGCTGGTTTAGATCTGAGGTGGTGAAAGCTGTTTAGATCTGAGGTGGTGAAGCTGGTTAGATCTGAGGTGGTGAAGCTGGTTTAGATCTGAGGTGTGTGAAGCTGGTTTAGATCTGAGGTGGTGAAGCTGGTTTAGATCTGAGGTGGTGAAGCTGGTTTAGATCTGAGGTGGTGAAGCTGGTTTAGATCTGAGGTGGTGAAGCTGGTTTAGATCTGAGGTGGTGAAGCTGGTTTAGATCTGAGGTGGTGAAGCTGGTTTAGATCTGAGGTGGTGAAGCTGGTTTAGATCTGAGGTGGTGAAGCTGGTTTAGATCTGAGGTGGTGAAGCTGTTTAGATCTGAGGTGGTGAAGCTGGTTTAGATCTGAGGTGGTGTAGCTGTTTAGATCTGAGGTGGTGAAGCTGTTTAGATCTGAGGTGGTGAAGCTGTTTAGATCTGAGGTGGTGAAGCTGTTTAGATCTGAGGTGGTGAAGCTGGTTTAGATCTGAGGTGGTGAAGCTGGTTTAGATCTGAGGTGGTGAAGCTGGTTTAGATCTGAGGTGGTGAAGCTGGTTTAGCAGTGTTAACACTGAGGGATCGGTCCTTCGTTAGACACTAACGCTGCGTTTACACAGGCAGCCCAATTCTGATATTTTTTCCACTAATTGGTCTTTTGACCAATCACATCTAATCTTATCACATCAGATCTTTCCAGAGCTGATCTGATTGGTCAAAAGACCAATTATTGAAAAAAATATCAGAATTGGGCTGCCTGTGTAAACACTGCCTAACACACACGCACACAGACACATGGAGGCACACTCAAAGATACACACATTCACATACATACACACACACGTATTCACACACACACACACACACACACACACAAAGCAAGGGATCGCTCTCCTGTCAGACAGTGAGCTATGCAGTTATTTGTTGCTCCGGAGGGACTGTGTTGTTTTATTGCCAGGGATTGTATTCATTTGGTTGTGTTGGGTTTAGGGTGGAGATAAATGTTTGGTTTATGATTTTGGACCGTGTTTGGTCAGTGACTCCCAATCGGACCTAACGAGTGTCAGCTGTCGGCTCGTTATCCTCTGATTGGGAGCCATATTTATACTGTGTGTTTTCACCTTGGGGTGTGGGTTTTTGTTCCAGGTTCAGTCATGAGTCACTGTAGACTTCACTATCGTCATTTATAACGTTTGTTGTACGTGGTTGCTTTTATTTAATAAAGTCATCATGTTCAAATGCGCTGCGTATTGGTCTTTCCTCAGATATCGTGACAGTAAAACCCACCATCAAAGGACCAAGCTGCGTATACGTGAACACTTAGGATAGAACGCTGGTGGATGTCCTCCTGATATAACGGGACTCTCCTCTATACTACTGTCTTAACTCTGATATGAAGGGTACTCTCCTCTATACTGGAGCAACCTGATCATAACGGTACTCTCCTCTATACTGTCTTAACCCCATATAAAGTTTACTCTCCTCTATACATGTCTTAACTCTGATATAACGGTACTCTCCCACAGGGACTGTCTTAAAGGCTATATAATTACTCTCCCATTGTCTTAACTCTGATATAACGGTACTCTCCTATAAGGGAAGTTGTTGCTTACGGCGTGAGAGACTGATATAACGTTACCAGTCCTCCGGCCCGTTCCTGATCCCCAGTTAAAGCCAGTGGTGTGTGTTCCCAGTACGGACCGGCCTAACTCTGATATACGCACTCTCCTCTATACTGTGCTTAACCAGTGATATAACGGTACTCTCCTCTCTATACTGTCTTAACTCTGATATAACGGTACTCTCCTCTATACTACTGTCTTAACTCTGATATAACCTACGGTGTGCTCTCCTCCAGCTACGGTCTTAACCCTGATATAACGGTACCCTCCTCTATACTACTGTCTTAACTCTGCCATAATGTCTACCCGGCCTGTTACTACTGTTCTTACCTCTGATATAACGGTACTCGTCGCTAGCCCTGTCTTAACTCTGTATAACTGCCTCTCCTCACCAAGTCTATCTTAAACGTCGATATAACGGTACTCTCCTCTATTCCTGCCTTAACCGCACCAAGTAACGGTACTCTCCTCTCCCGGTATACTGTTCTTAACTCTCATATAGACTACGGTACTCTGCCATCTATACTACCTGTCTTGCCACCCTGATATAACGGTACTCTCTCTATACTGTCTACGGTACTCTCCTCTATACTGTCTTAACGCGTCGCCTCTATCCTATTCCTCTTAACCCTGAACCTGATATAACGGTACTCTCCTCTATACTACTGTCTTAACTCTGATATAACGGTACTCTCCTCTATACTACTGTCTTAACTCTGATAACGGTATCTCCTCAACGGTCTATAAACTCTCCTCTATCGCTGATATAAGCCGCCTCTCTACTGTCTTAACTCTGTAACGGTACTCTCCCTCTAGACCTTCCGCTTAACAGCCAGATATAAATGGTAGGCTCCTCTCAGCCAGAGCCTTCTGTCTTACAGGATGATATAATACTCTCCTCTAGGCTGGATCAGCCAACCTTCTGATATAATGGTACTCTCCTCTATACTGTCAGCCAACCCTGATATAACCGGTGCTGCTCCTTAGTCTCTGCTGCCTGTCTTAATAACGGTACTGCTCTACTTACGTCCTGCTCCCTCTTACTGGTGGGGGTCAGATTGGAATGGTACTCTCCTCAAACGGGCAGTGGTACTCTCCTCTATACTGGGGACCCACGACCGGAGCTGAACCACCTGCCGAGGAGGTATGCCCTCTATACTGTCTTGTTAACCTGATATATAACGGTCGCTCCGCGCCTATACTGTCTTAACTCTCATACTCTGGCTCCGTACTGTGTACTCTTTGAGCTACTGTATTAACTCTGATATAACGGTACTCTCCTCTATACTGTCTTAACTTTGATATAATTTACGTGTTTGGTACTGACTCCTCTCTGATATAACGGTACTGTCTCTAACTCTTATCTCTGATATGGGGTACTCTCCTCTATACTACTGTCTTAACTCTGATATAACGGTACTCTCCTCTATACTGTCTTAACTCTGTATATAACGGTACTCTCCTCTATACTGTCTTAACTCTGATTAAATTTACTAAAGTCTATCATGATATAATGGTCTCTCACTATACTGCTGCGTATTGGTACTTTCCTCTAGACGATCTGACATCAGACAGTACTCTGCTCTATTTGTGTCATGGACTCTGATATAAAACTCTGATATGGTATTGCCTCTTACTACTGTCTTAACTTGATATAAATACTCTCCTTAAAGGACTAGAGATAAGAGAAACCTCTATACTGTAAACTCTGATATATGGTACTCTCCTCTATTGCTGTCTTAACTCTGATATAACGGTACTCTCCTCTATACTGGCGTTTTAACTCTGATATAACGGTACTCTCCCACGGGGGGCCAACTATGAAAAAATGTATGCACTCACTAACTGTCTTAACTCTGGATAAGAGCACTCTGCTCTATTACTTAACTCTGATATAACGGTACTCTCCTCTATACTGTCTTAACTCTGATATAACGGTACTCTCCTCTATACTACTGTCTTAACTCTGATATAACGGTACTCTCCTCTATACTACTGTCTTAACTCTGATATAACGGTACTCTCCTCTATACTGTCTTAACTCTGATATAATGGTACTCTCCTCTATACTACTGTCTTAACTCTGATATAACGGTACTCTCCTCTATACTGTCTTAACTCTGATATAACGGTACTCTCCTCTATACTGTCTTAACTCTGATATAACGGTACTCTCCTCTATACTGTCTTAACTCTGATATATAACGGTACTCTCTCCTATACTACTGTCTTAACTCTGATATAACGGTACTCTCCTCTATACTACTGTCTTAACTCTGATATAACGGTACTCTCCTCTATACTACTGTCTTAACTCTGATATAACGGTACTCTCCTCTATACTGTCTTAACTCTGATATAACGGTACTCTACTCTCCTCTATATAACTGTCTTAACTGTCTTAACTCTGATATAACGGTACTCTCCTCTATACTGTCTTAACTCTGATATAACGGTACTCTCCTCTATACTGTCTTAACTCTGATATAACGGTACTCTCCTCTATACTGTCTTAACTCTGATATAACGGTACTCTCCTCTATACTGTCTTAACTCTGATATAACGGTACTCTCCTCTATACTGTCTTAACTCTGATATAACGGTACTCTCCTCTATACTGTCTTAACTCTGATATAACGGTACTCTCCTCTATACTGTCTTAACTCTGATATAACGGTACTCTCCTCTATACTGTCTTAACTCTGATATAACGGTACTCTCCTCTATACTGTCTTAACCCTGATATAACGGTACTCTCCTCTATACTGTCTTAACTCTGATATAACGGTACTCTCCTCTATACTGTCTTAACTCTGATATAACGGTACTCTCCTCTATACTGTCTTAACTCTGATATAACGGTACTCTCCTCTATACTACTGTCTTAACTCTGATATAACGGTACTCTCCTCTATACTACTGTCTTAACTCTGATATAACGGTACTCTCCTCTATACTGTCTTAACTCTGATATAACGGTACTCTCCTCTATACTACTGTCTTAACTCTGATATAACGGTACTCTCCTCTATACTGTCTTAACTCTGATATAACGGTACTCTCCTCTATACTGTCTTAACTCTGATATAACGGTACTCTCCTCTATACTGTCTTAACTCTGATATAACGGTACTCTCCTCTATACTACTGTCTTAACTCTGATATAACGGTACTCTCCTCTATACTACTGTCTTAACTCTGATATAACGGTACTCTCCTCTATACTACTGTCTTAACTCTGATATAACGGTACTCTCCTCTATACTACTGTCTTAACTCTGATATAACGGTACTCTCCTCTATACTACTGTCTTAACTCTGATATAACGGTACTCTCCTCTATACTACTGTCTTAACTCTGATATAACGGTACTCTCCTCTATACTATACTGTCTTAACTCTGATATAACGGTACTCTCCTCTATACTGTGTCTTAACCCTGATATAACGGTACTCTCCTCTATACTACTGTCTTAACTCTGATATAACGGTACTCTCCTCTATACTACTGTCTTAACTCTGATATAACGGTACTCTCCTCTATACTACTGTCTTAACTCTGATATAACGGTACTCTCCTCTATACTGTCTTAACTCTGATATAACGGTACTCTCCTCTATACTGTCTTAACTCTGATATAACGGTACTCTCCTCTATATACTGTCTTAACTCTGATATAACGGTACTCTCCTCTATACTGTCTTAACTCTGATATAACGGTACTCTCCTCTATACTGTCTTAACTCTGATATAACGGTACTCTCCTCTATACTGTCTTAACTCTGATATAATGGTACTCTCCTCTATACTGTCTTAACTCTGATATAACGGTACTCTCCTCTATACTGTCTTAACTCTGATATAACGGTACTCTCCTCTATACTGTCTTAACTCTGATATAACGGTACTCTCCTCTATACTACTGTCTTAACTCTGATATATAACGGTACTCTCCTCTATACTACTGTCTTAACTCTGATATAACGGTACTCTCCTCTATACTACTGTCTTAACTCTGATATAACGGTACTCTCCTCTATACTGTCTTAACTCTGATATAACGGTACTCTCCTCTCTATACTGTCTTAACTCTGATATAACGGTACTCTCCTCTATACTGTCTTAACTCTGATATAACGGTACTCTCCTCTATACTGTCTTAACTCTGATATAACGGTACTCTCCTCTATACTACTGTCTTAACTCTGATATAACGGTACTCTCTCTCCTCTATACTGTCTTAACTCTGATATATAACGGTACTCTCCTCTATACTGTCTTAACTCTGATATAACGGTACTCTCCTCTATACTGTCTTAACTCTGATATAACGGTACTCTCCTCTATACTGTCTTAACTCTGATATAACGGTACTCTCCTCTATACTGTCTTAACTCTGATATAACGGTACTCTCCTCTATACTACTGTCTTAACTCTGATATAACGGTACTCTCCTCTATACTGTCTTAACCCTGATATAACGGTACTCTCCTCTATACTGTCTTAACTCTGATATAACGGTACTCTCCTCTATACTACTGTCTTAACTCTGATATAACGGTACTCTCCTCTATACTGTCTTAACTCTGATATAACGGTACTCTCCTCTATACTGTCTTAACTCTGATATAACGGTACTCTCCTCTATACTACTGTCTTAACTCTGATATAACGGTACTCTCCTCTATATTACTGTCTTAACTCTGATATAACGGTACTCTCCTCTATACTACTGTCTTAACTCTGATATAACGGTACTCTCCTCTATACTACTGTCTTAACCCTGATATAACGGTACTCTCCTCTATACTGTCTTAACTCTGATATAACGTCTTAACTCTGATATAACGGTACTCTCCTCTATACTACTGTCTTAACTCTGATATAACGGTACTCTCCTCTATACTACTGTCTTAACTCTGATATAACGGTACTCTCCTCTATACTGTCTTAACTCTGATATAATGGTACTCTCCTCTATACTGTCTTAACTCTGATATAACGGTACTCTCCTCTATACTACTGTCTTAACTCTGATATAATGGTACTCTCTTCTCATACCTCAGAACTCTGATTAACGGTCCTACACTAGACCCTGTCTTAAGAAGGCATATGGAATGGAGACTCAACACAAACTGTCTTAACCCTGATATAAACGGTACTGCTGCAATGACTAAGCTAAACTGGGTCTGAACAATCTCTCATATCAACTTAATATAACGGTACTCTCCCTCTATTACTCCTCCATCCCTTAACTTCCCATATAACGGTACTCTCCTCTTCCCTGTCTTATCATGATCATCACTCCTCTCCTCTACCTCCCTCCATCTCTCTATAACCTCCATCAGATAATCGGTACTCTCCTACATTTCTCCATAACTCTGATATAATGGTACTCTCCTCTATACTGTCTTAACCCAGATATAACGGTCCTCCTCTCCGCTTGGATAATGCTGCTCTGTGTCTGAAAACCATAACGAGCCCCCTGTCGCCTACGTTTTTAACTCAGATATAGAGAGAGAGGAGAGAGACTCTCCTCTAGAGAGAGAGAGAACTCTGAGATATAGAGGTAGAGAGAGAGAGAGAGAGATACTGAGAGAGAGACTCTGATAGAGAGGTAGCTCTCCTCTATACTGTCTTAGCGAGAGAGAGGTAGAGAAGAGTCTTAACTCTGAGAGAGAGGTAGACTCCTCTAGAGAGAGAGAGAGATATAGAGGTAGAGAGAGACTTAGAGAGAACGAGAGAGAGAGAGAGAGAGAGAGAAGAGAGAGAGAGAGAGAGAGAGAGAGGTAGAGAGAGACAGAGAGAGAGAGAGACAGAGAGAGAGAGAGGGTATCTCTCTATCCCTCCATCAGATCATCGCTCCATTCCTACATTTCTCCATCCCTCCATTTCTCCATTCTATCAGTTCCCAGCCAACTCCCCACCGCCTTGGAGTGCTGCTCTGTGTCTGAAACCAAAAGAACCCCATGTCGCCACGTTTTTCAGGCAGAGAGAGAGAGAAGGAGAGAGGAGGAGAGAGAGAGAGAGAGAGAGAGGCAGAGAGAGAGAGAGAGAGAGAGGTAGAGAGAGAGAGAGAGAGAGAGAGAGAGAGAGAGAGAGAGATAAGAGAGGTAGAGAGAGAGAGAGAGACTGTCTTAGAGAGAGAGAGAGAGAGGTAGCTCTCCTCCTAGAGAGAGAGAGAACTCTGAGAGAGAGAGAGAGAGAGAGAGAGAGAGAGAGAGAGAGAGAAGAGAGTAGAGAGAGAGAGAGAGATAGAGAGGTAGAGAGAGACAGAGAGAGAGAGAGAGAGGCAGAGATAAGAGAGAGAGAGAGGTAGAGAGAGACAGAGAGAGAGAGAGTACTCTCCTCTATAGAGAGAGAGAGAGAGAGAGAGAGAGAGGAGAGAGAGAGAGAGAGAGAGAGAGAGAGAGAGAGAGAGAGATTGGCAGAGAGGGTAGAGAGAGAGAGAGAGAGAGAGAGAGAGAGAGAGAGAGAGAGAGAGAGAGAGAGAGAGAGAGAGAGAGAGAGAGAGAGAGAGAGGACTCTTGATAGAGAGAGAGATAGAGAGAGAGAGAGATAGAGAGAGAGAGAGAGAGAGAGAGATAGAGAGAGGTAGAGAGAGAGAGAGAGGGAGGGAGGGAGGGACTCTGAGAGAGGGAGGGGAGAGAGAGAGAGAGAGAGTCTTAACTCTGGAGAGGGAGAGGAGAGGAGAGAGAGAGAGAGAGAGAGAGAAGAGATAGGGAGAGAGGGAGGGAGGAGAGGTAGCTCCTCTAGACTGAGAGACAGAGATCAGATAGAGAGACAGAGACTCTCCTCTATAGAGGCTTAGAGAGAGATAGAGAGAGAGAGAGAGAGAGGGAGGGTGGTTGTCAGAGGCTGAAAGGCCCAGCAGGCTACTCTTATTGGAGAGATGAAGGGGGAGCAGAGGGGAGGCAGGGAGAGGCAGCGGATCGAAGGAGGTATTAGTACAGTGTTGAAGGGCGTTAAGTGTGTTTGGGATGATGGTGAACCCGTGGGAAAACGACAGAACCTGGCTGGACGATCTGCAGCATCGCTGGGCTATGTCTGGGAAACGTCTGCACTATTTTTCTCCTAAACTAGACTCAGTAAAGAAAGACTTTAGGCTCACTAGACAAGACAGTCGGGTGAAGCAGAGTATCAGGGGGCCATGGACAGGGATGGGAACTAACCACATACAGCACTTTGACTTCCCCTAGCCTGGTCCCGGATCTGTTTGTGCTCTTGCCAACTCCATTGAGTTTGTCAAGCTAAAACATGGCATGACTATGAGTGACAGGGAGTTGGCATGGTAGCACAAACAGACTGACACTCAGGCTAGCGTCCCCCTCCCTTACACTGTAAAACGCTTTGAGCATCGACCTGGACTGGAAAAGCTCTATATAAATTCGATATTATGATCGCTGTTATGCAGACTATTTGGTACAGTACAGTAGTAAAACCTAATGCGCTATCCTGTACATCTGTTCTGAAGCACGTTCTCTGTCCGCGTCCCAAATGGCACCCTATTCCCTATATAGTGCACTACTTTAGACCAGGGCCCATATGGTTCTGTGTCAAAAAGTAGTGCATTATATAGGGAATAGGGTGCCATTTGGGACGAACCCTCAGTTTGTCGTCACAGCCAATCCAATCAGTGTAATTAGCATTGATTTCCTGTTTACAAATCACTGAAGTCATCTCCTTTAATGATCCCCCCGCCAGCTGCCCGGTGCAGCGCTCGGCTGAACGTACGGTACGAGTCACCAAGTCACTTATTGACCAGGTTGGGTGTTTGGCGTGTGGCTGTGTGACCGTTGTTCATATGCAGAGTTCAGATGACAGTAACCTTCCCTTACACTGTAAAACGCTTTGAGCCAGGTCGCAGTTGTAAATGAGAACTTGTTCTCAACTGGCTTACCTGGTTAAATAAAGGTGAAATAAAATAAAATAAAATAAAATAGCTGACACTGATAATCTGTGTGTCCCACATGGCACCCTATTTCTATAAATAGTGACCCTATGGGACCTTGTCAAAATAAGTGCACTACATAGGAAATAGGGTGCCATTTGAAAACGCAGATCTTGTTATTTTGAAGAGTCACAGAACAGAAGTTGGTGGTTCAAGTCATCAGATACAAGTCAGTTGCAGCTAACACACACACACACACACACACACACACACACACACACACACACACACACACTCCCCCTTCCACTGCTCATGGTAAATGCATGAGGCAGTACCTACAGTACATGGACAAACTGACACACCCACCTATTGGCATATTGATTGACTGTGGTCCAGTCAACGTTGTGGTGTGTGTGATTGTGTGTGTGTGTGTGTGTGTGTGTGTGTGTGTGTGTGTGTGTGTGTGTGTGTGTGTGTGTGTGTGTGTGTGTGTGTGTGTGCTACTTTCCACCCCACCTATACTGCTGTGAGGGCTTCTAGAATAACTGACTGGCCAATGGAACAACGTCTGCTGCATGGGGCTTCTAGAATAACTGACCGACCAATGGAACAACGTCATGCTGCATGGGGCTTCTAGAATAACTGACTGACCAATGGAACAACGTCATGCTGCATGGGGCTTCTAGAATAACTGACTGACCAATGGAACAACGTCATGCTGCATGGGGCTTCTAGAATAACTGACTGACCAATGGAACAACGTCATGCTGCATGGGGCTTCTAGAATAACTGACTGACCAATGGAACAACGTCATGCTGCATGGGGCTTCTAGAATAACTGACTGAGCCAATGGAACACGTCATGCTGCATGGGGCTTCTAGAATAACTGACTGACCAATGGAACAACGTCATGCTGCATGGGGCTTCTAGAATAACTGACTGACCAATGGAACAACATCATGCTGCATGGGGCTTCTAGAATAACTGACTGACCAATGGAACAACGTCATGCTGCATGGGGCTTCTAGAATAACTGACTGACCAATGGAACAACGTCATGCTGCATGGGGCTTCTAGAATAACTGACTGACCAATGGAACAACATCATGCTGCATGAGGCTTCTAGAATAACTGACTGACCAATGGAACAACGTCATGCTGCATGGGGTTTCTAGAATAACTGACTGACCATGGAAACAACGTCATGCTGCATGGGGCTTCTAGAAAACTGACTGGCCAAACAACGTCATGCTGCATGGGGCTTCTAGAATAACTGACTGACCATGGAACAACGTCATGCTGCATGGGGCTTCTAGAATAACTGACTGACCAATGGAACAACGTCATGCTGCATGGGGCTTCTAGATAACTGACTGACCAATGGAACAACGTCATGCTGCATGGGGCTTCTAGAATAACTGACTGACCAATGGAACAACGTCATGCTGCATGGGGCTTCTAGAATAACTGACTGACCAATGGAACAACGTCATGCTGCATGAGGCTTCTAGAATAACTGACTGACCAATGGACAAAACGTCATGCTGCATGGGCTTCTAGAATAACTGACTGACCAATGGAACAACGTCATGCTGCATGGGGCTTCTAGAATAACTGACTGACCAATGGAACAACGTCATGCTGCATGGGGCTTCTAGAATAACTGACTGACCAATGGAACAACGTCATGCTGCATGGGGCTTCTAGAATAACTGACTGACCAATGGAATAATGTCATGCTGCATGGGGCTTCTAGAATAACTGACTGGCACAAGTGGAACAACTTCATGCCTGCATGGGGCTTCTAGAATGGGGGACAAATGGAATAATGTCATCTGCAGAAGAAACTGACTGACCAATGGAACAACGTCATGCTGCATGGGGCTTCTAGAATAACTGACTGACCAATGGAATAATGTCATGCTTATGGGGCTTCTAGAATAACTGGTGACCAATGGAACAACGTCATGCTGCATGTAGACTGATAACTGACCCAATGGAACAACGTCATGCTGCATGGGGCTTCTAGAATAACTGACTGACCAATGGAACAACGTCATGCTGCATGGGGCTTCTAGAATAACTGACTGACCAATGGAACAACGTCATGCTGCATGGGGCTTCTAGAATAACTGACTGACAATGGAACAACGTCATGCTGCATGGGGCTTCTAGAATAACTGACTGACCAATGGAACAACGTCATGCTGCATGGGGCTTCTAGAATAACTGACTGACCAATGGAACAACATCATGCTGCATGGGGCTTGTCTAGAATAACTGACTGACCACATGGAACAACATCATGCTGCATGGGGCTTCTAGAATAACTGACTGGTGTGTGGAACAACGTCATGCTGCATGGGGCTTCTAGAATAACTGACTGACCAATGTCAACGTCATGTGTGCATGGGTGTGTGTCTAGAATAACTGACCGACCAATGGAACAACGTCATGCTGCATGGGTCTTCTAGAATAACTGACTGACTGTGTGGAACAACGTCATGCTGCATGAATAACTGACTGACCAATGGAACAACGTCATGCTGCATGGGGCTTCTAGAATAACTGACTGACCAATGGAAAACGTCATGCTGCATGGGGCTTCTAGAATAACTGACTGACCAATGGAAAAACGTCATGCTGCATGGGGCTTCTAGAATAACTGACTGACCAAATGGAAACAACATCATGCTGCATGGGGCTTCTAGAATAACTGACTGACCAATGGAACAACGTCATGCTGCATGGGGCTTCTAGAATAACTGACTGACCAATGGAACAACGTCATGCTGCATGGGGCTTCTAGAATAACTGACTGACCAATGGAACAACGTCATGCTGCATGGGGCTTTCTAGAATAACTGACTGACCAATGAACAACGTCATGCTGCATGGGGCTTCTAGAATAACTGACTGACCAATGGAACAACGTCATGCTGCATGGGGCTTCTAGAATAAACTGACTGACCAATGGAACAACGTCATGCTGCATGGGGCTTCTAGAATAACTGACTGACCAATGGAACAACGTCATGCTGCATGGGGCTTCTAGAATAACTGACTGACCAATGGAACACGTCATGCTGCATGGGGCTTCTAGAATAACTGACTGACCAATGGAACAACATCATGCTGCATGGGGCTTCTAGAATAACTGACTGACCAATGGAACAACGTCATGCTGCATGGGGCTTCTAGAATAACTGACTGACCAATGGAACAACATCATGCTGCATGGGGCTTCTAGAATAACTGACTGACCAATGGAACAACGTCATGCTGCATGGGGCTTCTAGAATAACTGACTGACCAATGGAACAACATCATGCTGCATGGGGCTTCTAGAATAACTGACTGACCAATGGAACAACGTCATGCTGCATGGGGCTTCTAGAATAACTGACTGACCAATGGAACAACGTCATGCTGCATGGGGCTTCTAGAATAACTGACTGACCAATGGAACAAGGTCATGCTGCATGGGGCTTCTAGAATAACTGACTGACCAATGGAACAACGTCATGCTGCATGGGGCTTCTAGAATAACTGACTGACCAATGGAACAACGTCATGCTGCATGGGGCTTCTAGAATAACTGACTGACCAATGGAACAACGTCATGCTGCATGAGGCTTCTAGAATAACTGACTGACCAATGGAACAACGTCATGCTGCATGGGGCTTCTAGAATAACTGACTGACCAATGGAACAACATCATGCTGCATGGGGCTTCTAGAATAACTGACTGACCAATGGAACAACGTCATGCTGCATGGGGCTTCTAGAATAACTGACTGACCAATGGAACAAGCGTCATGCTGCATGGGGCTTCTAGAATAACTGACTGACCAATGGAACAACGTCATGGTACCATGGTTGGTTTAGGCCTGCAGGTACGGTACCATATGGAGTGAGGGCTGAGGAGGAAGTGGCCATAGTACTAAAGTACACGTTAAAGCATTATGAATCCAATAAAACAGATTGCAACACTGTCATGGTTTGTGTTGAACCACTGAATATGAATATTGGACAGAGGCTCCCAGAAGGACTTACTGCTGAGAGTGTTTAACTGGCTACTTATTCTATATTTTATTCTGAAGTTACTGCCAATGCCAATATGTTCCCCTATGCAAACTAACACTGCAGCTATAGATCAAACAGACTCATTCACTAAGGCACTTTAGCAACATTCCATCTAGGAAACATGTTGGTAGAACTCAACAAAAGTATGAGTAGATCTAATTAATTCAACTTGCGTCATCGTGCATGAAAGGCCAATGGGGTTAAATGTTTATTATTTGTTTTTTGCAGCGGAGGCCTTTTAAAAAAAAAAAAGGCCTGGGTCATTTTTCTTTTGCTGTCCGAGTAACTGAGAACAGATGGATAAATTATGTAATTGTAGTGTTGACTGGAGAACTGCTGTGGGTCAGTCCTATTAATTTAGTACCTGTGAAGCACATGCCTAAAGGTCGTGTCATCAGACCCCTTTCACAGCCTTGTGACACACAATCATTAACACCTCCACACAAGCATTTGGTGTTTTTGACAAACATACTAATGCTGACATGTTACACTTTTGATTTTATGTACGCTACCGGTCAAACGTTTTGGAGCAACTACTCAATCAGGGGGTTTTCTTTGTTTTTGCTATTTTCTACATTGTGGAGTGGTGGTGGAGATATCGAAACTATGAAGTGGCACATGTGGAGTCATGTAGTAACCAAAGGGGTGTTAAACAAATCAAAATATATTTTGGGATTCTTCAAATGGCCACCCTTTGCCTTGATGGCAGCTTTGCACACCCTTGGCATTCTCTCAACCAGCTTCATGAGGTAGTCACCTGGAATGCATTTCAATTAACAGGTGTGCCTTCTTAAAAGTTAATTTGTGGAATTTCTTTCCTTCTTAATGCGTTTGAGCCAATCAGTTATGTTGCGACAAGGTAGGGGGGTATACAGAAGATAGCCCTATTTGGTAAAAAAACAAGTCCATATTATGGCAAGAACACCTCAAATAAGCAAAGAGAAATGACAGTCCATCATTACTTTAACACATGAAGGTCAGTCAATAAGGAACATTTCAAGAACTTTGATAGTTTCTACAAGTGCCGCCGCAGTGGTCTAAGGCACTGCATCGCAGTGCTAGCTGTGCCACTAGAGATCCTGGTTCGTATCCAGGCTCTGTCATAGCCGGCCGCGACCGGGAGACCCATGGGGCGGCGCACAGTTGGCCCAGCGTCGTCCAGGGTAGGGGAGGGAATGGTCGGCAGGGATGTAGAGCATGGCGTTTGCAACGCCAGGGTTGTGGGTTCGATTCCCACGGGGGGTATGAAAAATAAAAAAATAATGTATGCACTCACTAACTGTAAGTCGCTCTGGATAAGAGCGTCTGCTAAATGACTAAAATGTAAAAAATGGGTACAGTATAAATAGTAACAAATGTAAATATGTATTTGACAGTGGTTATCTTGGAATAGTTTTTTCGTTTACTTAACTCCATTGGTCCCAGGACTACCACAGTGAAAAAGCTGAAATTCACTACTTTCATTCATCTGCTTGGGTCTGCCCTCACATTTAGCCTCACATTGACATGTTTTACCATTTTCTTTTCAGGACAACCAGGGCAAAAACGATTTGACAAACAGTTGCATTCATGAGTTTTATTGACAAAGGTCCACCGAGCAAAAACGTGATAAAAAAATGTAATGAATAAGAATGCTGTAAGTACAGAAATGGTTTGCTCAGTGGGAAATGAATATCCAACTAGTCAGTGACAACTGTATGGAGTTTGTGACGTAAACTATGTGAGCTTATTACAGTATTTTACGCACTATGTCCTGGGATTTCCTGGGATCTTCTGTGTAGAAGAACCTTCCCTTCCAACTACTCTTCCTGTGGCTTGTGAGCGTCATCATAGAGCAAAACAGGTGCGTGCTCATGAGAGGCTTTTCATAGATGGGGCATAACAGTTGGTTTCTCAAACAGTATTAAGAATATGTTTGTAGGACTCGGTAGTTTTGAAACCGAAATGTACTTTATGAGGGTATTATACAATATAATGCTTCATTAAGAAAACGCCACCAGAGGGTGTCAGAGTTGGAACAGGCTATCTCAGCCCTCATTAATCACACATACTAGTGGTTGGTATCAGCGGATGCAGAACAAATGTTTAAAAAGGGGTTAGAAGGCCAAAACGCGTTGGCATTACTGTGGGACTCAAGAGTTCAGCTGACAGCGTCACACACTGCTTTGATGACAGCATCACACACTGCTTTGAAGTAGGCACTTGGGGTTGAGAGCCAGACATGACAGCATAAAACGTGTTTAAAAGCAAAGGCTACTTTGTAATATAATGGCTAATCCGTTTCATTTTATTGGGGGAAAAAACACGGTTAGTGGACGGTACAGGCTACACACACACACTGCTAACTCACACATCATGCCATGGGGGTGTGGATGCATAGCGTAACTGTAATGTAAATGGTTACCTTCTCTCTCCCTGCAGCATATATGAGCTGCGGAAAAATCCCAGGAGTTCGCTTTCTATTTGAGCCTCGAAAGTAATGTTTACTTTATACGTCCTCATGGGCTTTAGTTCCCTGTGTAAAGCGATCACATAAACCTGGTTGGCTCGGTAGTGGAATTGGCGGTGGATTCTCATGACGCCCGGTTTTTTGTTGTCCGAGTAAACCGCCACTTTCTCCACCTCGAGGCGGTCGGTGTGAAGCACTATGAACTTGGTAGAGTTCACACACTCGAATTCAATGTTCACTTCCCCGGAGAAAGTAAAGTTATCCATGTACACTGAGAGACGCAGGTCGTAGTGCCGGGGCCGGAGAGACGTCGGTAACCGGAGGTGTCGCCACGGCTGGGCTTCCTCATCTTTGTGGTTCCCGTTTCCATCCCGTGACCCGTTGAACTTGGCGTTAGAGCCGTTGCCCGCTCGTGAGGTGCTCTCCCCGGCGCACTCCTCGAACCGGACGCTGAGGAGAACCGCGATGGCTGTGACGACGATGAGCGTGAGGATGGAGATGGCAAAACCCAGGACCAGTTTCTTGTGGACGGTGATGCTCCGCTCCGTGGTCCGGGGCCGAACCACCATGCTATCGGCCCATTGATCCGACAGGCCGTTCCTCGTGTTGTTATCCTCTATCCCCATCGGAGTGAACGATAAGCCCTTGTTGCCAAGCTTATCCTCCAAAGACATACTCTGCCGAATCAGAATATGAGGTTTGGTTGGGGTTCGGGCGCAACAGGGAAACGAAATCCGGATAACAGAGTGTCATCAGTCAGGTCTAATAGCTGCCACTTAGAATAGTCATAAATGTGTCTCGGAGACGCGCACGGCTGATGCCCTGTTGAAGTGCCCGGCAGTAGCAATCCGACGCGGAATCATAAAAGTGTCCAAAATCAACTTTCCTTGTAGATTGAAATCACGGCTTGAATCACAAGCGCGAGTATTGGAGTTTAATTTGCTATCCTCATTGTTATCTATCTGCCTTCACGGCCTCCGTCTCCGCGCACACAAAGTGCTGCACAGAACACAATCCATCCCGGGGACTGATGCTGATGCTGCTGATGCTGATGCTGCTGATGCTGTTACTGATGGTCCTCACCCTCCGAGCGGTGTGCTCATATTGGGAGCTGCTCCCACTTCTACACTATAAAGGACTGGACTCTCTCTCTCTCTCTCTCTCTCTCTCTCTCTCTCTCTCTCTCTCTCTCTCTCTCTCTCTCTCTCTCTCTCTCTCTCTCTCTCTCTCTCTCTCTCTCTCTCTCTCTCTCTCTCTCTCTCTCTCTCTCTCTCTCTCTCTCTCTCTCTCTCTCTCTCTCTCTCTCTCTCTCTCTCTCTCTCTCTCTCTCTCTCTCTCTCTCTCTCTCTCTCTCTCTCTCTCTCTCTCTCTCTCTCTCTCTGCTCTCTCTCTCTCTCTCTCTCTCTCTCTCTCTCTCTCTCGCTCGCTCTTTCTCTCTCTCTCTCTCTCTCTCTCTCTCTCTCTCTCTCTCTCTCTCTCTCTCGCTCTCTCTCATTCAGCGCCGTAGGAATCTCAGCCTACTTCTTCTTGTAAGGAGGAACTCACGACGGATTTCAACCAGTTAGGAGAAAAAAACAATTACCAACGACAGAGAGCGAATGAGTTTCCCAGCCCCTCTTGCTTTGCCAGAGAACAAATAGACCGAGATCATTCCGAAATGCGCAGTAGGACAGAGTAGGAGAGCTCTCCCTCCCTCTGTGCAGAATAGCGGTCTCATCTCCTCGCTCGGTGAGATACGCCTCGTCAGGAAATTATGTAGGTCTATGTGGGAAAAGACTTGGAACTGTAGTCAAGTGCTGAAACCGTCAAGTGACGGGGGCTACGGCAGGGCTAAATACAGCGGTGGTGCAGCAGCCGTCCTTAGAACAGAATATTGCACCCCGTCCGGCTGCCTGCAATCTGTTCACACCCTACCTACATAGACTACATCATGGCATTCATGGTAGGCGCGATAAGGAGGGTAGTAGCCTATTGTAATACCAGGATCAATAATACCATAGCCTATATGCATATTTACGCACAGACATTACGCACGGATATAGGGGGAATTTGACACGAGCATAACTCTAAATGATGTGATACATTGTAAACAATTAGTCAGAAACACTTTAGTGGCTTCAGTGACACCAGTGGAACGATATAAATGGCTATGGTCTCCTGGACAGTCGTTTGATGTTCGCCATCTTGTGGACCGGGAACAAAGCGCAGCCTAATTGTTCATAATTTCCCGGCATGCACAGCGACACTGTCATTATTCCCTATTTCCATAAACACTTTTCTCTCAAACCAGTTAAACTAATAGTTACATATGGGTCTGTAGAAGATACCCACGCTGTGTTTTGTCATTGGTCTGTAGGTCTGTAATAGCACGTTTATAATGTGAATTATCTATTCAGCCCAAAGTAACAAAATAGAATTGCAGAATAGCATACTTACACTTGATTAGGTAGTTATTTGATTCAGAGTTAGCGGGGGGTGAATGGGGTTTACCGGGGGTCTTCCTGTTGAATCTCCAAGTAGGCACTTTTCTCTAAAATCTTAAATAATCCATCTGATTACTGAACAATACATAGAAACATGTAGAGTAACAACCACTATCTGTTTATATCCACACTGTGCATTGGCAGCACAAACTGCAGATATATTCCATACATACACTATCCCTGGGAAAGGTCATTAACAGTGACTAATGGTGTTTCACCAAAGTGCTTCTCAAATGGCACCCTTTTCCCTATATAGTGCACTACTTTTGAACAGGGCCCATAGGGTGTATATGGAAAAAGGGTGCCATTTGGGACACAAGCCATATCAGCGGCTCGCGGCCTCTCCCTCAATAACAGTTTAACTCGAGTGAGACAGACCGAGGTGAAACAGCCCACCACATCTGTAATCGACATGCAGAACGAGGAATGCTCACAGCACACATAATCAATATGAGACCTTAATGATACCAGCAGCAGCGAAACCCAGCAGCGATTTAGCAGTGTACGGGGGGAGTGGTTCAGTATTCATATTTACACTAACTGTCCAGTGTTTTCAGATATGGGTGAAATAGTTTTCCTTGCAAGAAATGGTAATGAATTATGTTAAAAAGCTGCTTTTCTGTGTTGGAATGTTGTGGGCGTACCCCAACAACAGAATGGTGTGGGCGTATACCGGTCATAAAAAAATTGTAATGCAAGTAGATCGCTAATTGGTCAGTTCATTCTCCTCAGGAGGATGACATCATCCTCTATGAGGAAATAGCAAGCATTTTTTAAATAGTCTGTTTAAGAGACAAGTTCAAGGTGGGGTTTTTGTAATGTTTTTTTGCTTCGGCCACAAATAGGAATATAGGACAAATCAACAACATTATTTGGCTATGAGTTAACAGAATGTGAACTTTTAAAAGTGAGATTTTCAGTTGACAGTTACTTTAATGAAGAAGATATTTTGACGTGGCCTGCTTGGAGACAGTAGTCTGGGCTGTGGTGGTCTGTGACGTGGCCTGCTTGGAGACAGTAGTCTGGGCTGTGGTGGTCTGTGACGTGGTCTGCATGGAGACAGTAGTCTGGGCTGTGGTGGTCTGTGACGTGGTCTGCATGGAGACAGTAGTCTGGGCTGTGGTGGTGTGTGTCTGGGCTGTGGTGGTCTGTGACGTGGCCTGCTTGGAGACAGTAGTCTGGGCTGTGGTGGTGTGTGTCTGGGCTGTGGTGGTCTGTGACGTGGCCTGCTTGGAGACAGTAGTCTGGGCTGTGGTGGTCTGTGACGTGGTCTGCATGGAGACAGTAGTCTGGGCTGTGGTGGTGTGTGTCTGGGCTGTGGTGGTCTGTGACGTGGCCTGCTTGGAGACAGTAGTCTGGGCTGTGGTGGTCTGTGACGTGGTCTGCATGGAGACAGTAGGCTGTGTTGGTCTGTGGCATGCTTCAGTAGTATTAGTGTAGTGGTTCAGTAGAATCAGTGTAGTGGTTCAGTAGTTTCAGTGTAGTGGTTCCGTAGTATCAGTGTAGTGGTTCAGTGGTATCAGTATAGTGGTTCAGTAGTATCAGTGTGTAGTAGTGGTTCAGTAGTTTCAGTGTGTAGTAGTGGTTCAGTAGTTTCAGTGTAGTGGTTCAGTAGTATCAGTGTGTAGTAGTGGTTCAGTAGTATCAGTGTAGTGGTTCAGTAGTATCAGTGTAGTGGTTCAGTAGTATCAGTGTAGTGGTTCAGTGGTATCAGTGTAGTGGTTCAGTAGTATCAGTGTAGTGGTTCAGTAGTATCAGTGTGTAGTAGTGGTTCAGTAGTATCAGTGTGTAGTAGTGGTTCAGTAGTCAGTGTGTAGTAGTGGTTCAGTAGTATCAGTGTAGTGGTTCAGTAGTATCAGTGTAGTGGTTCAGTAGTATCAGTGTAGTGGTTCAGTAGTATCAGTGTGTAGTAGTGGTTCAGTAGTATCAGTGTGTAGTAGTGGTTCAGTAGTATCAGTGTGTAGTAGTGGTTCAGTAGTTTCAGTGTGTAGTAGTGGTTCAGTAGTCAGTGTGTAGTAGTGGTTCAGTAGTTTCAGTGTGTAGTAGTGGTTCAGTAGTCAGTGTGTAGTAGTGGTTCAGTAGTATCAGTAGTGGTTCAGTGTGTAGTAGTGGTTCAGTAGTCAGTGTGTAGTAGTGGTTCAGTAGTGTAGTAGTGTTCAGTAGTATCAGTGTAGTGGTTCAGTAGTTTCAGTGTTTCAGTGTGTAGTGGTTCAGTAGTATCAGTGTAGTGGTTCAGTAGTTCAGTGTAGTGGTTCAGTAGTTTCAGTGTAGTGGTTCAGTAGTATCAGTGTAGTGGTTCAGTAGTTTCAGTGTAGTGGTTCAGTAGTATCAGTGTGTAGTAGTGGTTCAGTAGTATCAGTGTGTAGTAGTGGTTCAGTAGTCAGTGTGTAGTAGTGGTTCAGTAGTTTCAGTGTGTAGTAGTGGTTCAGTAGTATCAGTGTGTAGTAGTGGTTCAGTAGTGTCAGTGTAGTGGTTCAGTGGTTTCAGTGTAGTGGTTCAGTAGTTTCAGTGTAGTGTGTTCAGTAGTATCAGTGTAGTGGTTCAGTAGTATCAGTGTGTAGTGGTTCAGTAGTATCAGTGTAGTAGTTCAGTGTTCAGTAGTATCAGTGTAGTAGTGTAGTGGTTCAGTAGTATCAGTGTAGTGGTTCAGTAGTATCAGTGTAGTGGTTCAGTAGTATCAGTGTAGTGGTTCAGTAGTATCAGTGTAGTGGTTCAGTAGTATCAGTGTGTAGTAGTGGTTCAGTAGTATCAGTGTGTAGTAGTGGTTCAGTAGTATCAGTGTAGTGGTTCAGTAGTATCAGTGTAGTGGTTCAGTAGTATCAGTGTAGTGGTTCAGTAGTATCAGTGTAGTGGTTCAGTAGTGTCAGTGTAGTGTGGTTCAGTAGTATCAGTGTAGTGGTTCAGTAGTTTCAGTGTAGTGGTTCAGTAGTATCAGTGTATCAGTGTGTGTAGTGGTTCAGTAGTATCAGTGTAGTGTGGTTCAGTAGTTTCAGTGTAGTGGTTCAGTAGTAGTGGTGGTTCAGTAGTATCAGTGTAGTGGTTCAGTAGTATCAGTGTAGTGGTTCAGTAGTGTCAGTGTGTAGTGGTTCAGTAGTGTCAGTGTAGTGGTGGTTCAGTAGTATCAGTGTAGTGGTTCAGTAGTATCAGTGTAGTGGTTCAGTAGTATCAGTGTAGTGGTTCAGTAGTATCAGTGTGTAGTAGTGGTTCAGTAGTATCAGTGTAGTGGTCCAGTGGTATCAGTGTGTAGTAGTGGTTCAGTAGTATCAGTGTAGTAGTAGTGGTTCAGTAGTATCAGTGTAGTGGTTCAGTAGTATCAGTGTAGTGGTTCAGTAGTATCAGTGTGTAGTAGTGGTTCAGTAGTATCAGTGTAGTGGTTCAGTAGTATCAGTGTAGTGGTTCAGTAGTATCAGTGTAGTGGTTCAGTAGTATCAGTGTAGTGGTTCAGTAGTATCAGTGTAGTGGTTCAGTAGTATCAGTGTAGTGGTTCAGTAGTATCAGTGTAGTGGTTCAGTAGTGTCAGTGTGTAGTAGTGGTTCAGTAGTATCAGTGTAGTGGTTCAGTAGTATCAGTGTAGTGGTTCAGTAGTATCAGTGTAGTGGTTCAGTAGTGTCAGTGTGTAGTAGTGATTCAGTAGTGTCAGTGTAGTGGTTCAGTGGTATCAGTGTGTAGTAGTGGTTCAGTAGTGTCAGTGTGTAGTAGTGGTTCAGTAGTATAAGTGTAGTGGTTCAGTAGTATCAGTGTAGTGGTTCAGTAGTATCAGTGTAGTGGTTCAGTAGTGTCAGTGTGTAGTAGTGGTAGTGGTTCAGTAGTATCAGTGTAGTGGTTCAGTATTATCAGTGTAGTGGTTCAGTAGTATCAGTGTGTAGTAGTGGTTCAGTAGTATCAGTGTGTAGTAGTGGTTCAGTAGTATCAGTGTAGTGGTTCAGTAGTATCAGTGTAGTGGTTCAGTGGTATCAGTGTAGTGGTTCAGTAGTGTCAGTGTGTAGTAGTGGTTCAGTAGTATCAGTGTAGTGGTTCAGTAGTGTCAGTGTAGTGGTTCAGTAGTGTCAGTGTGTAGTAGTGGTTCAGTAGTATCAGTGTAGTGGTTCAGTAGTATCAGTGTGTAGTAGTGGTTCAGTAGTTTCAGTGTAGTGGTTCAGTAGTATCAGTGTAGTGGTTCAGTAGTATCAGTGTAGTGGTTCAGTAGTGTCAGTGTGTAGTAGTGATTCAGTAGTGTCAGTGTAGTGGTTCAGTGGTATCAGTGTGTAGTAGTGGTTCAGTAGTGTCAGTGTGTAGTAGTGGTTCAGTAGTCAGTGTGTAGTAGTGGTTCAGTAGTATCAGTGTAGTGGTTCAGTAGTATCAGTGTAGTGGTTCAGTAGTGTCAGTGTGTAGTAGTGATTCAGTGGTATCAGTGTGTAGTAGTGGTTCAGTGGTATCAGTGTGTAGTAGGGGTATCAAGCCTCAGTGTCATACATGCCTGTGCTCTCTCATGTCTCATCTGTCAGCCAATGAGGACTGCTGATGCTGGGGAGGTCATATCTAAGCATGATGTAGAGATTATGTTTTGATGAAAGAGCATCTTATTTACAACTCTGGCTGGAGGGGAGGGTTGGCCTTGCTGTTGGTAAACTGTCCTTACAGCTTGTCTAATGAACACACAGAGACCAGACGAGAAATCAAAAGGTTATCTCTGTCTGTGAGGGGGACGATTAGTCTCTCTCTCTCTCTCTCTCGCTCTCTCTCTCTCTCTCTCTCTCTCTCTCTCTCTCTCTCTCTCTCTCTCTCTCTCTCTCTCTCTCTCTCTCTCTCTCTCTCTCTCTCTCTCTCTCTCTCTCTCTCTCTCTCTCTCTCTCTCTCTCTCTCTCTCTCTACTTCTCTCTCTCTCTCTACTTCTCTCGCTCTCTCTCTCTCTATCTCTCCTTCTCTCTCTGTACTGAATGCTCTGTACAGTGTAGTCTTCTTACATACCTAGATGACCTCAATTCTCTGAATGAACCTCACATTGTTTGCATCAAGGACACTAAGATAACCTGCCGACATGACTAGGCTGGTCATGGCTCACATCAACACCATTATCCCAGAAACCCTAGACCCACTCCAATTTGCATACCGCCCCAACAGATCCACAGATGATGCAATCTCTATTGCACTCCACACTGCCCTTTCCCACCTGGACAAGAGGAACACCTACGTGAGAATGCTATTCATTGACTACAGCTCAGCATTCAACACCATAGTGCCCTCTAAGCTCATCACTAAGCTAAGGATCCTGGGACTAAACACCTCCCTCTGCAACTGGATCCTGGACTTCCTGACGGGCCGCCCCCAGGTGGTAAGGGTAGGTAACAACACATCTGCCACACTGATCCTCAACACGTGGGCCCCTCAGGGGTGCGTGCTCAGTCCCCTCCTGTACTCCCTGTTCACCCATGACTGCATGGCCAGGCAGGACTCCAACACCATCATTAAGTTTGCCGACGACACAACAGTGGTAGGCCTGATCACCGACAACGATGAGACAGCGTATTGGGAGGAGGTCAGAGACCTGGCCGTGTGGTGCCAGGATAACAACCTCTCCCTCAACGTGACCAAGACAAAGGAGATGATTGTGGACTACAGGGAAAAAAAGAGGACCGAGCACGTCCCCATTCCCATCGACAAGGCTGTAGTGGAACAGGTTGAGAGCTTCAAGTTCCTTGGTGTCCACATCACCAACGAACTATCATGGTCCAAACACACCAAGACAGTCGTGAAGAGGGCACAACAAAACCTATTCCCCCTCAGGAGACTGAAAAGATTTGGCATGGGTCCTCAGATCCTCAAAAAGTTCTGGAGCGCCAAAAGGCTTCTCAACAGCTTCTACCCCCAAGCCATAAGACTCCTGAACAGCTAATCATGGCTACCCGGACTATTTGCACTGCCCCCACCCCCACCCCCCATCCCCCTCTTTTACGCTGCTGCTACTCTGTTTACTATCTATGCATAGTCACTTTAACTCTACCCACATGTACATATGACCTCAATTACCTCGACTAGCCGGTGCCCCCGCACATTTACTCAGTACCGGTACCCCCCTGTATATAGCCTCCCTACTGTTATTTTATTTTACTGCTGCTCTTTAGCTATTTGTTTTTATTTTTCTTAATTAACACTTTTTATTTTACATTTTTCTTTTAAAAAACTGCATTGTTGGTTAAGGGCTTGTAAGTAAGCATTTCACAGTAATGTCTACACCTGTTGTATTCGGCGCATGTGGCAAATAAAATGAGATTATACTGAATAATCACCTTGGACATCAGAATACTATTGTATACTGTCATACATATTTATTTGTTTACTCTACAGGCAGATTTCCCTGAGGAAAGGTGTCAGTGTAATGCGGTAGACGAAGTCAGGCGCGGGACACAGAACTCAATGAAAACGTAACTTTACTGAAACACGTAAAGAAACAAGTAAACCTCCACGCAGGGAGGAACAAACCCGCTCACCAACGACACACGAAACAATAAACAAACACAATGGGAGCCACAGGGTTAAATAGGGAACGGAGTAATTACACGATGGGAAACAGGTGTGAACCAATCAGACAACAACAGGTAGAACATAGAAACATAGAAACATAGATCGGCAGCAGCTAGTACTCCGGTGACGACGAACGCCGTAGCCTGCCCGAGCAAGGAGGAAGGGCAGCCTCGGCAGAATCCGTGACAAGTGGTCAACCATGTTTGAAATATGAATGGCCATAAACGCATGGAATGGAAGATGCACAGTAGCTTCTAGAATGTAAAGTGACCTTTATAAACCAGGCTTCCGTCCAACCTTTTTATGCAAGTAAAGTACAAGTCTGATATAAAAAAAAAAAACGACAGGCGTAAATTTGTTGGTAAACTTTCCAAAGGTTGACAAAAACAAAATATGCTAGACAAGGTGGGATCTTTTTGTGTCTTTAAAATTAATTATCAGAGAAATGGCGCAAGTGTTGATATAATAACCATCATATCAAAGTAAACTTGGAGTCACGTGATGATATGGTGTATGGTCCTCCCACTACGACTCAGGAAACCATGCAGTTTATTAGGCTACAGATGAAATAAGTTATGATGAACTTCACAGGGTGGTGAAAGTGCACAGTGATGAGATTGATACTCCTTTCCAATAAATATTGAGGGTCTTATTCTGGTGACCAGAGTGGTACATTAGTTATATCATAGAATAAAGACCAGAGTGGCACATTAGCTCCTGTGCATTCGGAAAGTATTCAGACCCCTTGATTTTCTACATAATCCTCATCTACTCACAATACCCCATAATGACCAAGCGAAAACAGGTTTTTAGAAATGTTTGAAAATGTATTAAAAATATGAAAAGTATTCTGCTATGAGACTCGAAATTGAGCTCAGGTGCATCCTGTTTCCATTGATCATCCTTGAGATGTTTCCACAACTTGATTGGAGTCCACCTGTGGTAAATTAAATTGATTGGACATGATTTGGAAAGGCACACACCTGTCTATATAAGGTCCCGCAGTTGACAGTGCGTGTCCGAGCAAAAACCAAGCCATGAGGTCGAAGGAAGTGTCAGTAGATCTCCGAGACAGGATTGTGTCGAGGCACAAATCTGGGGAAGGGTACCAAAATAATGCTGCAGAATTGGTCCCCAAGAACACAGTGGCCTCCATCATTCTGAAATGGAAGTGGTTTGGAACCACCAAGACTCTTCCTAGAGCTGGCCGCCCGGCCAAACAGCAATCGGGGGAGAAGGGCCTTGGTCAGAGAGGTGACCAAGAATCCGATGGTCACTCTGACAGAGCTCCAGAGTTCCTCTGTGGAGATGGGAGAGCCTTCCAGAAGAACAACAATCTCTGCAGCACTCCAGCAATCAGGCCTTTATGGTAGAGTGGCCCCTTGTCTTTGTGTGTGATTGTTTCTTGTGGAGGTTGGATTAGCTCGGTGGAGCTCTTTGTTATTTTGTATCGCTGGGTTATTTTCACCCGTGTGCTTCGTTGTTTCCAGTGTGCCTGTTTTTCCACACTGAAGTGTTTGACGCATTGCTGCGTACTACTGTGTTCAGAATATACCTTTTTATTCTGTGATTTGCCCTCCTGCACTCCTTCAAATCATCCATCACATAACTCTATAGTTAAACCCTCGAGTCTATAGCCATTTATGACACTGACAGGAGTGCTGTGGATAATATCTGGTATTACCT
>CM072255.1:8208557-8216908 GCA_036851935.1 Coregonus suidteri
TGAACGCAATGTCCTCGTTTGGGTGTAGGGACTGATCAGAGCCTGAAGGTACAGAGGTGCCGTTCCCCTCACTGCTCCATAGGCAAGCACCATGGTCTTGTAGCGGATGCGAGCTTCAACTGGAAGCCAGTGGAGTGTGCGGAGGAGGGGGGTGACGTGAGAGAACTTGGGAAGGTTGAACACCAGACGGGCTGCGGCATTTCTGGATGAGTTGTAGGGGTTTTAATGGCACAGGCAGGGAGCCCAGCCAACAGCGAGTTGCAGTAGTCCAGACGGGAGATGACAAGTGCCTGGACCAGGACCTGCGCCGCTTCCTGTGTAAGGCAGGGTCGCACTCTCCGAATGTTGTAGAGCATGAACCTGCAGGAGCGGGTCACCGCCTTGATGTTGCGGAGAACGACAGGGTGTTGTCCAGGGTCACGCCTAGGCTCTTCGCACTCTGGGAGGAGGACACAGCGGAGTTTGTCAACCGTGATGGCGAGATCATGGAACGGGCAGTCCTTCCCCGGGAGGAAGAGCAGCTCCGTCTTGCCAGGGTTCAGCTTGAGGTGGTGATCCGTCATCCATACTGATATGTCTGCCAGACATGCAGAGATGCGATTCGCCACCTGGTTATCAGAAGGGGGAAAGGAGAAGATTAGTTGTGTATCATCAGCGTAACAATGATAGGAAAGGCCATGTGAGGATATGACAGAGCCAAGTGACTTGGTGTATAGGGAGAAAAGGAGAGGGCCCAGAACGATCCCTGGGGGACACCAGTGGTGAGAGCACGTGGTGCGGAGAGACAGCTTCCCGCCACGCCACTTGGTAGGAGCGACCGGTCAGGTAGGACGCAATCCAGGAGTGAGCCGCGCCGGAGATGCCCATCTCGGAGAGGGTGGAGAGGAGGATCTGATGGTTCACAGTATCAAAGGCAGCAGACAGGTCTAGAAGGACAAGAGCAGAGGAGAGAGAGTTAGCTTTAGCAGTGCGGAGAGTCTCCGTGACACAGAGAAGAGCAGTCTCAGTTGAAATGACCAGTCCCTGAAACCTGATTGGTTTGATCAAAGAAGGTCATTCTGAGAGAGATAGCAGGAGAGTTGGCTAAAGACGGCACGCTCAATAGTTTTTGGAAAGAAAAGAAAGAAGGGATACTGGTCTGTAGTTGTTGACATCAGTGGGGTCGAGTGTTGGTTTTTTGAGAAGGGGAGTAACTCTCGCTCTCTTGAAGACGGAAGGGACATGGCCAGCGGTCAAGGATGAGTTGATCAGCGAGGTGAGGTAGGGGAGAAGGTCACCGGAGATGGTCTGGAGAAGGGAGGAGGGGATGGGGTCAAGCGGGCAGGTTGTTGGGCGGCCTGCAGTCACAAGTCGCAGGATTTTATCTGGAGAGAGAGGGGAGAAAGAAGTCAAAGCATAGGGTAGGGCAGTGTGAGCAGGACCAGCAGTGTCATTAGACTTAACAAACGAGGATCGGATGTCGTCAACCTTCTTTTCAAAGTGGTTGACGAAGTCATCCACAGAGAGAGAGGAGGGGGGGGGGGGGGGGGGGGGGATTCAGGAGGGAGGAAAATGTGGCAAGAGCTTCCTAGGGTTAGAGGCAGATGCTTGGAATTTAGAGTGGTAGAAGGTGGCCTTAGCAGCAGAAACAGATGAAGAAAATGTAGAGAGGAGGGAGTGAAAAGATGCCAGGTCGGCAGGGAGTTTAGTTTTCTTCCATTTCCGCTCCGCTGCCCGGAGCTCTGTTCTGTGAGCTCGCAATGAGTCATCAAGCCACGGAGCTGGAGGGGAGGACCGAGCCGGCCGGGAGGATAGGGACACAGAGAGTCAAAGGATGCAGAAAGGGAGGAGAGGAAGGGTGAGGAGGCAGAATCAGGAGATTGGAGGGAGAAGGATTGAGCAGAGGGAAGAGATGATAGGATGGAAGAGGAGAGAGTAGTGGGAGAGAGAGAGCGAAGGTTGCGGCGGCGCATTACCCATCTGTGTAGGGGCAGAGTGAGTAGTGTGGGAGGAGAGTGAGAGAGAAAAGGAAACAAAGTAGTGGTCGGAGACTTGGAGGGGAGTTGCAGTGAGATTAGTAGAGAGAGCAGCATCTAGTGAAGATGAGGTCAAGCGTATTGCCTGCCTTGTGAGTAGGGGGGGGACGGTGAGAGGGTGAGGGCAAAAGAGGAGAGGAGTGGAAAGAAGGAGGCAGAGAGAAATGAGTCAAATGTGGACATAGGGAGGTTTGAAATCCCCCAAAACTGTGAGGGGTGAGCCATCCTCAGGGAAGGAACTTATCAAGGCATCAAGCTCATTGATGAACTCTCCAAGGGAACCTGGAGGGCGATAGATGACAAGGATATTAAGCTTAAATGGGCTAGTGACTGTGACAGCATGGAATTCAAATGAGGAGATAGACAGATGGGTTAGGGGAAAAATTGAGAATGTCCACTTGGGAGAGATGAGGATTCCTGTGCCACCACCCCTCTGACCAGATGCTCTCGGGGTATGCGAGAACACATGGTCAGACGAGGAGAGAGCAGTAGGAGTAGCGGTGTTTTCAGTGGTGATCCATGTTTCCGTCAGCGCCAGGAAGTCGAGGGACTGGAGGTTGGCATAGGCTGGATGAAGTCAGCTTTGTTGGCAGCAGAACGGCAGTTCCAGAGGCTGCCTGCGACCTGGAACTCCACGTGGGTGGTGCGTTTCGCAGGGACCACCAGGTTGGAGAGGCAGCAGCCACGCGGTGTGTGGTGCGTTTGTGTGTAGCCTGTGCAGAGAGGAGAGAACAGGGATAGGCAGAGGCATAGTTGACAGGCTGTAGCAAATGGCTACAAAAATGCAGAGGAGATCGGAATGAAATGGACTAAGCATCTGGGAGCGGAGAGAGCAGGGCCTCCCTCACCAAAAACTTCTACCTCAGAAACTAAAATTGTTTCACTGAACCACCCGAACAAAAAAAAACTCTCCCAACTTCCGCCTTTGGAAATCAGAATTGTTGTGAACCACAGCGGTTCAATGTTTAAAGGAATAGACTCAGCCCACTTTATTCAGCTAGCTAACTATGACACCATAGCCAACTAGCAGACTAGCATCCAATAACAATAACACACCGTTTAGCACCAACACTTGGTCACAACAAACCACCAATAATGTGATAACACACTAAACAGATCATTCCCTCCCCATATGCCCCCCTAGGCACAACTACGACAACATAACCAACAAAAATGGGTCACGACTCCTGCAGCTCTGTCGCACACTGGGTATGTACATAGTCAATGGTAGGCTTCGAGGGGACTCCTATGGTAGGTACACCTATAGCTCATCTCTTGGCAGTAGTACTGTAGACTACTTTATCACTGACCTCAACCCAGAGTCTCTCAGAGCGTTCACAGTCAGCCCACTGACACCCCTATCAGACCACAGCAAAATCACAGTCTACTTGAACAGAGCAATACTCAATCATGAGGCATCAAAGCCAAAAGAACTGAATAATATTAAGAAATGCTATAGATGGAAGGAAAAGTAGTGTTGAAACCTACCAAAAAACAATTAGGAAACAACAAATTCAATCCATTCTAGACAACTTCCTGGACAAAACGTTCCACTGTAATAGTGAAGGTGTAAAACTTGGCAGTAGAAAACCTAAACAGTATATTTGACCTCTCAGCTTCCCTATCAAATCTAAAATCTCTAACAGAAAACCAAAGAAAAGTAATAACAGTGATAAATGGTTTGATGAAGAATGCAAAAACCTAAGAAAGAAATTGAGAAACCTATCCAACCAAAAACATAGAGACCCAGAAAACCTGAGCCTACGCCTTCACTATGGTGAATCACTAAAACAATACAGAAATACACTACGGAAAAGAAGGAACAGCATGTCAGAAATCAGCTCAATGTAATTGAAGAATCCATAGACTCTAACCACTTCTGGGAAAATTGGAAAACACTAAACAAAACAACACACACGAAGAGCTATCTATCCAAAACGGAGATGTATGGGTAAACCACTTCTCCAATCTTTTTGGCCCTATAACAGAGAACAAACAGCAAAAAAATATACATGATCAAATGCAAATCTTAGAATCAACTATTAAAGACTACCAGAACCCACTGGATTCTCCAATTACATTGAATGAACTACAGGATAAAATACAAACCTTCCAACCCAAAAAGTCCTGTGGTGTTGATGGTATCCTCAATGAAATGATAAAATATACAGACCACAAATTTCAATTAGCTATACTTAAACTCTTTAACATCATCCTTAGCTCTGGCATCTTCCCCAACATCTGGAACCAAGGACTGATCACCCCAATCCACAAAAGTGGAGACAAATTTGACCCCATATAACTACCGTGGGATATGCGTCAACAGCAACCTTGGGAAAATCCTCTGCATTATCATTAACAGCAGACTAGTTCATTTCCTCAGTGAAAACAATGTACTGAGCAAATGTCAAATTGGCTTTTTACCAAATTACCCGTACGACAGACCACGTATTCACCCTGCACACCCTAATTGACAAACAAACAAACCAAAACAAAGGCAAAGTCTTCTCATGCTTTGTTGATTTTCAAAAAGCTTTTGACTCAATTTGGCATGAGGGTCTGCTATACAAATTGATGGAAAGTGGGGTTGGGGGAAAAACATACGACATTATAAATCCATGTACACAAACAACAAGTGTGCGGGTTAAAATTGGCAAAAAAACACACACATTTCTTTCCACAGGGCCGTGGGGTGAGACAGGGATGCAGTTTAAGCCCCCACCCTCTTCAACATATATATCAACGAATTGGCGAGGGCACTAGAACAGTCTGCAGCACCCGGCCTCACCCTACTAGAATCTGAAGTCAAATGTCTTCTGTTTTGCTGACGATCTGGTGCTTCTGTCACCAACCAAGGAGGGCCTACAGCAGCACCTAGATCTTCTGCACAGATTCTGTCAGACCTGGGCCCCTGACAGTAAATCTCAGTAAGACAAAAATAATGGTGTTCCAAAAAAGGTCCAGTTGCCAGGACCACAAATACAAATTCCATCTAGACACCGTTGCCCTAGAGCACACAAAAAACTATACATACCTCGGCCTAAACATCAGCGCCACAGGTAACTTCCACAAAGCTGTGAACGATCTGAGAGACAAGGCAAGAAGGGCCTTCTATGCCATCAAAAGGAACATAAAATTTGACGTACCAATTAGGATCTGGCTAAAAATACTTGAATCAGTTATAGAACCCATTGCCCTTTATGGTTCTGAGGTCTGGGGTCCGCTCACCAACCAAGAATTCACAAAATGGGACAAACACCAAATTGAGACTCTGCATGCAGAATTCTGCAAAAAACATCCTCCGTGTACAACGTAAAACACCAAATAATGCATGCAGAGCAGAATTAGGCCAATACCCGCTAATTATCAAAATCCAGAAAAGAGCCGTTAAATTCTATAACCACTTAAAAGGAAGCGATTCCCAAACTAGTACTGTGCAGCCGTCTTCATCGACCTGGCCAAGGCTTTCGACTCTGTCAACCACCGCATTCTTATTGGCAGACTAAATAGCCTTGGTTTCTCAAATGACTGCCTCGCCTGGTTCACCAACTACTTCTCAGATAGAGTTCAGTGTGTCAAATCGGAGGGCCTGTTGTCTGGACCTATGGCAGTCTCTATGGGGGTGCCACAGGGTTCAATTCTTGGGCCGACACTTTTCTCCGTGTATATCAATGATGTCGCTCTTGCTGCTGGTGACTCTCAGATCCACCTCTACGCAGACGACACCATTTTGTATACATCTGGCCCTTCATTGGACACTGTGTTAACAAACCTCCAAACGAGCTTCAATGCCATACAACAATCCTTCAGTAGCCTTCAACTGCTCTTAAACACTAGTAAAACTAAATGCATGCTTTTCAATCGAACGCTGCTAGCACCCGCCCACACCCGACTAGAATCACCACTCTCGACGGGTCTGACCTAGAGTATGTGGACAACTACAAATATCTAGGTGTCTGGTTAGACTGTAACTCAACTTCCAGACTCACATAAAGAATCTCCAATCCAAAGTTAAATCTAGAATCGGCTTCCTATTTCGCAACAAAGCCTCCTTCACTCATGCTGCCAAACATGCCCTCGTAAAACTGACTATCCTACGATCCTTGACTTCAGCGATGTCATTTACAAAATAGTCTCCAACACTCTACTCAGCAAATTGGATGTAGTCTATCACAGTGCCATCCGTTTTGTCTCCAAAGCCCCATACACTACCCACCACTGTGACCTGTACGCTCTTGTTGGCTGGTCCTCACTACATGTTCGTCGTCAAACCCACTGGCTCCAGGCCATCTATAAATCACTGCTAGGCAAATCCCCGCCTTATCTTAGCTCATTGGTCACCATAGCAGCACCCACCCGTAGTCTGCGCTCCAGCAGGTATATCTCTCTGGTCATTCCCAAAGCCAACACCTCCTTTGGCCGCCACTCCTTCCAGTTCTCTGCTGCCAATGACTGGAACGAATTGCAAAAATCTCTGAAGCTGGAGACTCTTATCTCCCTCAATAACTTTAAGCATCAGTTGTCAGAGCACCTTACCGATCACTGCACCTGTACACAGCCCATCTGAAATTAGCCCACCCAACTACCTCATCCCTATATTGTTATTTATTTTGCTCTTTTGCACCCCAGTATCTCTATTTGCACATAATCTCTTGCACATCTAGCATTCCAGTGTTAATACTATTGTAATTATTCTGCACTATAGCCTATTTATTCCCTTACCTCCATAACTTGCTACATTTGCACACACTGTATATATATTTTTCTGTTGTATTTCTGACTTTATGTTTTTTTTTTTACCCCATATGTAACTCTGTGTTGTTTTTATATTGCACTACTTTGCTTTATCTTGGCCAGGTCGCAGTTGTAAATGAGAACCTGTTCTCAACTGGCTTACCTGGTTAAATAAAGGTTAAATAAAAAATAAAATAAAATAAAAAACCTTCCATAACAAAGCCATCACCTACAGAGAGATGAACTTGGAGAAGAGTCCCCTAAGTAAGCTTGTCCTGGGGCTCTGTTCACAAACACAAACAGACCCCACACAGCCCCAGGACAACAACAACAACAACACAACTAGACCCAACCAAATCATGAGAAAACAAAAAGAGAATTACTTGACACATTGGAAAGAACAAACAAAAAAACAGAGCAAACTAGAATGCTATTTGGCCCTAAACAGAGAGTACACAGTGGCAGAATACTTGACCACTGTGACTGACCCAAACTTAAGGAAAGCTTTGACTATGTACAGACTCAGTGAGCATAGCCTTGCTATTGAGAAAGGCCGCCGTAGGCAGACCTGGCTCTCAAGAGAAGACAGGCTATGTGCACACTTGCCCACAAAATGAGGTGGAAACTGAGCTGCACTTCCTAACCTCCTGCCAAATGTATGACCATATTAGAGACACATATTTCCCTCAGATTACAGCGATCCACAAAGAATTCGAAAACAAACCCAATTTTGATAAACTCCCTTATCTACTGGGTGAAAAACCACAGTGTGCCATCACAGCTGCAAGATTTGTGACCTGTTGCCACAAGAAAAGGGCAACCAGTGAAGAACAAACACCATTGTAAATACAACCCATATTTATGTTTATTTATTTTCCCATTTGTACTTTAACTATTTGCACATTGTTACAACACTGTATATATACATAATATGACATTTGAAATGTCTTTATTCTTTTGAAACTTCTGAGTGTAATGTTTACTGTTAATATTTATTGTTTATTTCACTTTTGTTTACTATATACTTCACTTGCTTTGGCAATGTTAACACACGTTTCCCCATGCCAATAAAGCCCTTAAATTGAAATTGAAATTGAAAGAGAGATTGAGAGAGAAATTGAAATTGAGAGAGAGAGAGAGAGAGAGAGAGAGAGAGAGAGAGAGAGAGAGAGAGAGAGAGAGAGAGATAGAGAGAGAGAGAGAGAGAGAGAGAGAGAGAGAGAGAGAGAGAGAGAGAGAGGAGAGAGAGAGAGAGAGAGAGGGGAGGAGAGGAGAGAGAGAGAGAGAGGGAGAAGAGAGAGAGAGAGAGAGAGAGAGAGAGAGAGAGAGAGAGAGAGAGAGAGAGAGAGAGAGAGAGAGAGAAGAGAGAGAGAGAGAGAGAGAGAGAGAGAGAGAGAGAGAGAGAGAGAGAGAGAGACAGACAGACAGAAGAGAGAGAGAGAGACAGAGAGAGAGAGAGAGAGAGAGAGAGAGAGAAAAGGTGTGTATGTTTGTGCATGGTTGCGCATGCTGGTGTGTGTGCATGTATGTATGTGTGATGTGTCTGTGTGCATGCAGGTGTTAAAAACAGGGAGAACTCTAACTGAAAATCAATGGCCAGTG
>CM072255.1:8217408-8248064 GCA_036851935.1 Coregonus suidteri
TTTAAGCATGCAGCATTTTCAAAGGGATTCAGTTTGCGATCACAGTAATGGGTGTTTATTTTGCTGTTCATGAGCCCAAAGCAATGCAGCGAGCTGCACTCATCACCATCACAGTCAGCAGGCACAGAACAGAACACAACAGAACACAACATTTTACATTTTAGTCATTTAGCGGACGCTCTTATCCAGAGCGACTTACAGTTAGTGCATACATTATTTTTTTCATACCCCCTGTGGGAATCGAACCCACTACCCTGGCGTTGCAAACACCATGCTCTATCAACTGAGCTACATCCCTGCCGGCCATTGCCTCCCCCTACCCTGGACGACGCTGGCCAATTGTGCGCCGCCCCCATGGGTCCCCCATTCGCGGCCGGCTACGACAGAGCCTGGATTCGAACCAGGATCTCTAGTGGCACAGCTAGCACTGCGATGCAGTGCCTTAGACCACTGCGCACACTCGGGAGACACACAACTACACAACACTACACAACACTACAGAACACAACACAACAGAACACTACACAACAGAACACAACAGAAACAGAACACAACAGAACACTACAGAACACAACAGAACAGAACACAACACAACAGAACACTACAGAACACTACACAACAGAACAGAACACTAAACAACAGAACACTACAGAACAGAACACAACAGAACACAACACAACAGAACAGAACACAACAGAACACTACAGAACACAACAGAACAGAACACAACACAACAGAACACAACAGAACACAACAGATGGCATGCCGCTGATAGGCACCTTCAGGCTGTAGAGAACAGATGGCACGCAACTGATAGGCACCTTCAGGCTGTAGAGAACAGATGGCATGCCGCTGATAGAACACCTTCAGGCTGTAGAGAACAGATGGCATGCCGCTGATAGGCACCTTCAGGCTGTAGAGAACAGATGGCATGCCGCTGATAGGCACCTTCAGGCTGTAGAGAACAGATGGCATGCCGCTGATAGGCACCTTCAGGCTGTAGAGAACAGATGGCATGCCGCTAATACACACCTTCAGGCTGTAGAGAACAGATGGCATGCCGCTGATAGGCAACCTTCAGGCTGTAGAGAACAGATGGCATGCCGCTGATAGGCACCTTCAGGCTGTAGAGAACAGATGGCATGCCGCTGATAGGCACCTTCAGGCTGTAGAGAACAGATGGCACGCCGCTGATAGGCACCTTCAGGCTGTAGAGAACAGATGGCATGCCGCTGATAGGCACCTTCAGGCTGTAGAGAACAGATGGCATGCCGCTGATAGGCACCTTCAGGCTGTAGAGAACAGATGGCATGCCGCTGATAGGCACCTTCAGGCTGTAGAGAACAGATGGCAATGCCGCTTATAGGCACCTTCAGGCTGTAGAGAACAGATGGCATGCCGCTGATAGGCACCTTCAGGCTGTAGAGAACAGATGGCATGCCGCTGATAGGCACCTTCAGGCTGTAGAGAACAGATGGCATGCCGCTGATAGCACCTTCAGGCTGTAGAGAACAGATGGCATGCCGCTGATAGGCACCTTCAGGCTGTAGAAAGAACAGATGGCATGCCGCTGATAGGCACCTTCAGGCTGTAGAGAACAGATGGCACGCCGCTGATAGGCACCTTCAGGCTGTAGAGAACAGATGGCACACAACGCTGATAGGCACCTTCAGGCTGTAGAGAACAGATGGCACGCCGCTGATAGGCACCTTCAGGCTGTAGAGAACAGATGGCACGCCGCTGATAGGCACCTTCAGGCTGTAGAGAACAGATGGCACGCCGCTGATAAGCACCTTCAGGCTGTAGAGAACAGATGGCATGCCGCTGATAGGCACCTTCAGGCTGTAGCTTTGCAGAGTCAAGAGCATGCTTTGAAGCCTCTTGGGCGCGTTGGGGAGAGGTTTACTGAATATGGCAATGAGTGGTTTGTGGTCAGTTCCAGCGGTGACCAGCTCTCGACCATATCAGTAGTGATGAAAGCGCTGGCAGGAGAAGACGATGCTGAGGCACTCTTTCTCAATTTGTGCATAGTTTTGTTCGGAAGGGGTGAGCGCTCTCGAGGCAAACGCAACGGGCTGGCCTTCCTGCACGAGGCAGCATCCAGGTCCCCTTTGGCTGGAGTCGCTCTGGATTGTGACAGGCTTCGTGACGTCATAGTAGCTCAACAACTGGCATGGATGAAGCCAGAGATTTCATCTCCTGCACTGCGGCCTCGTGTTTGTGTACCCAGTGCCATGGTGTGTCTTGGTCCAGCAACCGGCGCAGAGGCTCAACAGACTGCTGATAGGTGTGGCATGAACACTTAGCAAGATAGTTTGCAAAACCGATGAGATGCTGTACTCCTTTTTTTTTTTGCATCAGACGTGTTTTGGCATGTCGAGGATCGCTCGTCTGGGTCTGGTTCAGGCCTTCGGCCGAGAGAATGGGCCCATGGAAGTAGACGTCTTTCACCTTTAACTGCAGCTTCTTCAGGCCAAGGCGCAGCTTAACTTAATCCCTGTCAGAGCACAATACTCACGGGTGGGTCGGCTGTGCAAGCCACCGGACAGGCTTACTCTGTAAGCAAGGGACTGAAGTAAAATAGAAAATGTAATGTTATGACTTGACTGTTAAGAACTTCATGTTGTCCCGTTATGTTTGCACTTTCTATTGAAAAGGGTGATGTTACGGAGTCTAGTTGATAGGTAATCGACTAGCTGGGCTGTTCCCCAGGACTCCGTGTGTAGGGACTTGCACAATGCTTGAACAAGGCTATTGAACTTGACATGCGTGTCTGTCTTTATTAGTTTATCCAACATGTCATACTGAAACAACTCCGACAGGGGAAAATCCTTTCAAACGGTCATCCAACTCCTAAATTCTAAGCCGGGAACTCTGGCATCTTTCTAGAGCTCCGGCCTGAAGATCACTGACGTCATAATTTGATGTCGTATTTTTCAGAGTTCCCAGTTTCCCAGAAAGCACCATGAGCTATGAACATACAGAGAAGGAACTGCCAGATGCGTCGCGATAACCCGGAAGTAAAGCTGCACTGGGAGCCAAAGTTGAAATTGAATACAAGGATCAGGGTGGATAAAATCGCATTTAAACACGATTTAAATGTATTTTCGGAAGGGCTGTGCTCACCATTCATTTCATACATAAAATATATACATCAGACTGTATTGGGGAGCTATTTCATAGTTTTTTCCCATTTCAATCTTATAGTAAACATATGGTTGACGTGACTATTATAGGAGGAGCAGATCATCCGATATGCCTTTAAATATGATATGAAACCTGGAATTCAAATTTAAGAGGACCAGTGAAACACATTACATTTGACATTTTAGCCATTTAGCAGACGCTCTTATCCAGAGCGACTTACAGTTAGTGAGTGCAAACATTTTTCATACTGGACATCTCACATCTGTGCAGTTTGCAAGCGATGTTGTTAGGCTACATTGTATCGTTGCTTCTTCTTCTTCAGAGCACACTGGTGAGCAACGACATAATTTGACTTCACCGTTAAAAAGAAATCCACCCTGCTCCACGTATTCAAATGCGTTCCATTTCAAATGTGGCTCCCAGTGCGGCTCTCCTTCCGGGTTGTTAGCGTCTGGCAGTTCCTTCTCAGTATGTTGCTATGTACTGAGGGGTCTCTCTGTGATTGAATGGTGTCTGCTTCCCTCTAGCGGTTGATGTGATACACTACAGATTGGCCTTTTCTTTGACCAGCAGACGGTGATAAAGTGCTATACTACTTTCTCTAACTACGTTACCAAAGATTACAACATGATATGCACCAGAGGAGGCTGGTGGGAGGAGCAATAAGAGGAAGTGCCCATTGGAATGGCTGGAATGGTATTAAACACGTCAAACATATGGAAACCACATGTTTGACACCGTTACATTTATTCCATTCCAGCCATTTACATTTTACATTTTAGTCATTTAGCAGACGCTCTTATCCAGAGCGACTTACAGTTAATAAGTGCATACAATTGTTTAAAAAAATATTTTTTATAATATTTTTTTTATACTGGCCCCCCGTGGGAATCGAACCCACAACCCTGGCGTTGCAAACGCCATGCTCTACCAACTGAGCTACATCCCTGCCGGCCATTCCCTCCCCTACCCTGGACGACGCTGGGCCAATTGTACGCCGCCCCACGAGCCTGTCCTCCTATAGCTCCTCCCACCAGCCTCCACTGATATGCACCTGATATGCACCTACCGCCGTACTCATATAGGATGACCTGGACTCCAAAAACATCCACACAATACTGGACATCTCATCTCACAATGTGGGTCTCTGGGAATGGCCTGAAAGGAGTTTTATTAGCTGTAGGAAATGCATTGCAGCAGCATTATGAATACAGATTTGTGTTTATTTTTGAAGCAAATCCTGGACACGCAATTAATAGAAGCAGCACAGGATGCTCATGATGTGTTCTGGATTACAAATAAATAAATGCAGATCGATAATTTATTAGTGTGTGTGAGGGGGGATGGTGTTCCATTCATTTCCATTAACCCAAATTATCGCCCATACTGTAGGCTTATCTCCTAAACAACTGATGATGTGGATCATACCATTAAAACCATAGCCAGTGTTCAGGTTTTGCTAATTAAAATGTTATTTTTGGCAGATCTGATGCAAAGACCACATTGTGATTGGCACATTATCAAAATATCCAGTTGGTGATTATTATAGCCTAGGCCTACACATGCTAGAGCCTTGTTACTGCCAGACATTATCCCTGTTATCAGGAGAGCAGAGATACCATGCTGTGTGTGTGTGTCTGTGTCTGTGTGTATGCGTGTGTGCGTGTGCATGTGTGTCTGTGTGTGTGTCTGTGTGTGTGTCTGTGTTTGTCTGTGTTGTGAGTGTGTGTGTGTCTGAGTGTGTGTGTGTGTGTGTAGGAGTGTGTGTGTGTGTGTGTCTGAGTGTGTGTGTGTGTGTGTGTGTGTCTGAGTGTGTGGTGTGTGTGTGTGTGTGTGTCTGAGTGTGTGTCTGTGTGTGTGTGTCTGAGTGTGTGTGTGTGTGTGTAGGAGTGTGTGTCTGTGTGTGTGTGTGTGTGTGTGTGTGTGTGTGTGTGTGTGTGTGTGTGTGTGTGTGTGTGTCTGTGTTTGTCTGTGTTGTGAGTGTGTGTGTGTCTGAGTGTGTGTGTGTGTGTGTGTGTGTGTGTGTGTGTGTCTGAGTGTGTGTGTGTGTGTGTGTGTGTGTGTGTCTGAGTGTGTGTCTGAGTGTGTCTGAGTGTGTGTGTCTGTGTGTGTGTGTGTGTGTGTATGTCTGAGTGTGTGTCTGAGTGTGTGTGTGGATCAGGAAGAGAATAACATCCGTCTTAGAAAGAAAATACAGTGAATAATAAAAGACAGAATAATATATGAAAAGAAACAAAACAGTATTTTCATTATTTTAGTTGCATTTTGGATAAATGTAATTGCTAATTATGTCAACATTGATTCTGTAAAATGTTTATCTTTGGAGAAGATTTGCTGGTGCTTTTTAAGCATGCAGCATTTTCAAAGGGATTCAGTTTGCGATCACAGTAATGGGTGTTTATTTTGCTGTTCATGAGCCCAAAGCAATGCAGCGAGCTGCACTCATCACCATCACAGTCAGCAGGCACAGAACACAACAGAACACAACAGAACACAACAGAACACAACAGAACACAACAGAACACAACAGAACACTACAGAACACAACACAACAGAACAGAACAGAACACAAACACAACACAACAGAACACAACAGAACACAACACAACACAACAGAACACTACAGAACACAACACAACAGAACACTACACAACACAACACAACAACACAACAGAACAGAACACAACACAACAGAACACTACACAACAGAACAGAACACAGAACACAACAGAACACTACACAACAGAACACAACACAACAGAACACACAACACAACAGAACAGAACACACAACAGAACAGAACACAACAGAACAGAACACAACACAACAGAACACTACACAACAGAACACTACACAACAGAACACAACACAACACAACAGAACAGAACACAACAGAACACAACAGAACACAACAGAACACTACACAACAGAACACAACACAACAGAACACTACAGAACACTACACAACACAACAGAACACAACAGAACACAACACAACAGAACACTACAGAACACAACACAACAGAACACAGAACACAACAGAACACTACAGAACACAACACAGAACACTACACAACAGAACACAAACAGCACACTACAGAACACAACAGAACACACAACACAACACAACACAACAGAACACTACAACAGAACACTACAGAACACTACAGAACACTACACAACAGAACAGAACAGCAGAACACACTACAACAGAACACTACAGAACACTACACAACACAACACAACAGAACACTACAGAACACAACACAGAACACTACACAACAGAACACAACAGAACAGAACACAACAGAACACAACACAACAGAACACAACAGAACACAACACAACAGAACACTACAGAACACAACAGAACACTACACAACAACAGAACACAACAGAACACTACAGAACACAACAGAACACTACACAACACAACACAACAGAACACTACAGAACACAACAGAACACTACACAACAGAAGAACACAACACAACACAACAGAACACAACACAACAGAACACTACAGAACACAACACAACACAACAGAACACTACAGAACACAACACAACACAACAGAACACAACAGAACACTACAGAACACTACACAACAGAACAGAACACTACAGAACAGAACACTACAGAACACTACAGAACACAACACAACACTACACAACAGAACACAACACAACAGAACAGAACACAACAGAACACAACACAACAGAACACAACAGAACACTACACAACACAACAGAACACAACACAACAGAACACTACAGAACACTACACAACAGAACAGAACACAACAGAACACAACACAACAGAACACTACAGAACACAACACAACAGAACAGAACACAACACAACAGAACACTACAGAACACAACAGAACACTACACAACAGAACAGAACAGAACACTACACAACAGAAACACAACAGAACACTACACAACACAACACAACAGAACACTACAGAACACTACAGAACACAACAGAACACAACAGAACACTACAGAACACAACACAACACTACACAACAGAACACAACAGAACAGAAACACAACAGAACACAACACAACAGAACACTACAGAACACAACACAACAGAACACTACAGAACACAACAGAACACTACAGAACACAACAGAACAGAACACAACAGAACAGAACACAACAGAAACACTACACAACAGAACACAACACAACAGAACACTACAGAACACAACACAACAGAACACTACAGAACACAACACACAACAGAACACAACACAACAGAACACAACACAACAGAACAGAACAATACAGAACAGAACACTACAGAACTGTCGACCCCTGATCTGTTTCACCTGTCTTTGTGATTGTCTCCACCCCCTTCCAGGTGTCTCCCATCTTCCCCATTATCCCCAGTGTATTTATACCTGTGTTCTCCGTTTGTCTGTTGCCAGTTCGTTTAGTTTCATCAAGCCTACCAGCGGTTTTTCCCCTGTTTTCTAGTTTTCCTGGTTTTTTGACCATTCTGCTGCCCTGAGACATATTACACATTACCCACATATTCGCTAATTATTCCCGAATACTTCTACATCCAAGTGACGCAGGAAGAGGAAAATACTTGAGAATTGTATTATTTTTCAAATAAATAATGAATAAAAAAACATACAAAAACTCTAGATAATATTATTTTTATTTCAGATAATATTTATTATTTCAGATAATATTTATTTCAGATAACATTTATTTCAGATAATATTTATTATTTCAGATAATATTTATTTCAGATAATATTTATTTCAGATAATATTTATTTCAGATAATATTTATTATTTCAGATAATATTTATTTCAGATAATATTTATTATTCCATATAATATTTATTTCAGATAATATTTATTTCAGATAATATTTATTATTTCAGATATTTATTTCAGATAATATTTATTTCAGATAATATTTATTATTTCAGATAATATTTATTTCAGATAATATTTATTTCAGATAATATTTATTATTTCAGATAATATTTATTTCAGATAATATTTATTCCAGATAATATTTATTATTTCAGATAATATTTATTATTTCAGATAATATTTATTTCAGATAATATTTATTTCAGATTATTTATTTCAGATTTGTTCTGTCTTTTATTTGAGACACTTCACAAAATAGCTGGTTCCATAGATTATCTCTCTCTCCATCCTCCTCCCATCCTCCTGTTCTCTCTCTCTCCATCCTCCTCCCATCCTCCTGTTCTCTCTCTCTCCATCCTCCTCCCATCCTCCTGTTCTCTCTCTCCATCCTCCTCCCATCCTCCTGTTCTCTCTCTCCATCCTCCTCCCATCCTCCTGTTCTCTCTCTCTCCATCCTCCTCCCATCCTCCTGTTCTCTCTCTCTCCATCCTCCTCCCATCCTCCTGTTCTCTCTCTCTCCATCCTCCTCCCATCCTCCTGTTCTCTCTCTCTCCATCCTCCTCCTCCATCCTCCTGTTCTCTCTCTCTCCATCCTCCTCCCATCCTCCTGGTCTCTCTCTCCATCCTCCTCCCATCCTCCTGTTCTCTCTCTCCATCCTCCTGTCTCTCTCTCTCCATCCTCCTCCCATCCTCCTGTTTCTCTCTCTCCATCCTCCTCCCATCCTCCTGGTCTCTCTCTCTCCATCCTCCTCCCATCCTCCTGGTCTCTCTCTCTCCATCCTCCTCCCATCCTCCTGTTCTCTCTCTCTCCATCCTCCTCCCATCCTCCTGTTCTCTCTCTCTCCATCCCTCCTCCCATCCTCCTGTTCTCTCTCTCTCCATCCTCCTCCCATCCTCCTGTTCTCTCTCTCTCCATCCTCCTCCCATCCTCCTGTTCTCTCTCTCTCCATCCTCCTCCCATCCTCCTGGTCTCTCTCTCCATCCTCCTCCCATCCTCCTGTTTCTCTCTCTCCATCCTCCTCCCATCCTCCTGTTCTCTCTCTCTCTCCATCCTCCTCCCATCCTCCTGGTCTCTCTCTCCATCCTCCTCCCATCCTCCTGTTTCTCTCTCTCCATCCTCCTCCCATCCTCCTGTTCTCTCTCTCCATCCTCCTCCCATCCTCCTGTTCTCTCTCTCTCCATCCTCCTCCCATCCTCCTGTTCTCTCTCTCCATCCTCCTCCCATCCTCCTGTTCTCTCTCTCTCCATCCTCCTCCCATCCTCCTGTTCTCTCTCTCCATCCTCCTCCCATCCTCCTGTTCTCTCTCTCTCCATCCTCCTCCCATCCTCCTGTTTCTCTCTCTCTCCATCCTCCTCCCATCCTCCTGTTCTCTCTCTCCATCCTCCTCCCATCCTCCTGTTCTCTCTCTCTCTCTCCATCCTCCTCCCATCCTCCTGTTCTCTCTCTCTCCATCCTCCTCCCATCCTCCCATCCTCCTGTTCTCTCTCTCTCCATCCTCCTCCCATCCTCCTGTTCTCCTCCATCCTCCTCCCATCCTCCTGTTCTCTCTCTCTCCATCCTCCTCCCATCCTCCTGTTTCTCTCTCTCCATCCTCCTCCCCCTCCTCCTGTTCTCTCTCTCCATCCTCCTCCCATCCTCCCATCCTCCTGTTCTCTCTCTCCATCCTCCTCCCATCCTCCTGTTCTCTCTCTCCATCCTCCTCCCATCCTCCTCCCATCCTCCTGTTCTCTCTCTCCATCCTCCTCCCATCCTCCTGTTCTCTCTCTCTCCATCCTCCTCCCATCCTCCTGTTCTCTCTCTCCATCCTCCTCCCATCCTCCTGTTCTCTCTCTCTCCATCCTCCTCCCATCCTCCTGGTCTCTCTCTCTCTCTCCATCCTCCTCCCATCCTCCTGTTCTCTCTCTCCATCCTCCTCCCATCCTCCTGTTCTCTCTCTCCATCCTCCTCCCATCCTCCTGTTTCTCTCTCTCTCCATCCTCCTCCCATCCTCCTGTTCTCTCTCTCTCCATCCTCCTCCCATCCTCCTGTTCTCTCTCTCCATCCTCCTCCCATCCTCCTGTTCTCTCTCTCCATCCTCCTCCCATCCTCCCATCCTCCTGTTCTCTCTCTCCATCCTCCTCCCATCCTCCTGTTCTCTCTCTCTCCATCCTCCTCCCATCCTCCCATCCTCCTGTTCTCTCTCTCCATCCTCCTCCCATCCTCCTGTTCTCTCTCTCTCCCTCCTCCTCCCCATCCTCCTGGTCTCTCTCTCTCTCTCCATCCTCCTCCCATCCTCCTGTTCTCTCTCTCCATCCTCCTCCCATCCTCCTGTTTCTCTCTCCCTCCATCTTCCTCCCATCCTCCTGTTTCTCTCTCTCTCCATCCTCCTCCCATCCTCCTGTTCTCTCTCTCTCCATCTTCCTCCCATCCTCCTGTTCTCTCTCTCTCCATCCTCCTCCCATCCTCCTGTTCTCTCTCTCCATCCTCCTCCCATCCTCCTGTTCTCTCTCTCCATCCTCCTCCCATCCTCCTGTTCTCTCTCTCTCTATCCTCCTCCCATCCTCCTGTTCTCTCTCTCTATCCTCCTCCCATCCTCCCATCCTCCTGTTCTCTCTCTCCATCCTCCTCCCATCCTCCTGTTCTCTCTCTCCATCCTCCTCCCATCCTCCTGTTCTCTCTCTCCATCCTCCTCCCATCCTCCTGTTCTCTCTCTCCATCCTCCTCCCATCCTCCTGTTCTCTCTCTCCATCCTCTCCTCCCATCCTCCTGGTCTCTCTCTCTCTCTCCATCCTCCTCCCATCCTCCTGTTCTCTCTCTCCATCCTCCTCCCATCCTCCTGTTCTCTCTCTCTCCATCCTCCTCCCATCCTCCTGTTCTCTCTCTCTCCATCCTCCTCCCATCCTCCTGTTCTCTCTCTCCATCCTCCTCCCATCCTCCTGTTCTCTCTCTCTCCATCCACCTCCCATCCTCCTCCATCCTCCTGTTCTCTCTCTCCATCCTCCTCCCATCCTCCTGTTCTCTCTCTCCATCCTCCTCCCATCCTCCTGTTCTCTCTCTCTCCATCCTCCTCCCATCCTCCTGTTCTCTCTCTCTCCATCCTCCTCCCATCCTCCTCCCATCCTCCTGTTCTCTCTCTCCATCCTCCTCCCATCCTCCTGTTCTCTCTCTCCATCCTCCTCCCATCCTCCTGTTTCTCTCTCTCTCCATCCTCCTCCCATCCTCCCATCCTCCTGTTCTCTCTCTCCATCCTCCTCCATCCTCCTGGTCTCTCTCTCCATCCTCCTCCCATCCTCCTGTTCTCTCTCTCTCCATCCTCCTCCCATCCTCCCATCCTCCTGTTCTCTCTCTCCATCCTCCCTCCCATCCTCCTGTTCTCTCTCTCTCTCCATCCTCCTCCCATCCTCCCATCCTCCTGTTCTCTCTCTCTCTCCATCCTCCTCCCATCCTCCTCCCATGTTGTACCTCTCTCTCCATCCTCCTCCCATCCTCCCATCCTCCTGTTCTCTCTCTCTCCATCCTCCTCCCATCCTCCTCCTCCCATGTTGTACCTCTCTCTCCATCCTCCTCCCATCCTCCTGTTCTCTCTCTCTCCATCCTCCTCCCATCCTCCTGTTCTCTCTCTCTCCATCCTCCTCCCCCTCCTCCCATCCTCCTGTTCTCTCTCTCTCCATCCTCCTCCCATCCTCCTCCCCATGTTGTACCTCTCTCTCCATCCTCCTCCCATCCTCCTGTTCTCTCTCTCTCCATCCTCCTCCCATCCTCCCATCCTCTCAGCCTGACTATTATCTCTCAGTGTGGAGGTGAAAGGATCCATCCTGGTTGTCAAGGTGTCCACAGGGGGGGGATCCGTGCTGTCAAACAGAACACTAGAGCCGAGGTTGGACCTGTGGCGCTGCCTGAAATCACACTCTATCCCCGTCTACCTTTGACCCATAATGTGGTGCCCTGTCAAGGTAATAAGGTGTGATCTCAGACGCAGACAACGTGTTTCCAGGGGTCACCAAGAGTTGATGAAGGCTTCCTAGTGCATACACAGGCACACCGAGGGGATCTGCTGTCTCCCTGGCAACTATACTGCCATTTCCACTCCAGTCCATGCTGAGTTTAAAGACCTGGACCAGGAAAATGTTCAGGAGGGTGCAATGTCTTTATTGAGTTTAAAGAAGATGCTTCGTGATTTTGGCAATGAGGCTCCTTTATCTACTTCCCCAGAGTCAGATGAACTCGTGGACACCATGTTTATGTCTCTGCGTCCAGTATGAAGGAAGTTGGAGGTAGTTTCGCGAGCCAATGCTAACTAGTGTCAGCGCAATCACTGGAAGTCTATGTCTCAGGTCTCAGGTCAGTTTGTCTCAGGTCTCAGGTCAGTTTTTACCAGAGCTCCAGGGGGACTGTCTCAGGTCTCAGGTCAGTTTTGTCTCAGGTCTCAGGTCAGTTTGTCTCAGGTCTCAGGTCAGTTTTTACCAGAGCTCCAGGGGGACTGTCTCAGGTCTCAGGTCAGTTTGTCTCAGGTCTCAGGTCAGTTTGTCTCAGGTCTCAGGTCAGTTTTAAAAGAGCTCCAGGGGGACTGTCTCAGTCTCAGGTCAGTTTGTCTCAGGTCTCAGGTCAGTTTTACCAGAGCTCCAGGGGGACTGTCTCAGGTCTCAGCACTAATATGGGCTGTCTGGAGTGATGCAGTTGTTGTACCTTTCAAAGTCTGCGTCTGACATGGCACCCTATTCCCTATATAGTGCACTACTTTTGACCAGGGCATTAGTAGTGCGCTATATATACAGAATAGGGTGCCTTTTGGGACGATGACCTCGACCTGATAACCTGTTGACAACTAACAGTGGTTCTCTGGGCGTTCATTTCCATGTGATTAGCTTCAGGGTAGAACAGCGCGCAGAGACACACTGGATTCCTTCTGGTTATAAACAACTGATTATTAACCAGGCCATGTTCTAATTATGTTGTTAACCAGTTTATAATAGCAATAAGGCACCTCAGGGGTTTGTGGTGTGTTGGCCATATATGACACCCCCCTCTGGGCTCATTGCTTAAATAAATACCTGTGGAAAATAAATTTGTATTTTCCCTTAAAACACAGAATTAATTCTATGTGGATTAGATTTTACATTTCATGAAATAATGATCACAATAACACCGGCATAGTGTGAAATCACTCTGTGGGTAAAGTGCTGTCCTTCACACACTTCTGTACACATTATGCAGCGTCTCATCCATCCCCTCCCCTCCTCTCTCTCCTCTCTCCTCAGCACCATACAATCACAATGCAGAAGAGAGGAAATGTTGACATCAACCCAAACTTTAACGGGCCTGTGAGGATGACCAATTAATTCTGCCAGCCAATTAGTGATTCTGTGTTTACTCCAGAGTTGTTGAACATGCAGTTTCAGGGGGGGGAGGGGGGGGGGGGGGGGGGGGGGGGGGGGGGGGGGGGGGGGGGGGGGGTGACAGGAGGAGGCTGGTGGGGCGGGGGGGGGGGGGGGTGACTGGGGGATAGGGGGAGGTTGGGAGAGAAAGGGGGAGACTAGGTTCATTAATAATTCCTCCTAAAGACGCTGGGCACCTCGGCTCCTCTCTCCTCAACTGTAGCACAGGAAGAGGAAGTGAGAGGAAGTGTTTGATGTGGGGAACGGAGGTATTTCACCCCATATTAAACAGCAGCAGTACTGACTCAGGTGTTGCAGTCTAATAGGTCCTCTGGGACAGGTGGTGCTAGCAGAGCAGGGAAATGATGCTGCTTCCTCACAATACAATAACAACACTACTGACGCCTTCCTGTCCTCTCAGCAGTGTGTCTGTGTGTGTGTGTGTCTGTGTGTGTGTGTGTGTCTGTGTGTGTGTGTGGTGTCTGTGTGTGTGTGTCTGTGTGTGTGTGTGTCTGTGTGTGTGTGTGTCTGTGTGTGTGTGTGTCTGTGTGTGTGTGTCTGTGTGTGTGTGTGTGTCTGTGTGTGTGTGTCTGTGTGTGTGTGTCTGTGTGTGTGTGTGTGTCTGTGTGTGTGTGTGTGTCTGTGTGTGTGTGTGTCTGTGTGTGTGTGTGTGTCTGTGTGTGTGTGTGTCTGTGTGTGTGTGTTGTCTGTGTGTGTGCGTGTGGTTTATTGAAAATGTTTCAGCATTGCAACAAATGAAGCATTTTTTATTTGAACACATTCTAGATTTAATAATAATCTGTTATCGCAAACTAGAAACATCTTTATTTTTTTATTTCCATGCAAAAATAAATTAGACCTTTTTATACTTCACTGAAATGAAACGTTACTTTGAAGTTGAACCGTTCAACTTCCAACCTTTAAGTCTATTATACAAAGAAAGATTGGTATAAACAGTGTAACTAAAGTAGTGATATGAGTCAACAAGTTCCCACACATTATCAAAGTTATTCTAATATAAAGAGCTCCCACCAGCAGGCTAATCATAGCCTGACATAAAGAGCTCCCACCAGCAGGCTAATCATAGCCTGACATAAAGAGCTCCCACCAGCAGGCTAATCATAGCCTGACATAAAGAGCTCCCACCAGCAAGCTAATCATAGCCTGACATGAAGAGCTCCCACCAGCAAGCTAATCATAGCCTGACATGAAGAGCTCCCACCAGCAGGCTAATCATAGCCTGACATAAAGAGCTCCCACCAGCAAGCTAATCATAGCCTGACATAAAGAGCTCCCACCAGCAAGCTAATCATAGCCTGACATAAAGAGCTCCCACCAGCAAGCTAATCATAGCCTGACATAAAGAGCTCCCACCAGCAAGCTAATCATAGCCTGACATAAAGAGCTCCCACCAGCAAGCTAATCATAGCCTGACATAAAGAGCTCCCACCAGCAAGCTAATCATAGCCTGACATAAAGAGCTCCCACCAGCAGGCTAATCATAGCCTGACATAAAGAGCTCCCACCAGCAAGCTAATGATAGCCTGACATAAAGAGCTCCCACCAGCAAGCTAATCATAGCCTGACATAAAGAGCTCCCACCAGCAGGCTAATCATAGCCTGACATAAAGAGCTCCCACCAGCAAGCTAATCATAGCCTGACATAAAGAGCTCCCACCAGCAAGCTAATCATAGCCTGACATAAAGAGCTCCCACCAGCAAGCTAATCATAGCCTGACATAAAGAGCTCCCACCAGCAGGCTAATCATAGCCTGACATAAAAAGAGCTCCCACCAGCAAGCTAATCATAGCCTGACATAAAGAGCTCCCACCAGCAAGCTAATCATAGCCTGACATAAAGAGCTCCCACCAGCAGGCTAATCATAGCCTGACATAAAGAGCTCCCACCAGCAAGCTAATCATAGCCTGACATAAAGAGCTCCCACCAGCAAGCTAATCATAGCCTGACAGCTGACATGTCACGTTGTTTATTAACTTTTAAACAGTTGATTTGAAGTATTTCTATGTAAGTATTTTTGCTCTCACTAAATAATAAAAGCATAACAACACAACTGGTGACATTGTAGATTGGTTTCCATAGAAATGCTTTTCATTCTGCTGTAATTAACAGATTTATATGCATATATGACAGAAAAGTGTAACGTTTTGAGGGAAACTGATGTGAAAATTGCGATTGAAATACAATTAGTAAATGAGTAGATGACAACGTTCTGAGCATCTGTTCTAAGGCCACATAAAAAACAATGAACCTGGTAGTTAGAATACTCTATATCAACTAATAACTGATTTAATATCTCACACTGTTCCCTGGCAGTTTACTGCTATTAGCTATAACACCAATAACTGGGTTATCAATTATTTAATATCTCACACTGTTCACTGGCAGTTTACTGCTATTACCTATAATACCCAATAGCTGGGTTATCAATGATTTGAACAGTGTGATTGTGAAGATACATTATGCCCTGCAGCAAAATGAAGACAGAGCTGTGGGTATATAATGGACCTTCTTATCTGCTCTGTCTTACATCTGTGACAGTACGAATTCAGTCTCTTCTAAATTAAATCAACTAATGAATATTTATTTTTTCCTAAAATAAGATATAGTTTGGATTCAGATTGTAGTGTTTCTGTTTGCTGTATTTTAGAAACATAAAACAACAATACAAATAATAGAGCATAAAGAGTTTTTGAAAAGAGCTAGAGGTGAAAAAGAGGTCAACTGAAATTCACACTGTAGACACTGAACATATGAGGATAAAGCAGCACAGGTACAATGAACAGGATGACTTTTCCTCAGGATGATACATGCTTATAAATTACAATGATTTATACAATGAATGTATTCTTTTTTTTTCAAAGAGATCGAAAAAACTTTGTGGTAATTTAATCAATACTTTCTTTCTGATGACACATTAACTCTGAAGGCTAACAGCTCAGTGTAAAAATGCTTATTAGGATCGCAATAACTCCATCACATCTTTACTCCATCACATCTTTACTCCATCACATCTTTAAAGCCATTTTACATGCCACCCACCTCTCTCCCTCCTACAGTCTATCTCTCTCTCTCTCTCTCTCTCTCTCTCTCTCTCTCTCTCTCTCTCTGTCTCTGTCTCTGTCTCTCTCTGTCTCTCTCTCTCTCTCTCTCTGTCTGTCTCTCTGTCTCTCTCTCTCTCTCTCTGTCTCTGTCTCTGTCTCTCTCTCTCTCTCTCTCTCTTTTTTTTCTCTCTCTCTCTGTCTCTGTCTCTGTCTCTGTCTCTCTCTCTCTCTCTCTTCTCTCTTTTCTCTCTCTGTCTTTCCATTTCTAAATGTAAAATCCTTTAGGGGAAGAGAGCGGCAGAGTGCAGGGTACTGGAGAATGTGTTGCATGGCCTGCAGCCTAATATAACAGTGATGAAGTCATTAATTCAGCTGATTAAGTTGGCCTTTGGGTAAAAAGAAAAATCCTATCGGTCTCCCTTTGAGATGTAACTGGGGGAGCAGCAGAGGAGAGGGAACAGCCAGCTAATTAGCACAGAAAAGCGGGGGAAGAGGAGGAGAAAAAGGAGGGGGACAGAAAGGTGGTTTGACTGAACTATTAATGAGGCATGTTTGCCATCATGCTGCCTGCCAGGCGAGACGTTCCTTCTCTCAGAGACGAGGCGAGGCGAAGCTACCTTTGAGCCGCAGCACTGCTACTTAATGATGTGAGACGAGAGAGAGAGAGAGAGATAGAGAGAAGAGAGAGAGAGAGAGAGAGAGAGAGAGAGAGAGAGAGAGAGAGAGAGAGAAGAGAGAGAGAGAGAGAGAGAGAGAGAGAGGAGAGAGAGAGAAGTTAGGGTGAGATGTCAGTTTCCTGTCTGTCTAATGAGCTTGTTGTTGGATGCAAAGAAGAAAGAAAGAAAGAAGAAGAGCGAGAAGAAAACAGGTTTGGTTCCCGTCTTTCTTTGAGCAAAGATGCTGCTGTGGTACATCAATGACTTGGTAAACATCAGAGGGCAGGAATGGTTTTGTAGCATTCTAAGAGAATAATATCTCCTGGCATTATATCGTCTGATTTCGTCTCAGTGCACCACGGTTGTATGTCACACAGTATGTAGGTAGGTCAGAGAATGTTAAGACATTTCCCCTGGCACCGTACTGTATCTAGGGGTGTTTTGAATACCTCTCCCTGGCACCGTACTGTATCTAGGGGTGTTCTGAATACCTCTTCCTGGCACAGTACTGTATCTAGGGGTGTTCTGAATACCTCTTCCTGGCACCGTACTGTATCTAGGGGTGTTCTGAATACCTCTCCCTGGCACCCGTACTGTATCTAGGGGTGTTTTGAATACCTCTCCCTGGCACCGTACTGTATCTAGGGGGTTCTGAATACCTCTTCCTGGCACAGTACTGTATCTAGGGGTGTTCTGAATACCTCTCCCTGGCACAGTACTGTATCCAGGGGTTTTCTGAATACCTCTTCCTGGCACAGTACTGTATCTAGGGGTGTTCTTGAATACCTCTCCCTGGCACAGTACTGTGATCCAGGGGTGTTCTGAATACCTCTTCCTGGCACAGTACTGTATCTAGGGGTGTTCTGAATACCTCTTCCTGGCACAGTACTGTATCTAGGGGTGTTTCTGAATACCTCTCCCTGGCACCGTACTGTATCTAGGGGTGTTCTGAATACCTCTTCCTGGCACAGTACTGTATCTAGGGGTGTTCTGAATACCTCTCCCTGGCACAGTACTGTATCCAGGGGTGTTCTGAATACCTCTCCCTGGCACCGTACTGTATCTAGGGGGTGTTCTGAATACCTCTCCCTGGCACAGTACTGTATCTAGGGGTGTTCTGAATACCTCTTCCTGGCACCATACTGTATCTAGGGGTGTTCTGAATACCTCTCCCTGGCACAGTACTGTATCTAGGGGTGTTTTGAATACCTCTCCCTGGCACAGTACTGTATCTAGGGGTGTTCTGAATACCTCTCCCTGGCACAGTACTGTATCTAGGGGTGTTCTGAATACCTCTCCCTGGCACAGTACTGTATCTAGGGGTGTTCTGAATACCTCTCCCTGGCACCGTACTGTATCTAGGGGTGTTCTGAATACCTCTCCCTGGCACAGTACTGTATCTAGGGGTGTTTTGAATACCTCTCCCTGGCACCGTACTGTATCTAGGGGGTGTTCTGAATACGTCTCTTCCTGGCACAGTACTGTATCTAGGGGTGTTCTGAATACCTCTCCCTGGCACAGTACTGTATCTAGGGGTGTTTTGAATACCTCTCCCTGGCACCGTACTGTATCTAGGGGTGTTCTGAATACCTCTCCCTGGCACCGTACTGTATCTAGGGGTGTTCTGAATACCTCTCCCTGGCACCGTACTGTATCTAGGGGTGTTCTGAATACCTCTCCCTGGCACAGTACTGTATCTAGGGGTGTTTTTGAATACCTCTCCCTGGCACCGTACTGTATCTAGGGGTGTTCTGAATACCTCTCCCTGGCACAGTACTGTATCTAGGGGTGTTCTGAATACCTCTTCCTGGCACCGTACTGTATCTAGGGGTGTTCTGAATACCTCTCCCTGGCACAGTACTGTATCTAGGGGTGTTTTGAATACCTCTCCCTGGCACAGTACTGTATCCAGGGGTGTTCTGAATACCTCTCCCTGGCACAGTACTGTATCTAGGGGTGTTTTGAATACTCTCTCCCTGGCACCGTACTGTATCTAGGGGTGTTCTGAATACGTCTCTTCCTGGCACAGTACTGTATCTAGGGGTGTTCTGAATACCTCTCCCTGGCACAGTACTGTATCTAGGGGTGTTTTGAATACCTCTCCCTGGCACCGTACTGTATCTAGGGTGTTCTGAATACGTCTCTTCCTGGCACAGTACTGTATCTAGGGGTGTTCTGAATACCTCTCCCTGGGCACAGTACTGTATCTAGGGGTTTTTGAATACCTCTCCCTGGCACCGTACTGTATCTAGGGGTGTTCTGAATACCTCTCCCTGGCACCGTACTGTATCTAGGGGTGTTCTGAATACGTCTCTTCCTGGCACAGTACTGTATCTAGGGGTGTTCTGAATACCTCTCCCTGGCACAGTACTGTATCTAGGGGTGTTTTGAATACCTCTCCCTGGCACCGTACTGTATCTAGGGGTGTTCTGAATACCTCTTCCTGGCACCGTACTGTATCTAGGGGTGTTCTGAATACCTCTTCCTGGCACAGTACTGTATCTAGGGGTGTTCTGAATACCTCTCCCTGGCACCGTACTGTATCTAGGGGTGTTTTGAATACCTCTCCCTGGCACCGTACTGTATCTAGGGGTGTTCTGAATACGTCTCTTCCTGGCACAGTACTGTATCTAGGGGTGTTCTGAATACCTCTCCCTGGCACAGTACTGTATCTAGGGGTGTTTTGAATACCTCTCCCTGGCACCGTACTGTATCTAGGGGTGTTCTGAATACGTCTCCCTGGCACAGTACTGTATCTAGGGGTGTTCTGAATACGTCTCTTCCTGGCACAGTACTGTATCTAGGGGTGTTCTGAATACCTCTCCCTGGCACAGTACTGTATCTAGGGTGTTTTTGAATACCTCTCCCTGGCACCGTACTGTATCTAGGGGTGTTCTGAATACCTCTCCCTGGCCCAACAGTACTGTATCCAGGGGTGTTTTGAATACCTCTCCCTGGCACCGTACTGTATCTAGGGGTGTTCTGAATACCTCTCCCTGGCACCGTACTGTATCTAGGGGTGTTTTGAATACCTCTCCCTGGCACCGTACTGTATCTAGGGGTGTTCTGAATACCTCTCCCTGGCACCGTACTGTATCTAGGGGTGTTTCGAATACCTCTCCCTGGCACAGTACTGTATCTAGGGGTGTTTTGAATAAGTCTCTCCCTGGCACCGTACTGTATCTAGGGGTGTTTTGAATACCTCTCCCTGGCACCGTACTGTATCTAGGGGTGTTCTGAATACCTCTCCCTGGCACCGTACTGTATCTAGGGGTGTTCTGAATACCTCTTCCTGGCACCGTACTGTATCTAGGGGTGTTCTGAATACCTCTCCCTGGCACCGTACTGTATCTAGGGGTGTTCTGAATACCTCTTCCTGGCACAGTACTGTATCTAGGGGTGTTTTGAATACCTCTCCCTGGCACCGTACTGTATCTAGGGGTGTTCTGAATACCTCCCTGGCACCGTACTGTATCTAGGGGTGTTCTGAATACCTCTTCCTGGCACAGTACTGTATCTAGGGGTGTTTTGAATACCTCTCCCTGGCACCGTACTGTATCTAGGGGTGTTCTGAATACCTCTCCCTGGCACCGTACTGTATCTAGGGGTGTTCTGAATACCTCTTCCTGGCACAGTACTGTATCTAGGGGTGTTCTGAATACCTCTCCCTGGCACCGTACTGTATCTAGGGGTGTTCTGAATACCTCTTCCTGGCACAGTACTGTATCTAGGGGTGTTTTGAATACCTCTCCCTGGCACCGTACTGTATCTAGGGGTGTTTTGAATACGTCTCCCTGGCACCGTACTGTATCTAGGGGTGTTTTGAATACCTCTTCCTGGCACCGTACTGTATCTAGGGGTGTTTTGAATACGTCTCTCCCTGGCACCGTACTGTATCTAGGGGTGTTCTGAATACCTCTCCCTGGCACCGTACTGTATCTAGGGGTGTTCTGAATACCTCTTCCTGGCACAGTACTGTATCTAGGGGTGTTTTGAATACCTCTCCCTGGCACCGTACTGTATCTAGGGGTGTTCTGAATACCTCTCCCTGGCACCGTACTGTATCTAGGGGTGTTCTGAATACCTCTTCCTGGCACAGTACTGTATCTAGGGGTGTTTTGAATACCTCTCCCTGGCACCGTACTGTATCTAGGGGTGTTCTGAATACCTCTCCCTGGCACCGTACTGTATCTAGGGGTGTTCTGAATACCTCTTCCTGGCACAGTACTGTATCTAGGGGTGTTTTGAATACCTCTCCCTGGCACCGTACTGTATCTAGGGGTGTTTTGAATACCTCTCCCTGGCACCGTACTGTATCTAGGGGTGTTCTGAATACCTCTCCCTGGCACAGTACTGTATCCAGGGGTGTTTTGAATACCTCTCCCTGGCACCGTACTGTATCTAGGGGTGTTTTGAATACCTCTCCCTGGGCACCGTACTGTATCTAGGGGTGTTCTGAATACCTCTCCCTGGCACGTACTGTATCTAGGGGTGTTTTGAATACCTCTCCCTGGCACCGTACTGTATCTAGGGGTGTTTCTGAATACCTCTCCCTGGCACCGTACTGTATCTAGGGGTGTTCTGAATACCTCTTCCTGGCACAGTACTGTATCTAGGGGTGTTTTGAATACCTCTCCCTGGCACCGTACTGTATCTAGGGGTGTTCTGAATACCTCTCCCTGGCACCGTACTGTATCTAGGGGTGTTCTGAATACCTCTTCCTGGCACAGTACTGTATCTAGGGGTGTTTTGAATACCTCTCCCTGGCACCGTACTGTATCTAGGGGTGTTCTGAATACCTCTCCCTGGCACCGTACTGTATCTAGGGGTGTTCTGAATACCTCTTCCTGGCACAGTACTGTATCTAGGGGTGTTCTGAATACCTCTCCCTGGCACCGTACTGTATCTAGGGGTGTTCTGAATACCTCTTCCTGGCACAGTACTGTATCTAGGGGTGTTTTGAATACCTCTCCCTGGCACCGTACTGTATCTAGGGGTGTTTTGAATACGTCTCCCTGGCACCGTACTGTATCTAGGGGTGTTTTGAATACCTCTTCCTGGCACCGTACTGTATCTAGGGGTGTTTTGAATACGTCTCTCCCTGGCACCGTACTGTATTCTAGGGTGTTCTGAATACCTCTCCCTGGCACCGTACTGTATCTAGGGGTGTTCTGAATACCTCTTCCTGGCACAGTACTGTATCTAGGGGTGTTTTGAATACCTCTCCCTGGCACCGTACTGTATCTAGGGGTGTTTTGAATACGTCTCTCCCTGGCACAGTACTGTATCTAGGGGTGTTTCGAATACCTCTCCCTGGCACCGTACTGTATCTAGGGGTGTTCTGAATACCTCTCCCTGGCACCGTACTGTATATAGGGGTGTTCTGAATACCTCTTCCTGGCACAGTACTGTATCTAGGGGTGTTTTGAATACCTCTCCCTGGCACCGTACTGTATCTAGGGGTGTTCTGAATACCCTCTCCCTGGCACCGTACTGTATCTAGGGGTGTTCTGAATACCTCTTCCTGGCACAGTACTGTATCTAGGGGTGTTTTGAATACCTCTCCCTGGCACCGTACTGTATCTAGGGGTGTTCTGAATACCTCTCCCTGGCACCGTACTGTATCTAGGGGTGTTCTGAATACCTCTCCCTGGCACCGTACTGTATCTAGGGGTGTTTTGAATACCTCTCCTGGCACCGTACTGTATCTAGGGGTGTTTTGAATACGTCTCCCTGGCACCGTACTGTATCTAGGGGTGTTTTGAATACCTCTTCCTGGCACAGTACTGTATCTAGGGGTGTTCTTAGATACTAGTCGCTACATCAGTTTACAGTTGAATACATGTCGCTACATCAGTTTACAGTTGAATACATGTCGCTACATCAGTTTTACAGTTGAATACATGTCGCTACATCAGATTACAGTTGAACACATGTAGCTACATCAGTTTACAGTTGAACACATGTAGCTACATCAGTTTACAGTTGAACACATGTAGCTACATCAGTTTACAGTTGAATACATGTCGCTACATCAGTTTACAGTTGAATACATGTCGCTACATCAGTTTACAGTTGAATACATGTAGCTACATCAGTTTACAGTTGAATACATGTAGCTACATCAGTTTACAGTTGAAAACATGTCGCTACATCAGTTTACAGTTGAATACATGTAGCTACATCAGTTTACAGTTGAATACATGTAGCTACATCAGTTTACAGTTGAATACATGTAGCTACATCAGTTTACAGTTGAATACATATAGCTACATCAGTTTACAGTTGAATACATGTAGCTACATTAGTTTACAGTTGAATACATGTCGCTACATGGAAAATACATTTAGTTTATGATTATGATCATTCAAACCACAGATGTTGAGCCCAGAACCACTGAGATATGGACTAAGCAGAACTGCTGACTAAATCCAGACAGTTGTTGATCCCTCTTTCAAACCCTCAGACATCTCATAGGTTGAAGAAATCACATAATATCATAATCAAACAGTATTGATTTTTGAACTCATTAATGTGCTGAGGACTACAGCCAGTAATGTGCTGAGGACTACAGCCAGTAATGTGCTGAGGACTACAGCCAGTAATGTGCTGAGGACTACAGCCTGTAATGTGCTGAGGACTACAGCCAGTAATGTGCTGAGGACTACAGCCTGTAATGTGCTGAGGACTACAGCCAGTAATGTGCTTACCGTGTAATGTGCTGAGGGACTACAGCCAGTAATGTGCTGAGGACTACAGCCAGTAATGTGCTGAGGACTACAGCCAGTAATGTGCTGAGGACTACAGCCAGTAATGTGCTGAGGACTACAGCCAAGTAATGTGCTGAGGACTCCAGCCAGTAATGTGCTGAGGACTACAGCCAGTAATGTGCTGAGGACTCCAGCCAGTAATGTGCTGAGGACTACAGCCAGTAATGTGCTGAGGACTACAGCCTGTAATGTGCTGAGGACTACAGCCAGTAATGTGCTTACCCGTGTAATGTGCTGAGGGACTACAGCCAGTAATGTGCTGAGGACTACAGCCAGTAATGTGCTGAGGACTACAGCCAGTAATGTGCTGAGGACTACAGCCAGTAATGTGCTGAGGACTCCAGCCAGTAATGTGCTGAGGACTACAGCCAGTAATGTGCTGAGGACTCCAGCCAGTAATGTGCTGAGGACTCCAGCCAGTAATGTGCTTTACCGTGTAATGTGTATGTTATGTAGTGAGCAGTCTCCTTCTTCTCCCTGTTCATCAGATGGGTTTTAATGTGGTTGATGGTATATACATTTGACATTTTAGTCATTTAGCAGACGCTCTTATCCAGAGCGACTTACAGTTAGTGAGTGCATACATTTTCTTTCTTACCCCCTCTAATCAAATCAATGAAGGAGAAGTTTGTACATGAACAAGACTGTTAATTTAGAGAGAGAGAGAGCGAGACATATTTATGTTTTATTTATTTTCCCATTTGCATTTTAACTATTTGCACATTGTTACAACACTGTATATATACATAATATGACATTTGAAATGTCTTTATTCTTTTGGAACTTCTGAGTGTAATGTTTACTGTTAATATTTATTGTTTATTTCACTTTTTGTTTACGATCTTACTTCACTTGCTTTGGCAATGGTTAACACACGTTTCCCATGCCAATAAAGCCCTTAAAATTGAATTTTTGAAATTTAATTGAGAGAGAGAGAAAAAGAGAGATAGATAGAATATATTACTATTTTCTACATTGTAGAATAGTAGTGAAGACATCAAAACTATGAAATAACACATATGGAATCATGTAGTAACCATATATTTTTTTAATCAAATAAAAATATATTTTATATTTGAGATTCTTCAAAGTAGCCACCCTTTGCCTTGATGACAGCTTTGCACACTCTTTGCATTCTCTCAACCAGCTGCATCAGATGACCTGGCCTCCACAATCACCCAACCTCAACCCAATTGAGATGGTTTGGATGAGTTGGACCGCAAAGTGAAGGAAAAGCAGCCAACAAGTGCTCAGCATATGTGGTAACTCCTTCAGAGACTGTTGAAAAGCATTCCAGGTGAAGCTGGTTGAGAGAATGGCAATTAGATTTGTAAAAATTTTTTTTGGGTTACTACATGATTCCATATGTGTTATGTTTTATAGTTTTGTATGTCTTCACTATTATTCTAGATAAATGGGGGGGGGGGAGTAAAAATAAAGAAAAACCCTGGAATGAGTAGGTGTGTCCAAACCTTTGACTGGTACTATATATATATATAATACAGAGAGAGAGAGAGAGAGAGAGAGAGTCAGAGAGAGAGAGAGAGAGAGAGAGAGAGAGAGAGAGAAAGTGAGAGAGAAAGTGAGAGAGAGAGAGAGAGAGAGAGAGAGAGAGAGAGAGGAGAGACACTAGAGAGAGAGAGAGAGAGAGAGAGAGAGAGAGAGAGAGAGAGAGAGAGAGAGAGTCTAGAGAGAGGAGAGAGAGAGAGAGAGAGGGATATTTGTAATGAAAGAAGCTATTTTGTCTCCATCAGAGTCTCATCAATAACAAACCCCCAGGGTGGTGGCTGCCACTGTTCAATGAGGGTCACTCAAAGAAAGAGAGAGAGGAAGAGGAGGATGGAGACTAAGGGAAGAGGGCTGCTCACAGGTGCCAGCTCTGCTGAGGTCCCAGCCTGACACATGAGGCATAAAGGCTTCCATCAGCCAGCCAGTCAGTCAGTCAGTCAGAGGAGAAAGCCTCCCTATGTGACTGTTTCCTCATGTCTCCCATGTCTCCTCATGTCTCCCCATGTCTCCCCATGTCTCCTCATTTCTCCTCATGTCTCCCCATGTCTCCTCAGGTCTCCTCATTTCTCCCACATGTCTCCTCATTTACATTTTACATTTTAGTCATTTAGCAGACGCTCTTATCCAGAGCGACTTACAGTTAGTGAATACATTTTTTTTATTTTTTATACTGGCCCCCCGTGTGAATCGAACCCACAACCCTGGCGTTGCAAACGCCATGCTCTATCAACTGAGCTACATCCCTGCCGGCCATTCCCTCCCCTACCCTGGACGACGCTGGGCCAATTGTGCGCCGCCCATGAGTCTCCCGGTCGCGGCCGGCTGCGACAGAGCCTGGATTCGAACCAGGATCTCTAGTGGCAGGGTTAGCACTGCGATGCAGTGCCTTAGACCACTGCGCCACTCAGGAGTATCTGCGCCACTCCTCATGTCTCCCCACTGTTTCCTGCTGTCTATCAGAGTGGCCCACAGCGGCCTGTTCCAACCCAGGCTTGTTGAGGAGAGGCTGGAGGGAGGGACACTAGAGAGAGGAGGGACACTAGAGAGAGGAGGGACACACTAGAGAGAGGAGGGACACTAGAGAGAGAGAGAGGAGAGACACTAGAGAGAGGAGGGACACTAGAGAGAGGAGAGACACTAGAGAGAGGAGAGACACTAGAGAGAGGAGGGACACTAGAGAGAGGAGGGACACTAGAGAGAGGAGAGAGACACTAGAGAGAGGAGAGACACTAGAGAGAGGAGGGACACTAGAGAGAGGAGGGACACTAGAGAGAGGAGAGACACTAGAGAGAGGAGAGACACTAGAGAGAGGAGGGACACTAGAGAGAGGAGAGACACTAGAGAGAGGAGGGACACTAGAGAGAGGAGGGACACTAGAGAGAGGAGGGACACTAGAGAGAGGAGGACACTAGAGAGAGGAGGGACACTAGAGAGAGGAGGGACACTAGAGAGAGGAGGGACACTAGAGAGAGGAGGGGACATTAGAGAGAGGAGAGACAATAGAGAGAGAGAGAGAGACACTAGAGAGAGGAGAGACACTAGAGAGAGGAGAGACACTAGAGAGAGGAGAGACACTAGAGAGAGGAGGGACACTAGAGAGAGGAGGGACACTAGAGAGAGGAGGGACACTAGAGAGAGGAGAGACACTAGAGAGAGGAGGGACACTAGAGAGAGGAGGGACACTAGAGAGAGGAGGGACACTAGAGAGAGGGGAGAGACTAGAGAGAGAGGAGGGACACTAGAGAGAGGAGGGACACTAGAGAGAGGAGAGACAATAGAGAGAGGAGAGACACTAGAGAGAGGAGAGACAATAGAGAGAGGAGGGACACTAGAGAGAGGAGAGACACTAGAGAGAGGGGGGACACTAGAGAGAGGAGAGACACTAGAGAGAGGAGAGACACTAGAGAGAGGAGGGACACTAGAGAGAGGAGGGACACTAGAGAGAGGAGAGACACTAGAGAGAGGAGGGACACTAGAGAGAGGAGGGACACTAGAGAGAGGAGAGACACTAGAGAGAGGAGGGACACTAGAGAGAGGAGAGACACTAGAGAGAGGAGGGGAGACACTAGAGAGAGGAGAGACACTAGAGAGAGGAGAGACACTAGAGAGAGGAGAGACACTAGAGAGAGGAGGGACACTAGAGAGAGGAGGGACACTAGAGAGAGGAGAGACACTAGAGAGAGGAGGGACACTAGAGAGAGGAGGGACACTAGAGAGAGGAGAGACACTAGAGAGAGGAGAGACACTAGAGAGAGGAGAGACACTAGAGAGAGGAGGGACACTAGAGAGAGGAGGGACACTAGAGAGAGGAGGGACACTAGAGAGAGGAGAGACACTAGAGAGAGGAGAGACACTAGAGAGAGGAGGGGAGACACTAGAGAGAGGAGAGACACTAGAGAGAGGAGAGACACTAGAGAGAGGAGAGACACTAGAGAGAGGAGGGACACTAGAGAGAGGAGAGACACTAGAGAGAGGAGGGACACTAGAGAGGAGGGACACTAGAGAGAGGAGGGACACTAGAGAGAGGAGGGACACTAGAGAGAGGAGGGACACTAGAGAGAGGAGGGACACTAGAGAGAGGAGGGACACTAGAGAGAGGAGGGACACTAGAGAGAGGAGAGACAATAGAGAGAGGAGAGACACTAGAGAGAGGAGAGACACTAGAGAGAGGAGAGACACTAGAGAGAGGAGAGACACTAGAGAGAGGAGGGACACTAGAGAGAGGAGGGACACTAGAGAGAGGAGGGACACTAGAGAGAGGAGAGACACTAGAGAGAGGAGGGACACTAGAGAGAGGAGGGACACTAGAGAGAGGAGGGACACTAGAGAGAGGAGAGACACTAGAGAGAGGAGGGACACTAGAGAGAGGAGGGACAGTAGAGAGAGGAGAGACACTAGAGAGAGGAGAGACACTAGAGAGAGAGAGAAGACAATACTAGAGAGAGGAGGGACACTAGAGAGAGGAGAGACAACTAGAGAGAGGGGGGACACTAGAGAGGAGAGAGAGACACTAGAGAGAGGAGAGACACTAGAGAGAGGAGGGACACTAGAGAGAGGAGGGACACTAGAGAGAGGAGAGACACTAGAGAGAGGAGGGACACTAGAGAGAGGAGGGACACTAGAGAGAGGAGAGACACTAGAGAGAGGAGGGACACTAGAGAGAGGAGAGACACTAGAGAGAGGAGGACACTAGAGAGAGAGGAGAGACACTAGAGAGAGGAGAGACACTAGAGAGAGGAGAGACACTAGAGAGAGGAGGGACACTAGAGAGAGAGGGACACTAGAGAGAGGAGGACACTAGAGAGAGGAGAGACACTAGAGAGAGGAGGGACACTAGAGAGAGGAGGGACACTAGAGAGAGGAGAGACACTAGAGAGAGGAGAGACACTAGAGAGAGGAGGGACACTAGAGAGAGGAGAGACACTAGAGAGAGGAGGGACACTAGAGAGAGGAGGGACACTAGAGAGAGAGGGAGGGACACTAGAGAGAGGAGGGACACTAGAGAGAGGAGAGACACTAGAGAGAGGAGAGACACTAGAGAGAGGAGAGACACTAGAGAGAGAGGAGAGACTAGAGAGAGAGGAGGGACACTAGAGAGAGGAGAGACACTAGAGAGAGGAGGGACACTAGAGAGAGGAGAGACACTAGAGAGAGGAGAGACACTAGAGAGAGGAGAGACTAGAGAGAGGAGAGACACTAGAGAGAGGAGAGACACTAGAGAGAGGAGGGACACTAGAGAGAGGAGGGGACACTAGAGAGAGGAGAGACACCAGAGAGAGGAGAGACACTAGAGAGACTTGGGGACACTAGAGAGAGGAGGGACACTAGAGAGAGGAGGGACACTAGAGAGAGGAGGGACACTAGAGAGAGGAGGGACACTAGAGAGAGGAGAGACAATAGAGAGAGGAGAGACACTAGAGAGAGGAGAGACACTAGAGAGAGGAGGGACACTAGAGAGAGGAGGGACACTTTAGAGAGAGAGGAGAGACACTAGAGAGAGGAGGGACACTAGAGAGAGGAGGGACACTAGAGAGAGGAGAGACACTAGAGAGAGAGAGACAACTAGAGAGAGGAGGACACTAGAGAGAGGAGGGACACTAGAGAGAGGAGGGACACTAGAGAGAGGAGAGACACTAGAGAGAGGAGAGACACTAGAGAGAGGAGGGACACTAGAGAGAGGAGGGACACTAGAGAGAGGAGGGACACTAGAGAGAGGAGGGACACTAGAGAGAGGAGGGACACTAGAGAGAGGAGGGACACTAGAGAGAGGAGGGGACACTAGAGAGAGGAGGGACACTAGAGAGAGAGACACTAGAGAGGGACACTAGAGAGAGGAGGGACACTAGAGAGAGGAGGGACACTAGAGAGAGGAGGGACACTAGAGAGAGGAGGGACACTGGGCACTGCCTTCAATAAACAGTCAGCTAGACAGACTGTTGGGATGGAAGAGTGTCGTCCATTTCTGTTCCAGAACCCTTGTTCCAGTCCGTCTGGAGGGACCATGAGGAGAGCTGATACAGACTGTCCCAGATCCACTTCTGGCCCTGTACCAGAGGAAGGAAACAACATCTATGGATGAAAAGATTTCAAATTAGTTTTGAGTTTCCTTGTAAGATTCTCTGTCCTTCCTCATTAAGATTCACCATGCCAATTAGGATGTATACTTCTGTGGTAGATTTAAAACCATATCAAAGGAGAAATGTATTAACATTCAGCTTTTACTAGTTTTTACACCAATTCTCCACACCTTCAGTGACAGTAATGGATTCAAGGTTACTGGATGAAAAAAATCCCATCATCTTCTAACAGTATCTCTATATATTAGCAACTTCATCCTGTCTGTGCTCATGCTGGTTATGTTTGTGCCGTTTAGACCGAACAAGAAAGTAAAGAAGATCTCACTACAAAGAGTTTTATAGTGCTTTAATAGACACATTAAATGAATAAGACCTTGTAGGCATTAGGTTAATTACGCATGTATTAACAGACCCCCCTATCCTCTGTTATATAATGATCACATCCTCACCCACAGTAGCTCACGTTGCTGTCTGTGATGCTGGTGTTTTGAAACAAAGAGCTGAGCTTCAATAGGACATCTTCTGATTGTCCCACAATAATTAAATTACTGGCCCTATGGGAGATAAGTGAAATTACCAGACTGTCATCGAACAAAAACAATCATTGTCTATCTGACGCTGGGGTTTGGCAGGGGATATGTCTGTACTGCAGACGTGGACAAAGCTATTCTCTCTC